>CM035841.1:68726620-69326620 GCA_020510985.1 Pholidichthys leucotaenia
GCACATGGCAAATATAAATCCTGAATCTTTTGTATCCCTTTTAAATTCCATACTTTAAATACAGCGTCCGCTCTCCCTGGTTTAAAATATTGATTACCCCATATTGGACTAAATTGTGACAGTAAGTGTGGTTCTTTTAAATATTTTTTAGTTTCACACCATATTTTGATCATATGCTTTACAAATGGATTTTTAACTTGTTTCTGTAAGTTTTTTGCCGAATCTGAGTATATGAATATGGGAAGAGGTAAAGGTAAATTGTATGATTCCATTTCAGTCCAATGAGGGAGATCATTTGATCCATCCATCCATCCATCTTCTACCGCTTTTCCGGAGGTCCGGGTCGCGGAGGCAGCAGTTCAAGCAGAGAAGCCCAGACTTCCCTCTCCCCAGCCACCTGCTCCAGCTCTTCAGAGGGGATACCAAGGCGTTCCCAGACTAGCTGGGAGACATAGTCTCTCCACCGAGTCCTGGGTCTGCCCCGGGGTCTCCTCCCAGTGGGACGTGCCTGAAACACCTCAAGTGGGAGGCGTCCAGGAGGCATCCTAATCAGATGCCCATACCACCTCAACTGACTCCTTTCAATGTGGAGGAGCAGCGGTTCTACTCTGAGCCTCTCCCGGATGACTGAGCTCCTCACCCTATCTCTGAGGGTGAGTCCAGCAATCCTACGGAGAAAGCTCATTTCAGCCGCTTGTATCCGCGATCTCGTTCTTTCGGTCATTACCCAAAGCTCGTGACCATAGGTGAGAGTAGGAACGTAGATTGACTGGTAAATCGACAGCTTTGCCTTAGAACTAAGCTCCCTCTTCACCACAACAGACCGGTACAACGTCCGCATCACTGCAGATGCTGCTCCAATCCGTCTGTCGATCTCTCGCTCCATTTTCCCCTCACTCGTGAACAAGACCCCAAGATACTTAAACTCCTCCACTTGGGGCAGGAGCCTGTCCCCAACCCGGAGAGGACAATCCACCTTTTTCCGGCTGAGGACCATGGACTCGGACTTGGAGGTGCTGATTCTCATCCCAGCCGCTTCACACTCAGCGGCAAACCGTCCCAGCAAGAGCTGTAGGTCATTGCTGGATGAAGCCAACAGGACAACATCATCTGCAAACAACAGAGATGAGATCCTGTGGTCACCAAGCATGACACCCTCCATTCCCTGGCTGCGCCTAGAAATCCTGTCCATAAAAATTATGAACAGGACCGGTGACAAAGGGCAGCCCTGGCGGAGTCCAACTCTCACTGGGAATGACTCCGACCGAGTGTTGGCAATGCGAACTAAACTCTCACAACGGTCGTACAGAGACCGAATAGCTCGTAACAACAAGCCCGATACCCCATACTCCCGAAGCACCCCCCACAAAAATCCACGAGGGACGCGGTCAAATGCCTTCTCCAAGTCCACAAAACACATGTAAACTGGTTGGGCAAACTCCCACGAACCCTCAAGAATTCTCGAGAGGGTAAAGAGCTGGTCCGATGTGCCACGGCCAGGACGAAAACCACATTGCTCCTCCTGAATCCGAGGTTCGACCAACGGCCGGACTCTCCTCTCCAATACCTTGGCATAGACCTTCCCAGGGAGGCTGAGGAGTGTGATCCCTCTAAAGTTGGAGCACACCCTCCGGTCCCCTTTTTTGAAGAGAGGAACCACCACCCCGGTTTGCCATGCCAAAGGCACTGCCCCCGACCTCCACGCAATGTTGCAGAGGCGTGTCAACCATGACAACCCAACAACATCCAGGGCCTTGAGGTACTCGGGGCGAATCTCGTCCACCCCCGGGGCCCGGCCACCAAGGAGATTTTTAACCACCTTGGCGACCTCAGCCCCTGTGATAGGCGAGTCATCCCCCTCGTCCCCAAACCCTGCTTCCTCTGTGGAAGGCGTATCAGTGGGATTGAGGAGATCCTCGAAGTATTCCTTCCACCGCCCGACGATATCCCCAGTTGAAGTCAACAGTGTCCCATCCGCACCATACACAGTGTGGACGGGGAGCTGCTTTCCCCTCCTGAGCCGCCGAACAGTTTGCCAGAATCTCTTTGAAGCCGACCGAAAGTCTTGTTCCATGGCCTCACCGAACTCCTCCCATACCCGGGTTTTTGCTTCAGCAACCACCCGAGCTGCACTCCGCTTGGCCTGCCGGTACACCTCAGCTGCTTCGGGAGTCCCACAAGCCAACCAAGCTTGATAGGACTCCTTCTTCAGCTTAATGGCCCCCCTCACCACTGGTGTCCACCACTTGGTTCGGGGGTTGCCACCACGAGATGCACCGACCACCTTGCGGCCGCAGCTCTGGGCTGCCGCTTCAACAACAGAGGTGGAGAACATGGCCCATTCAGACTCCATGTCTCCAGACTCCCTCGGAATGTGGTTGAAGTTCTTCCGGAGGTGGGAGTTGAAGACCTCCCGGACAGGGGCCTCAGCCAGACGCTCCCAGCACACCCTCACTATACGTTTGGGTCTACCAGGTCTGAATGGCTTCCTCCCCTGCCATCGGATCCAACTCACCACCAGGTGGTGATCAGTTGACAGCTCTGCACCTCTCTTTACTCGGGTGTCCAAGACATACGGTCGCAGGTCTGATGATACGATAACAAAATCGATCATCGACCTGCGGCCTAGGGTGTCCTGGTGCCAGGTGCACATATGGACACCCTTATGCTTGAACATGGTGTTCGTTATAGACAGACTGTGGTTAGCACAGAAGTCCAATAACTGAACACCACTCGGGTTCAGATCGGGCAGGCCGTTCCTCCCAATCACCCCCCTCCAGGTTTCACTGTCGTTGCCCACGTGCGCATTGAAGTCCCCCAGTAGGACAATGGAGTCTCCAGGAGGAGCACCCTCCAGCACCCCAGTCACAGACTCCAAAAAGGGTGGGTACTCTGAAACATCATTTGGTGCATAGGCACAAATGATGGTCAGGACCCGTTTCCCAACCCGAAGGCGCAGGGAAGCAACCCTTTCGTCCACCGGGGAAAACTCCAATATAGAGGCAGCAAGGTGGGGCGATACAAGAATACCTACCCCTGCTCGTCGCCTCTCGCCCGGGGCAACTCCAGAAAAGGCCAAGCTCCAGCCCCTCTCCAGGAGACTGGTTCCGGAACCGGAGCTGTGTGTTGAGGTGAGGCCAACTATATCTAGCCGGTATCGCTCAATCTCGTACACCAGCTCAGGCTCCTTCCCCACCAGAGAGGTGACATTCCACGTACCAAAAGCCAGTTTAGAAAGCTTGGGATCAGTCCGCCAAGGTCTCCGCCTTTGACCGCCACCTAATCCACATAGCACCGGACTTCCATGATCCCTCCTGCAGGTGGTGAACCTACTGGAGGGCGGACCCATGTAACTCCTTCGGGCTGAGCCCGGCCGGGTCCCATGGGTGGAAACCCGGCCACCAGACGCTAGCCTTCGAGCCCCTCCCCCAGGCCTGGCTCCAGGGTGGGGCCCCGGTAACCCCATACCGGGCGGGGTACACTGAATCCTTGATATACAATTTATCATGAGAGTCTGTTGGATCGTTCTTCGTCTGGCCCTTCACCCAGGACCAGTTTGTCTTGGGAGACCCTATCAGAGGCAAATTGCCCCGGACAACATAGCTCCTGGGATCACTGGGGCACGCAAACCCCCCCCACCACGATAAGGTGACGATCCATGAGGGGGAGAGATCATTTGATGAAAAATAATATGTCATCGACCTCAGTTGTGCTGACCAGTAATACAACATAAAGTTTGGACATTTCAGACCTCCACGATCAAATGGTAAATATAGTAAGGACAGACGTAATCTAGCCTTCCTATTGTTCCATATAAACTCCACTAACTTTTTTTTAATTCTTGAGAATAGATCTGAAGGTGGTGGTAAAGGAATGTATTGAAATAAAGTATTTTGGGTAAGATATTACTTTTAAGTATATTAATTCTCCCAATCATCGACATTGGTAGTGACATCCATCTCTGAATTAACTCATTAATGTCTGTCATTAAGGCTTCGTAGTTGGCACTGGCGACTGATTCCAGCTTGGGCACAATTTGAATTCCTAAATATTTAAACTGATTTACAACATTGAATTGATTTACCTCAGAAGCTGGGTGCTTTCTCTGGGACTCATTTAGCATTAATACTGAAGATTTAGTTTTATTTATTTTATATCCTGATATTTCCCCAAAATTCTTTATTAAATTCCACAAGGTCGGAATTGATTTTTTTAAGATTCCACATAAACAAAATTATGTCATCGGCATACAGGGAGATTTTATGTTCTGTTGGTCCAACCTTAATTCCATATATTTGCGGATGTAAATGTACTGCCATCGCTAAAGGTTCAATTGCCATAGTAAACGGTAAAGGTGAAAGTGGACAGCCTTGTCGACATCCTCTGTTGATTTTTATTGATTGAGATATTACTGTTTGTTAGGATTTCTGCTGTAGCATTATTATATATTATCTGAACCCATTTTATGAAATTATTTCCAAATCCAAACCTTTGTAAGACTTCAAAAAGAAAGGGCCATTCGACCCTATCAAAGGCCTTTTCGGCGTCCAATGATAGGAGAGCTGTATCCGGTGCTTCTTTATTAGAGTAAATAATATTGAATAATTTTCTTACATTATGGAAGCCTTGTCTTCCCTTTATAAAGCCATTCTGATCTCAGTTAATAATATTTGGTAATATTTCTTGAATTCGTCTGGCTAAAATTTTACAGATTATCTTAAGGTCAGCATTTAATAGGCTTATTGGTCTCATATTTTCACATTTATTAGAGGGTTTACCTGGTTTTGGCAACAGTATAATTAAGGCATTATTCATGTATGATGGTAAATTACTATTTTGAAATGCTTCTAAAACCATTTCCAAAAAAGGTTTTATTAATTTATTCTTAAATTTTTTATAGAGGTCAACTGGAAGACCATCTGGTCCTGCACTTTTTCCTGATTTCATATTATCAATGGCTAGCCCAACTTCTTCTTGACTAATTTTAGACTCCAGTATCTCCCTGTTTTCATTTGGAATACACGGTATAGATAGTCCATCCAAAAACCCATTTAGTTTTGTTAAGTCAGTTTCATTTTTTGTATCATATAATTTTTTATAGTAATCTCTAAAGGCTCTATTAATTTCTAAAGGATCTACAACTACCTGTCCATTACTTATAATACTGGTAATTGGTGTTTTAGATTCTAATTGTTTAATCTGCCATGCCAATAATTTTCCTGATTTTTCACCTTGTTCATAAAAAGATTGCTTCAATCTTAGAAGACTCGAGGCAGCTCTATTCGCTGATTTTTTGTCATATTCAGCTCTCAGAATTATTTTTTTTTTCCACAATATCTTTATTGAACCTCTTTTTTTTTTTAACAAACATGATACAAACAATCAAACACTAACACTAAAGTACTACAAAAAAAAAAAATGCACTAAAAACACCAACAACCACCAACAAAATCAAGTCTTCAACAATGCTCCTCTGTTTAGTCTAGACAATCCAATACATAAGTATCACCAGTTTGGAATTTACAAGGTCCACACACATCATTCACCTTCTTCTTCAAGAGTTATGTTTAAATTTTTTACATAATCAATAAAAGGTCTCCATATATTCTCAAACACAATTTCCTTTGATTTCAGTATATATGTTATTCTTTCTAATGGAAGGTTTGTTAACATCTGTCTTAACCACTGAGTCACATCTGGTCTATGAGTCTTTTTCCATAATAGTGCAATACATTTTTTGGCATTAAGCAAACTGAGGTCTATGAATGTTCTTTCACTTTTATTAAAATTATGCTTTTCTGGGTACAGACCCAACAAAAACAGTTTAGGATTCAGTATGATTTGTTTTGAGATTATTTTTTCAATTGTTACCCTCACCTCTTCCCAAAACATTCTTATTAATCTACATTCCCATAAACAATGAAATAGGGTTCCTTTACTTTCCATGCATTTTGTGCATGTATCTGGTATATTTTTGTTATATCTATTTAACTCCTCCGGTGTAACATACATCCGCATTAACCATTTGAAATGTATCAATTTAAGGCGTGCATTTATTGATTTGGTTTGAGCTTCTGTACAAGCCAATTCCCATTGTTCCTCTGAAATTTCAATTTGCAGATCTTCTTTCCAGTAGTTTAATCTTTTCAGTGAATTTTCACTTGAAGATAGTGTCAATGAGTTATAAAACTCTGAAATAATACCCTTTCTTTTACTATCTTTCATCATCATTTTTTCCAAGGATGAATAAATAGGTCGAGTGAGAGCTTTATTTTGATTTGATCGAATAAAGTTTCTAAGTTGAAGATATTTAAAAAAATGTGTTCTATTGAGATTAAATTTGATCCTCAGCTCTTCAAAAGACATTATGTTGTCTGCACATGGCAAATATAAATCCTGAATCTTTTGTATCCCTTTTAAATTCCATACTTTAAATACAGCGTCCGCTCTCCCTGGTTTAAAATATTGATTACCCCATATTGGACTAAATTGTGACAATAACTGTGGTTCTTTTAAATAGTTTTTAGCTTCACACCATATTTTGATCATATGCTTTACAAATGGATTTTTAACTTGTTTTTGTAATTTTTTTGCCGAATCTGAGTATATGAATATGGGAAGAGGTAAAGGTAAATTGTATGATTCCATTTCAGTCCAGTGAGGGAGATCATTTGATGAAAAATAATATGTCATAGACCTCAGTTGTGCCGACCAATAATACAACATAAAATTAGGACATTTCAGACCTCCACGATCAAATGGTAAATATAATAAAGACAAACGTAATCTAGCCCTCCTGTTGTTCCATATAAATTCCACTAACTTTTTTTTTTATTCTTGAGAATAGATCTAAAGGTGGTGATAAGGGAATGTATTGAAATAAATAAAGTATTTTAGGTAAAATATTACTTTTAAGTATATTGATTCTCCCGATCATCGACATTGGTAGTGACATCCATCTCTGAGTTAACTCATTGATATCTGACATTAAGGCTTCATAGTTGACGCTGGCGACTGATTCTAGCTTAGGCATAATTTGGATTCCTAAATATTTAAACTGATTTACAACATTGAATTGATTTACCTCAGGGGCTGGGTAATTTCTCTGGGTCTCATTTAGCATTAATATTGAAGATTTAGTTTTATTTATTTTATATCCTGATATTTCCCCAAAATTCTTTATTAAATTCAACAAGGTTGGAATTGATTTTTTTAGATTCGACATAAACAAAATTATATCATCGGCGTACAGGGAGATTTTATGTTCTGTTGGTCCAACTTTAATTCCATATATTTGTGAATGTAAACGTATCGCTAAAGGTTCAATTGCCTTAGTAAACAGTAAAGGTGAAAGTGGACAGCCTTGTCGACATCCTCTATTGATTTTTATTGGTTTTGAAATATTGTTATTTGTTAGGATTTCTGCTGTAGCATTATTGTATATTATTTGAACCCATTTTATGAAATTATTTCCAAGTCCAAACTTTTGTAGGACTTCAAAAAGAAAGGGCCATTCAACTCTATCAAAGGCCTTTTCGGCGTCCAATGATAGGAGAGCTGTATCCGGTGCTTCTTTATTAAAATAAATAATATTAAATAGTCTCCTTACATTATGGAAGCCTTGTCTACCCTTTATAAAGCCATTCTGATCTCGATTAATAATATTTGGTAAAATTTCTTGTATTCGTCTTGCTAAAATTTTACAGATTATCTTAAGGTCGGCGTTTAATAGGCTTATTGGTCTCATATTTTCACATTTATTAGAGGGCTTACCTGGTTTTGGCAGCAGTATAATTAAGGCATTATTTATGTATGATGGTAAATTATTATTTTGAAATGCTTCTAAAACCATTTCCAAAAAAGGTTTTATTAATTCTTAAATTTTTTATAAAGGTCAACTGGAAGACCATCTGGTCCTGCACTTTTTCCTGATTTCATATTATCAATGGCTAGCCCAACTTCTTCTTGACTAATTTTAGACTCCAATATCTCCCTGTTTTCATTTGGAATACACGGTATAGATAGTTCGTTCAAAAACCCATTTAGTTTTGTTAAATCAGGTTCATTTTTGGTATCATATAATTTTTCATAGTAATCTCTAAAGGCTCTATTAATTTCTAAAGGATCTATAACTACCTGTCCATTACTTATAATACTGGTAATTGGTGTTTTAATTTCCAATTGTTTAATCTGCCATGCTAATAATTTTCCTGATTTTTCACCTTGTTCATAAAAAGATTGTTTCAATCTTAGAAGACTCGAGGCAGCTCTATTCGCTGATTTTTTGTCGTATTCAGCTCTCAAAATCAGTAATTCATTCTCCAACCTTGGGTCACTTCCTGCATACACTTTTTCCTGAAGACTTTTTATTTTATGTTCCAATTTAGCTCTCTCCTCTCGAGTCTTCTTAGATTTTGATCCTGTATAACTAATAATATGTCCCCTAATAAAAGCTTTGAAAGCCTCCCACTTTACACATGCTGATGTTTGTGTAGTATTGATGTCAAAGAACTCGTCTATCTGTTTTTCTATATACTTGACAAATTCCTCATCCTGAA
Source organism: Pholidichthys leucotaenia (assembly GCA_020510985.1). NCBI lineage: Eukaryota > Metazoa > Chordata > Actinopteri > Cichliformes > Pholidichthyidae > Pholidichthys > Pholidichthys leucotaenia. The sequence continues at coordinate 68,735,179 of CM035841.1, forward strand.
GCCATTTATGCTGAAATTGCCATCTACCTGATTCCTTTGTCAATTTTTTATCTACATATATTAGACAACAGGGTGCATGATCAGAGATCACGATGTTATCATAAAAGCAGTTTTGAATCTTGGACCTTAATTCTGTGGAAATCAAAAAATAATCAATACGTGAGAATGTCTTGTAGGTACTGGAATAACAAGAATAGGCTTTAACTTGTGGTTTCATTTCTCTCCATATATCTAACAATCTCAATTCTTTCATAAAATGATTAATAGTCATCCTACATCCAATGTGCGTACAATCCAGTCCTGTTGATCTATCCACACCTGGATTCAATGTACAATTAAAATCCCCTGCTATTATATGTTGCCCTGTAAGTGATGATAAGATGAGAAATAAATTAGCAAAGAACTTCTGATCATCTATATTGGGACCATATAAGTTCACAAGATTTATATTTTCTAATAGCAAAGAACCTTGAATGATTACATATCTTCCAAATTTGTCTCCAATTACATTTTTCACTTGAAAAGGAACTGATTTATGTATGAGAGTCATAACTCCCCTGGCTCGGGATGAAAATGAAGAGGTGAATACACTTCCCTGCCATCTACTCCTAATTCTTTTAACATCCTCCTCTATCAGATGAGTTTCTTGTAAAAACACAATTCTTGAACCCATGTCCTTTATTTTATTCATAACTTGTTTAAGTTTTTTTTAAATTTTGTAGACCTCTGCAATTCCATGAAGTTAAATTAAGATTAACACTTTGGTCCATGATCAATAGAGAGTTTGGGATTACCTTGCAGTGTAAACATGCTCATACAGAGAAGCAAAAACATGAGTGGTTGAACATTCATCCTACAAACTACACACAAACAAATTTCCCCTTCCCACACTTGTGGCAAACCCCCCAAAATCAAAAGAAAAATTCTGTCTCCCGATATAGCCATCGACCGTTCCACACCCACGGGGAACAGCCTAAGCCACTCCTTCTTCATCCTCCCAATCACCCTAACTCTACTGCTTTTAATGACGTAACATTAACTCTCCTCTGTAGTTTTCCAACTTAACTCCAAAATTTTTAACAACTTTGTACATCATAGTTTTTTTTTTGTTTGTTTTGTTTTTGTTTTGTTTTTTTAATATATAATACAATCTATATTTTGTAAACTTACTATTTACTTCAAGTCAGTCAGATGCCTGTGCAAATGCTTAATTATTCTACCTTATATTTTGTTCATGCTTAGCTCCCACCAGTCTCTTCTTCTTCTTTGATCTTCTTGATGAACTCCTGCGCCTCCTCTGGGGTCTTGAAGATGTGGGTTCTGCCCTCATACTAACTAACTAACTAACCTGCACTTATATAGCGCTTTTCTAGTCACAAAGACCACTCAAAGCGCTTTCATTAATACTAACCCTCTATTCTAAGGGCCTATAGGAAACAGATATCTAGGGACAATTTAGAACAGCCAATTAACCTAACATGCATGTTTTTGGCATGTGGGAGGAAACCGGAGAAATCCCGGAGTAAACCCACGCAACACGGGGAGAACATGCAAACTCCACACAGATCACTGTTGGTCGGGGGCTGGGATCGAACCCACGATCCCACGATCCCCACAATCCCCCGGCCAAGGGTAAACTGTGCTGCCGCAGTGCTAACCACTGCGCCACCGTGCATGGTCAGCAGTCTCGCAGGATAGATTACACCATGACGAATCCCAAGGTTGCGCAGCTCCTTACGTACGGGATCAAACTGCTTCCTCAATTGCTGGATTCCTGTGGCCAAATCTGGGTAGAACCGCACCTGCTGGTCCTGGTGTTTAATCTCTCCTTTTTTAGCTCGTGCAGCGTTGAAGATCTTCATCCTGTCTCTGTTGCTAAGAAACTTCATAATTAAGGTCCTCGGCGGTCCCTTATCTCTCCGTGGGCCAATACGATGTGCTTTTTCCAGAATCACCGCTGATTGCAACTCCTCGCTGCCCAGCACCTCCGGAATCCACTTTTCCAGAAAGGAACATACGTCCCGACCTTCTGATTCCTCTGGAAGACCCACCAGCCTCAAATTATTCTGTCTCGACCGAGATTCCAAATCCAAAATATTATCTTCCAGAGATTTATTTTTTTTTTCCAAAGTGCGCACCTTTAATTGAAGACGGGTGACGTCATCTTCAGCACTAGCGAGACGGAGCTCCATCTGCGCCGTTCGTTCTACACAGTCACCCAATTCCTTTCTTATTCCTTCCAACGCTGTCATAATCCCATCAAATCTAGAGGAAAAGTCCGCTCTCATTGAACTCATGGCAGCCATCAGCGCATCTGCGCCATTCCCCGCAAATATCGCACCGTTGCCAGCCTCCTCCGCCATATATGGAGTTTTGTTTGCTGCGTCACAGACCTGAAAGTCCGTTAATTTGGACTGTTTCGGCGGCTCGCTTTTTCCTTTTCCTGGTTTTTCAGCCTTAGGCTTCGCCGACATATCCTCGCCCAAATGCTGGGATACGTTCTGTCCCAAATGAGAGAGTTATTTGCCGATTTTTTTTTTTCCAGGAGCAGAGCAGAGCGAGACACGTCCGTCCTACGGGGCAGCCATAACCGGAAGTCCAGCTCTCAGAATTATTAATTCGTTCTCTAACTTTGGGTCACTTCCTGCATACACTTTTTCTTGAAGAATTTTTAATTTGTGTTCCAATTGGGCTCTCTCCTCTCGAGTCTTCTTAGATTTTGAACCTGTATAACTAATAATATGTCCCCTAATAAAAGCTTTGAAAGCCTCCCACTTTATACATGCTGATGTTTGTGTAGTATTAATATCGAAGAACTCGTCTATCTGTTTTTCTATGTACTTAACAAATTCCTCATCCTGAAGCCATTTATGCTGAAATTGCCACCTACCTGGCTCCTTTGTCAATTTCTTATCTACATACACTACTGTTCAAAAGTTTGGGGTCACCCAATTATTTTGTGTTTTCCATGAAAAGTCACACTTATTTACCACCATGAGTTGTAAAATGAATAGAAAATATAGTCAAGACATTGCCAAGGTTAGAAATAATGATTTGTATTTGAAATAATATTTTTTTCCTTCAAACTTTGCTTTCGTCAAAGAATCCTCCATTTGCAGCAATTACAGCATTGCAGACCTAACATGATTGCACAAGGGTTTTCTAATCATCCATTAGCCTTCTGACGCAATGAGCAAACACATTGTACCATTAGAACACTGGAGTGATAGTTACTGGAAATGGACCTCTATACACCTATGTAGATATTGCACCAAAAACCAGACATTTGCAGCTAGAATAGTCATTTACCACATTAGCAATGTATAGAGTGTATTTCTGATTAGTTTAAAGTTATCTTCATTGAAAAAAAGTGCTTTTCTTTCAAAAATAAGGAAATTTCTAAGTGACCCCAAACTTTTGAACGGTAGTGTATATGAGACAACAGGGTGCATGATCAGAGATCACAATATTATCATAAAAGCAGTTTTGAATCTTGGACCTTAATTCTGTGGAGATCAAAAAATAGTCAATACGTGAGAATGACTTGTAGGTATTAGAATAACAAGAATAGGCTTTAACTTGTGGTTTCATTTCTCTCCATATATCCAGCAATCTCAATTCTTTCATAGAATGCTTAATGATCATCCTGCATCCATTGTGTGTACAGTCCAGTCCTGTTGATCTGTCTATACCTGGATTCAATGTACAATTAAAATCCCCTGCTATTATATGTTGCCCTGTAAGTGATGATAAGATAAGAAATAAATTAGCAAAGAACTTCTGATCATCTATGTTGGGACCGTATAAGTTCACCAGATTTATGTTTTCTAATAGCAAAGATCCTTGAATAATTAGATGTCTTCCAAATTTGTCTCCAATTACATTTTTCACTTGAAATGGGACTGATTTATGTATGAGAGTCATAACTCCCCTGGCTCGGGATGAAAATGATGAGGTGAACACACTTCCTTGCCATCTTCTCCTAATTCTTTTTACATCCTCCTCTATTAGATGGGTTTCTTGTAAAAACACAATTTTTGAACCTATGTCTTTTATTTTATTCATAACTTGTTTAAGTTTTTTAAAATTTTGTAGACCTCTGCAATTCCATGAAGTTAAATTAAGATTAACGCTTTGGTCTATGATCAATAGGGGGTTTAGGATTACCTCGCAATATAAACATGCTCATACAGAGAAGCAAAAACATGAGTGGTTGAACATTCATCCTACAAACTACACACAAACAAATTCCCCCTTCCCACCTTCGTGGTAAACCCCCCAAAATCAAAAAAAAAATTCCGTCTCCCGCTATAGCCATCGACCGCTCCACACCCACGAGGATCAGCCAAAGCCACTCCACTTCATCCTCCCAATCACCCTAACTCTACTGCTTTTAATAACGTAACATTAACTCTCTTCTGTAATTTTCCAATTTAACTCCAAAATTTTATAGCAATTTTGTACATCATAGTTTTTTTTTTTTGTTTTTTTTAATATGTAATACAATCTATATTTTGTAAACTTGCTATATGCTTCAAATCAGTTAAATGCCTATGTAAATGCTTAAATATTCTACCCTATATTCTGCTCATGCTTAGCTCCCACCAGTCTCTTCCTGAATCTTCTCGATGAGCTCCTGCGCCTCCTCAGGGGTCTTGAAGATGTGTGTTCTGCCCTTATATGTGACCAGAAGCCTTGCAGGGTGAATCACTCCATGACGAATCCTAAGGTTGCGCAGTTCTTTACGGATGGGGTCAAACTGCTTCCTTAATTGTTGGATTCCTGAGGCCAAATCTGGGTAGAACCGCACCTGTTGATCTTGGTATTTAATTTCTCCTTTGGCCCGCACCGCGTTGGAGGTCGTCATCCTGTCTCTGTAGCTGAGGAACTTCATAATTAGCGTCCTCGGTGCTGCCTTGTTATCTCTCGGTGGGCCAATTCGGTGGGCGCTTTCCAAGACGACTGATGAATTTAGCTCCGCGTTGTTCAGCGCCTCCGGGATCCACCCCTCCAAAAAGGAGCATGAATCACGACCTTCGGCTCCCTCCGGTAGACCCACCAGCCTCAGGTTGTTCCGTCTCGACCGGGACTCCAAATCCAGGACATTATCTTCCAGACATTTATTTTTTTTTTTCCAAAGTGCGCACCTTTAATTGAAGTCCGCCGACGTCATCCTCCGCACTTGAAACACGAAGCTCCACCTGCGTCACTCGCTGCACGCAGTCACCCAATTCCTTTCTCATTGCATCCAACGCTGCCATAATCCCATCAAGTTTAGCGGAAAAGTCTGCTTTCATTGAGCTAATGGCAACCAGCACTGCACCTGTGCCGCCATCATCAGCAGTCACCGCACCACCGCTAGTTTCATCCGCCATATCCGCAGCTTTTCCTGCTGCGCCACAGACGTGAAAGTCCGTTAATTTGGACTGCGTCGGCGGTTCAATTTTTCCCTCACCTGATTTCCCAGCCTTAGGCTTCACCGGCATATCCTCGCCCAAACGCTGGGAAAAGTACTGTTCCAAATGAGAGAGTTATTTGCCGAATTTTTATCTCTAGGAGCAGAGCAGAGTGATACGTGTCCTTCTACGTGGCCGCCATAACCGGAAGTCCAGAAATCACTTTTGGTTTGGTGTAAGTCTGTCAACAGAATTATGAACCATAAAGCAGTTTGTGTTAAAATGTTAAATCCCTTTAAACCTAATCCGGGGGCTTCCAATCATGTGTCATGGGGGGCCAAGACCCTGCAGGTTCCCTCTTCTACCCAGTCTCTTCAGCAGGTGTTCTCACTGATCAGTCAGTGGAAGAAGTTCAGTGGAATCTGCTGTTGAAGACACTGGTTGGAGGTAAAGCCTGCAGGGTCTTGGCCCTCCATGGCACATGATTAGACACCCCCGCCCAAACCCATTATGATGAAGAGCAGATGCTAATATGACCCAGAATTCCTCCATATACTGGTACTATCACTAAAGTGTGCAGGGTCTTCTGCGGTGGCACATCCAACAATACAGTCTTCAGTTAATAAAATAATTGTTTTGGTTACTTTTTTCCTTAAAAATGAGCCATTATTTTCAAGGTCACCGATAAATCCTTTGTACAGTTTACTCTTTTCCCACCGGTGTCTTAACAGACAAAATAGAAAATCATGATGCAGACACATAAGTCAGTAAATTGTTTATTACAATCAGCAGCAAATTCGAGATTATTCAGAATATGCAAAATTCAAACTGTAAAAAAAAAACTGGAATGGGTCACACACGCCAGCCACGCTGCCTCACTGAGAAGCAACTGGATCGGCCCCTCGTACTGGTCCTGGTTCAGCAGATCTTCAGCCTGCATCTCTGTAAATAGTGAGGCAAGGTCCAGTTGGGGTGGACAGTTTCCCTCTTGCCTAGACAAAAGACAAATGGGTGGTGTTTAATTAAAGCAGGTTTAAAACATATTTGGAAATACACTTGTTGCTAAAAGCCAGTGGTGGAATGTGAATTAATGAATGAATCTTTATTTCGGATTGATTAAATGTAAAGATTAAAAGAAAATAGAATAATATAACAAAGGGGAAAAAATCTAACAAGGTCAAATTAAACAATAACTCCTTTGATTATACAGTTCAGCATAGGTTATCTGAAATGGGTGATGGCTGAAGCTGCAGCTTATATTGTCCACCCATATTCCATCCAAGAATTCAAAAGAAAAACAAAACAGGAGGGATTACAATTTGAATGTGACAATAAAGTACTTTGTTGTTGTATTTAACCACAATATTCATGTAGCTGCGCTTCAGTAGATTTTACAAGGGCTGGGTTACATTTAAAATCATCTGTTTTTACTGTGGCCTCAGCAATCAGAATGAATTAATACATTCACTTGAATGGAATATAGTACTTTAACTGAAGGTGTGCATCACCGAGTATGGAGTCGCTCAGTCAAAATATGAAGTTTTTATCAATAAAAGTTTGTCTTGTCTGTAAAAGTGTCTCTACTTGCCCTGGCTTCATGTGTGGGCGGTGTTTTGTACTAGCATTGCTAAAATATAAAAGGAAGCACTACAGTGAGTCTCAAATATTTGTAATGTGTCCTGTTACTGCATGAGTTTATTGATGATAGACTATAAACTACACATATAAAGTAAATTATATTGACGACTGAACATCTCACATTTGCCAAAACATACAGTTATAAAATAAAAAGTCTTCAGGAAAAAGTGTATGCAGGAAGTGACCCAAGGTTGGAGAATGAATTACTGATTTTGAGAGCTGAATACGACAAAAAATCAGCGAATAGAGCTGCCTCGAGTCTTCTAAGATTGAAACAATCTTTTTATGAACAAGGTGAAAAATCAGGAAAATTATTAGCATGGCAGATTAAACAATTGGAAATTAAAACACCAATTACCAGTATTATAAGTAACGGACAGGTAGTTATAGATCCTTTAGAAATTAATAGAGCCTTTAGAGATTACTATGAAAAATTATATGATACCAAAAATGAACCTGATTTAACAAAACTAAATGGGTTTTTGAACGAACTATCTATACCGTGTATTCCAAATGAAAACAGGGAGATATTGGAGTCTAAAATTAGTCAAGAAGAAGTTGGGCTAGCCATTGATAATATGAAATCAGGAAAAAGTGCAGGACCAGATGGTCTTCCAGTTGACCTTTATAAAAAATTTAAGAATTAATAAAACCTTTTTTGGAAATGGTTTTAGAAGCATTTCAAAATAATAATTTACCATCATACATAAATAATGCCTTAATTATACTGCTGCCAAAACCAGGTAAGCCCTCTAATAAATGTGAAAATATGAGACCAATAAGCCTATTAAACGCCGACCTTAAGATAATCTGTAAAATTTTAGCAAGACGAATACAAGAAATTTTACCAAATATTATTAATCGAGATCAGAATGGCTTTATAAAGGGTAGACAAGGCTTCCATAATGTAAGAAGACTATTTAATATTATTTATTTTAATAAAGAAGCACCGGATACAGCTCTCCTATCATTGGACGCCGAAAAGGCCTTTGATAGAGTTAAATGGCCCTTTCTTTTTGAAGTCCTACAAAAGTTTGGACTTGGAAATAATTTCATAAAATGGGTTCAAATAATATACAATAATGCTACAGCAGAAATCCTAACAAATAACAATATTTCAAAACCAATAAAAATCAATAGAGGATGTCGACAAGGCTGTCCACTTTCACCTTTACTGTTTACTATGGCAATTGAACCTTTAGCGATAGCGATACGTTTACATTCACAAATATATGGAATTAAAGTTGGACCAACAGAACATAAAATCTCCCTGTACGCCGATGATATAATTTTGTTTATGTCGAATCTAAAAAAATCAATTCCAACCTTGTTGAATTTAATAAAGAATTTTGGGGAAATATCAGGATATAAAATAAATAAAACTAAATCTTCAATATTAATGCTAAATGAGACCCAGAGAAATTACCCAGCCCCTGAGGTAAATCAATTCAATGTTGTAAATCAGTTTAAATATTTAGGAATCCAAATTATGCCTAAGCTAGAATCAGTCGCCAGCGTCAACTATGAAGCCTTAATGTCAGATATCAATGAGTTAACTCAGAGATGGATGTCACTACCAATGTCGATGATCGGGAGAATCAATATACTTAAAAGTAATATTTTACCTAAAATACTTTATTTATTTCAATACATTCCCTTATCACCACCTTTAGATCTATTCTCAAGAATAAAAAAAAAGTTAGTGGAATTTATATGGAACAACAGGAGGGCTAGATTACGTTTGTCTTTATTATATTTACCATTTGATCGTGGAGGTCTGAAATGTCCTAATTTTATGTTGTATTATTGGTCGGCACAACTGAGGTCTATGACATATTATTTTTCATCAAATGATCTCCCTCACTGGACTGAAATGGAATCATACAATTTACCTTTACCTCTTCCCATATTCATATACTCAGATTCGGCAAAAAAATTACAAAAACAAGTTAAAAATCCATTTGTAAAGCATATGATCAAAATATGGTGTGAAGCTAAAAACTATTTAAAAGAACCACAGTTATTGTCACAATTTAGTCCAATATGGGGTAATCAATATTTTAAACCAGGGAGAGCGGACGCTGTATTTAAAGTATGGAATTTAAAAGGGATACAAAAGATTCAGGATTTATATTTGCCATGTGCAGACAACATAATGTCTTTTGAAAAGCTGAGGATCAAATTTAATCTCAATAGAACACATTTTTTAAAATATCTTCAACTTAGAAACTTTATTCGATCAAATCAAAATAAAGCTCTCACTCGACCTATTTATTCATCCTTGGAAAAAATGATGATGAAAGATAGTAAAAGAAAGGGTATTATTTCAGAGTTTTATAACTCATTGACACTATCTTCAAGTGAAAATTCACTGAAAAGATTAAACTACTGGAAAGAAGATCTGCAAATTGAAATTTCAGAGGAACAATGGGAATTGGCTTGTACAGAAGCTCAAACCAAATCAATAAATGCACGCCTTAAATTGATACATTTCAAATGGTTAATGCGGATGTATGTTACACCGGAGGAGTTAAATAGATATAACAAAAATATACCAGATACATGCACAAAATGCATGGAAAGTAAAGGAACCCTATTTCATTGTTTATGGGAATGTAGATTAATAAGAATGTTTTGGGAAGAGGTGAGGGTAACAATTGAAAAAATAATCTCAAAACAAATCATATTGAATCCTAAACTGTTTTTGTTGGGTCTGTACCCAGAAAAGCATAATTTCAATAAAAGTGAAAGAACATTCATAGACCTCAGTTTGCTTAATGCCAAAAAATGTATTGCACTATTATGGAAAAAGACTCATAGACCAGATGTGACTCAGTGGTTAAGACAGATGTTAACAAACCTTCCATTAGAAAGAATAACATATATACTGAAATCAAAGGAAATTGTGTTTGAGAATATATGGAGACCTTTTATTGATTATGTAAAAAATTTAAACATAACTCTTGAAGAAGAAGGTGAATGATGTGTGTGGACCTTGTAAATTCCAAACTGGTGAACATAATATGTATACTAATGTATTGGATTGTCTAGACTAAACAGAGGAGCATTGTTGAAGACTTGATTTTGTTGGTGGTTGTTGGTGTTTTTAGGGCATTTTTTTTTTTTTTTTGTAGTACTTTAGTGTTAGTGTTTGATTGTTTGTATCATGTTTGTTAAAAAAAAAAAAAGGTTCAATAAAGATATTGTGGAAAAAAAAAACATACAGTTATGAACATAACTCACAAAGGATCACACAAGTGATCTGACAAAAAAATAAATACATTAACAAGCGGTTTATTTTACAGTTGATGTGCCATATTCACACAATCAGATAAATCTCAGTTCAGTCCCTTTTATATTAAGTGGAAATTGTGCTACTTTGGTTTTGACACTTTACCTATAAAAGCAAAGGATTTCAGTACTTTCCACAGTGGCGGGGTCTGTTGTGGGCTGGCTGCTTTCCTCTTGCCTAGATGAACAACAGAAATGGATGGTGGTTAGTTACAGCAAGTTCAACACTTAATACAGGCACATCTCAAAAATTAGAATACCATGAAAAAAATTCAATATTTTTTTCACTCATTTCAGAAAGTGAAACCCATATATAGATTCATTACAGGGACAGTGATATATTGAAAGTGTTTATTTTAATATTGATGATTACGGCTACAGTCCATATTAACCAACACCTCAGCGGCCAACATTTATATTTAAAAACTATTTTTTAAAGTTAATTTAATGTAATATTCTAATTTTTTGCCAAATAGAATTTGGGGTTTTCAGGGGCTGTAAGCCGTAATCATCAAAATTAAAATAAATAAACGCTTGAAATATATCATTGTGTAATGAATCTATATAATATACGGATTTCTCTTTCTGAAATGAGTAACAAAAAGTATTGAAGTTTTTCATGACATTCTAATTTTTGGAGATGTACCTGTATTCGGGAAATACACCTGTGAAAGTCAGTGGTGGGATGTGACAAAAATGCTTCGTTTCCCTGACGAGCACTGCAGGATCCACAGAATAGGTGTGTGGGTCTATTCTGACGCTTTAGAAAATTATATGAATGACTTTATAAATCACTGGTTTGAAAAAGCAATTTTAATATGACGGATTTCGGCTCCTGTGGTCCATTTCACCAGTATCCACAATATAAACACTGAGAACGGCTAACCCCTGGCATGTGGAAACACATTCTAGCATTAAATTGCACACAATTTAATGCACAGCACCAAAGTGCAATACGTACACAAACCAGGACTTAAACCAGGATTAACATATTTCATTGTTTTGCTCTCACAAGCAAATACAAAACAAAACAAGCGCGAATCAGCAGTTGGTACTAGCTAGCTACTAGCTAAAACTCGTTAGCCAGCACAGAACAGCGCTGTATTTATGGCTCAAAAAAAGTGAGCTTACCACCAACAGGATAAATAAGCGAACAGATGCACATTATTACAAATCACTCACCATCGATGGTTCTCTCACGTTCGTCTTCAGCTTGTCCGTAGTCCGGTTCTATGCTGGGCTGCCATCTGTATCGGTCCAGATCACTCCTCTCACTGTGGATCTGCCACCAAGCAGAGAAAACTCCGCACCTCTTTGTTGGACCACGGTGTAGAGTTCCTCAAAACCTACAACGCTGTCTGTATTAATATCGTATTTACTCCGTGACCGGGTTAGTCCATGAAATATTGCAATTGGCGGTCGTGTGTAGATTCATCAGAAGACGGTTGCTTTCGTGACGTTACGACCTGACTAATCAGCGGCGACCAGGCTGTTGACGTCACAACACGGCACGACTCAGCACGGTTGTACCTTGCCCTCGAGCAGGGACGAAAATCGCGGCTGTTAAACCGTGTTGGGGCTAGTGGAAAGAGTTACAAAGCGTGCTGAGCTGTCCCGTGTTGGGCTAAGCGGGGCTAGTGGAAAAGGCCCTTTATTGTCAGTCTCCTCCAGGATGGTGAGAGTGGCCACGGCCCAGTAGTTGATGATTTTGTTCACTGGTGTGAGGATTCCTACCTGCAGCTGAATACGACAAAAACTAAAGACATGATTATTGACTTTAGGAGGAAAACTCCCAGGCACAAAGTCACCGTACTAAAAGGCCAGACCACCGAATGTGTACAATCCTACAAATATCTTGGGACGATTATTGATAGTAATTTAAACTTTGAAGAGAACCGTGAAAGGGTGTGCAAAAAGGGTCAGCAACATTTGCATTGCTTGAGAAAACTTGCACGCTTCCAAATTGACCGAACCATAATGACAGTGTTTTATCGGGGTTTTGTTGAATCTGTTTTATCCTTTTCTTTAGTGTCATGGTTTGGTCAGATAAAACTGAAACAGAGGAAATCCTTGGATCAGGTAGTTAGATGGTCCAGTCGTTTGCTTGGTGAGCCACAGCTGAGCCTGACATTCCTGTACACCAGACAAGTACAGAGGATGGCTACCTCCATTTTAAATGACTCCCCCCACCCTTTGCACTGCAACTTTGAGCTTCTTCCCTCAAGACGGAGGTTTGCTGTCCCAAAAAGTAGAACCCAGCGCTACAAAAACAGCTTTGTTCCTGCTGCTGTCAAAGAGTTGAACAAGCTGTAACAATATATTGCACATAATTTAGGTACTTATTTATTAACTCCATTTTATATTTACTTATTTTTGTAGGATGTTACTTGGGTTCTAAATATTTTATTGGGTTTTAGACCTTGAGTTTTTAACCTCTTTGACTAGTTTTTAACTTTTAATATGACCCTTCTCTCTTACCTCTGGTTTTTCTCCCATCTCTTTGTCTTTTTATACCCTGATTGATGGAGCCTTGAGTATTTTTATCATGTTTATAGTCAGCTTCATGTGTGCCTGTGTTTGTGTCTATGTTGAATGTATTTTGTGGCTTGTAAATATGGATGTCACCAGACTGCAAAACAAATCTACCTACGGGTACAAATAAAGTAACCTGAACATGAACCTGAAAAATTATTAGAAATGAAGTTACAGTAAGAGCCAGTTTGTTCCTCCGACACGTTTTATTTATTATTTGTTTAGTGTGTATGCGGCCACTGTCACGCAGTTTTGCAGCTTTAGTAATATTCAGGCAAAATTAAGAAACTTAGCAGCAATCGAAACCAAAGAAATGATGATGTGATACACTATAATGTTTCCGATTAGCGACAAGTTAGCATCATCATTTGGCATTTGCCGTTTTATAATTAGAGAGCGATTGTGTTCATGTTACTTACCTCCAATTAAAACGATAGATGGATGGATGGATGTACTTTATTGATCCCAAACTGGGAAATTGCAGTGTAACAGCAGCATGACAATAAGATAAGATAAGATAAGATAAGATAAGCCTTTATTAGTCCCACAACGGGGAAATTCCAGGATTGCAACAGCACAGGGATAGCAACACTCAGAGCAACAATCAGAAGGCAAGAAAAAAAACAAGCAAGCAAGAGCAGCTAATAAACATATGTACGTATTACTATAAAATATATATATATACACACACACACAGACACACAGTGCAGAGCATTGTAGCTGGATGGAATAAATATATGAATATATGAACACACAGTGCAGAGCATTGTAGCTAGATGGAATAAATATGTAAATATATAAACACCCACAGTACGGAGCATTGCAGCTAGGTGGAATAAATATGCAAGTATATAAACACACACAGTGCGGAGCAATGTAGCTAGATGGAATAATATGTAGATATATAAATATATAAACACACCCAGTGCTGAGCATTGTAGCTAGATGGAATAAATATGCAAATATATAAACACACACAGTGCAGAGCATTGTTGCTAGATGGAATGAAACAGCATAACCGTCTACTTAGTTATCCTACATGGTATGATTATGTGCCCATACATATTCTCACCCTCCATAGCGACCGGTATGTTCCTAGTTGTATGCCGGAGGGGACCATTGTGTAAGTCTATTGCATCTTTTGCATTCAAAAAACTATTAGTTTGTTACGTCTTTTTGCTATCTCTGCGAGCAGCCCTGCTTAGGTTGTACAGTCTGACAGCCGTTGGTAGGAAGGACCTACGAAACCTCTCGGTTGTGCACCTGGGATGATGTAGTCTGCTGCTAAATGAGCTCCTCAGTGCATTCAGTATGTCCTGCATAGGGTGGAACTCGGACTCCAGCAGAGATGACAGTTTAGCCACCGTCCTTCTCTCTCCTATCTCCTCCATCGGATCAAGGCGCTGCCCCAGGACAGAGCTAGCTTTCTTAATCAGTTTGTTCAGTCTCTTCCTATCGGCTGCAGTAATGCCACTGCCCCAGCAGACCACTCCAAAAGTGATGGCTGATGCCACCACCGTGTCATAGAATGACTTCAGCAGCGCCCCTTGTACACCAAAAGACCTGAGTCTCCTCAGCAGGAACAGCCTGCGCTGTCCCTTCTTGTAGAGTGCATCAGTATTGTGTGACCAGTCTAGTTTATTGTTCAGATGAATACCCAGGTACTTATAGGATGTCACCATCTCGATGTCTGTTCCCTGTATATTTACTGGTACTGTGAGGGGCTGCCCATGCCTGCGGCAGTCCACCACCAGCTCCTTAGTTTTCCTCGCGTTGATCTGGAGGCAGTTCCGATGGCACCAGTCCACGAAGTCCTGGATAAGCCCTCTGTACTCAGCTTCATCTCCATTGGAGATGAGGCCAACGATCGCAGAGTCATCAGAGAACTTCTGTAGATGGCAGTGTGTTGTGTTGTGTGAGAAGTCCGCAGTATAAAGAGTGAACAGGAAGGGAGCCAGCACCGTTCCCTGGGGGGCCCCCGTGCTACTGATGATCGTGTCGGACACACAGTCCCGGGTTCTCACAAACTGAGGCCGGTTCGTGAGGTAGTCCAGGATCCATGATGACAGGTGCTGGTCCACCCCTGCGCGCAGCAGCTTGTCCTTCAGGATCATCGGTTGGATGCAAAATGGGGGGCGGCAGTCTCCACCCTGCGCACCTCAGCACTGGCCCTTTCATACTCTGTAGCAGAATATTGTGCCCCTGTCTGGTCCAGGTCATCTTACACACACCATGTAGACACCCAGCTCAACTCAACCATGAGAACTATAACTGGAACAATCCGCTCAACACCACTCCCCTGGCTCTCTGTACTGTCAAACATAGCCCCTCCACACATCCGGCGAGCAGCATTAACTCAAAGGATGCTCCAAAAAGTTAAAGATTTTCCTCACTTACCAATCCATGCAGATATCTACACCCCACCCACTGCCCGACTTTCATCCAGACGGCCGATTTGGAAAAACCCTCCCCCAGCTGACTTTACCATCCAGACAGCTTGGCAAGAGGAATGGGAAACCAAGGAGGTCCCAAACAAACAGCTGGTGATAAACCCCAACCAACAGGTCCCGGGCACCAACCTCCCAAGGAGACAGTGGTCTACACTCAATCGCTTCAGGACTGGACATGGCCCCTGCTTGGCCAGCCTTCACAGATGGGGCAGTAGCCCTAGCCCACTGTGCGCATGTGGAGAGGAGCAAACTATGGAACACATCATAGAGGCTTGCCCGCTCCAAAGACTGGAAGGAGGATTACACACCCTCCATACAGCAAACCAGGAGGCAACTGCTTGGCTTAAGGACTTTGCATTCGCTAAATAAATAAATAAATCGGTTGGATGGTGTTGAAAGCACTGGAGAAGTCAAAGAACATGATCCTCACCATATTCCCGGGCTTCTCCAGGTGGGACAGAGAACGGTGAAGGAGGAAGATCACCGCATCCTCCACCCCAATGCCATGCTGGTAGGCGAACTGGAGTGGATCCATCGCTGGTTCCACCAGGGGGCGGAGGTGAGCAAGGAGCAGTCTCTCCAGGGTCTTCATCAAGTGGGACGTCAAGGCCACCGGTCTGTAGCTGTTCAGGTCTTTGGGGTGGGAAGTTTTTGGTACAGGTACCACACAAGATGTTTTCCACAGCTGTGGTACCCTCCCCAGTTTCAGGCTCATGTTGAAGATATACGTCACAATCCCACACAGCTGGTCTGCACAGGACTTGAGGAGCTTTGCGCTGATGCCGTCCGGTCCCGGCGCCTTCCTCGCCTTGATCTTCCTCAGCTCCGTCCTCACCTGGGTCCTGGTCAGGGTCAGGATGGGGGGCTGTGTGTTGGGAGTGGGGGGGTGTTGGTGGAGTGGGGAGTGGGCAGCAGGACTTGATTTCTTTAGAGGCAGCAGTGGTTGTTGTGCAGTCAGGGGGGAGGGCGGTTGGTCAAATCTATTGAAAAACAGATTCAGGTTGTTCGCCCACTCCCTGCCCCCTGTGGCCTGGGGGGAGGTATTCTGGAGCCCCGAGATGGTTTTGAGGTTTCTCCAGACCCCGCTGATGTCGCTCTGTTGCAGCTTGTCCTCCATCTTCTTCCTGAAGCTGTCCTTGCCTTCTCTGATCTTTCTCCTCAGCTCCCTCTGTACGGACTTCAGCATCTCCCTGTTCCCTGACCTGAAGATCCTCTTCTTCTCTCTCAGAAGTGTTTTTATCTCAGGGTTGATCCAGGGTTTGTTGTTTGAGTGACGCCGTATGGTCTTGGTGGGAACGGATTTGTCCATACAGAAGCTGAGGTAGCCCGTGAAGGTGTGAATGAGGCCATCGATGTCCTCACCATGTGGATCGCAGAGCTGCTTCCAGGCGGTGGCTTCAAAACAGCCCTTTAGGGTGTCCATTGTCTCCTCAGACCATAACTCCACAGTGTGCATGGCCGGAGGTTGTCTGTGCACTAGGGGTTTGTACACCGGCCGGAGATGAACCAAGTTGTGATCCGATCTCCCGAGTGGGGGGAGTTGTGATGAGGTGTACGCCTCCTTAGTGTTTGCGTAGAATAAATCCAGTGTTTTATTGTCTCTAGTGTGGCATGTGACATACTGGGTGAACGTGGGTAGAATGGGAGACAGTGAAACATGGTTGAAATCGCCTGAGATGAGGAGAAGAGCATCTGGGTGTTCTGTCTGCAGCCTGCTGGTTACTGAATGGATGACGTCACGTGCTGTCCCAGCGTTCGCCGTCGGATTTGCATAAACAACAATGCAGATCACGTGTGAGTGTTCTCTCGGGAGATATGTAGGCCTCATGCTAACAGCTAGCAACTCAATGTCTTTGCTGCAGTGTCGTTGTTTAACAGTGATATGTCCCGGTCTGCACCAGTTGTTGTTAACATACATTATCACTCCACCGCCCCTAGCCTTGCCACTGTCTGGTGTTCGGTCAGCTCGTATCATGTGAAAACCCTCCAGCTCAATGTTAGCATCTGCTGCTAGTTCAGTTAGCCACGTCTCAGTAAACAAAAGGAGAGAGCACTCCCGGTATGTGCTATCATAACGGGAGATAGCCGCTAGCTCATCTAACTTTCCCAGTATCGACCGTACATTTCCCATGACAACAGATGGAAGGGAGGGTCTGTACCTTATATTTTTTGTCCTCCGCCTTACTCCAGCCCGGCAGCCGCGGCGTTTTCGCCTCAGTTCTCTCGGTATGTCGAGTTTTTCCAATGGGACCGGGTGGCGGTTGAATGCTAGCAGCTGTTCTCTGCTGTATCGTATCCTGCTATAGACAGTGGCTCCGTCCACCGGCTCAGGAGACATTTAGGACGATCTGTGTGTCCGTGATATAAGTGGGGTGAAAAAAAAAGACGGATCAAAAGAGAGAGGAAGGGAAAAAGACTCGGAATCGAGCCGCTGTTGCAAAAGGCAGCCGACTCGTGTGGCGCCGAGAGAAAAAAAAAAAAAAAAAAAAAAAAAAAAAAAAAAAAAATAGACAACCAAATGACAGAAACACACGCATGACAAAGGGATTAACCATGGAAAGTAAAACTAATAATACTATCAAAGCCTAAGTACATCATAGCTGAATAGATGGTGACCTGTATAAACACATGAATCATACCCGCTGCACAATGCAGGACTATCAGGAGCAGAATGAAATGTGAGGTACCAGTTAGACTGTAAGGTACAGTGTGGCAGCATAGCTATGAGTAGAATGCAACATCATAGTGAGTTATTGTACAGTGAAAGGGCATGCGGCAGGAAAGATTTCCTGTACCTAACCATTTGACAGCGAAGCTGTAGCAGTCTGCTGGAGAAAGTGCTCCTCTGTCTGTCCAGTGTGTGGTGGAGGGGGTGATTGTCCATGGTGGATCACAATTTATTTTGTGTCCTCTTCTCCACCACTGTCTCAAAGGTCTCCGGCCTGAGACCAATTACAGAGCCAGCCCTCTAGTTAATTTTGTCAAGTCTGTTGGTGTTGCTGGCTCTGATACTGCTACCCCAACAGACGGCAACAAAGAAGACGGTGCTGGTGACAGTGGTCTGGTAAAAAAGCTCCAGCATCCTGCTGCACAAGTTGAAGGATCTCAGCTTCCTCAGGAAGTAAAGTCTACTCATCCCCTTCTTGTGGGCAGCATCGGTGTTGGATCTCCAGTCCAGCCCGTTGCTGATCCTGACACTCAGATATTTGTAGTCCTCAACCACTCCCACATCCTCCCCCCTAATCTGCAATGGCTGAGAAGGCGTCCTCTTCTTCCTGAAGTCAGTCACCATCTCTCTGGTCTTGCTGACATTCAGCCTCAAGTGATTCTGCTCTGTCTACTCTGCAAATCTGTCTACTAGTTCCCTGTACTCCCCCTCCTCTCCCCCCTAATACACCCCACAACAGCTGAGTCGTTAGAGAATTTCTGCAGGTGGCATGACTCGGTGTTGTACTGAAAGTCAGTGGTGTATAAGGTGAAGAGAAAAGGAGAGAGCACAGTCCCCTGTGGAGCTCCCGTATCACTAACCACCATGTCAGACAAGACACTGCCCAGCCGAACAAACTGTGGCCTGCCTGTCAGGTAGTCAGTAATCCAGGAGATCATAGAGCTGTCGACCCCCATCACTCGCAGCTTCTCACCCAGCAGCAGTGGCTGGATGGTGTTAAAGGCACTGGAGAAATCAGAAAATGTGATCCTCACAGTGTCTCCTGCGCCATCCAGGTGCAGATGGGCTCATTGCAGCAGATAGATGACAGTGTCTTCAACTCCTAAATGGGGCTGATATGCAAACTGCAGAGTGTCCAGCCATGTCTTCACCTGCGGCCTCAGGTGGCCTAAGACCAGTCTCTCCAGGACCTTCATCACATGAGATGTGAGGGCAACTGGTCGATAGTCATTCAGGTCCGATGGAGATGACTTCTCAGGGATAGGAACCTGGCAGGATGTCTTCGACAGCACCAGTACTCTCTCCAGACTCAGGCTCAGGTTGTACAGGAGTTTCAGTACCGGAGCTAGCTGGTTGTCACAGGTCCTCAGGATCCTGGTGGAGATGCCATCAGTGTGTGAATGTGTGTGTGAATGGGTGGATAGCAGGATCTGTAAAGCGCTTTGGGCATCTAGAGATGTGGAAAAAGTACTATATAAGTGAATGCCATTTACCATTTATCAGGGCCCACAGCCTTTCGCTGACAGAGTCTCTCCAGCTGTTTCTTAACCTTGTCTGTAGTCACAGTGATGTGATGGAGGGGCCTGGTGTCCCCTGAGGGGGGGGGGGGGGGGCTAGAGAGAGGTGCTGCACTGGAGGGTGGGGGAGGGGGTGTGGGGGTCCGGCTGTGTTTTGGGGGTGACAAACGGTGAGTTGAACCTATGAAAAAACAGATTCAGTTCATGAGCTCCCTCCTGGCTCCCAGACGTCTGCTTGACTCTCCCCTTGCACCCAGTTATTTGTTTCATTCCCAACCACACATCTTGAGCGTTGTTTCGCCCGAGTTTATCCTTCACCTTCCTCCTATAATTGTCCTTGCACCTCCTCAGTATCTCTCTCAGCTCATGCTGCACACCCCTCAGCCTCTCCTTGTCTCCGAACCTAAAAGCTCTTCTTTTTGTTCAGAAGTTCTTTCAGGTCACTCGTGACCCATGGGCTGTTGCTGGAGAAGCAGTGTACAGTCTGAGCTGGTATGGTCATGTCTTCACAGAATCTGATGTATTCTGTGATGCAGTCGGCCATATTGTCTATGTCCACCCCATGTGGGGCGGCAGTGGCTCAGGAGGTAGAGCAGGTTGTCCAATAACCACATGGTTGGCGGTTCGAATCCCGCTTTCCCCAGATATCCTGCCGTTGTGTCCCTGGGCAAGACACTTCACCCCAATTGCCCCTGGTGGGTCTGGAAGCGCTATGTTAGGCGGCATGCCACCATCAGTGTGTGTGAAAATTTGATTGTGTTGTACTGTAAAGCACTTTGTGACCTTGTATGTCTGTGAAAAGTGCTATATAAATAAAAATAAATTAAATTAAAAATGTGGTTTACAGAGTACGCCCCAGTTCATCGTCTCACAGCAGTCCTGCAGTGCATCAGCAGCCTCCTGTGTCCAACTCCTCACAGTCCGTGTATAAGCAGGCTTCCTTTGCACAAGGGGAACATACTTGGGTGATAACATGACCATGCAGTGATCTGATTTGCCAATGGGGGGTAGAGCTTTGGCACTATTTGCATCTCTGACATTGGCATATAGTAAATCCAGTGTTTTGTTTTCTCTGGTGGGACAGTCAACAAACCGGTGAAAGTTTGGTAATGTTTTTCCCAGTGAGACATGATTAAAGTCACCTGTGATGGCCATAAATGCGTCTGGGTGCTTCTCCAGTAGTGTGGCCGTAGTGGAGTTGTTAATGTCACTGGCCACTGCTGCATCAGCTGACGGAGGGATGTAGACGATAATTACCAAGGCACATGCCAATTCTTGTGGCATATAATAGGGTCTCATACTCACAGCCAGCAGTTCAGTGTCCTGGCTGCAGCATCGTTCCTTCACATAAATGTGTCCAGGATTACACCACCTTTCATTCACAAGAAGTGCCAATCCTCCTCCCCTCTTTTTCCCGCTACTTATCACATTTCTGTCCCCCCGTATAGTCTTGAAGCCAGGTATCGCTACGTTAACATTCGGGATCTGTGAGTGTAACCACGTCTCTGTGAAACACATGATACTACACTCACAATATTCCTTTTGCGTCCTAATCAGTGCTGTAAGCTCATCTGTTTTTTTTTCCTAGTGATCGCATGTTGATAAACATGGGTACAGCCGGCTTATGCTTCCTCCTCCTCCTCTTCACCTTAGCTCCAGCCCTACTTTCGCGGCGCTTCCTCCAAAGCTCATGCGGGATGAGGTGCTTCCCTGCCAGCCACAGTGCTCAAGGCTCGGGCCCCCTCAGCACGAGCAGCTGGTCGCATGTGTAAACAATGTGCCCCCCCCTTTGTTTATCTCCATTGCCCGAGGAAGAGAAAAAGAAAAAATAAGAGAAAGTCTAGGCTAAAATAGAAAAAACTTGATCCCGTCGTTAATCCGAATCATCCTTCCGAGCCCTGGTTATAAAGAGACACACTATATACAAGAATAAGCAGATAAAAACACAAAAGACACGAGAGACTTGCTGCTGGTACAGTCGCCCTCCTTCCGGTGCCAGGTGATTATAAAAACGAGGTTAGAGGACTATCCTGTGATGCAGCACGGTGAGGAAAAAGTCCCACATCCCTGGCTAAGAGAAGTAGCGGCTATATGGCCAGATCATTAGTTTGCAATTAGCTGCTGTGCTATCCACCAGAACCCACACACCTGGTGCACTGCGGGGGAGAGGTGGGGCAGTGACAAGTAGAAACGGGGTATGTGACTTTTAAATCCCGATATAAATGATGTAGTTTTAAATGAAATGGTAGATGTTTTTTATCGCGTCAACGATATATATATATATATATATACTGTATATACATAGATATACATACACCGGTGTAAAAATGAATATCAGAATATTTGGGGTCTGCTGCATGATGATGTCACACTGCATAGAAACGGTAAAACAAACATAGCAGTGGGAAGCTGCAGCTCCAAAGTCAGACCGTCATTGTCTACTGCTGATACCCTCACTTCATTTCGTGATTATTGGTCTAATTTTCTGGTCATCCTGTCTCCTTTCCAGCTCCGAGTCTGTGAAGCAGTGCACCAATGTGTTCCTCCCATCATCTGGAGTCTCCAGTTGAGTGGAAATATTTAAGTTTCATTTTCTTTTTCAGACTGCTGTCATGTTTAAAAACAAATGGTGCAGCAGTTCTTCCTGCATTTTTTTTCCGCACGTCAACACCGTTGGAGTGGTATTAATGTTGGACAGTGTGCCGTTCAACGTGGCTGTATTTTACTTCCATTTTTGCTGCTTCATCTTGATTTATTAAACCATCCGAAGAGAGAGCGAGAAACAAAAAACATCCGTTCAGTGCAAGAGAGCCAAAAACCCCAGGACAGGTCCATGCAACAGGAACAGGTAAAGTGATTCAGCGTAAAACCCGATGTCTGTTTGCAGTTAAGATGTAATAGTTTAAGATAAGATGAGATAAGATAAGCCTTTATTAGTCCCTCAATGGGGAAATTCCAGGACTGCAACAGGACAGGGACAGCAACACTCAGAGCAATAATTTAGAAGATAAGAAAATAAGAGCAGTGAATATACATATGTACACATAAATATATATACACAGTGCAGAGCATTGTAGCTAGATGCAATAAACAGCGTAACCATCTACTTGGTTATCCTACATACTATGAATATGTGCCCATACATATTGTCACCCTCCGTAGCGACTGATATTGTCCTAGTTGTATACTGGAGGGGACCATTTCTGTTAGTCTGTTGTGTCTTTTGCATTCAATACTATTAGGTTGTCACGTTTTTTTGCTATCTCTGCGCGCAGCCCTGCTTAGGTTATAAAGTCTGACAGCCATAGGTAGGAAGGACCTGTGAAACCTCTCGGTCGCGCACCTAGGATGATGTAGTCTACTGGTAAATGAGCTCCTCAGTGCGTTTAGTATGTCCTGCATAGGGTGGGACTCAGACTCCAACAGAGATGACAGTTTAGCCACCATCCTTCTCTCTCCTATCTCCTCCACTGGGTCAAGGCATTGCCCCAGGACAGAGCTAGCTTTCTTGATCAGTTTGTTCAGTCTGTTCCTTTCGGCTGCTGTAATTCCACTGCCCCAGCAGACCACTCCAAAAGTGATGGCTGATGCCACCACCGTGTCGTAGAATGTCTTCAGGAGCACCCCTTGTACACCAAAAGACCTGAGCCTCCTCAGTAGGAACAGCTTGCGCTGTCCCTTCTTGTAGAGTGCGTTGGTGTTGTGTGAACAGTCTAGTTTATTGTTCAGATGAACACCCAGGTACTTGTAGGATGTCACCATCTCAATGTCTGTTCCCTGTATGTTTACTGGTGCTGTGAGGGGTTGTCCTTTCCTGCGGCAGTCCACCACCAGCTCCTTAGTTTTCCTCGTGTTGATCTGGAGGCAGTTCCGATGGCACCAGTCCACGAAGTCCTGGATAAGTCCTCTGTACTCAGCTTCATCTCCGTTGGAGATGAGGCCGACGATCGCAAAGTCGTCAGAGAACTTCTGTAGATGGCAGTGTGTTGTGTTGTGTGAGAAGTCCGCAGTATAAAGGATGAACAGGAAGGGAGCCAAAACCGTTCCCTGGGGGGCCCCCGTGCTGCCCCCGTGCTGCCGATGATCATGTCAGACACACAATCCCGGGTTCTCACAAACTGTGGCCGGTTAGTGAGGTAGTCCAGGATCCATGATGACAGGTGCTGGTCCACCCCTGCGCACAGCAGCTTGTCCCTCAGGATCATCGGTTGAATGGTGTTGAAAGCACTGGAGAAGTCAAAGAACATGATCCTCACCGCGTTCCCAGGCTTCTCCAGGTGGTGTAGGGAATGGTGAAGGAGGAAGATCACCGCATCCTCCACCCCAGTGCCATGCTGGCAGGCAAACTGGAGTGGATCCATCGCTGGTCCCACCAGGGGGCAGAGGTGAGCAAGGAGCAGTCTCTCCAGGGTCTTCATCATGTGAGACGTCAGGGCCACTGGTCTGTAGCTGTTCAGGTCTTTGGGGTGGGAAGTCTTTGGTACAGGTACCACACAAGATGTTTTCCACAGCTGTGGTACCCTCCCCAGCTTCAGGCTCAGGTTGAAGATGTGCTCCACAATCCCACACAGCTGGTCTGCACAGGACTTGAGGAGCTTCGTGCTGATGCCGTCCGGTCCCGAGGCCTTCCTTGCCTTGATCTTCCTCAGCTCCGTCCTCACCTGGGTCTTAGTGAGGGTTAGGTTGGGGGGCTGTGTGCTGGGAGTGGGGGGGGGGTGTTGGTGGAGTGGGGTGTGGACAGCAGGTCTCGATGACTTTAGAGGCGGCAGTGGTTGGTGTGCAGGCGGGAGGGAGGGCGGTTTGTCAAACCTATTAAAAAACAGATTCAGATTGTTCGCCCACTCTCTTTCCCCCGTGGCCTGGGAGGTGGTGTTCTGGAGCCCAGAGATGGTTTTGAGGTTTCTCCAGACCCCGCCGATGTCACTCTGTTGCAGCTTGTCCTCCAGCTTCTATATTATTTTTATATAATTATTTATTATTATTTTATATTTCATATTCTTGTAATATTTGATAAAGAACTAAAAAAAAAATAACTAAATCTGAGCTGCTGTTTATAAAGTGGAGAAATAAGAGTTTTTGTTTTGTTTTTTTCTGAATATGTTGAAGGTAAATAATGCTGGCCTGTGAAACTGCCCTTTTTGCATAAATGTAAAAGAAAAAACCTGCATTCTGGAATATTGCGAAAAATATTGTTATTTGGAAAATTCATAGAAATATCGTGATATCATTTTTCAGCCATATTGCCCTCCCCAAAATGGCACAACAGTGACATTACCAAGAACTGGACGTCCCTTCAAATTTGATGAAAAGACAAGAAGAAAACTGGTCAGCATTGTTTCCTCTGGCTTAAAGACCTTGGCTCGGTGGCAACATATTTTCCCCGGGGGGGTAAACATACCAGAATATGTTAATTTTATACTATTTATTTCTTTTTAAAATTTTACACAGTAACGTTGCATATGGAACTTACCATTTGAAGTATTGTACAACCGAGGCTTGAATATTGGGCCGGTTGGGGTCCCACCCAGTCATCCTGTGTTTAGACTTTTTAGTGGTGTTATCCTTCTCTCCTTCCTCTGCCTGAACACTTCCCTCTCCTTGGCTCCTCTCTTCTGTCTCATCTTGCCACTTTCCTCTCCTTGGCTCCTCGCTTCTGTCTCATCTTGCCCCCTCTGAGCTCTGTCTAATTCAGGTTCTCTCTCTGTCTATGGTGGTATACAAACAGGTTAGAAAATATCAAGTGTCATGTTTTGTCCTGCAGGATTTTTTTTGTCATGGTTTATATAAATGACAAAAATATGTGTATTTTTTTGTATTTTTATTCTAGTGTTTCTTTTTTCCATTGAGAGAGTAGGGAAGGGAAAGAAACATTCATAATAGTAATGTTCTCAAGCATACTTAAATTATATGATCAGGTGGGTATAGTAACCAGAAATTCTACTCATGTAAAAGCAGTGCTTTGAAATTAATTATTAAAAGTAGACAACCAAAAATTTCTACTTAAGGGTACAAAGAACACCCACTTAAAACTTGAGTAATGACTTCAGTCTTGAAGGTTTGAGGTTTTTCTCCAAAATTTACAGCAATTTTCTTATAGTTTTCTACTTTTTTCTGTAAATCTAAAGTTGAAACCATGTTCCTCAAATTTGTAATTTCTTCTTGTAAAATTGACTTTTCTTGTACATTTGAAACTTTATTATAAATTTGTGGATTTTTTATGACTAATTTTTGTCTGTTTTTTTAAAATAAAATTACTGTTTTGGTTTTTTTTAGATAAATTTGAAACAGACTGTGATAATTTTTTTACCTTTTCCTTATAACAATTTACATTTTTGACCATAATTTTGCAGTCAGAACAGAACAATAATTTAACTCTGATTACAAAGAAAAAATATGAATAAAATTGTATTTAATGAAATAAATTAACTTAAATGACCAAGGATGCCGTTATTTCTGCTGTAATATTTCTTTATATTTGTAGTTTTGTTGTTTTGTTTTGTTTTTTTTTAGAAATCTCCTCACCACCCAGACAGCAGGAAAAACCTCCCTTATTTTGAAATCAAATGTTGACACGTTTAGTTTGTCTCAAGGCTACTGACAGATTAAAGTCATTGACTTGGTAATTTTTGTCACCTTAACCTGCCAGGTACATGATAGGGAACTGTAGTGACTATCAAGACATAATTCACCACAATATGTGTTCATGTTGAGAATGATCTGTTTAGGCAGTTATAGTTGCGAAGTGACTACACGGCCGGGAGCCGGTCTCCTAGTATCACAATATCTAGCCGGGAAGCGCCTACAATTCGATTCTTTTTTTTTTTTTTTTTTTCAATAGTAGAAAATACACACAAATTACAAATATGCTAATAATACAAGTAAATACCTCCTAATTTGGCTATTTGGTTGAAAAAAATTTTAAAAATGCACATATTTATTTATTTTCCGTCAGGGAGCCCTTTGGGTCCTTCGCTCCCTGACAGCTCGGGCACTCGGCAGCTCAGGTGTTTCACACACATACACATCCACACTTCATTCATTCCCATTAACACGTTTTGGGGTTTTGTTCAATACAACGCACGAAACCACTCCTGCATGTGGGTTTTTCATTCACTAAGTAGCTCCTGGCCACTTAGTGCAGACATAAATGGCCGGCTCCCAGTCGTTTAGCAACGGCCGTTGTAGTTGTGCGCTCAGGCTTTCTCATCAGGCACCTCTCTAGGCAGCCGCTGAAGGACCTCAGTTTAGAGCTAGCATTTTTAGCTGTTGCTTTGTCACTGCCGCTGGAGAATAAAAACGGCACGCCTGCTCGTGTGAGAAGAAGAGAGAAATTGCCAGTCTCATCACTTATTATTGTAGTGGCTGGTTAAATATATCCTCAGCAGTTCATCAGTCCCCTTGCCTTTCCCTTCATATGAAGCTGGCTGCATTTGAATTCTAACCACATCTCTTAGCTAAGCGACTCTTCCATTATGGCTCCCGTTTCCAGCGGGTTAAAACCATGATAAATGCCAGTGCTTAAATACCTCTTATGATTTTTTTCCACGTTTAAAGTACTTTTAATAAACTCATGTTTCTGTCAGACAGTCATGCTTAGCGAGACACTGCTGACTGACTGGAAAACTCATGTGAGCGGGGCGCTTCTAAACTCCGCGCGGATGACGGCCATGCAAGCTGTTCGTGTGCGCGCTTGTGGAAAGTCATTGCTTCTTATATTTTTATTAATAAAATCATATCGGTTTGGCGTGGTGGTACGATTTCTGGCGAGGCGGGCCGCCACGGAGAAATGTTCCCAGAGGAAACCCTGGGTCAGGGAGGCTGCCAATAGGCTGACAGCAACATTGAAGGAGATGCAGGAATTTCTGGCAAGTACTGGCTGTTTAGTACATGTGACAACAATCTCCCGTCTTCTTCATATGTCAAGGCTATGGGGTAGGGTGGCAAGACGGAAGCCTAATCTTGCAAAGAAAAACATCCAAACCCGGCTACATTTGCAAAAAGACATTTGAAATCTCTCAAACACATGTGGGAAAATGTGTTATGGTCCGATGAAACCAAGGTTGAACTTTTTGGCCATGTTTCTAGAAGGTATATTTGGCGCAAACAAACACTGCTCATCAAAAAAGAACACCATACCTACAGTGAATGAATAAAAAAGTAAACATAAATGAGTTAAATATTTCCTGAGCCAGAGGAGAATAGCCACAAAAATCAACATTAAAAAAAATTCTAAAAATGAGAAAATTGCCCATCGCTGCCATCTACAGATATCAGTTTGCTGTTAGTTTAAACCAGGGCTCACCAACTTAAACTGCAAAAGGTTTGATAAGTTAGTCCTCCTCCCCAGCCGAGGTCCGAACTTGGTGTGGGAATCTTTAGGCACCTCATGATTTGATTATGATTCAGAACTCCAACTTGATTCTAAAACCATTCTCAATGTATCTTGATGCTTTTTTTTTTTTTTCTATTCAGGATTTTTCCCTCCCACTGTGTGATAACTTGGCCCTTTTAAAGCAAAGTATTTGCAGTGACCCATGAATTTACTTCCAACATCTTTTATTGAAACAAATGAAAAAGAAATCTGACAGATGGACAAATCTATCTCAAAATATTCTTTAAGAACTGTCATCCTTTCATGGACATTCTTTCAGAAGACCACAGCTGTCTCCAGACAGGCCAGTGTCATTTAACTTGCTTTCACACATTATTTTATTAAGCTCATGTTTTAGCTGCTTCTATCTCTATATTAATTTATTAAACAAAAAAATTAAAATGAATTCTTTGTTCAGTTTTAAACAAAACATGTAATATAAAATTTTATAATACAGGAGAACACTAAATGTGTTTATTGACTCAAAATAAATATTTCTGAAATTCTAAAATCTACAACTAAAATCCTAAAAATATTTTCCAGGAGAAAAAACCTGAATTGCATTGCATTTAAAAAAAAAAAAATATCTAAAAAACTAAATTGCACAAAAAGTCAATTTCTATACAGTAATTTCAGTGCAGAAAAAACTGTTTCAAGATGTAAAAAAAACAAACAAAAAAAACAGACATAACATATAATTCCATACTACAGAATTACAGAATTACATTTTTTAAATCCTCAACAGTATGTTACAGCATGGATGGAGCTGTAACTCCATGATTACAAGGAGAGGGGAGGTGGAACTCTTCATGTTCAGTAACACACGATTTAAACCCCTGGTTTAAATCAATGACAATTTAAGTGTGGAGCTAGAGCCTGATTGTGCCATTCTGTAGGGGTGGGGAAAAAAGATCGATTCAGTGATGGATCGCCATGCTTGGCACTGGCGACAATGCATCGATCCATAAACGCATGGATCGATATTTTATCAAAAAAATGCACACACATGTACTTTTGGGTTATCAGTTAATCAGTGGCATTTTCAGTCCACTAGATGGCGTAAAGCAAGCACCCAGTCAAGTGAAGTCATGGCTTGTCTCCTTGATTTGCAGCCAGCTTTGAAAGTGAGAAAACAGTTAGCTCAAAGTTAGCTCAAATGTTGGGCCTTTTTGGATTTTATAACAAAGACGGAAGGAAAGACCTTGACATGGCATACAACCCGCAAGAAGCGCTGCATGGAAAAAAGAAAAAACACTTGGAATTAGGTGGGCCACACATGTCTCGGAGCAGCGTTAGCAACGGTTCAGGTTCAGGTTACTTTATTTGTACCCATAGGTAGATTTGTTTTGCAGTCAGGTGACATCCTTTAAGACACATATTTACAAACCACAATTACATTCAACATGAACACAAACACAGGCACACATGAAGCTGACTATAAACACAATAAAAGTACTCAAGGCTCCACCAATCAGGACATAAGACAAAGAGATAAGAGAAAAAATAAAGAGAGAAGAGAGAAGGGTCATATTAAAAAAGTTAAAAACTAAGTCAAAGAGATTAAAAACCATCTAAAAACACACGATTACTGCGCTCTGTGCTCTGAAGGCCTGCAATAGTTTTCATACTAGCCCAGGCTGAACCAAGCTTCTTTGCTGCCATCTTGCTTTCCAATTCTGATTTATAATTCTGTTTTGCTCTTAAAATTTCGGACTTTAGCTCTTTTGTGGCAACCTGCAGCTCAGAAACATCCCCCTGTTTAAAGGCAAGTGCTTTCCTCTGTAAGCAGGATTTAACTGATTTAGTAATCCATGACTTATTGTTGGGATATATTTTGACACGTTTATATGGAATGATCATATCCCTGCAAAAAGACATGTAAGAGCATGTCACATCCACCAAAGAGTCCAAATCATCTCCGCAGGACCATGTGAACACCTCCCAGTCCGTACAGTTAAAACATTCCTGGAGGCAGAGCACTGAATCACCTGTCCAGACCATTATGTCCCTGGTCTTCGTCTTTTCTCTTCTGAGAGCAGTTTTATATGTGGGCAGCAAATGTACACAGTTGTGATCTGAGGATCCTAAAGGAGGAAGGGGAAGTGATTTAAAGGCCGCTTCTATAGATCCATAGCATAAGTCCAATGTCTTTTGTCGCCTGGTTGGGCAGGAGACGTACTGATAAAAGTTTTCAAGTGTCTTCTTTAAAGACACATGGTTGAAGTCCCCAAGGATAAAGTTTGGAGCCTCTGGGGAAGTCGACTGCAACCGCTATACCACATCAAAGACAGTGCTGGAGGCGGAGGCAGCATCTGCCCTCGGGTGAATGTACACAGTCGTTATGAAAAGTTGGGGGAACTCACGGGGCAGATAAAAGGGGCGTAGCAATACGGACGGATGCTCCACATCTGGTGTTCAGATGCGCTCTCTGACCGTGACAGATGTACAGTACTGTTTATTAATATACAAACATATGCCGCCTCCCTGATGTTTCCCCGTTACCTCTTCCTGCCAATCCAAGTGAAGTGGGGCTCCAAAATCGTCAATACAAAGGTCCGGGTCCCGGTTATGATCCGTAAGCCACGTCTCCGTGTAAGCCATGACACAGCAGTTCTTGAAATCCTTCTGATATTGTACATTTCCTTGGATTTCATCCACTTTATTTCTCAGGGATTGTACGTTCCCCATAATAATGAAAGGAAGAGGAATGCGGTTAAACTGACGCCTCCTCAGGTTTAATCTTACGCCTCCACGCTTTCCGCGTTTCCTTCTCTTGTTCCTCTTTTCATCGCTGTGTCCATGAAAGTCTCTTAAAATAAAGTCCAGCAGTTGTGGCACAGACTCAACCACAGACGCTGGATTAGCCATGTTTAGTTGCAGTAACATGTCTCTGGAGTACTGCATTCTTACCAGCGTGACCTCCCAGACAAAGAGCTGGTAAGAACGAAGCCACAGTGCAAAAACAAGAAGAAAATCCATACTGATGGAACCAAAGAGCTCTTCGTTATATAGTCCACAAACATTCAAGGACAAAAACGGCACAGAGAATTACATTAAAACACATTAAAATACATAAAAACAGAGACTAAGGCGCCAAACTTTTTCACCCACTGATGATCGCTGCGTGCTAAGCGCTAAGCTAAAGAGACACCGGCATGGAACTTTTTCTCTGATCAAGTTAAAGTTGATTTATGAAGCACTTTTCACAGACATATGGTCACACAGTGCTGCACAATAAAATGGAGTAAAAGGAAGATGATAGATAATATTATTTTAAAAATAGAAAAACAAGTTAAAACACAAGATTAAAATAATTTAAAAATATCAGACTTGCCATTACAAAACAGTTGAAACTCAATGGAAAGCCTCCTTAAAAAAGTTTTCAGCTGCTTTTTAAAAGACTCCACAGAGTCAGATAAAGTAGCTGTAGTGGGAGTCTATTCCAGACACCGTCCACTGCCCTCCCTGTGTGCAGAGACGTGTCTCTGTGGAAAATGAAGCCCCACAAATACTTTTTATGAAAGAAATGTCAACAGTTTGACTTTGGGACATGATTTGAGTTGAATAATCCTGACGATTAAGCTCTGCTACTACATAGTGCATTGCTTGTTTGCTGTGTGAACGTGATTTTTTTAGATGGCAGCATTAGACACGGAGACGAGAGCCACACAAGGTCCTGCACGGAGTCTGTCCTGTTTAAATACGCTGAAAGTTGCAGCTGTCTCCAACCAGTCCACACACCCTGTAGTTGAAATGCTGGAGTTACCCCACTGCTTTATGAAAATGATCAAGTTTTGTTTGGTTTTTTTTGTTTTTTTTCTAACAGAATCAGCAGTTCATGACAGTAGGAAGAGCTCCGTCACACATGCACATAAATTGAGAGCGGAGCTGCAGCTGCAGCGATTCTCAACCACTGGATCCTAAAAACATTTGCAATAATGCCACATACCGCGCTGTTGAGCTATCCACCGTCACCGCTGGTTAAATTCCTCCACCGTGACAGCCCTATCCAGTACCAATATGGCACCTAAATTTGCCATCAAAATGTCAGCTGTGAGCACTCTAGTCTATTATTTCTCTGTAGGGGGAGCTGGAGGGGAACGGTCCACCGCAGCAGACAGGCACCATACAGAGGCTAATGCTAACTATGGAAAACTTGGAGAAAACTGAGCCCCAGGGACGTGCAGAGACATTTTGTGGGGCTGTTGCTCTGACCTGAAGTGATCTCTCCCCCCCCCCCACACACACACACTCTTTGACTTCTGTTACTTCTGCTTGTGTAATTAACAGCCTACTGTAAGGCTGCGTGTCCACCAAACACGTTTTTTCCACTGTGGGCGACTACTTTCTTTTCATTCTCCATGTAGTCCAGCACTGAGTGCCCTTGGCGCTGAAACACTCTCTGCAGTGTCCGCTTTTTGTCGCAGCGCTCAGGGCTAAAAAAAAGTTCACCTTTTCAGACTACAGCTGAGCTCGTCATTGTCAGACCTTTCTAAGCAGCCAATCAGAATTAAGGAAGGGCGGGACATAGGACGCGAGTACAGTCTGTACCCAGACTCCCGTTTGCCATGTCATCATATTTTGCATCCAGAGCTGCTACCAAAGCTAGAATATGTTTCCTGTCCATTGTTATTTAGAGACCGCTATTAAAAATAAGTAGGAAGTCTGACCATAGGAAAAGCCCAAGTGCTAAGATCTGAGTGACAAGCTGTTGTTGACATACAGGGCACAGACTTTTTTTTTCCAGAGCACAGCGCACAAGTGCTAAAAAAAAGACGTTCAGGGCGGTCGGGTGACAAAAAACGCGTTTGGTGACCTGCAGCCGAAAGCTAATAATAGAAGCTGTGAACATGGCTTCATGTCCACTAGAAACAATCTCTTTCAGCAACACTGTGGAAGTTTTTCACCTTAAAATAATGTTTCCTAAATGACTTTGATGGAACATCAACCTTTGACCAGGTGAGTGTCACTTCCCCCCACAGCCTGAATGGTCCACGCTGCTGCAACAGCTCTGTTCTTCAAGGATGTGCACAGGTTCGGGCTGTTGTTGCCCGGGCAACAGCCCATTTGCCGTCTTTGTCTGAGCTGCCCCTCTGGAGGGAAAATAAAATAAAAAATAAACTGTCCTGTTAACATTAGAAATAGGTTAGTTTTTTCCTTTTAGATATTAAACTTTTCCTTGTAAAATTTGGAGC
The DNA here is from genome assembly GCA_020510985.1 of Pholidichthys leucotaenia. Classification (NCBI taxonomy): domain Eukaryota; kingdom Metazoa; phylum Chordata; class Actinopteri; order Cichliformes; family Pholidichthyidae; genus Pholidichthys; species Pholidichthys leucotaenia. Next base: position 68,768,237 of record CM035841.1, read on the forward strand.
ATTTTCTTTCTAAAATAAGTGACTTTTTCCTGTAAATGTGTCACTTTATTCTTGTAAATTTGCATTTTTTAAATTTCTCTTGTTTTTTTTTTCATGTAATTTTGAGACTGTGTTCTTAACGCTGTAATCATTATGTGACTTTTTTCCTCTGAAATGTGCGTGTTTTTTGTAAAAAAAAAAAAAAATATGTACTTTTCTTATAAATGTAGAAATTTTCAAACGGGACTTTGGAAGATTCTCATAAATTTTCCACTTTTATTCCCACTGTGAAATAATTTTCCTTCTTTCTTTGTTTTTATTGTAATTAAAGATTTTTTGTCAAAAATTTTAAACTTTGTGAAAATTTGAGTTTTTTTATTCATGAGTTTTCTTCTATTTTTTTCTTTGTAATTTTCATGTCATAAATTCATTTTTTTCTGTCAACTTTAAAATTTGTCAATAAATTGCCCTGTTTTTCCATTGATTTTTTTGCCGCCCCAAAAAAGACTTTGTTGTAAATATTTTTCTTCTGTAACTTTCAAAAATATAGAACATTTTTCTCACAAAATTCCTGCATCTTTTTAATCCATTTTTTCTGTTTTCCTTTACATTTCAGTGATTGTTATTGTGCATATCTGACTTATTTCCTCATCAGTGTGAAACTTTTCTCATGAATTCATGACTTTTGTCTTATAAATTCCCGTTTCTTTCTTGGAGTTTTGCCCTTGTTTCAGGTTAAAGCAACAGCTCCTCTAAATGTCTGTGCACGTCGCTGCTGTTGTTGGAAGGAAAACTGAAAAGACGATGCTCACCTCCGCCCCCTGGTGGGACCAGCGATGGATCCACTCCAGTTCGCCTACCAGCATGGCATTGGGGTGGAGGATGCAGTGATCTTCCTCCTTCACCATTATCTGTCCCACCTGGAGAAGCCCGGGAATGCGGTGAGGATCATGTTCTTTGACTTCTCCAGTGCTTTCAGTACCATTCAACCGATGATCCTGAAGGACAAGCTGCTGTGCGCAGGGGTGGACCAGCACCTGTCATCATGGATCCTGGACTACCTCACTAACCGGCCACAGTTTGTGAGAACCCGAGATTGTGTGTGTCCGTGGCCCTCTGATTCTGCACTTGGGGTGTGTGTGATTAACACAGTAGATAGGTAAAACACTATCTCGTTCTACTGTACATGATTGGTTGTACAGTTGAATGACAATAATGGTGATTTAATTTAATTTAATTTAATCATCGGTAGCACAGGGCCCCCCCAGGGAACGGTTTTGGCTCCCTTCCTGTTCACCCTTTATACTGCGGACTTCTCACACAACACAACACACTGCCATCTACAGAAGTTCTCTGACGACTCTGCGATCGTCGGCCTCATCTCCAACGGAGATGAAGCTGAGTACAGAGGACTTATCCAGGACTTCGTGGACTGGTGCCATCGGAACTGCCTCCAGATCAACACGAGGAAAACTAAGGAGCTGGTGGTGGACTGCCGCAGGCAAGGATAACCCCTCACAGCACCAGTAAACATACAGGGAACAGACATTGAGATGGTGACATCCTACAAGTACCTGGGTGTTCATCTGAACAATAAACTAGACTGGTCACACAATACCGACGCACTCTACAAGAAGGGACAGTGCAGGCTGTTCCTACTGAGGAGGCTCAGGTCTTTTGGTGTACAAGGGGCACTGCTGAAGACATTCTACGACACGGTGGTGGCATCAGCCATCACTTTTGGAGTGGTCTGCTGGGGCAGTGGCATTACAGCAGCCGATAGGAAGAGACTGAACAAACTGATCAAGAAAGCTAGCTCTGTCCTGGGGAAACGCCTTGACCCAGTGGAGGAGATAGGAGAGAGAAGGATGTTGGCTAAGCTGTCATCTCTGTTGGAGTCCGAGTCCCACCCTATGCAGGACATATTGAACGCACTGAGGAGCTCATTTAGCAGTAGACTACATCATCCTAGGTGCGCAACCGAGAGGTTTCGCAGGTCCTTCCTACCTACGGCTGTCAGACTGTATAACCTAAGCAGGGCTGCTCGCAGAGATAGCAAAAAAACGTGACGACCTAGTAGTATTGAATGCAAAAGACGCAATAGACTTACACAAATGGTCCCCTCCAGTATACAACTAGGACAATATCAGTCGCTATGGAGGGTGACAATATGTATGGGTACATATTCATACTATGTAGAATAACTAAGTAGACGGTTATGCTGTTTATTCCATCTTGCTACAATGCTTCGCACTTTGTATATATATTTATGTGTACGTATGTATATCCACTGCTCTTATCTATATTTTTCGTATCTTCTTAATTATTGCTCTGAGTACTGCTATCCCTGTGCTGTTGCAATCCTGGAATTTCCCCATTGTGGGACTAATAAAGGCTTATCTTGTCTTATTAATTAATCTGAATTAATTGTGAGAGTTTAGTTTTAAAATCAGCTGCAAGTGCTCCGTGGTAATTAGGGATACAAGTTATCAATTAATTCATTAATCAAGAGTTAATTCACCTTATTGATCAATTAACAATTAATTGATAAGCAGCAGTTTTCCTGAGAATCTGAATTCCCCTCGGTACAAGATGGGCTTTCTGTCTGTAACGTAAACAGCTAAACACTGTTTTGATGTACTGAATAAAGCATGAACATCACGTTTGTCAATGATTTATTGTCACATTTGCAGTTTTTTTTAGTGTGTCCTATGTGCTGGTGCATCTGGGTAAATTAAAATGTCATGATTCATCATTTCTGCAGGTACCCCTGCACAACAATGGCAAATTATTTACTTTTTTTTGACCAATAAAGAAGTGAAAATTGGATAATTTTCTCACAAAAACCTGAACGTACCAGGGCACCCTGGTTGAAAAACACTGACCTAAACTGTGCTTAAGGTCAAGGTCAACGGTCAGAAGATCTGAACACTGTGATGTCATCAGGCCAGAATGAGCTACTTCGTCATTGATGGTCTGGTTTTTAAAGTTCTACTGAAAATATATCTGGGTGGTGGGGCAGTAGCTGGCTGGTGTTCTGGTGGGTCTGTCCTCTGATGTCCCTCACTGTGGGTGGGAATGCTGCTTGAGGGCTTTCCTCTGGCTCTTTCTTCCTGTGTCCCACTGGGGGTGGCCCTGCCAGTGCCGGGCTGGCTGGGGGTTTAGCCATCGTGGTCTTTGCTGGGGCTCCCTTGGCCGTGCATCCCGTGGTGGTGGTGGTGTGTTGGTTGCCACTGGCAGGGCCGGCGCTGGTTTCTCCAGGATGGGGCCATGCTCCCCTGGTGGGGTGATGGTGATTTGTGGGCAATGGGTTTGGTTGGCGGTTGGGGTAGTCTGCTGGTTCACCCCTGTGTTCTCCCCACGCGCTCACATGGATTCACACATGCACACACAAGCTGGGTAAGTTGAACGAGCCTGGTAGTATACAGTGGGGCAAAAAAGTATTTAGTCAGCCACCAACTGTGCAAGTTCTCCCACTTAAAAGATGAGACAGGTCTCCAATTTTCATCATAGGTATACCTCAACTATGAGAGACAAAATGAGAAAAAAAAAAAAAATCCAGAAAATCACATTGTCTGATTTTTAAAGAATTTATTTGCAAATTGTGGTGGAAAATAAGTATTTGGTCACTTACAAACAAGCAAGATTTCTGGCTCTCACAGACCTGTAACTACTTCTTTAAGAGGCTCCTCTGTCCTCCACTCGTTACCTGTATTAATGGCACCTGTTTGAACTCGTTATTAGTATAAAAGACACCTGTCCACAACCTCAAACAGTCAGACTCCAAACTCCACTATGGCCAAGACCAAAGAGCTGTCAAAGGACACCAGAAACAAAATTGTAGACGTGCACCAGGCTGGGAAGACTGAATCTGCAATAGGTAAGCAGCTTGGTGTGAAGAAATCAACTGTGGGAGCAATTATTAGAAAATGGAAGACATACAAGACCACTGATAATCTCCCTCGATCTGGGGCTCCACGCAAGATCTCACCCCGTGGGGTCAAAATGGTCACGAGAACAGTGAGCAAAAATCCCAGAACCACACGGGGGGACCTAGTGAATGACCAGCAGAGAGCTGGGACCAAAGTAACAGGCTACCATCAGTAACACACTACGCCGCCAGGGACTCAAATCGTGCAGTGCCAGACGTGTCCCCCTGCTTAAGCCAGTACATATCCAGGCCCATCCGAAGTTTGCTAGAGAGCATTTGGATGATTCAGAAGAGGATTGGGAGAATGTCATATTATCAGATGAAACCAAAATAGAACTTTTTGGTAAAAACTCAACTTGTGTTTGGAGGAGAAAGAATGCTGAGTTGCATCCAAAGAACACCATACCTACTATGAAGCATGGGGGTGGAAACATGCTTTGGGGCTGTTTTTCTGCAAAGGGACCAGGACGACTGATCTGAGTAAAGGAAAGAATGAATGGGGCCATGTATCGTGAGATTTTGAGTGAGAACCTTCCATCAGCAAGGGCATTGAAGATGAAACGTGGATGGGTCTTTCAGCATGACAATGATCCCAAACACACCGCCCGGGCAACGAAGGAGTGGCTTCGTAAGAAGCATTTCAAGGTCCTGGAGTGGCCTAGCCAGTCTCCAGATCTCAACCCTATAGAAAATCTTTGGAGGGAGTTGAAAGTCCATGTTGCCCAGCGACAGCCCCAAAACATCACTGTTCTAGAGGAGATCTGCATGGAGGAATGGGCCAAAATACCAGCAACAGTGTGTGAAAACCTTGTGAAGACTTATAGAAAATGTTTGACCTCTGTCATTGCCAGCAAAGGGTATATAACAAAGTATTGAGATGAACTTTTGTTATTGACCAAATACTTATTTTCCACCATAATTTGCAAATAAATTCTTTAAAAATAAGACAATGTGATTTTCTGGATTTTTTTTTCTCATTTTGTCCCTCATAGTTGAGGTATACCTATGATGAAAATTGGAGACCTCTCTCAACTTTTAAGTGGGAGAACTTGCACAAGTGGTGGCTGACTAAATACTTTTTTGCCCGACTGTAGGTCTCAGGTGGGCTTGGAGATAGAGGGTGAAGGTTCAACTGAGACTCTCTCCCATGCCAGAGAAGAGAGAACTCATTGTTGCTAGGCAGTATGATGTCATCTGTATGTGTTTAACCCTCAGAATGACCCCAGAAGAACATGAGGATCAACTCAAAAACAGGGTCGACCTTTATGTAAACAAGGTCTGTTGGTCCTGAATTCTAAAACAAAGGGAAAAATTGTGGTAACCGGTTGGACTGATTTTTACTCTATGCTTGAAACCAAACCAGGCGGGTCATTTTTGACCCCAGAGGACAAAAGGTGTTGGACAATCAGGAGACATTATGAGGGTTAAATGCTGGTGTGCCTCTCTGTTAGGGGAGCTCCTCTCCATGACTTTGTGTTATGTGAGATTCTGTGGACCGCTTGAATAAAGAGACACTGACATCAAGAACCTCATCATTTTGAACATGTGGTTTATTTTCCGCTCGTATAAATATAGAAAATTAGAAGGTTTTAATTTTTTTAAAAATTGGATTATAGTCATAGTATTCTAAAGAATAAGGAAGGATAAAGGAGATTGTCTCTTATACCTGCCAGGTGGATCATAGTGAAGAATGCATCTGTTTTCTGATCGTTGCAGGAACAGGTTGGTGAGAACGTTTAGCTGGTTGGTGTCGGTGGTTTGGCTCCTGTTCTGCTCCTCATGGATGAATAGCTGATGTAGCTCTGTGGAGACCTGCCATTGATGGTCTGTGCTGAGTGCTGGAGAATAAAGAACCAACATAGAAGTCCACATTCTGAGTCTGAGGACTTCTATTGGGCCTTCAGGCTAACTGAACTAGCCTCATCCTGCTAGCTCTGACCGTCAGCAGCCACATCACAACATCTGGAGGAAGTAAACAAACCGTGAAGATGTTTTCAGGTCGGCGTCTGAGAGAATTGGTCAGAGAGCGACTAGCTGCTGCTGCTGAAGAAATAATAACAGAGTTTGAGCTAATCACCAACCAGTACGAGGAATCGATTGATCGTCAACGCATACTGCTGAATATGTGCTGCTGCTCCCAGATAAAAATCCACAGAATAGGTATGTGGGACCATAATGGTCCGAATGAGGCTTTAGAAAACTCTAAATCTGGTTTTCAATCATGGTTGTGTCTTAAATGTTCAAATGTTTGTTTTTAAATCCTAAATTTGACATTTTTTCCTTATTAATTTGTCAAGTGAAACTCTCTTTTTCTGGCTTTTTTGTCTTTGTTCCTCCAGATTTCTCACAACAACCTGAATGTAAAGAGGAGGAAGTTCTGACTGAGCAGCAGCTCTGGAACCAGGAGAGGAACGCTGTTCTGGACCAGGCAGAACCAGAACCTCCACAGGTTAGAGAGCAACAGGAGGAACTCTGCATCAGTCAGGAGGGAGAACAGCTGGTAGTGAAGCTGGAGGCCGATACCTTCATGGGGACTCTTGTCTCTGAGGAAAAGCAGCAGAGTGAAGCAGAACCAAACAGTGAGCAGCTCATCTCTCACAACTCTGCTGGAACTGAGATCCAAGATGAGGAAGGAAACCGGCATGTAAACTCAGGATCCACTGAAGAAGAAGAAGAACCCAAACCAAAGAAGAGACGACTGAAAATAGGAAGTTACAGTAACAGTGATGATGACTCTCTGACCTCAAAGACTCTCTGTGAGAATGAAACAGGTAAAAAGTTAGAAAATGTTCAGGTTGAGTTTTTGAGAAACTGTCCTAAAATAAAATAATATTATTAAAGTAATATTTTCAGTAACTACATGAATCTGCCGTACTTTTATTGGTCTTGGTTTGTGTTTGACTGATCTAACCCAGTGGAATTTAAATAATTAATAAAAAATTTTAATTATTTGGTGGGGAACATCACTTGTGGTACTGTATCGTCACTTCCTGTATTGCTGTCTGTCCGTGTGGTTAGCTCTCCTCACTCTCCTGAGGTTTTTGTTTTAATTGTATTTTAACCACTTTTTTCCATCTACCGTTAGTTCTCATTTCTGTTTATCAAGCCTCTTGAACCTGTGTGCGCCCTCCATGTCATCTAATCACCCTCTTTAACCTTCTGTTCACCTTTCATCAGTGTTTTTGTTAGCTTTGGGTTAGCCACTAGCTATGGCTACTGGCTCTCCTTCCTCTCCTCCTCTGGTGTGCTCTCTCTGTCAGATGTTTAGCTACACCTCTGCCTCTTTTAGTGATAACGGTAAATGTAATAAATGTTGTCTTTTTGAGGCGCTCGAGGCAAGGTTGTCTGATTTGGAATCCCGGCTCCGCTGCATTGAAACACCACAGTCAAATGCATTCCTGGGGCCAGAGCAGGCGACATCGAGTCAAATTTGAAAATGCTGGCTAAAAGTAACTGTAAATACTCCACAATTGTTATCCACGCCAGCATTAATGACATCCGTCTCCCGCAGTCGGAAGTCACGAAACTTAATGTAGAATCGGTGTGTGACTTTGCCAAAACAATGTCTGCCTCTGTAGTATTCTCTGGGCCCCTCCCCAATCTGACCAGTGATGACATGTTTAGCCGCTCGTCATCCTTGAACCGCTGGCTGTCTGTGTGGTGTCCTGCAAACAACGTGGGCTACATTGACAATTGGAACGCATTTTGGGGAAAACCTGGTCTTATGAGACGAGACAGCATTCATCCCACTTTGGATGGTGCGTCTCATTTATCTAACAATCTGGCATCTTTTTTATCCAAATTTCCAAAATCTTGACAACTCAGAGTTGGGACCAGGAAGCAGAGTCACAGTCTTACACACCTCTCTGCAGCTCCTCTTCATCCGCCACCCCTCAACTTAGCCCCTGTCTTCCCCATCAGAGAATCATTGTCTGCTCCCTCCAAAGTAAATAAAAATATAATATATAAGCATCCCAAACTGATTAAGCAAAAAGTTGGTAAAACTCAAATTAAACATGAAGCCTCTAAATTGAATGATTTGGCCTCTGTTCCTCCTCATAATTTAAAAATTAAATGCGGTTTGTTAAATATTAGGTCTCTAACTCCCAAGTCTCTGTTAGTCCATGATCTGTTAATTGATCATCAGATTGATTTAATGTCCCTTACAGAGACTTGGTTAGGGCAAGAGGATTATGTTGGTTTAAATGAATCAACTCCCTCTGGTTATTTAAACTGTCAAAATCCCAGAAGTTCTGGTTGTGGAGGTGGAGTAGCAACAATTTACCATTCCAAACTATTAGTTAATGTAAAGCAAAAAACATGTTATAATTCCTTTGAGGGCCTGGTCCTCAGTATTGGGCACTTTAGCAATTTTAGGCTAAACCCAATTTTATTTGCCATAGTTTATCGTCCTCCATCAACCTACTCAGAATTTTTATCTGAATTTGCTGATTTCTTAGCTGATTTAGTGCTGAAATCAGATAGAATAATTATAGTAGGGGACTTTAATATACATGTAGATGTAGATAGTGACTGCCTTAATGTGGCATTTAATTCAATATTAGACTCGATTGGGTTTTCTCAGAAAGTAGGAAATTCTACTCATTATCTCCACCATACATTGGACCTTGTTCTGACATATGGCATAGAAATAGAAAATCTTGTAGTGTCTCCTCATAACCCTGTACTGTCAGACCATTGTCTGTTAACCTTTGATTTTACTATTTCTGACTATTTGGCTCCTAAAGAAAAATATTACTACAGTAGATTCCTCTCAGATGATGCTGTTACCAAATTTATGCAGATTGTTTCCTCTATGCCATGTGTCAACACAACGGAAATAAGCTATAGACAGCTTGCTCCTTCTGTAATTGATAACATGGTGAATAGTGTTACAGCTTCTCTGCATCAGACTCTCGACTTGGTGGCCCCCTTAAAAAAGAAAAAGTCTAATCAGAGATTTCTAACTCCTTGGTTCAACACAGAAACTCGTAGCTTAAAACAGAAGACTCGTCAATTAGAAAGAAAATGGCGCTCCACTAATTTAGATGAAATCTATTTAGCTTGGAGAAATCATCTTTTAATTTATAAAAAATCTCTTAGAAAAGCTAGAACGAGTTATTATTCTGCAATAATAGAAGAGAACAAGAATAATCCCAGGTTTCTTTTCAGCACTGTAGCCAGGTTGACAAAGAGTCAGGACTCTGTCAATCCTAGGATTCCCTTAGAGCTTACTAGTCAGGACTTTATGAACTTTTTCAATAATAAAATTTCATCTATCAGCGATAAAATCAGTCAGATTCTTCCCACAGTTAACTTAAATACAGTAACTACTACAACTCCTTCAATTGATGTCTGTCTTGATGAGTTTACTCCAATCGACCTTTGTGAGTTAGACAAAATAGTTTCCTCATCCAAACCTTCAACTTGTCTTTTAGACCCTATTCCTACCAGGTTATTTAAAGAAGTCTTCCCACTTATTGGTAGCTTTATTCTTCATATAATCAATTCTTCATTAACTTTAGGCCATGAACCGCAGGCTTTTAAAACTGCTGTAATTAAACCCTTACTCAAAAAGCCAACGCTAGATCCAGGAGCTTGAGCTAACTATAGACCAATCTCTAATCTCCCTTTCATTTCAAAAATCTTAGAAAGAGTTGTTGCTATGCAATTATTTGACCACCTGCAGGGAAATGGTTTACTTGAAGAGTTTCAGTCTGGGTTTAGAATCCATCATAGTACTGAAACAGCTTTAGCGAAGGTCACTAATGACCTCCTCATCGCATCTGATAATGGACTGGTTTCTGTACTTGTCCTTTTAGACCTTAGTGCAGCTTTTGATACTATCGATCATAATATTCTACTTGATAGATTAGAACACTATGTTGGACTTAATGGAACTTCGTTGCAGTGGTTTAGATCTTATTTATCTGATAGGTTCCAGTTTGTTCATGTCAATAACGAGTTTTCTTTCAACTCAAAGCTTAGTCATGGAGTTCCACATGAATCTGTGCTAGGCCCTACTCTTTTTAGTTTATATATGCTTCCGTTAGGCAACATTATTAGAAAGCACTTTATACATTTTCATTGTTATGCAGATGACACACAGTTATACCTGTCAATGAAGCCAGATGATAGTAATCAATTAGCCAAGTTAGAAGCCTGTCTTAAGGAAATCAAAGCTTGGATGACTTGTAATTTCCTGCTATTAAATTCAGATAAGACTGAAGTCATTCTTGTTGGTCCAAAAAACCTTAGAAATACCTTTCCAAATCAAACTTTCAGTTTGGATGCGGTTACTCTTTCTCTTAATAGCTCTGTGAGGAACCTTGGAATTATTTTTGATCAAGATCTGTTTTTTAATTCACATATTAAATTTGTTTCTAAGACTGCCTTCTATCATTTGCGTAATATTGCCAAGATTAGGAGCATCTTGTCTCAGAGTGATGCTGAGAAACTGATCCACGCTTTTGTTAGCTCGAGATTAGATTATTGTAATTCTTTATTATCAGGCTGTCCTAAAACATCTTTAAAAAGTCTTCAGCTGATCCAAAATGCTGCAGCAAGAGTTTTAACAGGTACTAGAAAGAGAGATCATATCTCTCCGGTTCTGGCCTCCCTTCATTGACTTCCCATAGAGTTTAGAATTAAGTTTAAAATCCTTCTTCTTACTTACAACGCTCGAAACAATCAGGCTCCTTTTTATTTAAAAGATCTGATACTACCACATTATCCTAACAGAGCACTACCCTCCCAAAATGCAGGATTACTTGTAATACCTAGAATCTCCAAAAGTACAATGGGAGGCAGAGCCTTCAGTTATCAAGCTCCTCTCCTCTGAAACCAGCTGCCAATCTTGATTCAGGAGTCAGACTCGATCTCTGTTTTTAAGGGTAGTGTTAAAACCTACCTTTTTGATATAGCCTACAATTAGGGAGGGATCATGTGTTTCTGAACCCTCCCTTAGTTATGCTGCTATTAGGTTTAGTCAGCCGGGGGACCTCCAATAATGCACAGGGCCTCACTCCTTTCTTCACTCTCAACGAAATATTTTTTTTTTGCTGGTCATTAACATCTGTTTGTTCTCTCCCATAGATTGAGTCCCCATCGTGCTGTTTGCTCTCTACATGTCTGTTCTTTTCATCTTCTCTGTCCCCTCACCCCCCAGCCAGTCGCAGCAGATGACTCCCCCTCCCTGAGCCTGGTTCTGCTGGAGGTTTCTTCCTGTTAAAAGGGAGTTTTTCCTCTCCACCGTCGCCAAGTGCTTGTCCTCTGGGGATCGCCTGATTGCTGGGATCTTTCTGCAACTGTGGGGGTCCCCCTTACAGTTGAAAGTGCTATGAGATGACTGTTGTTGTGCTATATAAATAAGTTGAATTGAATTGAATTGAAAATTCTTTGACTGTACAGTTATACAGTGAATCCACAACGTATTCACAGCACTTCACTTTTTCCACATTTTGTTGTTACAGCCTTATGCCTAAATAGATTAAATTCTTTTTTTTCTTCAAAATTCTACACACAATACCCCATAAGGACAACATGATTTTTTTTTTTTTTTTTAATAGACTTTTGGTAAATTCAGATGATTGGACATGATTTGGAAAGGCACACACCTGTCTATATAAGGTCTCACAGTTGACAGTGCATGTCAGAGCACAAACCAAGCATGAAGTCAAAGGAATTGGCTGCAGACCTCCGAGACAGGATTGTCTCGAGCCACAAATCTGGGGAAGGGTACAGAAAAATTTCTGCTGCTTTGAAGGTCCCAATAAGCACAGTGGCCTCCATCATCCATAAATGGAAGAAGTTCAGAACCACTAAGACTCTTCATATACCTGGCCGGACGTCTAAACTGAGCGATCAGGGGAGAAGGGCCTCAGTCAGAGAGGTGACCAAGAACCCAATGGTCACTCTGTCAGAGCTCCAAAGTTCTTCTGTGGAGCGAGGAAAACCTTCCAGAAGGACAACCATCTCTGCAGCAATCCACCAATCAGGCCTGTATGGTAGTGGCCAGACAGAAGCCACCCCTTAGTAAAAGGCACATGGCAGCTTGCCTGGAGTTTGCCAAAAGGCACCTGAAGGACTCTAAACCATGAGAAACAAAATTCTCTGGTCTGATGAGACAAAGATTGAACTGTTTGGCATGAAGGCCAGGCGTCATGTTTGGAGGGAACCAGGCACCAGTCATCACCAGGCCAATACCATCCCTACAGTGAAGAATGGTGGTGGCATCATCATGCTGTGGGGATGTTTTTCAGCAGCGGGACCTGGGAGACTAGTTAGGATAGAGGAAAAAGATGAATGCACTAATGTACAGAGACATCCTGGATTAAAACCTGCTTCAGAGCGCTCTTGACCTCATACTGGGGTGACGGTTCATCTTTCAGCAGGACAACGGCCTTAAGCATACAGCCAAGATATCAAAGGAGTGGCTTCAGGACAACTCTGTGAATGTCCTTGAGTGGCCCAGCCAGAACCCAGACTTGAATCCAATCGAACAACTCTGAAGAGATCTGAAAATGGCTGTGCACCGACGCTTCCCATCCAACCTGATGGAGCTTGAGAGGTGTTGCAAAGAGGAATGGGCAAAACCTCCCAAAGATTGGTGTGCCAAGCATGTGGCATCATATTCACAAAGACTTGAGGCTGTAATTGCTGCCAAAGGTGCATCAACAAAGTATTGAGCAAAGGCTGTGAATACTTATGTACATGTGATTTCTTAGTTTTTTATTTTTAATAAATTTGAAAGAATCTCAAAAAAAAACTTTTTCATGTTGTCATTATGGGGTATTGTGCATAGAATTTTGAGGAAAAAATTAATCTATTTTGGAATACATCATCATCATAGCAGTCTGTCGTGGGCAACAATGACTGTTTCATTTAGGTCTGATCAGATTCCTCCACAACTGTAACATAAAATGTGGAAAAAGTGAAGCGTTGTGAATACTTTCCAGATGCACAGTAGTTTGCACTTCAAATGAGTTTTTCTTTGGGTTCACTGTACCAGGTGGAGGAATTGTCTGCTCTAGCCAGTTAGCCATTAGCCCATGCTGGCAACTCCAACAGGAATCAATGCAGTTTGTACTTATTTGTGTATAAAAACACCATAGTGACATGTTGAGAAATAGAAGTTGGACCAACTAGAAGAGACGTATAAAACAGAATTACTATTAAATAGTACATTTTATACTGCTGTTGATGTGCTGGGAACAGGCTCACCGTCACATCACTGCTGGTGACAAATCAGAAATGTTTGTGAGATCATGGTGGACCCTCACAAAGCAACAGTACTATTTTTTGGAATATTTTTATTGATAGCCACTCCAGATAGACAAATTAATGTGTTAAAACACTGAAAAAAGTAAAGTTTTCATCCTGTGTCCCCTTTTAGACCTCAGGGAACTATGTTAGTATGTGGAAACATAATTTTGTCCCCTTTAAATTACTTGTTGAATGTGAAACAGATTCATCACAGCTGTAATTATTACATGTGTGGGGGTTAAATCAAACCGCCACACCCCCACACATGCAAGGATAAGAACTATTTGTTACCAGGTGGTGACTTTTTGGCCAGTCAGTGTTTTTATTCTTTCTGATTTTTCTATTACTAGCATTTTCTGTGTCTCATTGTCCCTCCAGATGCTCCACAGCTACATGACTGTCAGGAGGAGGAGGTTCTCACTGTCCAGCAGCTCTGTAACCAGGAGACGAACTCCAGTCTGCACCAGGAGGAACAAGATACTGCACAGGTTAAAGAGGAAGAAGAAGAACTCTGTAGCAGTCAGGAGGAAGAAGACTTTGGACTGAAACAAGAGACTGATACCTTCATGGTGACTCCTACTGATGAGGACAATGACAAGAGTGAAACTGAACCAAATAGTGAGCAGCTCCTCTCTCACAACTCTCCTGACACTGAGAGCCAAGACCAGGGAGCAGGTAAGAATGTAAACCCAGGATCAAGTAAACATGAAGCACCAAAGCCAAAGAAGAAACTTCACACAAACAAAAGTGACCGTAACAATGTAGACAGCTCCTCCATGTCAGAAAATCAGTGTGATCCTGACACTGGTGAAAAGTCTGTAAAATGTTCTGATAATGACAAAGACTGTAAAAATGAGTCACAGAAGAACAAACATGACACACGTAAGTCACATATTGGCAATATGTGTGGGAAAATATTCAGTATTCTCTCAATTCATGAGAGAATTCACACAGGTGAGAAACCATATTGTTGTGAAACATGTGGGCAAAGATTTAATCAACTTGGTAATTTGAAAGCTCACATGAGAATTCACACAGGTGAGAAGCCATTTTCTTGTGAAACATGTGGGCAGAGATTTAATGAAGTTGGTAATTTGAAAACTCACATGAGAATTCACACAGGTGAGAAGCCATTTTCTTGTGAAACATGTGGGCAAAGATTTAATCAACGTGGTTCTTTGAAAATTCACATGAGAAGTCACACAGGTGAGAAGCCATTTTCTTGTGAAACATGTTGGAAAAGATTTAGTGTACGAGATGCTTTGAAAACTCACATGAGAATTCACACAGGTGAGAAACCATTTTCTTGTGAAACATGTGGGCAGAGATTTAATGAACGTGGTACTTTGAAAACTCACGTGAGAATTCACACAGGTGAGAAGCCATTTTCTTGTGATACATGTGGGCAGAGATTTACTCAAAGTAGTAATTTGAAACGACACAAGAATTCACACAAGTGAGAAGCTGTAGTCTTGTAAAATACTGTATGTGGGAAACGCTTCATTCAGTGTTTTTGTTTATCACATGAGAACTCACAGTTGAGGTACTGTAGTCCAGTAACGTCTGTACATTTTTTTCAGGATTAAGTTTCTTTTGTGTGAATGAATTGTTATTTAAATTTCTATCTAATTTGCATAATGCTACGGCAGCTATATTGAATTACATAACTCAGTCAAAAGCGGACTTTGGACATATTTACACAAAGAATGGTTCAGTCTTTTGACACCGTTTTTTGTACAGAGGTATGTTATCATCTTATCTTCAAAGTATATGAACAAGAAATCAGTGCAATGTTCAAAAAAACAAAGAAATTCGTCGCTTACCAGCGGCTGAGGGGATTTGCTCGCTGTCGTGGTCGCTGCGTTTTCACCCATCGTGGTCATTGTTTTTTGTTCTGTTGGTCATTTACGCTCTCTACATCTACAGAGTCTTATGATTATCCCGCGGCTATTTCCCATGTACGAAGCCGTCTAAGTGACAGTGCATGACGATGGAATGTGGCCATATTAGGTTTCTGGGCTGAAAGGATGAAAACAGGAAAAGGAAATGAGTTCTTCTTCTTTGGTGTGTTACATGTCATCCATTGAGTCCTCCAATGCGTGTCTGCCACCTGCTGAAACGGGCAGATCAGTACAAATCTTCAGTGCAGCTGGGGATGTCAAAATTAGATGACAGGCGCAGCACCGCGCCCTGCCACTAGGGGCATGGAAACTCACGCAAAGTGTTAATGCAAATATACATTTTGTATAAAAGTATCAGATCATCTGCTTATTCACTCTGCTTTGGACCCTCAGACTTCTAATTTTTAATGTGCTGGATGTATGGACATCATGAGAAATTTTGATGAGGGGGGCATTGTTGTCAGGGTCTGGAGTGTCCTCCATACCATAAAAATTAAATGTAGTAGATGTAATTTATTCCATTTGTGTGTTTTAGTAGCTCATTAATTGATTGAATACTTTATTTTGAACACGTGTGTTGCAATATTTAAAAAGATATAGTGTAATAAGGTACAGGAATTATTTAATTTATTTAGAAGTGAGTGTTCGTGAGACTGAGGGTTAAACAGTCGTTCTGACACTCACTAAATAAGCGAGAAAAGCACTCGTAAATAAGGGCACCAGTCCCCAAAGAATGAATTATTAATTAATTTCTGTACTTTCAATAACTTAATGAATCAGTCTCAAAAATTAGTATGAGTTCTTTACTGCCATGACCAGGAAAGCATATATGCAAAGGAAAACACTTCAACTTCTCTCGTTTGCAAGTTTATTCAATGAAACCCATTCAGGTTAAATGACATTACATTCAAATGATTGATCAACAGGTGCCAAATATCACATCAACTGTTAATGGATTCCATTAACAGTTGATGGAAGCCAGATTTTATATTTCAACTGTAATGCAATGGAAGGCTGAGGTAACTAGCAAAATCAGAATGCAATTTTATGGGGAAAATTACATAAACTGATTATCTGGAAAAGGAAACTTTTGAATTAACCTACAAAAATTGACGGAGGTTACTGAAAAAAAAAATAAGAATTTTCCTTGTTTACAGCTTTGTCCTACGGCTGAGGGACTAATTGCACCATGAAATATTGGTTATGTTCAGTTATAATTGATATTTGGGAAATATCATTTAACCCCAGCAGATAGGAAAGTGGGAGTCTCACTTAAGAACACAGCCGATTTCCAGCGGCGATCACAAAGCCAGTACAATGGCAAACAGGAGAAAGCGACAGCCTGTCGTCTTTCAGGTCGTTCACAACTGTGAGAAGCGTAGCTGGGGGATTCCTGGAGCAGGCAGCGCATAGCCAGCAGCAGGATGAATGGGGCTCCAGGAGCAAACATGACATCTTTTGGCAACCAGTCCGAAATTTAGGATGTCCCCGGCCCACAGGACAGCTAAAGGCTGGAGGAGAAATCCATTTAGGCAGTTTCATCCACCAACTGTTGGTTTCTTAATGTTGTTATACGTGGGTGAGGCAGGGAAAGAAGATCCAAAAATCTGTCAGTTCACTTTAAAGGCAGGAAAATTAAAAGTCTACTTTAATGGCAGGAAAAGTCAAAAAGTCCAGGAAAAATGTTTAAATAGGATAAGAACGGCTTCTGGGGCAAAGAAGAAAAGGGTTTGAGAGTTTAACTCTCTTTAAAAGGTGAGCTCACAGAAAAAGGATGGTTTCCCCTCAGGTGCCAGAAAAACAGGCAAAAGCTTAAAAAACAATTTAAGAAAGCTAGCACAGGACTTGACAAGGTTCTCAGTCGGCCTCCGTCGATCTATGATGACCATGGAAGAAAATCCTAAACGTCTACTCTGCTGGAACAGCACCGCCTGTGGCTGAACAGGCCGATGCGCGAATGACAGTCCCTGTCGCACTTGTGGGTGGTCTCCGTGCTGCTGGGTCTGTGGCGGTTCTTCCTGCGGGTCCTTTTTTCATCTGCTGCAGCAGTCAGTCTCTCTTCACCCGCCTTGAGCTGTCTGGTCAGGGTGCCTCTCCATTTGGAGCGGTCCGTTGCAAGGTCCTCCCAGCGCTCTGTGTTGATCTCCAGGGTCTTCATGTCTCTCTTGCAGACGTCTCTAAAGTGCAGCTGTGGGCGGCCAACATCTCTCCTGCCAGTTGCCAGTTCTCCATAGAGGACGTCTTTGGGGATTCTGCCATCCTCCATACGGTGAACGTGGCCTAGCCAGCGGAGCCTGCGCTGCCTGAATAGAGTGAACATGGAGGGAAGGCCGGCGCGGGATCGAACTTCTGTGTTGGGCACTTTGTCCTGCCAGGATATGTCCAGGATGTGGCGAATGTCCACGTCTCACTCCCATAGAGCAGTGTGCTGATGACGCAGGCGTTGTACACTGCCATCTTCGTCTTGACAGAGAGTTTGGGATTCTTCCACACTCGTGTGGTGAGGTGAGCGTGAAGGCTGATTTTCCAATCCTCTTGTTGATCTCTGTATCAAGGGAGAGGTTGTTGCTGATCGTAGACCCCAGGTACGTGAGCTGATTCACGACCTCCAGCTCGTAGTCGTCGATGGTGATGGTTGGTGGTGCTTCCGTGCCTTGCGCCAAGACGTTAGTCTTCTTCAGGCTGATGGTAAGCCCGAAGTCCTTGCATGCCTGGGAGAAGCGGTCCATCAGGGTCTGAAGCTCCTGCTGTGTGTCGGTTGCGACTGCAGCGTCGTCTGCGAACAGCATGTCTCTGATTAGAGCCTCGCGTACTCTGGTTCTGGCTTTCAGGTGGGCGAGGTTGAAAAGCCTGCCGTCAGATCTTGTGTGCAGGTAGATTCCCTCTGTTGCTGTGCTGACGGCATGCCTCAGGAGCATAGCAAAGAAGATCCCAAAGAGGGTTGGCGCAAGTACACAGCCCTGTTTCACTCCGCTGCGTATGTTGAATGGCTCTGAGACGTTGCCGTCGTGCTGCACTATCCCCTGCATGTTGGTATGAAACGATTCGATGAGGCTTTGCAACTTTGGTGGGCATCCTATCTTTGGCAGGATCTTGAAAAGGCCCTCTCTGCTGACCAGATCGAACATTTTGGTGAGGTCGATGAAGGCGACGTACAGGGGCATGTTCTGTTCTCTGCATTTCTCCTGGAGTTGGCGGATGGAGAATATCATGTCTACCGTCGATCGCTGAACACGGAAGCCACACTGAGACTTGGGGTAGACACGTTCGGCAAGCTTCTGTAGACGAACAAGAACAACTCGTGCGTAGACTTTGCCAACAACGCTGAGGAGGGAGATGCCCCTGTAGTTGTTGCAGTCGCTTCTCTCCCCTTTGTTTTTGTAGAGGGTGATGATCTTGGCATCCCTCATGTCCTGTGGTACGGCACCTTCCTTCCAGCACTGGCAGAGGACATCATGCAATGGCAGCAGTAGGGTGGTCTTGCAGTGCTTGATCAGGTCGGGGGGTATGCCATCGTTGCCGGGTGCCTTGCCAGCGGCCAAACTATCAATGGCCTTGCTGAGTTCGTCGATGGTTGGCTCGGCGTCAAGTTCACCCATGGATGGCAGGCAGTCGATGGCATCAAGGGCTGACGGTGTCACGGTGTTCTGTCTGGAGTAGAGGTCGGAGTAGTGTTCCACCCATCTCTCCATCTGCTTGTTCTTTTCTGTGATCATCTCCCCAGTGGAGGATTTGAGGGGGGCCGTCTTGCTCTGAGCCGGACCAAGTGCTTTCTTGATGCCATCGTACATACCACGGATGTTCCCTGTTATGGCAGCGGTTTGAATGTCTTGGCTGAGCTGACTCCAGTACTCGTTGGCACAGCGCCGAGCAGTCTGCTGAACTTTGCTTTTCGCAGCCCTGAGAATCTGGAGATTCTTCTCGTTTGGGTACTTCTTGTACTCAGCAAGTGCTGAGCGCTTGGCTTCAATAACGGGGGTCATCTCGGTCAACTTGGCATCAAACCAGTCCTGTGACTTCGAGGTCTTCCTCCCAAAGGTAGCCAAGGCTGTGCGGTGGATGGTGTTTCGCAGCTCTTCCCACTTCTGCTTTGCAGATTCTCCTTCTTGTGGTACACCAAGTTCCTTCTCAAAGGTGGAGGCAAACTGCTCAACAAGTTCTGGTTGGGCCATCTTGCTGGTGTCAATCCGTGCCTTTCCAGGCTGTCTAGCACGATGGAATTTCTTCAGCTGCAGCTTGACCTTGCAACACACCAATGAATGGTCTGTGTCACAATCTGCACTCTGGAACGAACGGGTGATTAGCACGTTCTTCAGTGAGGTGCGCCTGGTCAGGATCAAGTCCAGCTGGTGCCAGTGCTTTGAGCGCGGATGTTGCCAGGAAACCTTGTGTTGGGGCTTGGTCTTGAAGAACGAGTTTGTGATGCACAGATCGTGATATGTGCAGAACTCGAGCAGCCGCTGTCCGTTGTCGTTCAATCTTCCCACGCCAAATGGTCCAAGACAGGAGGGCCAGGAGTCGTGGTCAGCACCCACTCTGGCATTGAAGTCTCCAAGGAGAATGAGTTGTTCAGAGTTGGGGATGATCCTGACAGTTGTTGCGAGATTCTCGTAGAACTCGTCTTTTGCCTCTGGTGTGGCCGTCAGTGTTGGGGCATACACACTGACGAGGGTGACTGGGCCTTGAGTGGTGTTGAGGCAGAGGGTGAGGAGTCATGCAGAGCCATTGCTGCCCAGTTCCACCATCTTCAGTAAGGTGTTCTTCACTGCGAAGCCCACTCCGTGTTCCCTGTGTTCGTCACTGCCCTTTCCCTGCCAGTAGAATGTGTAGTCCTTCTCTCTCAATGTGCCTGCGTCAGCCAACCATGTTTCCTGGAGAGTGACAATATCCACTCCCAGTCTCTTCAGCTCATTATTGATGATGGCAGTCTTCCTGGTGTCGTTGATGTCCTTGAGGTTAGCAGCGAGTCCTGTCATCATAGTGCGGACGTTCCAAGTTCCCAGTTTTAGAGTTGGTCTCTTTTGTTTTTTTGTCTTGCCTGGTGCGAAGGTTCTCAGCCTGCTGTTCGGACTTCTCCTCATCCCCATGCACCCAATGAGGAAAGCAAGCTGTGGCGGGACAACACCTTATTGGCTGGGGGCTGCCCAGCTTGAGGCGGGCAGTAGCTGTCCAGTGAGATCCGATGATCCCTCCCACCGTCGGGAACAACCCCTGGTGCCGCGCTCTACGCCAATTGAGCGGTGGCTTATAACTGGTAACTGTCATTCCCCGTTTTTTGTCTACACCAAAGGCGAAGCTGGAGTGTCCTCTGCAGTGATCCGGTGTTCTACCTTCCAGCGTTGGGCGTTGGTAGGATTCAAGCCTGGGCAGGAAGATATGGAGGACAAGATGTTGCCCATGCAGCATGTCCCCTCTCTCCACCTCACTGATGAATCCAAAGGAACAGCAGGGCTGCTACAGTTTGGCACCAGCGCCGTCACAGGAGCTGCCAGAACGATGTTGAGAACAACAGAGAACTGCCTTAGGGGCTCCGACTCCGGATTTTTCCTCAGGGTTGACTCCCGAAGCCTTTCCCGTGACTGGGTGTACCGCAAGGCAGTGGAGGTTTGAAATCAGGGTTTACCTTCCCCTAGATGGGCTACCTTCCCAGGTTGACGAGCCACCATCTACCCGAAGCATCTGGTTTTAAGGCGCCAGAGATCCGCCCTCGCCCCTCTTATTGGCTGGGGGCTGCCCAGCTTGAGGTGGGCGGTAGCTGTCCAGTGAGATCCGATGATCCCTCCCACCGTCGGGAACAACCCCTGGCTCCGCGCTCTACGCCAATTGAGTGGTGGCTTATAGCTGGTAACTGTCATTCCCCGTGTTTTGTCTACACCAAAAGTGAAGCTGGAGTGTCCTCTCCAGTGATCCGGTGTTCTACCTTCCAGCTTTGGGCGTTGGTAGGATTCAAGCCTGGGCAGAAAGATATGGAGGACAAGATGTTGCCCATGCAGCATGTCCCCCCTCTCCACGTCACTGATGAATCCAAAGGAACAGCAGGGCTGCTACAGTTTGGCACCAGTGCCGTCGCAGGAGCTGCCAGAACGATGTTGAGAACAACAGAGAACTGCCTTAGGGGCGCCGACTCCGGATTTTTCCTCAGGGTTGACTCCCGAAGCCTTTCCCGTGACTGGGTGTGCCGCAAGGCAGTGGAGGTTTGAAATCAGGGTTTATCTTCCCCTAGATGGGCTACCTTCCCAGGTTGACGAGCCACCATCTACCCGAAGCATCTGGTTTTAAGGCGCCAGAGATCTGCCCTCGCCCCTTCTCCTATTAGTAAAAGCAGTTCCGCCGGGCTTAGAGACTAAACCACATGGGCAGGCTAGGAGTTGGACTTAGTTGTCAGAGGCTTTTCGAGACGCACGCCATAAGGAGCATTTTATGAGCACTGGGAGCTTAACCCCAGTGCCGCTCCTTGCTATGACAACCTTGGAACCTTGACAAGGTTCAGACACACACAAAAGACTAAACAACTTACAGAACATACAGAACACTGAAGAACTCTCAACACTGAGCTGCCGGGGTGGCTCTGTTGACATTTAACTGAAGCGCGCTGCTGGGTCATAAACATAGGACTGGCAGCAAGACGGACCAATTATCTTCCATAAAGAGGAGTTTGAATGGGCTTTTGTATAATGAGGGAACAGTTCTTTGTCTGTGAGCAGCCAATCAAATGCAAGGGCATTATCCAACAGAGAGGCAGCCTGGTGATTGGTGGTTACAATGTTAGATGACAGACAAGTTTCAGCAAACATTCATTCAGTTACCATGAAATTCATTTTATACTCAATATAAAATCTAACTAGCTTCAGTGATTCAAAACTAATATTCAGTGACCAAGCATTTATATTGTTACTAATAAGTTTAACATTCATTTGAATAACATTCATGAAAAAACTAAACATTCCTAAGACATGCCATCTCATTTAAATCAAGAATTAATGAATTATTGCAAACCATTATTGTCCATCACGAGGGTGATTATCTTCACAGTGTCCAGAGTTATCCTGAGGAATGAGAGCTGGAAGAAGAGTTTGATGTTCAATCAGAATAAACAGTTCCAGCTTGTAATGAACAGATTCTGTAGATGCCCATTAGGAGGTACTGTTGAGCTGTAGATAATTTTTAGGTGTTGGTATATTAAGAGGGGGCAGCCTAGAGAGTTTATGGGGCTTCTGGAAAGGCTTCAAGGGTTTATCAGCATAACCTGACTGGTTAAGGAGTGAAATTTGGAAGTTTGACTTTTTAAGAGCATCAGTTCCTGGTACGAAGGGATGCGATCAGCATGAACTGTCTGGTTGGGGTTTGACTCCAAAAGTTTTATAGTGCACTTAATCCTTTAAAAGCAAGTCCCTATCAGGTTTCTCTACAAAAGGGAAATTGTTTACAGTGGAGTCCTGAAGATGAAGAAACAGCAATTCTTGACCAGACCTTGAGTGAGGTGAGAGTTTCTATAAGATTAAGAGTGATCTCCTAAATTGGCCTGAGGAGGAGCTGATGCTACATGTGAATAATCCATTAAAATGGTAAACAACAAAAGTGCATTGTGAACTGATGAACAAAGGAAAAAAGACACTGAAATGCCTTTCGTACTTACAGGTACATCTCCAAAAATTTGAATATCATGAAAAAGTTCAATATTTTTTGTCATTCATCTCATAAAGTGAAACCCATATACAGTGGGGTAAAAAAGTATTTAGTCAGCCACCAATTGTGCACGTTCTCCCACTTAAAAGATGAGAGAGGTCTCCAATTTTCATCATAGGTATACCTCAACCGTGAGAGACAAAATGAGATAAAATCCAGAAAATCACATTGTCTGATTTTTAAAGAATTTATTTGCAAATTATGGTGAAAAATAAGTATTTGGTCAGTAACAAACGTTCATCTCAATACTTTGTTATATACCCTTTGTTGGCAATGACAGAGGTCAAACGTTTTCTGTAAGTCTTCACAAGGTTTTCACACACTGTTGCTGGTATTTTGGCCCATTCCTCCATGCAGATCTCCTGTAGAGCAGTGATGTTTTGAGGCTGTCGCTGGGCAACACGGACTTTCAACTCCCTCCAAAGATTTTCTATGGGGTTGAGATTTGGAGACTGGCTAGGCCACTCCAGGACCTTGAAATGCTTCTTACGAAGCCACTCCTTCATTGCCTGGGCGGCATGTTTGGGATCATTGTCATGCTGAAAGACCCAGCCACGTTTCAGCTTCAATGCCCTTGCTGATGGAAGGAGGTTTTCACTCAAAATCTCACAATACATGGCCCCATTCATTCTTTCCTTTACACGAATCAGTTGTCCTGGTCCCTTTGCAGAAAAACAGCCCCAAAGCACAATGTTTCCACCCCCATGCTTCGCAGTAGGTATGGTGTTCTTTCTCCTCCAAACACGACAAGTTGAGTTTTTACCAAAAAGTTCTATTTTGGTTTCATCTGACCATATGACATTCTCCCAATCCTCCTGGATCATCCAAATGCTCTCTAGCAAACTTCAGATGGCCCTGGACATGTACTGGCTTAAGCAGGGGGACACATCTGGCACTGCAGGATTTGAGTCCCTGGCGGCGTAGTGTGTTACTGATGGTAGCCTTTGTTACTTTGGTCCCAGCTCTCTGCAGGTCATTCACTAGGTCCCCCCGTGTGGTTCTGGGATTTTTGCTCACCATTCTCGTGATCATTTTGACCCCACGGGGTGAGATCTTGCGTGGAGCCCCAGATCGAGGGAGATTATCAGTGGTCTTGTATGTCTTCCATTTTCTAATAATTGCTCCCACAGTTGATTTTTTCACGCCAAGCTGCTTACCTATTGCAGATTCAGTCTTCCCAGCCTGGTGCACTTCTACAATTTTGTTTCTGGTGTCCTTTGACAGCTCTTTGGTCTTGGCTATAGTGGAGTTTGGAGTCTGACTGTTTGAGGTTGTGGACAGGTGTCTTTTATACTGATAACGAGTTCAAACAGTTGCCATTAATACAGGTAACAAGTGGAGGACAGAGGAGCCTCTTAAAGAAGAAGTTACAGGTCTGTGAGAGCCAGAAATCTTGCTTGTTTGTAGGTGACCAAATACTTATTTTCCACCATAATTTGCAAATAAATTCTTAAAAAAAAAATCAGACAATGTGATTTTCTGGATTTTTTTTCTCATTTTGTCTCTCATAGTTGAGGTATACCTATGATGAAAATTGGAGACCTGTCTCATCTTTTAAGTGGTAGAACTTGCACAATTGGTGGCTGACTAAATACTTTTTTGCCCCACTGTATTATATAGATTCATTTCACAGAAACTGATATATTTCAAGTGCTTATTTATTTTAATTTTGATGATTATGGCTTACAGCCCATGAAAACCCCAAATTCAGTTTCTCAAAAAATTAGAATATTGCATAAAATTAACTTGAAAAAATAGTTTTTCAATAAAAATGTTGACCGACTGAAAAGTATGTCCATGCACACACTCAATACTTGGTCGGGGCAAATTTTGGATTTGTATCAATGTGGCATAGCATGGAGATGATCAGCCTGTGGCACTGCTGAGGTGTTATGAAGGTCCAAGTTGCTTTGATAGTGGCCTTCAGCTCATCTGCATTGTTGGGTCTGGTGTCTCATCTTCCTCTTGACAATCCTCCATAGATTCTGTATGGGGTTTAGGTCAGGAGAGTTTGCTGGCCAATCATGCACAGTGATTCCATGGTCATTAAACAAGGTTTTGATACTTTTGGCAGTCGGGAGGGGGGGGTGCCAAGTCCTGCTGGAAAATGAACTCAGCTTCTCCAATAAAGCTTGTCAGCAGAGGGAAGCATGAAGTGCTCTAAAATTTCCTGGTAGACGACTGCGCTGACTTTGGTCTTGATAAAACACAGTGGGCCAACACCAGTTGATGACATGGCTCCTCAAATCATCACCGACTGTGGAAATGTCACACTAAACCTCAAGCAACTTAGATTCTGTGCCTCTCCACTCTTCCTCCAGACTCTGGGACTTTGATTTCCAAATGAAATGCAAAATTTACTTTTATCTGAACAGAAGTCATCTGCTGGTGTTGGTCCCCTGTGTTTTATCAGACCAAAGTCAGTGCAGTCGTCTACTAGGAAATTTTAGAGCACTTAATGCTGCCAAGCTTTATTGGAGAAGCTGATTTCATTTTCCAGGAGTACTTGGCACCCCCCCCCACACACACACACACACACTGCCAAAAGTATCAAAACCTGGTTTAATGACCATGGCATCACTGTGGTTGACTGGCCAGCAAACTCTCCTGACCTAAACCCCATAGAGAATCTATTGAGGATTGTCAAGAGGAAGATGAGAGACACCAGACCCAACAACGCAGACAAGCTGAAGGCCACCATCAAAGCAACCTGGGCCTTCATAACACCTCAGCAGTGCCACAGGCTGATCACCTTCGTGCCACGGCACATTGATACAGTAATTAATCCAAAATTTGCCCCGACCAAGTATTGAGTGTAAACATGGACATACTTTTCAGTCGGCCAACATTTCTATTAAAAAACTATTTTTTTCAAATTAATTTTATGTAATATTCTAATTTTTTGAGAAACTGAATTTGGGGTTTTCATGGGCTGTAAGCCATAATCATCAAAATTAAAATAAATAAACACTTGAAATATATCAGTCTCTGTGTAATGAATCTATATAATGTATGGGTTTCACTTTCTGAGATGAGTGACAAAAAAATATTGAACTTTTTCGTGATATTCTAATTTTTTGAGATGTACCTGTACAGGCAGTAAATGTGTGCTTGTCACCAGATTTATATAATGGAATGACTTTGGCATTGCAGTGTAACTGTATGCCTAAAATCACGGTTCGGGACGTACCTTGGTTTTAAGGTCACGGTTCGGTTCATTTTCGGTACAGTAAGGAAACAAAATGCAAAACATAAAACTTATCTTTTGTACAAGCAAGAACAGCTTTACTGACAAAAAATAACTGCAAACTGCCAGCAGTAAATTCTCCAATAAAAAAAATTATCAAATAAAATTAAAATGTATACAATAAATAAATTTTCTTTTTAGGAAATGAACGATGCAGACAAGTGCAACAGTAGAAGTTTGAAGAGCCTATTTTAAAAAGTTCCCACAGCTAAATAAAATAATGACCCATGAAACATGAGTTGGAAAGTTGATCTTAACAGCTTCATCATAAGTGATTGTAGCAACACAATTAAATAACAGATATTAAAGTTTGGTCTTTAAACACAAAAACTAAAGAAATAAAACTCAAATATCAGCTTCTGCTGCACTATACAGGGCTGTTGTAACTCTGCTGTTCAAAACAAACTGCAGTAATAGTATTCAGCTTGATTAACGTCAAAAAGAAAATAAACTAGTCCATCCTGTTTGAAACCTTGCTGAGTCTAGAAGTTTAAAAGTGTAATAGTTAGGCATCAGATGAAAATTAAAAACTTTATCCAGTCCAAAATAACAGTTTACAAATGCTTTAAGTTACAGTAGAGGAATGTGAGCCTTAATTACACATACAGTGTTGTGAAAAAGTGTTTGGCCCCTTCCTGATTTCTCATTTTTTCGTTTGTCACACTTAAATGTTTCAGATCATCAAACAAATACGAATATTAGACAAAGAGAACACAATTAAAAACAAAATGCAGTTTTTAAATGAAGGTGTTTATTATTAAGGGTAAAAAAATCCAAACCTACATGGCCCTATGTGAAAAAGTGATTCCTCCCCCCCACCCCCCACCCCCGTTAAAACACAAATTAACTGTGGTTAATCACGTCTTTGAAAAGCTGAGTTCAATTTCTCTCGCCACACCCAGGCCTGATTACTGCCACACCTCATCTCAATCAAGAAATCACTTACAAATAGGACCAGCCTGACACATTGAAGTTGACCAAAAGATCCTCAAAAGCTAGACATCGTGCTGTGACCCAAAGAAATTCAGGAACAAATGAGAAACAAAGTAATTGAGATCTATCAGTCTGGAAAAGGTTATAAAGCCATTTCTAAAGCTTTGGGACTCCAGCGAACCACAGTGAGAGCCATTATCCACACATGGCAAAAACATGGAACAGTGGTGAACCTTCCCAAGAGTGGCTGGCCAACAAAAATTATCCCAAGAGCACAGCGACGACTCATCCAAGAGGTCACAAAAGACTCCACAACAGCATCCAAAGAACTGCAGGCCTCGCTTGCCTCAGTTAAAGTCAGTGCTCATGATTCCACCATCAGAAAGAGACTGGGCAAAAATAGCCTGCATGGCAGAGTTCCAAGACAAACCACTGCTGAGCAAAAAGAACATAAAGGCTCGTCTCAGTTTTGCCAGAAAAAAAATCTTGATGATCCCCAAGACTTTTGGGAAAATACTCCGTGGACTGATGAGACAAAAGTTTAACTTTTTGGATTGTTTGTGACCCATTATATCCGGCATTAAAGTAACACAGCATTTCAGAAAAGGAACATCATACCAACAATAAAATATGGTGGTGTTAGTGTGATGGTCTGGGGCTGTTTTGCTGCCTCAGGACCTGGAAGACTTGCTGTGGTAAATATAACCATGAATTCTGCTGTCTACCAACAAATCCCGAAGGAGAATGTCCGGCCATCTGTTTGTGACCTCAAGCTGAAGCGCACTTGGGTTCTTCAGCAGGACAATGATCTAAAACACACCAGCAAGTTGACCTCTGAATGACTTAAGAAAAACAAAATGAAGACTTGGGAGTGGCCTAGTCAGAGTCCTGACCTGAATCTGATTGAGATGCTGTGGCATGACCTTAAAAAGGCGGTTCATGCTCGAAAACCCTCCAATGTGGCTGAATTACAACAATTCTGCAAAGTTGAGTAGGCCAAAATTCCTCCACAGTGCTGTAAAAGACTCATTGCCAGTTATCGCAAATATTTGATTGCAGTTATTGCTGCTCAGGGTGGCCCAACCAGTTATTAGGTTTAGGGGGTAATCACTTTTTCACACAGGGCCATGTAGGTTTGGGGATTTATTTATTTTTTTTACCCTTAATAATAAACACCATTTAAAAACTGCATTTTGAGTTTACTTGTGTTATTTTTGTCTGATATTTAAATCTGTTTGATGAGCTGAAACATTTAAGTGTGAGTTTTTCACACCACTGTACAGTGAAATATTTAGCTGTTTTATTTGTGATGATCATGGTTCTTTTTTAAAATTAAATTACAAATCTTGGTATTCTAATTTACTGAGGTGCACTAATATTCAGAATGAGGGCTTATTACCATGACTGTAATAGAGAAGATGAAAACGTAAGTTACTCATGTAATTCACTCATTTATTAGCAGTTAACAGGTTGCCAGCAGAAATGAAACAGCTCAGCTGTCAGCAAACACCATTCAAGAGAGATTATTGTCCGACAGGAAATGTTAGCACATGCTAACAGTTTCATCAGTTTTCTAAAGCTGAGACAGTTGCTCATTGAAAATAAGAAGCACTAACTTTACTCGCTAAAAACTCACTAACCTTGCCAGTGTTGTGTTTGGAAGTCGCCCAGTTTCAGTCACTCTTCACTGGGGCAGAACGCTGCAGAAGTCCGCTGACAGGCAGCTGGAGAGAAACGGGGGGGGGGGGGGCAGTGATATAACGGTTACACTTTCTGTCCGTCACTTAATGTAGTCCGTGTCGTACCTTGGTACGATCTGAACCATACCGAAAAATCTGAATACAGGTACGTTACACTCCAACTTTTGCAGTTTTAATTTTGTTAGGAAATTGTTCCGTTTGGAATGATAAGTTGAAGATGTGAGTTAGTGGTTTGGAAATTCCCTCAATGACCTATTTCACTGTTTTCATGTCCGAGTTATTACAATCACTTGATGTTTTGTTTTGAATTAATTAATTTATTTGGTAATAAACATACATACAATAAGAACAACAAAATATGTAGAACATGAAAAGAACAACCGAAAGGGTGTAGGCTGAAGCTAGTGCTTATATAGTGCCTACCCTGCTACAATTTTACAATCAATAACATAAAATTTTATGTCATACCCAAAATCAACAAAGAAAATCAAATAGAACAAGTAGACAACAAAAACAAACAAACAAAAAAAACCCTTTAAGTTATTACAAATTTATCTCCTAGCATTTACAGTGAGATACTGGGAGATTTTCTCATCTTTGTACAATTTTTTGAATTGCTTCAGAGTAGAACATGTTTTAATATTTTCAGAGCAACAGTTGCACGGTTTAACTCCAGTGACAGACATGCAATGATACTTTATTTGTTCTCACCTTTGGCTTATTAAAAGCAATTACCTCTTAGCTCATATTTGCTTTCCCTTTTTTAAAACAGTCTCTGAATATTATTATTATTATTATTATTATTATTATTATTATTATGAGGGCTGCACGGTGGCGCAGTGGTTTAGCACTGTGGCAGCACAGTTTTACCCTCGGCCGGGGGATCGCGGGGATCATGAGATCGTGGGTTCGATCCCAGCCCCCGACCAACAGTGAGCTGTGTGGAGTTTGCATGTTCTCCCCGTGTTGCGCGGGTTTACTCCGGGATTTCTCCGGTTTCCTCCCGCACACCAAAAACATGTAGGTTTAGGGCGCTCGCGCACGCAGCGACCAGCAGCTGGTGGCTTGTCACCAGACTGCAAACCAAGTCTACCTACGGGTACAAATAAGTAACAAAAAAAAAAAAAAATTAAAAAAAAAAAAATTAACAGGTAATTGGTTATTATTTGTTTTGTACACGATTTGAATGACATTATAATCTGCTAGATCTCTAAATTTAAGGGTATGTAATTGAATGAATATTGGATTTGTTGGTTCATGGTAAGGTTTCTTTGATACAATGCGTATGGCTTTTTTTTTTTTGTAGTAAAAGTAAAAAGAATAAGTTTGTTTTGTATGTGCTTCCCCAGATCTCCACACAGTATGTCATATAAGGAACTATCAGTGAATTATATAAAACGCAAAGAGATTTCTGACACAGGAGATCCTTAACTTTATACAGTATGGCAATGGATTTAGACATTTTAGTTTTGACATAATTTATGTGTGATTTCCAGTTTAGTTTGTTATCAACAATGACCCCCTAGGAAGTTGGTTTCCAGAACTGTGTCAATTTCAACATTGTTTATTTTGATTTTTCTGTGATTATATAATTTGCAGTTTCCAAATATTAGACATTTTGTTTTTCCAAGGTGAATAGATAATTTATTGGCAGTGAACCATTGATTGATTTGTTTAAGTTCATTTTCTACTGAATCCAGAAGCTGCTTAAGATTTCCTCCACTACAAAAAAAAGTTGTCATCTGCAAATAAAATCCACTTTAGACAATTAGACAGTTTAGACACGGAGCATAAATCGTTAATATACAAAATAAACAGCAATGGACCAAGCATTGAACCCTGTGGTACCCCACACGTCATCTTCACCAACTCAGAGTCTGTATTATTCACATGAACATATTGATATCTGTCTTCTCAATAGCTGTGTAACCAGTCAAAAGCAATTCCTCTGGTGCCATACTTATGTAATTTACTGAGGAGTAATTTATTGTCAACTGTTTCAAATGCCTTTTGCAAGTCCAGAAATATTCCAACTGTGTATTCTCTTCTATCTATTGCATCCGTAATCTGTTCAACAAAGTCCATGAGTGCCAGTGAGGTGATCCGGTTCTTCCTGAATCCATACTTTTTTTTGCAGAGTGCTTATCAATGAAATCATTTAGTTTCTTAACAAATATTTTTCCAGTACTTTGGAGAACTGAGGTAACAATGAGATGGGTCTGTAGTTTGACAATAAGTTTTTGTAACCAGTCTTATACAGAGGAACAACTCGTGCTATTTTAATTTTCTTTGGAAATTTACCAGCAGTAAGTGACATGTTGCATATGTAAGTGAAGTGTTGAACAATACAGTCAACAATATATTAACCAAGAACATACTGAAATCATTACAAGTTGATTTTTTTGTCTTTGATAACAATGTCAAGAATTTCTTTTTCATCTTTCTTTCATAAACACTGAGTAAGCGTTTATGTTGACGACATTGTCACCACCACTTGTATTTGCTGATGATACAGTGGAGTTGGCGATCTTTTTTCCTATATTAACAAAATACTCTACATGTTGGAGATCAAGCTATTTTCTGTCATGGTCCGAGCGCCGATTTCGTCCGTGCTCGGGCCATGCATCATCTCCCCCAGGTTTGACAGCAGTGTTTACCTTCTGGCTCCCCAAGCTCTTATTGTGACAGCGCTCGGAGGGGCTTCCTGCTGTCAAAGCCTGACAGCTGTGCTGCATTTGCGGCTCATCAGCAGCCCTGTTTTTAAGCGGGCACTGGGAGCAGTATGATGCAGCAGTCTCGTCAGCGAATCGTCTACAAATTGTCAACGATTCCATGTCAACGTTTACCCTTGCCATACGTCGAGCGAGCGTCCCTCGGCTCGGACGTCAAAGAGTGTTCTATGTTCGTGATCGTAAGTGTGCTTCGTGTTAGCCTTATGATCGCCTGTGTCTAGTGTTGTGTGTTTTAGCCCACCGTGGCTCATTGCTTTATGTTATCTTGTGTTCGTTAATAAACATCAATGCAAACCTCACCGGCTACTTTTAGCGTCTTATGGTGGCTCGCGAGGGCCACCGCATGACAGTAGACTGCTGCCACTAGGCGCCCAAATTGACGCCAAACTGAGACCCCATTCCCAGTGAGTTTGCTTTAATTGGACATTTGTTCTTCCCTGTCTGGGTAACTGCGTGTTGGGAGGATGTTGTCTTTCAGGCGCCGCGTTCGGCGCCTGGGCTACGAGCTGGCGGAGGCCCTGGACTATGTTGATGGGACTCTCTTCTCCGCCGGTCTCTACGACACTCCCAGTGATATATGCCGACACCTGGACTTTGCTGAGGACATTTTAATTCACCTTCCCCGCTACTCCAACCACCCGGAAATTACGGCGAGGAAGGCTGACATCGCTGCGCAACGGGAGAGACTCCGTGGGCTAGAGGGAAATCCCGGCTGGAAGCCAAAGAGAAGGCATCCTTGCTCCGCACGTCCGGATCCCATTCCTGTCTCTCTTCCGATCCAGGAGTTCGCACCTCCCAGGGGTGATCCCCGTTGGAGTGTGTCGTCATTCAGGAATCCCCTGGAGAAGCTACAACGAACAGCTGCTTCCATCCGGGACCGAGTGACGGCAGCTTGTTCCGCTGATCACCCCACGC
Source organism: Pholidichthys leucotaenia (assembly GCA_020510985.1). Lineage (NCBI taxonomy): Eukaryota > Metazoa > Chordata > Actinopteri > Cichliformes > Pholidichthyidae > Pholidichthys > Pholidichthys leucotaenia. The sequence goes on from CM035841.1 coordinate 68,800,525, forward strand.
AGATAATTAAGCATGTGATGGCGGCAGTCAGGCTGGTGGAGAGGAATCCGGAGTTGAGTGACTTTCCTGAGTACGCCGATCTGCTCGCTTCTGTTTCCGCACAGGAGCGGCGATTCCCGGACCTCACCTTTGCCTCGCCCTCTGCAAGAAACCGTCGTCACACCAGCCATCATGCCGGCTGTGGAACCCGCCGTAGCTGAGTGGGAGCCTGAAGATGAACTTCTCCGCCCTGAGCCTGGATCAACGAAGTCCTGGACGGCGACAGAACCTGAGTGCAGGCAAGTGCTCTACCTTGTGTTTCTCCTATCTGTCTTGGAGCATTTCTGCCTGCCTCTCGGGGAGGCGAGTCAAAGGCAGCCGCCTGCTGCGCCCGAGCTCGTCTCTCTGGGCTCTGTCGCTACCGGTGATTCTGATCCCGGTTCTTTTTTGTCTTCCGAGCCTTCTTGCAGAGTCACCGGTGCGGAGCCAGTCGTGGTCCCTGTGCTGGAGGTTCCAAGTTCAGGGTCGGAGGTTGTCACCAGTGCTGTGTCGACCCAGTTGGGGTCTGACACGGGTGCAGCCGAGACCCAATCGGGGTCCGTCGCGGGTGCAGCCGAGACCCAATCAGGGTCCGACGCGGGTGCAGCCGAAACCCAGTCGGGGTCCGATGAGACCCAGTGGGGGTCCGACGCGGGCGCAGCCGAGACCCAATGGGGGTCCAACGCGGGTGCAGCCATGACTGCAGCATCAGTATGGGTCAAGGTCGGTGGAGGAGCTGCAGACCCTTCGCCGCCTGACATGGTGTGGGCTCGTCGTCACCATCATTCCCCTCGTCTGAGTCACCAACCCAGCTCATCATCGCCGGGGGCCGTTGGGGGGCCTCTACGTTCGGCCCGGCTCTCCCACGTCTTTTCCTCACCAGGGAGGCTGCCGCAGGCTGTCTTCCCACGGTTCTGGTGGCTGAGGGATGCAGGTCGGCCACCCAAGGAACTGTTTCACCGGTTCGGCGCCCTGGGTCGGCCACCCAACACACTGTGTTTGCTGCTGGGCGACCTGGTTCGGCCGCCGGAGAGTTGGACTTTCTGGGCCTGGGACTGGGGCAGGCCGTCCGATCATGTACTGTTCCCCGTGACCACCCATCGGCCATTGGATGCAGGGAGACCACCGGAATTGTCCCCGTGGTTTTTGGTCTCTGCCTGTCGTCATTTTCCTGAACTGTCTGGGTTAAAGGTCATTCGGGGTGATAATCTTGTCCTGTGTGTTAATGTGGATTATGGGGTATGGCATTTTTTGTGAATTGTGCTCTGTAATTGCTTCATTTACGCCCTGTGTTAATTGTGATTCGTGTACTTGGGAGTCTTGTATTTTCTGTTGTCGTGCCCTGTGATTGTCTCATTTGCGCTCTGTCTTAGTTATAATTTGGGCATTTGAGAGTATTGTATTTTCTGTTATCGTGCCCTGTGATTGTCTCATTTGTACTCTGTCTTAATTATGATTTGCGCATTTGGGAGTATCGTTTTTCTTCTGGTTATCTATGTGCTTCTGTTATCGTCTTGGTTTTTGGTCTGTGGCTGAGCCTCTCCCTCCAGGCCTGCTCCCCCATCCGCCCACCCTGGGGGGGTGGGGGCTTGGGTGTCATCGGGCGTTTGGAGCCCGCCCTTGGGGGGGGAGGTACTGTCATGGTCCGAGCCCTGATTTCATCCGCGCTCGGGCCATGCATCATCTCCGCCAGGTTTGACAGCAGTGTTTACCTTCTGGGTCCCCGAGCTCTTATTGTGACAGCGCTCGGAGGGGCTTCCTGCTGTCAAAGCCTGACAGCTGTGCTGCATTTGCGGCTCATCAGCAGCCCTGTATTTAAGCGGGCACTGGGAGCAGTATGATGCAGCCGTCTCGTCAACGAATCGTCTACGAATTGTCAACGTTTCCATGTCAACGTTTACCCTTGCCAGACGTCGAGCGAGCGTCCCTCGGCTCGGACGTCAACAAGTGTTCCATGTTCGTGATCGTAAGTGTGCTTCGTGTTAGCCTTATGATCGCCTCTGTCTAGTGTTGTGTGTTTTAGCCCACCGTGGCTCATTGCTTTATGTTATCTTGTGTTCGTTAATAAACATCAATGCAAACCTCACTGGTGACTTTTAGCGTCTTATGGTGGCTCGCGAGGGCCACCGCATGACATTTTCATTGATTATTCCATTTTCTGAATTTAAATAAGAGATGTGGTTGGATTTTAATTTCCTCTCTTTGTTATATTATTTAGCACCCTCCATATATTACATGTATTGGTTTTGTTATTTTCCAATAATTTACCGTAATATTTTTTTACTCGATATTAAGATACTAATGAGTTTATTTTTATGTCTTGTATTTCTATTCTGCTTTCACAGTTATTAAGTTCAGAAATGTTTTGTATAACAAGTTTTTCTTTTTTACAAGCATTTTGCGGGCCCTTGGTGATCCAAGGCTTAAAATAGAGACAAATTGTCCATATGCTGTGTCAATGTCATTAACATCAACACTTTCGCGCGAAATCCAAAACCTCAATCACCAGTGTTCATGAATTGCAGTTTGTAGACGATAATGCCGCACCAGCTCAGACTGTTGATGACCTCCAGAGGATAGCTACCATTTATAATGACTCTTATGAGCATTTTGGAATGGAAGTTAACACTGACAAAACCAAAATCCTCACCCAACCAGCACCTGGTCAAACTTCCTCAAGGACCAACCTTAAGCTTAACGGAAATCCTGTCGATGAAGTGGAGCATTTCTCTTACCTTGGTAGCATCCTCTCAAAAATACCAACTTGTGCAAAGGACATTGAAAACCGCATAAAAGCTGCACACTCCGCATATGGACGCCTTTGTCATTGAGTCTTCAATAATCATGCGATAACCATTCGCACCAAAATCATGGTTTTTCGGGCCATTGTTCTTTCCACCCTTTTTTACACCTGTGAAGCCTAGACCTTGTATCGTCGCGATATCAAGCGCCTTGAGAACTTCCAACAGAGGAAGCTCAGACAAATACTTGGCATTCGTTGGGAGGATCAACTTTCAAACAATGAGATTCTCAAGCGTGCTTTGCTGCCTAGTGTGGAAGCTACCATCTTGCAGCACCGCCTTCGATGGACAGGACATGTCGTATGGATGGACCCCACCAGACTACCACGAATTATGCTCCGGGGGAGCTTGAGACAGGAAAAAGACCACATGGTAGGCCAAAACTGTGCTACAAGGACCAGCTAAAATGTTCCCTGAAGCAAGCCAACATAGACAAAAGATCTTGGGAACAACTTGCCACCGACAGAGCAGCTTGGAGAAGAAGAGCGTGGGAAGGCACAGACTCATTTGAGAGGCTCAGAAAACAACAGGATGAGTGATAAACAAACGAAGACAAGAAAAACAAAACCAACCACGTCCCCCACCCACAATAAAATGTGACTTCTGCCCACGACAGTTCTATCATAGGCTGGGCCTTCAGAGCCACATCCGCCATCGACATCGATCACAGATGGCAACGTCCTGAAAACTAAGACGAAACCAATGCTCGGATACGAGCTGGAGCCGACCAACTGTAATCCTGACAAATATCCATATCAGTTAATTTATTTTTATATTTCTTCTGCTTTATTTTCTGCTTCTTCAGCTCTTTATATTGTACAAATTCTCTCTCATGTATTTTTGTTTTTCGAGACATTTTGTAATCTCTTAGACATCCACTGATTATCATAGTACAATAGTGTAATAAAATCCATTCACTATATTATTGTCTAAACAGTGAGTAAATATAGGATGAATTAATGTTTCACACTCAGAGATAATGTGACTGGGTTTGATGATTTTAGGACAGAGGCTTAGGCTGAACAAAGTATTGATGATGTCATCTGTCGCTATTGCTGGTTTGCATTTTTTAAGTCAATATTAAAATCACCACAGGTGAACATTGTTTTATTAGATTTCTGTGCAAACTGTTTCATGAAATGGTCAGTCAGAAAGCAACTCATACCGGCTAGGACGTCGCCCAGGGTTACAAGGTCAGGAGTTCCTGGCAGCGGAAGGCGAAGGACAGAGCTGCGTGGAGGAATCTGATCAGACCTAAATGAAACTGTCATAAACTCCCCCGTGCACCCTTAGTTGCGCACGGTGGAGAGAAGGAAGAATGAGGATTTAAATGCTGGGTCTCACCAAACACACATTTATTGACATGAAACAGTTCAAAACATAAAGACTTACAAAAAGGTTGTAATGTACACAAAATGGCTGACGCCGAAATGACCAGGGGGCAGACAACCGTGTACTGTGGCCACAGGAAAATAATACTATACAATATAGGTGTGCTCGGAAGAACAGGGAAGACAGCGGGTAGCTCAACAACTCAGGGGGAACGCAAACTGGGCACTGCCTAAGCATAGCAGTTGTGCTGCGGGAAGGAAACGCTGCCAGAAGTGTAGCAGAATACTGCAGGGGAAGAAACGCCTCTGGTACAGCGTAGCAGCAGACCACATAAAGAAACGCTAACTGTTTACTCACATGTTGGAGCAGTCCCAAAAAGTCCAGCAGTCCAGGCGAGCTGAAACAATTATCCACCTTGACGTGGCGATCACTCCATGGAGAGCAGGAGTGACTCACTCAATGACCCAACGGTGTTTGTCTAGCGATGAGCTGCTTAAATCCAAATGCCGCTGGTCACACCAATTGGGAACACCTGAGGCACGGGAAAGATAATTACCTGGGCTGGGACAGCTGGTGGAATTTGGAAAGCGAGGGGGCATGGTAGGACCGACAGACTGTCAGTAGCGTGGGAAAAAGATCAGAGGCTGACTAACAGCTGCCAGTCGGGCAGTGGCCAAGACGAAATGAATACACAAAATGCACATAAACAGTAAAGCCACAACCCACAGAGAGATCAGGGCCAAGCTGGGGAAAACCAAGCCAGCTCGGCTCATGACAGAGCCCCTCCTCTAAGGGGTGGATTCCCAGACACCCAGGTAACATCAAGAAGCCCCCCCCCCAACAGCTGCGACCACAACAAGCAACCTGAACCCGGGTGGGTGGAAGGGGGAACAGGAAGGAGGGAACACAATGCCCCGCCCAGGGCCCACAATTACCCTGCGCCCCCCCCCCAAGTCCACGGGCATTGGGGCTCAGGAGGTCGCCCAGAGTCCCAGGCCCAGCAGAAGGTCCAGTGGATGGTTTTTGGCGGCCTGCCAGAAAACGTGGGCCACCTGACCCGGGGAGTCCATTCTTCCGGCAGCTGGCCAATATTGCTCAGCCACCAGGACTGGAGAGGTGAAGCAGGAGGTGGCTTGGCCCCTGGAAGGCTCACTGGTGGGCAATGGGACCGGGGACAGGGGACCTTCACAGCATAGAGCAGGGATAAGGGGACCACGGCATCCTCAGGGTGGTCTATAGTGCCCTCAGCGGCCCCTGACCGGGCCGGCTCCACTGCACCCACAATGGACTCCAGCGGGAGCCTCACTGCACCCATGGTGACCTCTGGCTGAGGCTCAGCTACACCCACGATGGCCTCCAACCAGACCGGCTCCGCTGCACCCATGATGGACTCCAGCATGAGCCGAACTGCACCCATGGTGACCCCCAACCGGGCCGGCTCCGCTGCACCCATGATGGACTCCAGCATGAGACGAACTGCACCCATGGCGACCCCAACCGGGCCGGCTCCGCTGCACCTACGATGGACTCCAGTGGGAGCCTAACTGCACCCACGATGGCCCCCGACCGGGCCGGCTCCACTGCACCCACGATGGACTCCAGCGGGAGAAGAAACAGGGTTGTTAAGGTCGCCGGCAGTGGCGGAGCCCAGCGAGGGAAGTTTAGACGCAGCTGTGCGCTGCGCCTGACTCTCCCCACCTAGAGCCAGACAAGCTCTCTCCAACACTGTAATCAGAAAAAACAGAGAGAGTACTTGCCTGAGCTCGAGCTCCACCGGAGTCCAGGACTCCGTCGATCGTGGTGATGAATCCTCGGGCCCGGCCTCTGGGAGGACCAGCTCAGGCTCCCAGTCCACCGCAAACGCCTCAGCAGCTGACAAGATGGTGTTGGCAGTCCTGTTGTCCACCTGCAGCAGCTCCAACGCTGGGGATTCCTCCGGCGAGGCTGCAGGGGAACCTCTCCGTGCTGGCTCCGGACAGGAATCATCCGAAGCCACTGGCTCCTCCAACGTCTGATGGCCCTGACCTTGGGCCGACAGGTCCTTGGGGTGAATTGGAGGAGACACGGAGAGGGGAAAAAATGGGTTAGTGCACGCAGCTGGAGGAGAGGCCCCAGTGGACTGCTTATGCTGGGCCCCTCCCTCAGGAGACAGGCAAGATTCAGTGTCATTAGATGGTGAACGATGAAGAAACACTTGCCTGTCATCCCGGTCCTTATCGTTCCCAGCTGCAGGCAGGAGACAGTCCTCCCTCTCCGCATCCGTGGTGACGTGGGCCCCTTTGACAGCTTGTGGAGGAGCCGTCTCCGCGACGATGGAGGAGGGCGTTGCTGGGGTGAGCTCAGTGGGCCTCACGGCAGCTGGAGGGCAAAGGGCTGAGGGCAAAGGCGATGAGGAGTTCTCCCGGTGTCTCCTAGCTGGCAGATTGGTGTTGGCAGTCCTAGTCCTACGGCACTCTTCCTCGACCTGGCGGTTGACTGTGGCGAGCAGATTAGCCCACTCCTAGTCTGAGGGTGAATCCGTGGGCTGAGCAGGTGAAGGAGGCAAGACCCTCACTGCTGGTGAAGCGCATCCGTGGCCCTCCCTCTCTCGGCGTTCCTCCTCGACCCAGCGGTTGAGCATGGTGAGCAGATCTGACCACTCCTCATCCGTCGGTGTGGTTGCAGGGGAACGCCTCCGTGCAGGCTCCTGGGCAGGATCATCCAGGGCCTCAACCTCCTCCATCGTCTGGCGGCCCGGTTTTTTGTCCGGCAGGCCCTCAGGGGGAATGGGAGGAGACACAGAGAGGGGAAGAAAACAGTCATTTTATTGCAGCTGGAGGAGAGAACCCAGTGGACTGCTGATACTGGGCCTCCCCCTTGGGAGACAGGCAAGGTTCAGTGTTAATGAATGATTTAGGATAAAAAAATACTTGCCTGTCACCCCGGTTGATGACATCTGCAGCTGCAGAAGGCAGGCATTCGCCCCTCTTCGTGCCAGTGATGGCTTTGACCCCTCCGCAGGCTATTGGAGGAGCCGTCTCCCTGATGACGGAGGTAGGCATGGCCGGGGTGAATCCAGCGGATCTCTCGGCAGCTGAAGCAACGATGGCCTCTGGAGAAGAGGAGGGATTCTCCCGGTGTCCCCCTGTGGGACGACACTGTCCTTTATGACTTTAAGACTTCTTCCGGCTTTCAGAGAGAGCAGACGCATTTCTCCTCCTCTCCTCTCCTCCTCCCTTGATACTGATCCCAGCTTGCTGTGGCCTGTCTGTGTCTTCGCTCTACTTCTGCTGCATCTCGATCCAAAGGGAAATTATGGAAATTATGGAATTTTTGGGCTTTAATGCTATTGACACCACTTTTCAACAGGGAATCGGGCCAGGGGGAGCCCAAGGGGAGAGACTCATGGAACAATTGGAACTCATGTGTCTGCATGATTCAATCTGTTTTGGCTTCATGATCACAGGATTTCTGTTGTTTGGTCCTGGAGTTTTCCTGGTGTATCGAAAAAATAAGAAATTGGGAGAGCTAATCAAAATGCGGACCCGGCGTAGCTCCTCCAACAAATTCAACCAGCTGGGGGGAGCACTGATAGCGGCAAATGTGACTAACATGGAATTTACCATCTGGCATGCACTGAAGAGAGATGGACTCTGCGGACATGTTTATCTTTATACATATTTATTCCATCTAGCTACAATGCTCAGCACTGGGTGTGTTTATATTTATATATCTATATATTTATTCCATCTAGCTACAATGCTCCGCACTGTGTTTTTATATATCTACATATTATTCCATCTAGCTACATTGCTCCGCACTGTGTGTGTTTATATACTTGCATATTTATTCCACCTAGCTGCAATGCTCCGTACTGTGGGTGTTTATATATTTACATATTTATTCCATCTAGCTACAATGCTCTGCACTGTGTGTTCATATATTCATATATTTATTCCATCCAGCTACAATGCTCTGCACTGTGTGTCTGTGTGTGTGTGTGTATATATATATTTTATAGTAATATGTACATATGTATATTAGCTGCTCTTGCTTGCTTGTTTTTTTTTCTTGCCTTCTGATTGTTGCTCTGAGTGTTGCTATCCCTGTGCTGTTGCAATCCTGGAATTTCCCCGTTGTGGGACTAATAAAGGCTTATCTTATCTTATCTTATCTTATCTATGTTTCGGAAGGTGGGAAACATCTGGAGTCGCTGGGTGCACTCCAGGGAATGATTTTAAAGCCTGTGTATGTAAATTGTGATGCACAGATTCGCATAAGAGAGGAAATTTCTATGCTCTAAGTGAACTGTGCTTATCAGGCCTTGATTCGGCGTCCTTCCTCCAGGAGAAGAGATAAAGCAGTAGAGAGTTTTGGCTTCTTCTCTAACCCAAACAATTAACAAACAATTGCTGTTGTACAGCAACCTGAACTCTTCAAGGACAGCGTGATCATGTGTCTAATATGGAACTTTACCATCTGGCATGCACTGAAGAGAGATGGACTCTGTGGACATGCTTATCTATGTTTAGAATACATAAACATAACATCCAGCCGTTGCCTAGGAGATGTCCTTTGTTGTGCACCAGCAACTGATACATTCACACTGCTTTCATACTGATATCTCATGACTGATACACACACTGGTCTCTCTCTTGCTCTTGCTTTGTAATGTGTGTATTGTAACTTGTCTGCTAAGTGTGCATTGAGGGTTTTTTTTTCTATGTGATCATAATCTTGCTCATTCGAGCGCTATTCTGATAAATATGTTTTTTTTTCTCTCTGCCCAAAGTGTTCCCTCCCTCTCCCCCTTCCCCTCTTTACCCCCCACTGTATGACAGGCGCCTTGCATGGCTGCCGCGTCATTAGGAAGCGCTTATCGAGCACGCCTAATGTCAAGTCAGATTCCTCGTATGTTTACAATGTAAACATGCTTGGCAATAAAGCTCATTCTGATTCTGATTCTGATTCTTTATGTGGCCGAATCGACCGTGCTGGAGCGAGTGGAGGGTCGAGCAATGTGCTATGGAGGCTGCCAGTTTGCAGGTAAGCAGCCCTCTGTTCCGGCGTCGTAGGAAATGCCAGACCCGAAGAGGAGTGCTGGAGCGAGCAGACTGTGGAGAGCAAGTCGGCGTACTGCGGGTAGATCCATAGCCCGGGGTATTCTTCCAGAATCCCCACCGCTCTGTGGACGCACCACCAGTCCCTCTCGGGTCCGCTGGCAGCGAGAAACTCATCCACATAGCTCCGGATGTAGACAGCTGCCAACTCCTCCTCCTCACTCGGAGACCCCACTGCTGCTCCCTTTCTCCGGCGGGACCGGGGCATAGCGAACTCCAACACGGGTTAGTCCAAAACAAAGGACTAATGGTGTGTGGGTGAACCCACTAAATCCTTTTAACTGGTTGGGTCATTCTGTCATAAACTCCCCCGTGCGCCCTTCGTTGCGCACGGTGGAGAGAAGGAAGACTGAGGATTTAAATGCTGGGTCTCACCAAACACATATTTATTGACATGAAACAGTTCAAAACATCAAGACTAACAAAAAGGTTGTGATGTACACAAAATGGCTGACGCCGAAGCGACCAGCGGGCAGACCACTGTGTACTGTGGCCACAGGAAAATAATACTATACAATATAGGTGCGCTCGGAAGAACAGGGAAGACAGCGGGTAGCTCAACAACTCAGGGGGAACGCAAACTGGGCACTGCCTAAGCATAGCAGTTGTGCTGCGGGAAGGAAACGCTGCCAGAAGCATAGGAGAATACTGCAGGGGAAGACATGCCTCTGGTACAGCATAGCAGCAAACCACACAAAGAAAGGCTAACAGTTTACTCACAGGTTGGAGCAGTCCCAAAAATTCCAGCAGTCCAGGCGAGCGGAAACAATTATCCTCCTTGACGTGGCGATCACTCCATGGAGAGCAGGAGTGACTCATTCAATGACCCAACGGCGTTTGTCTAGCGATGAGCTGCTTAAATCCAAACGCTGCTGGTCACACCAATTGGGAACACCTGAGGCACGAGAAAGATAATTACCTGGGCTGGGACAGCTGGTGGAATATGGAGAGCGAGGGGGCGTGGTAGGACCGACAGACTGTCAGTAGCGTGGGAAAAAGATCAGAGGCTGACTAACAGCTGCCAGTCGGGCAGTGGCCAAGACGAAATGAATACACAAAATGCACATAAACAGTAAAGCCACAACCCACAGAGAGATCAGGGCCGAGCCGAGGAAAACCAAGCCGGCTCGGCTCATGACAGAAACAGTCATTGTCGCCCCCGACAGACTGCTATGATGATGATGATGATGATGTTCAATGTTCTTCCATCCAGTTCTTAAATGCATCGGCCACAGGTGGGAAGAAGAGCATTTAGGTAAACTAGTGCATACCTGCGCATGCCCGTAGAAACCAAGTATAAGCAAGTATTTCTGCATGCCCATAGAAAGCAGGTGTAAACAAGGGTGTAAGCAACCATGTCAGCACTCCTTCAGTGATGCCGTCCTTTGATCTTTGATGGTGTCATAGCGAGTCCTATGATCTTTGATGTCATAGCGAGTCCTATGATCATGAGTGATGACTGCCTTTGATCTTTGATGATGTCATAGTGATTCCGATGATCTTTGATGATGGCATAGCAAGTCCTATGATTCCTGCATTTGATCTTTGATGATATCATAGGGAGTACTATTTTTTTTTTTTTTTTTTTTTTTGTTACTTATTTGTACCCGTAGGTAGATTTGGTTTGCAGTCTGGTGACAAGCCACCGGCTGCTGGTCGCTGCGTGCGCGAGCGCCCTAAACCTACATGTTTTTGGTATGCGGGAGGAAACCGGAGAAATCCCGGAGTAAACCCGCGCAACACGGGGAGAACATGCAAACTCCACACAGCTCACTGTTGGTCGGGGGCTGGGATCGAACCCACGATCTCATGATCCCCGCGGTCCCCCGGCCGAGGGTAAAACTGTGCTGTCACAGTGCTAAACCACTGCGCCACCGTGCAGCCAGTACTATGAGCTTTGATGTCATCGCAAGTCCTATGATTGTGAGTGATGCCTGCCTTTAATCTTTGATATGCTATGAGCGTGAGTGAGCATGAGTGATGCTTGCCTTTGATCTTTGATGATGTCATAGCGAGTCCTATGATCGTGAGTGATGCCTGCCTTTGATCACACACACAGAGATTTTCTTCCCTTTTTTTCCCTCTCCCTTGTCCTGTCAGGCAGCTCGGTTAGCAGAACATAGATCTGTTACCTTTATTGTGCCAAAACAGATTTACTTTGCCAAAAGGAGCTTTATACAGTACCTAACTATGTACTGTATATTGTTGTAAACTCCTCCTGTGGTAACTTTTAATACTTTAAATTATTTTACCCATGGAGGACCCGACAGGATGGGGAAGAGGGAAAGGAAGTGTGTGGAGGGGGAAAGAAAAGGAAGGGGAACAGACAAAAAGACAAACCAACATCTAAAACAAACAGAAAAACTGCTTCTTCCACCAAGGATGTCTCAACACGTTTCTGGTATCTGCACCTGTTAAAGGAGACATTTGTGCGTGCGCTTCTGTGTGCGTATACATGAGAGCGTGCACAAAATAAGTGTGTGCATGTGAGTGGTTTGTCAGGAAACATGCGAAGAGGGGGGCCGGTCACAGCAGCTCTCCCCCCAGGAACCCCGAGCAGACAGGGCAGCTCCACCAACCCCCACAGGGCACAAATGCCCGAAGTCAGCAAGCCCCAGGAAAGCCAGGCATCCGCCCCCGGAGGGACGATCGAGGGAGGTCAGGCGGCCGGCGCGGCGGGCCCCCCCCCCAAGCCCCCCACCCCCCCAGTGGAGCCAATGCCAGTCCCCGGGCCCCAGGAAGCCAGCGACCCCACCCCCCTGGGCCAGAGACTGGCCCGCGCTTCCCAACGTGAGCCCCCCAGGCACCCCCATAGCGCCCCCCGCCCCAGTGCCACCGCCGCACATCCTGGGACCCCCTATGCCCCAAGAAGTCCCTTCCTGGCCCAGAGGAGCCCACATAGCTGAGAGGCACTACCCCCCTCAATCCAGCACCTCTCAACTCACAGACACACCCATCCCCACACAGTCGCACCCTCATACTCTCATACACACCCACATGCACTCCTTCACTCTCACTTTCAGTCACCCACTCTCACACTCCCGGACCCACCCATTCTCTCTCACTCCTGTACCTGTTCAATCTCACTCCCACTCGCCCTTGGGGTCACCCACACCTACTCACGTTCACCTATGCATGCACTCTCACTCACACTCCAACCTATTCACATCCATTCGTGCTCTACCTCTCACACTTACCCACCCTCATTCACCCTTATTTCTTAGGGCGACTGTGATGCAGATGCAGCGAACCTGAATGCGCACCAGCGGCCGGGGAGACCGCCGGCGCAGGCCAGTGGCCACCTCCCCGCCAACCCACCACAGGGTGGCCGTGGCCACAGAAGCAGACCCCCACCCCCAGCACCCACCCAAGCGACTGATCAGCAGATCACCGCAGGCACCCCGAGATGCCACCCGACACATAAAGTGCCACACAAAACCACCCACCATCACCACTTCCATTCATCACTCCGTCACTCTCGCTTACTCTCTTATTCAGTCCCTCTCTCACTCCCTTGGTTGTATCTATACATTCAGCAGCACCCAGGGATTTTGACATGACAAGTCTCAGGCCCCCCGCCGGGCCCCCAGCAGGAGGAGGGCAACAGGGGTGGGGGAAGACCCCCACCCCTCCTCCCCCCCCGCACAAAACATGGTAGGTGTATGTCAGTTGTGTGATGTGATTGTGTGTAAATGTGTGGACTACCATAGTGCAGTTAAAATTAGGTGGATGGTGGTTGGAGCACCACTAGCCACTGTGATAGGCAGCGGGGCCCCCATCACCCCAAGCCCTCAGTGTCTAAAATGCAATTAAAATTGAGGTGAGGGCAGCCCCACCGTGCAGCAGAGGTATCCCCTTCACCGACACAGTGCGGCATACCCCCGCCCCAAAGCCCTGAATGTATCCAACAAGATGTATATTCCACCCAGAATCGGGAAGGGGGGGGGGGATAAGACTGGGAGGGAGGTGGTCCAAAAGCGACCCCCCCCCCCCGAAACCAGCTTGCAAACTGGTTCATGAGGCCACCCACTGCCCCCAAATCCCAGCGCAGGGCGAGGGCCGCCAGGCCGAGCAACCCAGAACCCACCAGCATCTCGCCCTGGTGCTCCCAGCACCACAAACATGATGGAGCAGCCACACCAATTCTCACTCATCTTGCACATACAAATATGCAAAACAAGAATAGTCACAATATGCCGTTTTTCCACTAGCCCAGTTCGACTCGCCTCGTTTCATTTCGTTACTACTCGTTTCCGCCGCGGTTGTGTCTCCATAGCATCCGGGTAAAGCGGGGTTAAGCTGTGGTGGGCGGGATTTTTTTTACAGCAAGGCGGCACCACACTCCCGTGACATAAAACACGCGACCCAAGCCAAACACAACATGGCGGCTTTACAAGGTGACTCCTCGGTCTTTGGCTTTTTTCACCGTAAATGCCAAAAAGGACCGCCAGACAAGGGTACAGGCAGTGAGACGAAACACTCTGGAATAGTTCTGCAGCTTCTGGGAGAGCCGAAGACGTGAGGATACAAACTAGGTCATATGTGACGGTAAGCTAATGTTGCTAATGCTAGTTTGCTATAAGTACGTCGTACTACACTGTAATCTCGCAAGTTATCGCTGTTAGGTACTAAAATATGTACGCTGTGTGTGTTTCAGATGGCTCTGTTGTGGGGAAATTACCGCTTCATTCGGTCTGGGCATTCAGCACAGCCTGTCACGGATGTCATCAGCCTGTCACTGATGTCAGCACAGCTTCACAAACGATCAGTGGTTATAGAGCTTAAGAATGTCTGTAGAAACGTTTATTTCCTGTACAACAAATTGCTCTGATCTGCGTGAAAATCATGGAGAGACTGTTGAGACATCATGGATGTCCTTGCTTCTACAGCAGAGTCTGAGATGGTCATAGAAAAAAATGATCAGCTGACACAACTTGATCGCCATGCTAATAACTATATTAGCCACAAAATATACGGTCAGTCTGGCGTTCAGCACAGCCTGTCACTGATGTCAATACAGCCTGTCACTGATGTCAGCACAGCTTCACAAACGATCAGTGGTTGTAGAGCTTAAGAATGTCTGGTTTATTTCCTGTGCAAATAATTGCTCTGATCTAAGTAAAGGAACCCTATTTCACTGTTTATGGGAATGTAGAAAAATCAGAATGTTTTGGGAAGAGGTGAGGGTAACAATTGAAAAAAATAATTTCAAAACAAATCACATTGAACCCTAAACTGTTTTTGTTGGGTCTGTATCCAGAAAAACATAACTTTAATAAGAGTGAAAGAACATTCATAGACCTCAGTTTGCTTAATGCCAAAAAATGTATTGCATTACTGTGGAAAAACTCATAGACCAGATGTGACTCAGTGGTTAAGACAGATGTTACCAAACCTTCCACTAGAAAGAATAACATACATACTGAAATCAAAGGAAAATGTGTTTGAGAATATATGGAGACCTTTCATTGATTATGTAAAGGAATTAAACATAACTTCTGAAGAAGAAGGTGAATGATATGTGTGGACCTTGCAAATTCCAAGCTGGTGAATGTATATTATGTATTCTTATGTAATAGATTACCTAGACTACAGAGAGGAGCATTGTTGTTGACTTGTTTTTGTTAATGGTTGTTTTTATTTCCCTTTTTTGTTATTGTTCTTTTTAGTTTTGAAATTACTTTTGTGTTAGTGTCTGACTGTGTGCTGTTTGTAAAAAAAAAAAAGGTTCAATAAAAGTATTGTGGGAAAAAAAAATTGCTCTGATCTGCATGAAAATCATGGAGAGACTGTTGAGACATCATGGACGTACCTTCTCCAGCTGCACTGAGTCTGAGGTGGTGTCATAGCAAAAAATGATCAGCTGACACAACTTGATCTCCAGGTTAATAACTATATTAGCCACAAAATATATATTCAAAAAAGTAAACAGTACTGAGTTAGGTATAATTAGATATATTTGACAGTTATGATGCATTTTAGGCCAAAACAAACTTGATCTAGGATTAAAAGCAATTAAAATAATACAGTCACAAGGTTACATGGAAAATGCTTGATTTACTAGATACATATACTGTAGAAATATATATTCTCTGCATCAACAATGTACTATACATGCATTCATGTATGTATATATGTATACATGTATGTATGCATACATGTATGTATACAGTGGTACCTCTACTTACGAACGTCTCTACATACGGAATTTTCAGGTTACGACACGCCTCAACGGGAAAATATTGCCTCTTGTTACGAACGAAATTTCAGGATACGAAAGGCAAAAAAGTACGCGCTCCTCGCAGCTCCCGTAGTTTACCGAACGTAAACATACCTGTAGCTGCTCTGCCATTGGCTATCGCCTAGCATCTTCAGGCAGCATGTTCGGGCAGTTTTACGTGTGTGTACAGTACAGAATTAACATTTATTCGCTATGGGCCCCAAGAAAGTGACGGAGATAAGTGGAAAAGGAGAAAAGAAGAAGAGAGTTTTTTTGTCCATACAAACAAAGGAGATAATCGAAAGGTATGAAAAGGGGATGCGTTTGGTTGATCTTGCCAAAGAATATGGCCGTAATACATCAACGATCAGCACGGTATTAAAACAAAAGGAAGCCCTTACAAGCCGACAAAAGCAAACGTCCTTGGATCGTTTCTTCACAAAGCGTCAGGCAAAAACCACTGATGAGACGATAGCAGTTAAAAGGTAAATGAACATAATTTTTATTATTCTTTCTCTTTTATTATTCTCTTTTATTATTCTTTCTCTCATTTTAAACTCTCATTTTATGTTTATTGTGCAGTAATCTAATTGTAACATGTATTTGTTACATGTTTTGATGCGTTTTTATGATTTATAAAAAATTTATGCCCGAATTTTGGGGGGCTTGGAACGGATTACGGCATTTACATGTAAAACGCGCCTCTACTTACGGAATTTTCACGTTACGAGAATACTTCCGGAACGAATTAATTTCGTAAGTAGAGGTACCACTGTACATGTATACATGCATACGTGCATGTACTACATGCATTCATGTAGTATTGCACTGACAATAAACCTCTGAAGTTTTTGCAGATGTCTCTTTTTTATATGTGAAGGTTACCACCATGTGACATAAATTTCTGAAAAATGAGCCATTATTTTCAAGGTCACCCATTAATGGTTTGTACTATTGACTCTTTTCCCACCAGTGTATTAACAGACAAAAATAGAAATCATGATGCAAACACATAAGTCACTACATTGTTTATTACAATCAGCAGCAAATTCCAGATTATTCAGAATGTGCAAAACTCAAACTGTAAGACTGGTTTACTCAGCAGCTGGGATGTGCACCTCACACTGATCTCAGATCAGCAGATCTTAGGCCTGCATCTCTGTAAATAGTGACGCAAGGTCCAGTTTGGGGTGGATCGATCGTTTACCTCTTGCCTAGACAAAAGACAGAAATTGGTGGTGGTTAAATAAAGGAAGTTTAAAACATATTTGGGAAATACACTTGTTGCTAAAAGCCAGTGGTGGAATGTGAATGAATGAATCTTTATTTCGGATAGATTAAAAGAAAATGGAATAATATAACAAAGGGGAAAAAAATCTAATAAGGTCGAATTAAACAATAACTCCTCTGATT
The DNA here is from genome assembly GCA_020510985.1 of Pholidichthys leucotaenia. NCBI lineage: Eukaryota > Metazoa > Chordata > Actinopteri > Cichliformes > Pholidichthyidae > Pholidichthys > Pholidichthys leucotaenia. Next base: position 68,817,408 of record CM035841.1, read on the forward strand.
ATACAGTTCAACATAGGTTATCTGAAATGGGTGATGGCTGAAGCTGCATCTTATATTGCCCACCATATTTCATCCAAGAATTCAAAAGAAAAACAAAACAGGAGCGATTCCAATTCCAATGTGACAATAAAGTACTTCGTTGTTGTATTTAACCACAATTTTCATGTAGTTGCACTGATGTAAAGTCGATTTTACAAGGGCTGGCTTACATTTAAAATCATCTATTTTTACTGTGGCCTCAGCAATCAGAATGAATTAATACATTCACTTGAATGGAATCTAGTGCTTTAACTGAGGGTGTGCATCACTGAGTATGGAGTCGCTCAGTCAAAATATGAAGTTTTTATCAATAAAAGTTTGTCTTGTCTGTAAAAGTGTCTCTTCTTGCCCTGGCTTCAAGTGTGGGCGGTGTTTTGTACTTTTATTGCTAAAATATAAAAGGATGCACTACAGTGGGTCTCAAATATTTGTAATGTGTCCTGTTACTGCATGAGTTTATTGATGATAGAGTATAAACTACACATATAAACTAAGTTATATTGATGACTGAACAACTGCCATTCCCCAAAAGATACAGTTATGAACATAACTCACAAAGGCTCACACAAGTGATCTGACAAAAAAAATAAATACATTAACAAGTGGTTTATTTTACAGTTGATGCTCCAGTCTTTTTCAATTATTCTGTAATTAATACACAATCAAATAAATCTCAGTTCAGTCCCTTTTATATTAAGTGGAAATTGTGCTACTTTGGTTTTGACACTTTACCTATAAAAGCAAAGGATTTCAGTACTTTCCACAGTGGCGACGTCCGTTGTTGAGCGGCTGATTCCCTCCTGCCTAGACGAACGACAGAAATGGATGATGGTTAGTTTCAAGCACGTTCAACACTTATACAGGCACATCTCAAAAATTAGAATATCATGAAAAAGTTAAATATTTTTGTCACTCATTTCAGAAAGTGAAACCCATATATAGATTCATTACAGGGACAGTGATATATTGAAAGTGTATATTTTAATATTGATGATTACGGCTACAGCCCATATTAACCAACACCTCAGCGGCCAACATTTCTATTTAAAAATTATTTTTTAAAATTTATGTGATATTCTAATTTTTTGCCAAATTGAATTTTGGTTTTTCAGGGGCTGTAAGACATAATCATCCAAAATAAATAAATAAATGCTTGAAATATATCGCAGATTTATGGTGGAACAGCACAATACTGTTCCAGCACCTTTTATGGAAAATCCACAGAATAGGTGTGTGGGTCTATTCTGACACTTTAGAAAATTATATGAATGACTTTATAAATCACTGGTTTGAAAAAGCACTTTTATATTGTTGAAATTTCGGCTCCTGTGGTCTCACCAGTATCCACTATAAACAGGGAGGCTAACCCCTGGCATGTGGAAACACATTCTAGCATTAAATTGCACACAATTTAATGCGCAGCACCAAAGTGCAATACAAAACAAAAACCAGGACTTTAACCAGGATTAACATATTTCATCATTTTGCTCTCACAAGCGAATATTTAGGAGAAAACAAGCGCGAATCAACAGTTGGTACTAACTAGCTACTAGCTAACACTCGTTAGCCAGCACAGAACAGCGCTGTATTGCTCAAAAAAAGTGAGCTTACCACCAACAGGATAAATAAGCGAACAGATGCAGATTATTACAAATCACTCACCATCGATGGTTCTCTCACGTTCGTCTTCAGCTTGTCAGTAGTACGGTTCTATTCTGGGCTGCCATCTGTATGGGTCCGGATCACTCCTCTCACTGTGTATCTGCCACCAAGCAGAGAAAAGCCCACACCTCTTCGTTGGACCACGGTGTAGATTTCCGCAAAACCTACAACGCTGTCTGTATTAATATCGTATTTACTCCGTGACTGAGTTAGTCCGTGATTGCAAATAGCGGTCATAAAGATTTCAACGAAGACGGGCGCTTTCGTGACGTTACGCCCTGACCAATCAGTGGCTAGCAGTCTACTGACGTCACATCTCGGCTCGCTTTCGCACGGTTGTACCCTGCCTTCGACCGGGCACGAAAATAGTGTCGGTTAAACCGTGCTGGGTACAGTGGAAATGGCGAGAAAGTGAGTAGAGTAGAAGTAAGTAAGGCCAAGGCGATACTAGTGGAAAAGGGCCAATAGTGAACAATGGGCTGGACCCACACGGCGCCCCACATTCAATTCAACTTTATTTATATAGCGCCATTTCACAACAACAGTCATCTCATAGCACTTTCTACTGTAGGGGAAACCCCCACAATTGCAGAAAGACCCCAGCAATCAGGCGATCCCCTGTGAGCAAGCGCTTGGCAACGGTGGAGAGGAAAAACTCCCTTTTAACAGGAAGAAACCTCCAGCAGAACCAGGCTCAGGGAGGAGCAGTCATCTGCTGCAACTGGCTGGGGGGTGAGGGAATAGGGAAGAATAAAAGAACAGACATGTAGGGAGCAAACAGCACAATGGGAACTCAATCTATGGAAGAGAACAAACAGATGTTAATGAAAAGAAAAAAAAAATTTAATTGAGAGTGAAGAAAGGAGTGAAGCCCAGTGCCTTGTTGGAGGTCCCCCAGCTGACTAAACCTATTAGCAGCATAACTAAGGGAGGGTTCAGAGATACAATTGTAGGCTAAATCAAAAAGGAAGGTTTAATCCTATTCTTAAAAACAGAGATCGAGTCTGACTCCCAAATCCACATTGGCAGCTGGTTCCACAGGAGAGGAGCTTAATAACTGAAGGCTCTACCTCCCATTGTACTTTTGGAGATTCTAGGTATTACAAGTAATCCAGCATTTTGGGAGCATAGTGCTCTGTTAGGATAATAGGGTAGTATCAGATCTTTTAAATAAAAAGGGGCCTGATTGTTTAGAGTTTTGAAAGTGAGAAGAAGGATTTTAAACTTAATTCTAAACTCTATGGAAAGCCAATGAAGGGAGGCCAGAACCGGAGAGATATGATTTCTCTTTCTAGGACCTGTTAAAACTCTTGCTGCAGCATTTTGGATCAACTGAAGACTTTTTAGAGAAGTTTTAGGACAACCTGATAATGAAGAGTTACAATAATCTAATCTAGAGCTAACAAAAGCGTGGATCAGTTTCCCAGCATCACTCTGAGACAAGATGCTCCTAATCTTGGCCATATTACGCAAATGATAGAAGGCAGTCTTAGAAACAAATTTAATATGTGAATTAAAAAACAGATCTTGATCAAAAATAACTCCAAGGTTCCTCACAGAGCTATTAAGAGAAAAAGTAACTGCATCCAAACTAAAAGTTTGATTTGGAAAGGTATTTCTAAAGTTTTTTGGACCAACAAAAATGACTTCAGTCTCATCTGAATTTAATAGCAGGAAATTACATGTCATCCAAGCTTTGATTTCCTTAAGACAGGCTTCTAACTTGGCTAATTGATTACTATCATCTGGCTTCATTGACAGGTATAATTGTGTGTCTGTTATGACCCGAGCGTCGGTTCTGATCGCGCTCGGGTTAAAGTTATGTCTCGCTGCCGGCCTTGACAGCTGCGGGCGGTATTTTGGCCTCTCCAGGCTCTTATTGTGAAAGTGCTCGGAGGGGTTTCCGCCTGTCAACGGTCGGTCAGCTGTGTGTCATCTGTCATCAGTACCTTGTTATTTAAGCTGAGTGCTGGCGTCATTAAGACGCAGCAGTGTCTGATCGCATGGATCGTTAAACTGATCGTTATTCTGTTCACTCATCGTCACGGATGCCTGGACTATATTCACCTCGGTGTGGGGAGACTTGAATAACGAAACCGAATTGTCTTTCATTTCAGTTTATTCAAGTAATCATTCCACTGTCTGCTCTCATTCCTGAGCAGCGAACAAAGAGGGTGAACACACCAAAGTTCTCTCATTTAAACATTCTGACATCAAACCATTTCCCTCGCGGGGGAAATCACACATCTCTCTCAAAATCTCTTTATTCACATTCATTAGCCTTTTATTTACATAACTCCCCCTTCTCTCTTCTCGAGCCTCAGTGGTCAGGAAGTCTTCTGTCCCCTGTCCTCCGCAGGGGGTCCAGGCTCTGTGGCTCCGCACCGCAGGGGGCTGGCTCTCCTTCATCGTGGTTAAATCACATATGCAGTGTCCAACATATACATGTCTCACAACACAGCCATATAACCCCCCCCCCCAAACGATGAAGAACAGACTAATTCCTAAAATTAAATAGCACCTTACTCACTACTGAATAATCAACACCAACATTCAGTCTGTGCGCCGCTTGGGCTTCAGCCATCTGCCGAATCTGCTGTGCGTTGGCCCCGCCTTGCCTGCGGTGCGTTTCTGCCTCGGGTCTGTTGACTGAGGGAGAGAGTGATTAATTGCCCCCTGCGGGGGCCTGCCTCGTCGAGGCGCCACTGCGACCGGTACAGACACGTCCTTCATGACAAAAGCAGGTTTTAGTCTGTCAATACTGACTGTCTCTTTTCTGTCTCCAAAATCTAGCACAAATTGCTTATCACCTGCCTCCAGCACTCGAAATGGCCCTTCGTAAGGTGGTTTGAGCGTTGCTTTTAGGGCTTCGCGCCTGACAAAAACGAAATCGGCATTTTTCAAAGCCTTGGGGACGAAAACTCGTGGAAAAGCGTGATGAACCGGACCCGGGAGCGTGTCTGCCCCCGTGCCGACTAACGGTCCCAGAGCCGAGAGAGGTGGGGGCTCTGGGTGCTCTGGTAAAAACTCGCCCGGCAGCCTCAGAGTTTGTGCGAATACCAGCTCCGCTGGGGAGGCGTCTAAGTCCTCTTTAGGCGCAGAACGCAACCCTAATAAAACCCATGGAAGTTTATTCACCCAATCTGCATCCGTGAGCGACGCTCTGAGTGCTGCCTTCAAAGACCTATGAAAACGCTCGCATAAACCATTGGCCTGAGGGTGGTAAGCCGTAGTGCGGTGAATTTTGGCTCCTAAGCCGTTGGCCATCGCTGACCACAGCTCAGAGATGAATTGCGGTCCTCTATCGGACGTAATGTCCGACGGAACCCCGAAGCGCGCCACCCAAGCCGTTAAAAAAACGCGAGCCACCTCCGCGGCCGTGGTCGTCGCAAGCGGGACCACTTCCGGCCAACGTGTGGTGCGGTCCACCATTGTCAAAAGATACGTGAACCCCTGTGATGCCGGTAGGGGGCCCACAAGGTCGACGTGCACATGGTCGAACCTTCTGGCCGGAATGCGGAACGGTTCTAACGGGGCTCTTGTGTGCCTGTGAATTTTGGCCCGTTGACAGGAAATGCAGGTTTTTGCCCATTCCTTCATGTGCTTGCGCAGGCACGGCCAAACAAACTTTTCCGCCACTAGTTTCACCGACACGCGCACCCCCGGGTGTGCCAGTGAGTGGACCGAGTCAAAAACACGGCGGCGCCACGTGGCCGGAACCACCGGACGCGGGCGCCCCGTCGACATGTCGCAGATCAGGGGGGGCATACCAGTTTGTAAACACTTGCTCTCCAGCCTCAACCCTGTTGGTCCAGACTGGAGCGCGCGCACGTCTGCGTCCGCCCCCTGGTCCGCTGCCATGGCTGCGTAATCTATTCCCACGTGCACCGGGGCTGCGCGCGCCACCGTGCCGCTCTCCTGCGGCGCGGTCACGGTGGCCCGTTCTGCCTCTGCGCGTGTTGGGGTCGTGAACGCGCGTGAGAGACAATCCGCTACTACATTGAATTTGCCCGCGACGTGCCTAATGTCAGTGGTAAATTCCGAGATTGCGCCCAGCTGCCTCTGCTGCCTGCCGGACCACGGGTCTGAAATTTTGGCCATGGCGTATGTGAGCGGCTTGTGGTCCACATAAGCGGTGAAGCACCGTCCTTCCAGCCAGAACTGGAAATGACGAATAGCCAAATGCAGCGCCAACAGTTCTCTGTCAAACGTGCTGTATTTTCGTTCAGCCGCGCTTAAAGATTTGCTAAAGAAAGCCAAAGGCTGCCAAACTCCGGCTACCTGTTGCTCAATAACGGCCCCTATGGCTAAATCTGAAGCGTCTGTCGTCAGCGCGATACGTGCTGCAGGGTCTGGGTGGGCCAGGAGCGCAGCGTCAGCCAAGGCTTTTTTAACCTCTGTGAACGCGCGCTCCCGCTCCGGGGACCATTCGACCGCCTGGGTCGGTTTTTGTTTTTTGAGCGCGGCATATAACGGTTGCATGATTTGAGCTGCGTGGAGCAGGAATCGGTTATAAAAATTCACCATCCCCAAGAATTCCTGTAGTGATTTGACCGTTTGTGGACGGGGAAAATCCGCTACCGCGCATACTTTCTCTGGTAACGGAACCGCTCCCTCCGGGGAGACGCGGTGACCCAAAAAATCGATCCGCTCGACGCCGAACTGGCACTTGGCTGGGTTAACTATTAAGCCATGCTCTCCCAGCCTCCTAAAAACTGCTGTGAGGTGCGTTTCGTGTTCGTCCTCTGAAGTACTCGCGACCAAAATGTCGTCGAGGTACACAAACACGAAAGGGAGATCGCGTAACACGGCATCCATCATCCGCTGAAATGTTTGCGCCGCCCCTTTGAGACCAAACGGCATGCGTAAAAATTCGAAAAGTCCGAACGGGGTTATTACCGCTGTTTTAGGAATGTCCTCCGGTTGGACCGGGACTTGGTGATAGCCGCGAACTAGATCAATCTTTGAAAAAATGCGCGCCCCCGCCAGGTGTACCGAAAAATCCTGAATGTGCGGGATGGGATAACGATCGTGCGCCGTAGCGTTGTTTAGCCTGCGGTAATCCCCGCACGGTCTCCAGGAGCCATCGGCTTTCGGTACCATGTGCAGCGGCGAAGCCCACGGGCTCTTCGACCTACGAACGATGCCCAGCCTCTCCAGGCTGGCGAACTCCTCGCGCGCAATGGCGAGCTTAACTGCATCCAAGCGCCGAGCTTTTGCAAACACGGGAGGACCAGAAGTGGGGATAAAGTGTTTCACCCCGTGCTTCGCGACCGTCGCTGAAAAAGTGGGCACAGTGAGCGCTGGAAATTGGGTGAGGAGTGTGTGAAACTTACCACCTGCTGTAGCGACGTGGGTCTGTACTGGTGGCGGGGACACTCGAGCTGAACAAGGGAGAGAGTAAAAAGAGAGTGCATTTACCAGCCGCCTATTAGCAAGATCAACTAACAGATTGTGTGAACACAAAAAATCCGCGCCCAACATGTTGAAACTCACCGCCGCTATCACAAAAGTCCATTCATATGTGCGGCCATGTAAGCATAAAGGCAAGGTCCTTCTCCCGTAGGTGTTGATGTTCGAGCCATTTGCCGCTGTAGCTCCGCTACCGTGGGGTCCAGCCACCCGGTCCGCGTATGTTGGGGTGATGAAGCTCACTTGTGCTCCGGTGTCGATGAGGAACTCTCGTCCGGAGCGCGCATCCGTGATGTAGAGCAGCTTGTTGCGTTCTCCGAGGGTCGAAGCTGCTAGCGACCCCCGGTCTTGCCGTTTCCCGAACTCCTGAAGATGCAGGGCGGCACACACCTGCGTGCCTTCTCTGCGAACCTCCGATGGTAAAAGCAGAGATCTTCTCCTCCGCTGTGTCGTGCCCGCGCCTCTGCCGCCGGGCTATTGGCTCCCCCTCGTCGCGCCCGTGTTGCCGCCGTCGTCGGCCAGTCTGGTTCTGCCGCCTCTGGCTCCCCGCTGTCTCGGGTCGCTGCTGTGGTTGCTTGCCCGCCGCAGGCGTCCAGGATCCCATCTGCCTCCTGGGCCAGCTCCCGGAACTCCTCCAGGGTGTGACACTTTTTGCCGGCCAGCATGCTTCTCGCATGCGCCGGAAGGTTGGAGAGGAAGATGAACTGAAAAATGAAATCATCGTTGTCCAACCCTCTCAGCTGTATCATCTCCTCCATCAGGGCGCTCGGCCTGTGTCCACCTTGGTCTAGCAAAGACAGGATCCTCCTCGCCCTCACTTCAGCCGAGGGGGTGAAAAACTTGATGAGGGTGGATTTCAGCTTGCCGTACCTGTCGGTCGCGGGTGGCTGCTCCACCAAGCTTTGCACGCACCGAGCTGTGCTGTTGTCCAGTTTAGCGATGACATGGTGGAACTTAGTGTCATCCACCGTTACTCCTGCGAGCGCGAACTGCGACTCTGCTTGCAGAAACCACGACCGTGGGTTATCCTGCCAGAAATCAGGCAGCTTAACGGCCACTGCGCTCGCCAGCTCTGAGCGCTGTGAGTCCGGGACCCTGAGAATTTCTTCGTTCATTCTCAACGTCGTCAGTCACCAATGTGGGGAGACTTGAATAACGAAACCGAATTGTCTTTCATTTCAGTTTATTCAAGTAATCATTCCACTGTCTGCTCTCATTCCTGAGCAGCGAACAAAGAGGGTGAACACACCAAAGTTCTCTCATTTAAACATTCTGACATCAAACCATTTCCCTCGCGGGGGAAATCACACATCTCTCTCAAAATCTCTTTATTCACATTCATTAGCCTTTTATTTACATAACTCCCCCTTCTCTCTTCTCGAGCCTCAGTGGTCAGGAAGTCTTCTGTCCCCTGTCCTCCGCAGGGGGTCCAGGCTCTGTGGCTCCGCACCGCAGGGGGCTGGCTCTCCTTCATCGTGGTTAAATCACATATGCAGTGTCCAACATATACATGTCTCACAACACAGCCATACTCGGCTGCTTAAGGGCTTGACCGTCGTTTCACCGGCACTTGTAAGTGAGCTGTATTAGCCTTATTCCCTCCGGTGTAATTTGTGCTGTAAGTCCCTGCTTAGCAGTCCGAGTGCATTTACTACCTAGTTTGTTTGTGTGTGACTGTTTCCTGCCCTGGACCTGTAGTGTGCTTTATTGCCCTATGCTTCCTGTTCTGCAAGGACTCTGTCATCAGCTCAGCAGCTTGTGTAAACACCTTTTCACCTTAATAAAACTCACTAAAAACTCACTGGTGGACTTGTGTGCGTCTTATAGGTGGCTCGCGAGGGCCAACGTGACAATGTCATCTGCATAACAATGAAAATGTATACAGTGCTTCCTAATAATGTTGCCTAACGGAAGCATATATAAACTAAAAAGAGTAGGGCCTAGCACAGATCTCTGTGGAACTCCATGACTGAACTTTGAGTTGAAAGAAAACTCATTATTGACATGAACAAACTGGAACCTATCAGATAAATAAGATCTAAATCACTGCAACAAAGTTCCATTAAGTCCAACATAGTGTTCTAATCTATCAAGTAGAATATTATGATCAACAGTATCAAAAGCTGCACTAAGGTCTAAAAGGGCAAGTACAGAAACAAGTCCATTATCAGATGTGATAAAGAGGTCATTAGTGACCTTCACTAAGGCTGTTTCAGTACTATGATGGATTCTAAACCCAGATTGAAACTCTTCAAATAAACCATTTCCCTGCAAGTGGTCAAATAATTGCATAGCAACAACTAAGATTTTTGAAATGAAAGGGAGATTAGAGATTGGTCTATAGTTAGCTAAAACTCCTGGATCCAGCGTTGGCTTTTTGAGTAAGGGTTTAATTACAGCAGTTTTAAAAGCCTGCGGTACATGGCCTAAAGTTAATGAAGAATTGATTATTTGAAGAATAAAGCTACCAATAAATGGGAAGACTTCTTTAAATAACCTGGTAGGAATAGGGTCTAAAAGACAAGTTGAAGGCTTGGATGAGGAAATTATTTTATTTAACTCTAAAAGGTCAATTGGAGTGAACTTATCCAAACAGATATCAATTGAAGGAGTTGTAGTAGTTACTATATTTAAGTTAACGGTGGGAAGAATTTGATTATCTCTGATAGATGAAATTTTATTATTGAAAAAGTTCATAAAGTCCTGACTAGTAAGCTCTAAGGGAATGCTAGAATTGACAGAGTCCTGACTCTTTGTCAACCTGGCTACAGTGCTGAAAAGAAACCTGGGATTATTCTTGTTCTCTTCTATTAATGCAGAATAATAACTCGTTCTAGCTTTTCAAAGAGATTTTTTTTATAAATTAAAAGATGATTTCTCCAAACTGAATAGATTTCATCTCAATTAGTGGAGTGCCATTTTCTTTCTCATTGACAAGGCTTCTGTTTTCAGCTACGAGTTTCTGTGCTGAACCAAGGAGTTAGAAATCTCAGATTCGACTTTTTCTTTTTTAAAGGGGCCGCCATGTCTAGAGTCTGATGCAGAGGAGCTGTCATACTATCCACAATGCTATCAATTACAGAAGGAGCAAGCTGTCTATAGCTTATTTCTGTTGAGTTGACACATGGCATAGAGGAAACAATGTGCATAAATTTGGTAACGACATCATCTGAGAGGCATCTACTGTAGTAATATTTTTCTTTAGGAGCCAAATAGTCAGAAATAGTAAAATCATAGGTAAACAGACAATGGTCTGACAGTACAAGGTTATGAGGAGACACTACCGGATTTTCTATTTCTATCCCATATATCAGAACAAGGTTCAACGTATGGTGGAGATAATGGGTAGAATTTACTACTTTCTGAGAAAACCCCATTGAGTCTAATATTGAATTAAATGCCATATTAAGGCAATCACTATCTACATCTACATGTATATTAAAGTCCCCTACTATAATTATTCTATCTGATTTCAGCTCTAAATCAGCAAAGAATTTGGCAAATTTGGATAAAAACTCTGAGTAGGTTGATGGAGGACGATAAACTATGGCAAATAAAATTGGGTTTAGCCTAAAATTTCTAAAATGCCCAATACAGTGGTACCTCTCCTTACGAACATCTCTACATACAGAATTTTCAGGTTACGAGACGCCTCAACGGGAAAATATTGCCTCTTGTTATGAAAGAAATTTCAGGGTACGAAAGGCAAAAAAGTATGCGCTCCTCGCAGCTCCCGTAGTTTACCGAACGTAAACATACCTGTAGCTGCTCTGCCATTGGCTATCGCCTAGCATCTTCCTGGTATCCCATTGGCCACGAAGTGTTAGGGCAGTTTTACGTGTGTGTACAGTACAGTATTAACATTTATTCACTATGGGCCCCAAGAAAGTGATGGAGATAAGTGGAAAAGGAGAAAAGAAGAAGAGAGTTTTTTTTGTCCATACAAACAAAGAAAGAGATAATAGAAAGGTATGAAAAGGGGATGCGTTTGGTTGATCTCGCCAAAGAATATGGCCGTAATACATCTACGATCGGCACGGTATTAAAACAAAAGGAAGCCCTAAAAGCAAACGTCCTTGGATCGGTTCTTCACAAAACGTCAGGCAAAAACCACTGATGAGAGAGAACATGAACCAAACAAGGCAAAAGGTGACGACGACGACGATAGCAGTTAAAAGGTAAATGAACATAATTTTTTATTATTCTTTACTTTATACTTTATTCTTTGTTTTTTTAAATTACAACTCTCATTTTATGTTTATTGTGCAGTAATCTAATTGTAACATGTATTTGTTACATGTTTTGATGCGTTTTTATGATTTATAAAAAATTTATGCCCGAATTTTGGGGGGCTTGGAACGGATTAGGGCATTTACATGTAAAACGTGTCTCTACTTATGGAATTTTCACGTTACGGAAATACTTCCAGAATGAATTAATTTCGTAAGTAGAGGTACCACTGTACTGAGGACAAGGCCCTCAAAAGAATTACAACATGTTTTTTGCTTTACATTAACTAGTAATTTAGAATAGTAAATTGTTGCAACTCCTCCTCCATGACCAGAACTTCTGAGATTTTGACAGTTTGAATATCCAGAGGGAGTTGATTCATTTAAACCAACATAATCCTCTTGCCCTAACCAAGTCTCTGTAAGGGATATTAAATCAATCTGATGATCAATTAACAGATCATGGACTAGCAGAGACTTGGGAGTTAGAGACCTAATATTTAATAAACCACATTTAATTTTTAAATTATGAGGAGGAACAGAGGCCAAGTCATTCAATTTAGAGGCTTCATGTTTAATTTGAGTTTTTCCAACTTTTTGTTTAATGACTTTGGGATGCTTATACATTATATTTTTATTTACTTTGGAGGGAGCAGACTATGATTCTCTGATGGGGAAGACAGGGGCTAAGTTGAGGGCACATGCTAAGCGACACCCCCGAGCGCCCACGCAAGCCCACCCCAGATGTACACCGACAGCAGCAGGCCGCCCCATAGCCACAGCCTCCTCAGAGCAGCCCAACAGCAACATGGCCCCCAACCACCCCCGAGCACCCACACACACCTGCCATCAATGACACTAGGGGCAGTGCCACAAAACGCCCCGCCCCACGACACAACAACAGGGTGGCCGGGAAAAGCAGGCCCCAAATTGCCAACCCCCATTCCACTAGATGGACTTCCCCACCCCCGCTACCCAACGGAGTTCTTCTACCCATACACACATCCTTCACCCCCACACATCCACCCACAGATAACCACTCCCGTACACACACACACCCCACCCACCCTCATGTGCACACATACACACACACTCACCATCATACACGCCCACCTACACCCACATAGCCCCACATGGCCACACACACTCATGCACCCACTTTGGCACCCACTCACACACATGCCCCCACTGACACCCACTCTCACACATGTACACACACACATGCACACCCACAGGCCCCAGAGGACGGGGAGGGTGACTCCCCAAGGATGCAGGCACCTGCCTCTAGGCGCTACCAGGGCCCCAGGGAGGACACGACCCTGCTGTGCAACGACGCACCAGGGCCGAAACCCCCCCAGCACCAGGGGACAAGGGCCAGACCCAGCCCCTCCCGGGAGGCAAGGCCAACTGGCCGGGGGCCACCCGCCCCAACCAACCCCACCCAGGCTAGACACACGGCCACCCTGGACACTGGTCCCTCGTGGTCGGGGTGCAGCCAGTTGCCAGAGGCACCAAGGAGAGTAAGCCACCGCCCAACACCCCTCAAGTTGTAGAATTAATAAGTGGGGACGAGTGAGAATTGAATTCAGCCATTTGATTATTGGAGGAGGCAGACATTCTCTCCAGGCTAATATAATCTAGCAATTTATGCATGACATACTATAATAACTAACTATTTCTTGATTTCCAATTCATGAGGATAGTTTTCTTTGTGATGCATAAGGTGGTGAGACCCATGTGTGACATCCTTGCCTCTATATTTATTTCACTTGAATCACCTAATATGCAAAGTGTGGGTGAGGATGGGACACAATACCCAAGGCATGCCGACAGGTCCTCACATGTCTTCCGCCAGAACTTTTGAACCGGTGCACAGGATCACATGGCATGCATATAGCTATCCGGGATGTTGCTGGTGCAGTAGAAGCAGATATTTGTGTGACTCAGGCCCATTTTGAACATCCTTTGTCCTGTGTAATGAATTCTATGTAGAACTTTATACTGTATGAGTTGTAAATTAGAGTTTTTAGGTCATCTTTAAAGTGTTTAAACATATTTGTGTCCAGAAGCTTTCATCCTTATTGTTCCATAAGTCTGTCTTCCATTTTGATATTGGAAGAGATATCGACTCATCCAGTTTTGATAATCGTCCGTATATTTTCGATGGTATGGGGGACCCATGCTGTGGTGTTCATCTCAGACTGGAAGGAAGGGAGATACAGTAATTTCCTCTGACAGAAGAGCATGGGGATTAAGGGACTGGGGGACAAAAGGGATTGTGATGCAAGAATGAATTGTGATGCAGGACCTCAGACAGCAGGGGCGTGTGAGTGTGGCAATATAAAAGAGAGCCCCTGCTACAGAATGTTAATGTTTTCTGATTCTGAGAGATGTGAGAGAGGAAATAAAGTTCATCTGCTCTGAATGCTTGGCCTGGTCATTCCTCTCTCCACAATATCAATTTAGGGGAATGAAGATTTAGAAACTCTGCCATCTTAACTGGTACCTCTAAATTTGTCTGACTAAGATTGAATCTAGCTTTTATTATGGATTTAAGCTGTTGGTACTCAAGAAACTTTTTATTGCTGATATCGTACTATGACACTAATTCCTGAAATTGGATAAAATTTCCACTTAGAATAAATTGCTCTAAGTTTTTTATTCCCTTCTCTTGCCATAGTGGAAAGTTTAACATCCTCCTTTGTTGCAAGATATCAGGATTATTCCAAATGGGTGTGAGTTTACAAGGGACAATCAAAGACCCCATTTTTTTTTTCCAAATTTCCACCAAGCTGTCAGAGAGGAGCTGATATTAATGCTTTAAAAACAGCCATGCCGTTTAATACAGGGACTCATAAAAGGTAAGTCAGTGATATTTAGCGGTCCACAGAGAGCCTGTTTAGCATCTAACCATGGGTTTCCTAGTGAGGTTGATTTTGTCCATTTAGAAACAAACTGCAATCTATTGGCTAAGAAGTACAGTGATCCCTCACTTATCGCGGTTAATGGGTTCCAGAACCGACCGCGAAAAGTGAAAAACCACGAAGTAGCGTCACCCCCCTTTGTGGAATTCCAGGCTGATCTCGTTAGTTTTTTGATACATAAAATAATGTATAAATAATATAAATAATATGTATGTTCATTCTCTCACTCTCTCTCTCTCGGGAGAGAGAAAGAGCGAGAGAATGAAAAGAATAGATTCCCGAGCCGAGTCAACACGAGAACAAAATCTAGAGTCGGGAGCGATCTCTTAGGGGGGAGATGCTGGCCAGCGAATCAGAGAGGTGAATTTTGAGTTGTGCGGGCTCTCCGTGTTGATACGTGATGTTCTGATGTATTTTTTCTCAATTTTGAATTTTTGATGAATATTTTTGAAAAATCTGCGATGCACTGAGGGTGCGAAAGGTGAAGCGCGAAGTAGCGAGGGATCACTGTAATTCAAAAAATTTGGTAGAGCTAATCCTCCGCACCGTTTTGCTTTTTGAAGAGTTTTTAGACTGATCCGTGATGGTTTATCCTTCCATAAAAATTGACTTATCTTTGAGTCTAAAGACTAAAACCAGGCCATATATGGTTGGGTAGGAATCACTGAGAACAAATGGTTGATTTTAGGAAGGACCATCAGTTTAACGATTGCGACTCTTTCCATTAGTGATATAGGTAGTGTCCTCCAGCACGTAAGGTTGTCTTGTATTGTTTTTAAAAGGGGAGTCTGATTTAGTCGTAATAACTCAGAGCCTGGGGGAGATATCTATTCCTAAGTATTTAATATTACCTGATTGTATTGGAATAATGGATGCATTTAAGAAATTACAATTTATAGGTAAAACTGTTGATTTACTCCAGTTAATAGAGTAGTCTGATAATGATGAAAATTGATCAATGAGCCCCACTGTCTGAAGAAGAGATCTTTGTGAGTTTTCAAGGAACATCATCAGCATAAAGACTTACCGTATTTTTGGGACTATAAGGTGCACCGGATTATAAGGCGCAATATCAATGAACGGTCTGTTTGATGGTCTATTTTCATACATAAGGCGCACCGGATTATAAGGCGCATTAAAGTGAGGTAGTCGAAGCCGGGAAATTTTTTTTGCGTGCATGGAAAGAAAATCCTATCTATAGTCATTATAGACACATATAGCGCGATTGTCTGTGAGTGTGAATGACCTGTTCCACGAGCAGGCGGAACGTTTTTAGTCCATGGCTGTTTACATCGCCATATTGGCCAGGATACTCGCTCGGTACTCGCTCGGTACTCGATATGGCTCGCTCTCCGGCGGTGGCCCTGATAAGTAAACGTATGCTGGGACGCTTGAATTCTTTCGTCCCAAAAATATTATTTTTGAATATTTAATTACAGCTAAACGGGAGCAGTTTCAATGCCGAAATTTCACATACAAATCCTAATATACGTGTTCTATACACCATTGGCTTTTGGGTATCGACTACCTCGCGAGGTAGTTGGATCCGGGAATTTTTTTTTTTTTTTTTTTTGCGTGCATGGAAAGAAAATCCTATCTATAGTCATTATAGACACATATAGCGCGATTGTCTGCGAGTGTGAATGACCTGTTCCACGAGCAAATGTACGTTTTTGGTCCGTGGCTGTTTACATCACCATATTGGCCAGGATACTCGCTCAGTACTCAATACGGCTCGCTCTCCGGCGGCAGCCCCGAGAAGTAAACAATGCAAACAAATGCCGGGACGCTTGAATTCTTTTGTCCCGAAAATATTATTTTGGAATATTAATTACAGCTAAACAGGAGCAGTTTCGATCCACAAGCCATTTGCAGATAGTGGCATAACTCGCTAGCAATTTAACTTTGAACGACCTGTTGACACCAATATAGCGGTTGGAGTTCTTTGGTTAATCCACCTGGAATGATGGCAAGCTCCGAATTAGTTTGCTTCACTTGGGTTTTGACAGTATCGGTGAGATGGGCGTGCATGGAGTGGCAGATCAATAGGGATAGAAATTTGTGGAAAAAGCCATCCGGCCATTATGTTGAAGCACATATTACTCCGCGAGGCTCCTGACTACCGTAATGCTCCGACAATCCATCAAGCGGTTCAGCTTCGTAGCTTACCAAAGTCATACTAAAACATTTTTGACAGATTTTTGAGCGCTGTGTACCACATAAAATCGGTTCGAGGTCAGTAAGCGCAACCAGAATTAATACATAAGGCGCACCGGATTATAAAGCACACTGTCGATTTTTGAGAAAATTAAAGGATTTTAAGTGCGCCTTATAGTCCAAAAAATACAGTATCTTGTGTTCTTTTTCTCCAGTTTGAATACCTCTGATATCAACATTCTGTCATATGGCTGTTGCTAATGGTTCGATAAAGATGGTAAAAAGTGAGGGAGAGAGTGGACAACCCTGCCTCATACCTCTCTGGAGAATAAAGCTTCGGGCGGTCTGATCATTTGTTCAGAAAGACGCAGTTTGACAGCTATATAGTGTTTTAATCCAGTATATGAAAGATGAACCAAACCCAAACTTATTTAACACCATAAAAAGAAATTTCCAGTTAACTCGGTCAAAGGCTATCTCTGCATCCAGAGATAAAATTATAGTTTATTGATCTTCCAGTAGTCTATTTAATTAAATAGCCTACGTGTATTATTAGCCGAGCGCCTACCCTTGATGAATCCTGTTTGATCTAGATGTATAATCACTGGAATTATCCTTTCCAGCCTTTTGGCGACAGCTTTGCAAATTATTTTAAGATCGACATTTATATGAGGTTAAATACCGGTTTAACAGAGAGCTGAACAGGGCTAAATCTGTGTACTCAGAGAGACTCCAGCAGCAGTTCACTGCTAATGATTCGGCTTCCGTGTGGAGAGGACTGAGGCAGATCACCAACTATCGGCCTCAGGCTCCTAAAGGTCAGGATGACAAAGCCCTTTGTCAGAGACTGTCCCAACACTATGCCCGTTTTGACACCTCGTCATCTGTGTCCAACTCCCCCCCTCCCTCCAGCTCCACAGCCTCCACATTCCCTACTTCATTTAAGGCACCCCCCCCCTCCTCCCCCCCTCCCCTTATCATCAGTGAGCAGGATGTGCTCAAACAGTTCTCCAGACTGAACCCGCGCAAGGCCCCCGGCCCAGACGGCGTGTCTCCCTCCACCCTGAGACTCTGTGCGAAACAGCTGGCTCCTGTATTCACAGACATTTTTAACACCTCCCTTAAGTTATGCCACGTGCCATCCTGCCTCAAATCCTCCACCATCATCCCTGTCCCCAAGAAGCCACGGATCACTGGACTTAATGACTACAGACCTGTAGCGCTCACCTCTGTAGTCATGAAGTCCTTTGAGCGCCTGGTCCTGTCCCACCTCAAGTCCATCACCACCCCTCTCCTGGACCCGCTGCAGTTTGCCTACCGAGCCAACAGGTCTGTAGACGATGCAGTCAACCTGGCCCTCCACTCCATCCTGCAGCACCTGGACTCCCCGGGAACCTACGCCAGGATCCTGTTTGTGGACTTCAGCTCCGCATTCAACACCATCCGCCCCGCTCTGCTCCGGGACAAGCTGTCCCTGCTCAACGTGCCTGACTCCCTCTGCAGGTGGATCATCGACTTCCTGACGGACCGGAGGCAGCATGTGCGGCTGGGAAAGACTGTCTCAGACTATACTAGCATCAGCACCGGATCACCCCAGGGCTGTGTACTTTCCCCCCTACTCTTCTCCCTTTACACCAACTCCTGCACCTCCAGCCACCAGTCTGTCAAGTTGATCAAGTTTGCGGACGACACCACCCTCATCGGGCTCATCTCCAACGGCGACGAGTCCGCCTACAGGAGAGAGGTGGCCCAGCTGGCGACCTGGTGCAGCAATAACAACCTGCAGCTGAACGCTCTGAAGACAGTGGAGATGATTGTAGACTTCAGGAAAGTCACTACTCCTCTGCCCCCCCTCACCCTCTCAGGCTCTCCCATCACCACTGCTGATTCCTTCCGCTTCCTAGGCACTACCATCACCAGGGACCTCAAATGGGAGCTGACCATCAGCTCACTCATCAAAAAAGCCCAGCAGAGGATGTTCTTCCTGCGGCAGCTGAGGAAGCTCAAGCTACCCACCAAGATGTTAGTGCAGTTCTACACAGCCATCATCGAGTCCATCCTCACCACCTCCATAACCGTGTGGTACGCAGGAGCCACTGCCAGGGACAGACTAAGGCTGCAGCGCGTCGTGCGCACTGCTGAGAAGGTGATCGGCTGCAAGCTCCCATCTCTCCAGGATCTGTACATCTCCAGGACCCGGAGGCGTGCTGGCCGGATCATAGCCGATCCCTCACACCCTGGTCACGTACTGTTTGCCCCCCTCCCCTCTGGTAGAAGACTTCGGTCCATCCAGACTAAAACCTCCCGTCACATGAACAGCTTCTTCCCCTCTGCCATTAGACTGCTGAACACTAAGTGACTCTCGTGCACCATGTACAGCAGCTCAACCAGACTCATGTCAATCATCACTGTTTTCTTCCTGCATTACCGACTGCACTATATAGTTCTCCACAGTATCTGCTGCTGGCTAATATATATTTTAACTGTTGACCAGTATCACTTAATCTTATCCTACACTTTATTACATGTATAGTTTATTTCTCTTATCTTATCATGTTTAATGTTGCAGCATTGTACCGAGACAAATTCCTAGTTTGTGTACTACATGAACAATGGCAATAAACCTGATTCTGATTCTGATTCTGATTCTGATTCTATAAGTGAGATGGGACGGTAGCTGGCTGGAAGTGTAGGTTCTTTTCCAGGTTTAAGGAGCAGGATAATACTAGCCAAATTCATATTTGGAGGGATTGCATTATCTTCTTTAATTTGGTTCACCATAAAGAAAAATGTAGGTAAAAAAAGTAAAAAGTAGTAAAGAAAGTAGGTGCCATCACAGGCCAGAATTCTTTATAAAATTCTACTGGAAAACCATCTGGTCCCAGAGCCTTGTTGTTTGGGATGTGCTTAAGTGCCTCCTGGAGTTTGGACATCAGAAGACGTGCATCCAGAGCTGCAATCTGTTCATTATTTAATGGTGGTAAGTTAATATCATCAAAAAAAATTATTTATCTGTGAACCAGATGGGTTAACCTTAGATGAGTAGAGATTTTCAATAAAACTTTCTAAAAGAGTTATTTATTTCTTCAGTGTGGTGACTTCAGTCCACCAAAAGCCACTTGGAGGCTGAATTGGTCTCGTCTCCTTGACGTGTTTGTAAAAAATCCAAGCCAAATCTAAATAGTTCATTTCTGCCATTTATTAAAATGCATGGTCGACAAATGGGACTAAGACAACATAGTCAAAAAATATTAAACCAAAAAGTGCATCAAAACTAACAAAAATAAAAGAAAAACAAACAAACGGATGAACGAACGGTCAACAGAAAATATCTGAGCCCGCTTCACCCTCCATCAGCCATTAAATTCTTGCAGGTGCACAAGTGAAAGAAAGAAGCAAAACCACACCCTCTGCTGTGCCACCAACCAGAAATAGTGAACAATTGCGTACGATAAAATAAGATAAGCCTTTATTAGTCCCACAATGGGGAAATTCCAGGATTGCAACAGCACAGGGATAGCAACACTCAGAGCAATAATTGAGAAGATAAGAAAAATAAGAGCAGTGAATATACATACATTACCGTTCAAAAGTTCGGGGTCACTTAGAAATTTCCTTATTTTTGAAAGAAAAGCACTTTTTTTTCCCAATGAAGATAACTTTAAACTAATCAGAAATACACTCTATACATTGCTAATGTGGTAAATGACTATTCTAGCTGCAAATGTCTGGTTTTTGGTGCAATATCTACATAGGTGTATAGAGGCCCATTTCCAGCAACTATCACTCCAGTGTTCTAATGGTACAATGTGTTTGCTCATTGCGTCAGAAGGCTAAAGGATGATTAGAAAACCCTTGTGCAATCATGTTAGGTCTGCAATGCTGTAATTGCTGCAAATGAAGGATTCTTTGACGAAAGCAAAGTTTGAAGGAAAAAATTATTATTTCAAATACAAATCATTATTTCTAACTTTGTCAATGTCTTGACTATATTTTCTATTCATTTTACAACTCATGGTGGTCAATAAAAGTGTGACTTTTCATGGAAAACACAAAATTGTCTGAGGTGACCCCAAACTTTTGAAGGTAGTGTACATACACATCAATATATAAATATATATACACAGTGCGGAGCATTGTAGCTAGATGGAATAAACAGCATAACCGTCTACTTAGTTATCCTACATAGTATGAATATGTACTCATACATATTGTCACCCTCCGTAGCGACTGATATTGTCCTAATTGTATACTGGAGGGGACCATTTGTGTACGTCTATTGCGTCTTTTGCATTCAATACTATTAGGTCGTCACGTTTTTTTGCTATCTCTGCGAGCAGCCCTGCTTAGGTTATACAGTCTGACAGCCGTAGGTAGGAAGGTGCACCTAGGATGATGTAGTCTGCTGCTAAATGAGCTCCTCAGTGCGTTCAGTATGTCCTGCTTAGGGTGGGACTCGGACTCCAGCAGAGATGACAGTTTAGCCACCATCCTTCTCTCTCCTATCTCCTCCACTGGGTCAAGGCGCTGCCCCAGGACAGAGCTAGCTTTCTTTATCAGTTTGTTCAGTCTCTTCCTATCGGCTGCTGTAATGCCACTGCCCCAGCAGACCACTCCAAAAGTGATGGCTGATGCCACCACCGTGTCATAGAATGTCTTCAGCAGTGCCCCTTGTACACCAAAAGACCTGAGCCTCCTCAGTAGGAACAGCCTGCGCTGTCCCTTCTTGTAGAGTGCGTCAGTATTGTGTGCCCAGTCTAGCTTATTGTTCAGATGAACACCAAGGTACTTGTAGGATGTCACCATCTCAATGTCTGTTCCCTGTATATTTACTGGTGCTGTGAGGGGTTGTCCTTGCCTGCGGCAGTCCACCACCAGCTCCTTAGTTTTCCTCGCGTTGATCTGGAGGCAGTTCCGATGGCACCAGTCCACGAAGTCCTGGATAAGTCCTCTGTACTCAGCTTCATCTCCGTTGGAGATGAGGCCGACGATCGCAGAGTCGTCAGAGAACTTCTGTAGATGGCAGTGTGTTGTGTTGTGTGAGAAGTCCGCAGTATAAAGGATGAACAGGAAGGGAGCCAAAACCGTTCCCATGGCATGACAACAATTCAAAACAAAATCACAGTTTGGCTGTGATTTTTTACAATTCCGGCCCCTAATTATTATTTCCTCAAACAATAATAATTACAGCACTATATAACAATGTCATGAGGATGATCTTTCTTCACCTTTCACAAAGCCAGAGTCTATGATGGAGTGATCTTTAATACCGCTCTAAATAAGTACAGCCTGTGAACTGTGACATCTGGGCAAGGAAAAGGTCGAAGTCAAAAGTTGGTCAATACTGTCAAGTGTCTTCTGTCTCCTGTTGCAAGCAGATGTTATTGATAGGTCTGTTCAGGAACCCAGTCTTGGTTTTGATCCGAACATGTCTTACAAGTCCTTTAATGTCCTGAATGGTCTCCTCAGTTCTTTCAATGAGCCATGAATTCCATGGGGCTGAATCATCCACTATAATAACAATGTCTCCTGGAACAAAGTCACATCTAATATTGAACCATTTTGATGCTCCTGAAGCTGAGGAAAATTTTCCTTGGTCCATCTTTTCCAGAATAGATCAGACATGTACTGCACTTGCTTCCATCTATGGCAAACATACATATCCTCTTTCTGAAACTGTCCAGGTGGTAAGGATGGATTAGTCTTCAAAAGCAAAAGATGGTTTGTTGTAAGAGCTTCAAGGTCATTTGTTTTTTCTTTTTACTCTTGGACAAAAGCAGTTTAATGAGCCTGAGCATCCATGCTACAGCCCTTTTTAAGCAAATCCATGATGAAAAGTAGTCAGTAAGACGAGTTGTTTGATTTTTGTCTTCAGAAACAATCTGAACAGCATTGACAGTTGTAATTTTGACTTTGGAGTCCTTTGATGATAGTTCATTCAATCTGTTAGGATTCTGAGGCCAGTATTCCTGAGGTTGGAAAAGAAACTGAGGTCTGTCACCATGGGTTGAGATGCCGTCTCGGCACTCAGCCCATGTTTTCCCTCATCCCTGCTTCCCATTGAGCAGCGTCTCAGCTGGCCCCCAGCTGGCAGCATTATGGACGGCTGGGGCCAATTAGTCTTCATCAGCTGGGGCGCTGCCAATGAGGATAAATAGGAGCAGCCTCGATGACTCGGGGCTGCGACATAAACACATTGCTAAGCTGAAGCCCCTTCGTCTGGTGTCAGCTTATACTCCTCTTGCAGCATTCCTGTGTTTGTATCCCGCTGTGAGTATGTACGTCTTGTTACCCCCACGTCCGGTACGAGCTGCTTACCTCTGCGCTGTGCAACCTGTGAGTGTACGTCTGCATGAGTATCTGTGCTCTCCTCATCCCTTCCCCTTTTCCCTGAATAAAATATCACGACTCACTGGCTTGTCCCTGGCTCTGATTGCCCGGCTCCCTAGAGCCGGATATGACAGTATGTCGCAGCCAGAAGAGTTGCCGGCGGCCGTGAGTCGCTGTGGAAATGGACCTTTCTGTCCGGGTGTCAGCGCTGCTAGCATGCCGTTTCCCAGGAGTCACTTCCGGCGCCAGGGCGACGAGCTGAGGTCCATCTCGGAGGCTGTCGACGGGACGTTCTTCACCCTGCACGACGCCTCCAACGCGAGACGCTGGCATCCGGGCCGTGCTGAGGAACTCCTGGACTGTCACCCTCACTCTCTGTACCATCTGGAGGACAGTGCCAGGATAGACGCTGCAGGTACACAGCGAGAGAAGCTCCACGGGGTGGATGGAAATCCCGGCAGGGAGTCGAAGTGGGCGACGTCTTTCCCCGCTTCGGAGTCCCGTTCCTGCTGCTATTCCAGTCCGGGAGTTCGCGCCAACCAGAGGACTTCCCCCGACCTGCGCCACGTCACTCGGGATTCCCTTCTAGGAGCCGCAGCTGACAGCAGTTATGTCCGGGGTCGAGTGGCTGTCGCGAGCTCTACTGTGTTTCCTGTCACCACCTTAAGGCATGTGGCGGCGGCAGTGAGATTGATGGTGAGGACTTCAGGGCTACGAAGCTTTCCCGTGCTCGACGCCTTCCTCGTCTCGATCTCCGATCTGGAGCGGCGAATCCTGGGTTTCCCCCTCGCTTCGTCCCCTGGGAGTAGTCGTCATCACATCGCCGAGTCACCTCTGCACGAACCTCGTCCGGATCCAGTTCTGGGTCATCGTCAGGACCGTTCCTCCCACGCAGCTGTCATCCCTTCGCCTCGTCAGTGTGGAGATTCTACAGCCTCGTCCCCTGAGCCTCGTTCCCCCGCTGTCATTCCTGGACATTCGGGCTGGCTCACCCCGGCTGTTTCCCCCTCCTCCTCGACGCGCTTCCTGACCGCTGTGTGTGCCTGGAATCCCGGCCTGGTGAGCTCTCTGCTGGAGACAACGCGAGCGACCCTCAGACGAATTCCCGGGGGGTCCTCCGTTATCGCCGGGCGGGGAGAGGAAGAAGCAGAATCCACTACAGCAGGCGATACTCAACCTCCAGGGGGCAGGCAAGTCATTGTTTTTTCACACCTGCTTAATGATTTGCTCTGTCACATCCCTGGAGGAGAAGTTCAGGGTTCGCAGCTCCCTGAACTCTCCCCACCTGCTGTAACCTGTATGCCTAATCCCGCATCCTCTGTGTCTCTCTCCGCCGAGCGGTCCCCGGCTCCGGGTCAACGTGGTGGGATATGGAGAGGGCCTGTGGTTCCGCAGCTACATTGCGGACGGAGGAGGGGGACTGACTGCTGCGTGGAGTCTACGCCGACGATTGAGCGTCCCCGGGTCTCCACGGAGGAGCGGTTCGGTCCAGCGGGACGAGATTCTTCTGGCTTCACGCCGAGTGGATCGTCGGCGGGGTCACCGGAGCTGGAGGGATCTCAAGCTGCGCTGACCATCGTGCTGGCTGCGGGGCCCGACGCGGCTAGATGGGAGCCTGACAACGACCTGACGACGGATCCTGGATCTTCGCAGTCCTGGACGGCGTCAGAACCCGAGATCAGGCGAGTGCTCTCCTTTCTTTTCTCTCTTTTTATCTTTGAGCACTTCAGCCTATCTCCAGGGGAGACGAGCAGGGTGCAGCCGCCCGCTGCGTCTGAGCTCGTCTCGCCGGGTTCTGGCGCTGCCGGTGATCCTGATCCCGGTTCTGTTTTCTCTTTTGAGCCTTCTTCCAGGGTCACCGGCGAGGAGTTGCTGTTCCTCGTGGTGCTGGAGGGTCCGGGTTCAACGTTGGAGGTCGGTTCTGGTGCAGTATTCAACGTGGGTTCGCCCGAGACCCAGTCGGGGTCCAACGTGGGTTCGCTTGAGGCCCGATCGGGGTCCGACGTGGGTGCTGCCCCAGTATTGTCCAGGTCCGGTGAGGAGGTGGCCCTTTTCCTGCGGCCTGACGCCCGCCGCCCTCGTCATCGGCTCTCCCCTGAGCCTCTTCCACCGGGATCCGCTCTGATCCTTCGCCCGTCTCAACGGTCCTGGTGGTTGAGTGATGCGGGTCGACGACCCGACCCACAGAACTTTCGGTTCGGTGATCTGGTTCCCCCCACTGGTCTGTGTTTCCCTCTGGGCAGCCTGGTTCGGCTGCCGGTGGACTGGATTCCTGGGATCTGGGTCCAGAGTTCGCCGTCCGAACACTTCTCTTCCCCTGATTCGCCAGCTGGACAATGGGCGGGGAGATCTCCGGAGCCATCTCGGCCATTTTTGGACTCTGCCTGCCATTCACCTCGGGTGTCACTTTTTCTTTTGTTATTAAGGTCACTCCTGGTGTAATGTTTTGTCCTGTTGGTGGATTCATTTTTATAGTGCTGTGTTTTCCATCGCTCATGCTCAGCATTTTTACTTGTTGTACTATGTTTTTAGTCCCGTTTTTGCATTGTAGAGTTATGTTTTGTTTTCCGTAACACCATGCTCTGCAGTTATCCATTTATTCCAGTCACTTTCATTTCTTTAGGTGACTGGGTATTTATATATTCGTGTGTGGGTTTTTCTTTGCCTGCACTCAGTATTTCTCTTATGTCCTGTTTGTTCATTATAGAGTCATGTGCCTTGTTTTTTGTAACACCATGCTCTGTAATTGTCTATTTGTTCCAGTCACCCTCACTTTTCTTGGTGACTGTGTGTGTATGTACTTAAATTAGCGCTGTGTATAGGTTCCCCTTTATTTAACCGTACTCAGCATTTTTTGCCCTGTACCTTTTTGGTGGTTCTTTTTTCCTTGCTCTGGGTCACGCATGGTTGGTACTCTCTGGGTAGTATGTAACCGGCGTGCTGACCCAGTTCTTCTCCCCATCTGTACCTGGGTTAATTATTCTGTTTTGTCAGTATTGTATTTGGGTTTTTCTTTCCCGCTACCCTACATTGCCCCATTGGTGTTGTCCTTCCCTTGGCTTCTTCCCCTCCGGTCCGCCTCCTTTCCTCCCACCCTAGGGGGGGGGGGGGGGGGGGGCTGGGATGTTCCTGGTCGTTCAGGAGCCCGACCTTGAGGGAGGGGCTCTGTCACCATGGGTTGAGATGCCGTCTCGGCACTCAGCCCATGTTTTCCCTCATCCCTGCTTCCCATTGAGCAGCGTCTCAGCTGGCCCCCAGCTGGCAGCATTATGGACGGCTGGGGCCAATTAGTCTTCATCAGCTGGGGCGCTGCCAATGAGGATAAATAGGAGCAGCCTCGATGACTCGGGGCTGCGACATAAACACATTGCTAAGCTGAAGCCCCTTCGTCTGGTGTCAGCTTATACTCCTCTTGCAGCATTCCTTTGTTTGTATCCCGCTGTGAGTATGTACGTCTTGTTACCCCCACGTCCGGTACGAGCTGCTCACCTCTGCGCTGTGCAACCTGTGAGTGTACGTCTGCATGAGTATCTGTGCTCTCCTCATCCCTTCCCCTTTTCCCTGAATAAAATATCACGACTCACTGGCTTGTCCCTGGCTCTGATTGCCCGGCTCCCTAGAGCCGGATATGACAAGGTCCAGATACCCATGTTTCGCTCTTCAGAAAAGATTCAACAGTAAAACCCCTTGAAGCTATGTCTGCTGGATTATTGTTTGTGTCAACATATGTCCATTGAGATGTACTTGAAACTTTGGTGATTTCACAAACTCTGTTGGCAACAAAAGTTCTGAAACAAGTTGTGCTATTGTTGATGTATTTAAGAACTGAAGTGCTATCAGTCCAAAACACAGAATCCAGAAGTTCCATGTAACTCCTTTCTTAACATTGTGTCTAGTCATCACAGCCGCAGTCAGCTCCATTTGGGAAATAGTGTCATGTTTGCCCCTTTCAGGGCATAAATGAGGCACCAGATGCCAACAGAAAGTTTGTTTGTTTATTCACAAGAAAGAACAAAGTAAAGAGCCATGTGGGGCAAAACACATACACTAAACTTGAACACAAAATAAAGAACACTAACATCAGTGCTAGAGTGTAGTGAGGATGAAACCAGACACTATAGAGTACACACTTATGCCTGATGAAGCGAGGATGAATCAGACATAGAAGGAAGACTGGAGCCGGGGATAGGGACTCCAGTCCAGGTAGACATAGGTCGCAGCCAGGAGTGCGCCTCAGGTGCTCCCTTAAATACTAATAACAAAAAGCAAAGAACCAAACAGGAGAGGAGGAAATGTATTCACCAAAATCAAGATCAGCTGTGACAGTGCTGGCTCGACTTTGACAGCCGGAAGTTCGGCTGCGACGCTGTCACAGTAAAAGCCCTGGAAACACCAGTAATAACCAATCATAAATAATACGGGAGGAAAAAGGGGAAATACTGAGTAACCCGAGCGTGAATGAGCTCAGCGCTTGGATCACCACAAATAGTCACTGGTTTTAATGGAGCCACTCGTGCTTTGGCTATCACAAATCCACAATGGGTTTGACCATGTTTGTTACTGACCAACAGATAAGTGACAGTTCCAAACCCATCCTCACAGGCATCTGCAAAATGATGTAGCTGAGCAGATGGAACTGTGCCAAAAGCCTTTGGTTTATAGCATCTGTCAACCTTGAAGTTCTCCATCTTATGAAGATTCTGAACCCAACTGATCGATTCCTGTCCAATGGAGTCTGGTACCAAATCGTCCCAACCAATCTTCTGCTGACAAGTCTTGCAGGATTTTCTTTGCAGTTAGGATGACTGGTGACAACATCCCCAGTGGGTCGTATATGGAACTGGCTGTTGAAAGAATCCCTCTACTCGTGAGAGGTTGGCCCTTCAAAATGATTTTAAATCTGAAAACATCAGACTGTACACACCATTGTACACCCAAAACTCTTTCAATAGGAAGATCATAATTATCTAGATCCAAATTAATTTCCTTCACTCTATCTGCTTCAGGTATAGCTGCCAACACATGGTGACTATTACTCATCCATTTGGTGAGTAACTTAACTTTTTAATATGACCCTTATCTCTTACCTCTGGTTTTTCTCTCATCTCTTTGTCTTTATACCCTGATTGATGGAGCCTTGAGTATTTTTATCATGTTTATAGTCAGCTTCATGTGTGCCTGTGTTTGTGTCTATGTTGAATGTAATTGTGGCTTGTAAATATGGATGTCACCAGACTGCAAAACAAATCTACCTACGGGTACAAATAAAGTAACATGAACCTGAACCTGAGTACAAAGCCTCCCCTGGAGCACTGTGAATGTAGCTCATGATAAAGAGAGATGGCTTCCTTTTCTGATGCTGCTGAGGTGAAGCAATCATCTACATAGAAGTTGTTCATGATGGTATTTACTGTTTGCGATTTAAATTCCTCCATGTTGTCCTCAGCACACTTCCTCAAATCAAAGTTGGCACAACTTGGAGATGATGTTGCTCCAAACAGATGTACAGTTATTTGATATTCCACCATGCTCTTGAGTGTAGTCTCCTTGAGGCCACCAGAGGAACCGCAATAGGTCACGATCACCAATTGGTACCTTTACTTGGTGAAACATTGCCTCAATATCTGCAGCGATGACTACAGGTTCCTTACTGAATCTAGCCAAGACTCCAGTCAATGTGCTGGTCAAATCTGGTCCTTGTAAGAGCTTAGTTTAGAGAAACTCCCTGGAATGTTGCGCCACAATCAAACACCACTCTGAGCTTTTTTCTTCCTTGGGTATAAGACACCATGATGTGGTAAGTACCATTTCCTTCCATCATTTTGTTTCAGAGCATCATCTGGTACCTTCTCGGCATTCCCTTTGGAAATCATGTCTGGCATGAATTGGTGTAACTAGAGTGAAAAGAGTGATCTCTTTTAAATCTTCCTTTTAAGTTCAACACACGTTGTTCAGTAACACTTCTATTGTCCGGCATGCATATTTCTAGATGTTTCAACAATAAAATAGTGTCCATCTACTAACTTTATAGATTTTGAAACAAAATCTATGAACTGATGGTCTTCCTTTGAGAAATTTTGGTCCTTAACACACTCTGGGAAGTCAACTTTAAATTGCTGTTCCCACAGTTGATCAAATTTCATAACGGAAATCCTGTTAACACTTGCCACTCTGTGATCGGGAACCCAGCGGGAACGCTTTCAATGCGGCGAACGCTATCGTGGACTGTGTCCACAGACAACTGGAATGCACACCTGAAGCACCTTGTTTGATTTTAGGGGATTTTAATCACTGCAAACTGGATGCGGGACTGCCTGGCTTCAGCCAGCATGTGAACTGCAGTACAAGGGGGAAAAATATTTTGGACAAATGCTATGGGAACGTCAAAAATGCCTATATAGCAAGGGTTAAGTCCCCCCTTGGGGTCCTCAGACCATAATGCTGTTCATCTGATTCCTACTTACAAGTCCTTGCTTAAAAGCAGCAAACCACAGACAAAGACAATCTTCATATGGGACAATGAAGGTATAGAAACTTTGAGAGGTTGTTTTTCTTGTACCGACTGGGGACTCTTCCATAACCTGGAGTTGGAGGAGGCCACAAATACCATAACTGAGTACATAAAATTCTGTAAAGAAAATGTTTTACCTCAGAAAGTAATCACTATGTACCCCAATAATAAGTCTTATATTTCCAAGGAATTAAAACAGTGCATAGTATAGAAAAAGATTGCTTTTAAGAATGGGGACATGTTAAGTATGAAAAATATACAGAAAGAAATTAATTACAAACTAAGAACAGTTAGAGATGAGACGAGGAAGAAATTTGAATCTGAATGCCTAGGAAAAATCAGGATTTGTCCTTCAATTCACATATTAAATTTGTTTCTAAGACTGCCTTCTATCATTTGCGTAATATTGCCAAGATTAGGAGCATCTTGTCTCAGAGTGATGCTGAGAAGCTGATCCACGCTTTTGTTAGCTCGAGATTAGATTATTGTAATTCTTTATTATCAGGCTGTCCTAAAACATCTTTAAAAAGTCTTCAGCTGATCCAAAATGCTGCAGCAAGAGTTTTAACAGGTACTAGAAAGAGAGATCATATCTCTCCGGTTCTGGCCTCCCTTCATTGGCTTCCCATAGAGTTTAGAATTAAGTTTAAAATCCTTCTTCTTACTTACAAAGCTCTAAACAATCAGGCTCCCTTTTATTTAAAAGATCTGATACTACCGTATCATCCTAACAGAGCACTACGCTCCCAAAATGCAGGATTACTTGTAATACCTAGAATCTCCAAAAGTACAATGGGAGGCAGAGCCTTCAGTTATCAAGCTCCTCTCCTGTGGAATCAGCTGCCAATCTGGATTCGGGAGTCAGACTCGATCTCTGTTTTTAAGAATAGGGCTAAAACCTACCTTTTTGATATAGCCTACAATTAGGGAGGGATCATGTGTTTCTGAACCCTCCCTTAGTTATGCTGCTAATAGGTTTAGTCAGCCGGGGGACCTCCAGTAATGCACTGGGCCTCACTCCTTTCCTCACTCTCTATGAAATATTTTTTTTTTGCTGGTCATTAACATTTGTTTGTTCTCTCCCATAGATTGAGTCCCCATCGTGCTGTTTGCTCTCTACATGTCTGTTCTTTTCTTCTTCTCTATCCCCTCACCCCCCAGCCAGTCGCAGCAGATGACTGCCCCTCCCTGAGCCTGGTTCTGCTGGAGGTTTCTTCCTGTTAAAAGGGAGTTTTTCCTCTCCACCGTCGCCAAGTGCTTGCTCACAGGGGATCGCCTGATTGCTGGGGTCTTTCTGCAACTGTGGGGGTCCTCCCTACAGTTGATAGTGCTATGAGATGACTGTTGTTGTGAAATGGCGCTATATAAATAAAGTTGAATTGAAAAAGCTCTAGGAAATTGTGGGACTCAGTTAAAGTTATGACAAAGATGACTCCATCCAAAAGCTGCATTAATGTAATGAATGAGGAAGAAAAGGCAAATGAGTTGAATAATTTCTTTTGCAGATTTGAGACTAGAGATTTTTCTCATGAACAAAAAGCTGCGCTGGACGCTATATCAGTTTCAGGCTCTGCAAAAATTATAGTTGACCAGCATGTTGTGGAAAGATTTTTCTCACGTATGTGCCCCAGGAAGGCATCTGGACCAGACGGGATCTCTGGGCGCTTACTGAAGTCATGCAGTGAGGAGCTAGCAGAAGCCTGGAGTCCCATCTACCAGAAGTCTTTAGATACGTGTTCTGTCCCAGTAATTTGGAAAAGCTCTATTATAATTCCTGTACCAAAAAAAGCAAGCTGCAAAGAGAATAATGACTATTGTCCTGTTGCACTGACCTCACTGGTAATGAAGTGCCTCGAGAAGATTGTCATTGACATTCTGAAAACTGATTTTGGAGGACTTTTGGATCCTCTGCAGTTCGCTTATAAAAATAATAGTAGTACAGAGGATGCCATTTTAACTTTAACTCATTCTGTGTTCAAACATTTGGAGGAGACAACCTCATATGCACGTCTATTATTGGTTGATTGTAGTTCAGCTTTTAACACACTGCAGCCACACCTTTTAATTAAGAGGTTAAATGATTTTAAAGTGCATCCTGTCATTATTAAATGGTGCCACTCATTTTTAACTTATCGCAAACAGCAAGTTAGTGTAAATGGAACTTTACCTAAATTTAGAACCCTCAGCACAGGAGCTCCCCAAGGCTGTGTTAGTTCACCATTTTTGTTCACCTTGTACACTGATGAGTGCAGAAGTGTCTATCCAGGCAATCAAATTATTAAATTTTCTGATGACTGCTATTTTATCACTACTTCAAAAGACTCATGATCTGTCAAGCTATTTTATAGAAATTCAGAGGTTTGTCAATTGGTGTGATGATAGTCATCTCATTTTGAATACTGATAAAACAAAGGAGATGGTGTTTGACCCTCGGGGAGTTGGTGACCACAGGCCTGTGGTCATCCACAACCACACTATAACACAGGTTAGTTCCTATAAATATTTGGGAGTATTTATTGACAATTCATTAACCTGGAACACACATATTGATTACCTCTGTAGTAGACTACAACAGCGGCTGCATTTCTTGCATAGATTAAGAATACATGGCGTTGATAAAAGGATTATGTTAATATTTTACCAGGTTGTGTTGGAGAGCTGTATTAGATACAGCATTACAGCTTGGTTTGGCAACCTCTCTGTGAAACTAAAGAACAGAGTGTTGTGTTTAATTCATACAGCATGGAAAATTATTGGAGTTAAAGAGTATTTACCCATGTAGACAAGCTGAAAAAATAATCAGTGACTTGAGCCATGTACTAAACAATGAATATGTGCGGCTGCCCTCAGGGAGGAGATACAGAGTCCCCAAGTGCAGGTTCAATAGATACAAGAACTCATTTATCCCGACGTCAGTAAAACTTTTAAACTCAGATAAATAGGTCAGGGACACTTATAACTCCTGTTCTTAATGACTGCTGTTATATATTTATGTATGTACGTATGTACTTGTATTATTTATTGGGTTTTATTTCATTTATTATGTACTACATCCATTGTGTATGTGTGGATTGTGTGGTTGCAGCACGGGTGACAAGCCCAAGACAAATTTCCCCTTGAGGGACAATAAAGTTTATCTTATCTTATCTTACAGTGTGGCAAAAAAGTATTTAGTCAGCCACCAGTTGTGCAAGTTCTACCACTTAAAAGATGAGAGAGGTCTCCAATTTTCATCATAGGTATACCTCAACTATGAGAGACAAAATGAGGGGAAAAAAATCCAGAAAATCACATTGTCTGATTTTTAAAGAATTTATTTGCAAATTATGGTGGAAAATAAGTATTTGGTCACCTACAAACAAGCAATATTTCTGGCTCTCACAGACCTGTAACTTCTTCTTTAAGAGGTTCCTCTGTCCTCTACTCGTTATCTGTATTAATGGCACCTGTTTGAACTCGTTATTAGTATAAAAGACACCTGTCCACACCTGTCCACAACCTCAAACAGTCAGACTCCAAACTCCACTATAGCCAAGACCAAAGAGCTGTCAAAGGACACCAGAAACAAAATTGTAGACCTGCACCAGGCTGGGAAGACTGAATCTGCAATAGGTAAGCAGCTTGGTGTGAAGAAATCAACTGTGGGAGCAATTATTAGAAAATGGAAGACATACAAGACCACTGATAATCTCCCTCGATCTGGGGCTCCACGCAAGATCTCAACCCATGGGGTCAAAATGATCACGAGAACGGTGAGCAAAAATCCCAGAACCACACGGGGGGACCTAGTGAATGACCTGCAGAGAGCTGGGACCAAAGTAACAAAGGCTACCATCAGTAACACGCTACGCCACCAGGGACTCAAATCCTGCAGTGCCAGACGTGTCCCCCTGCTTAAGCCAGTACATGTCCAGGCCCGTCTGAAGTTTGCTAGAGAGCATTTGGATGATCCAGAAGAGGATTGGGAGAATGTCATATGGTAAAAAAATGGTAATGTCGTTTGGTAAAAACTCAACTTGTTGTGTTTGAAGGAGAAAGAATGCTGAGTTGCATCCAAAGAACACCATACCTACTGTGAAGGATGGGGGTGGAAACATCATGCTTTGGGGCTGTTTTTCTGCAAAGGGACCAGGATGACTGATCTGTGTAAAGGAAAGAATGAATGGGGCCATGTATCGTGAGATTTTGAGTGAAAACCTCCTTCCATCAGCAAGGGCATTGAAGCTGAAACGTGGCTGGGTCTTTCAGCATGACAATGATCCCAAACACACCGCCTGGGCAACGAAGGAGTGGCTTTGTAAGAAGCATTTCAAGGTCCTGGAGTGGCCTAGCCAGTCTCCAGATCTCAACCCCATAGAAAATCTTTGGATGGAGTTGAAAGTCTGTGTTGCCCAGCGACAGCCCCAAAACATCACTGCTCTAGAGGAGATCTGCATGGAGGAATGGGCCAAAATACCAGCAATAGTGTGTGAAAACCTTGTGAAGACTTACAGAAAACGTTTGACCTCTGTCATTGCCAACAAAGTGTATATAACAAAGTATTGAGATGAACTTTTGTTATTGACCAAATACTTATTTTCAAATCAATAAATGTGTGTCTTAAATTGATACATTTTAAATGGTTAATGCGGATGTATGTTTCACCAGTGGAGTTGAATAAATATAACAAAAACATACCAGATACATGCACAAAATGTATGGAAAGTAAAGGAACCCTATTTCACTGTTTATGGGAATGTAGAAAAATCAGAATGTTTTGGGAAGAGGTGAGGGTAACAATTGAAAAAATAATTTCAAAACAATTCACATTGAACCCTAAACTGTTTTTGTTGGGTCTGTATCCAGAAAAGCATAACTTTAATAAGAGTGAAAGAGCATTCATAGACCTCAGTTTGCTTAATGCCAAAAAAAGTATTGCACTACTGTGGAAAAAGACTCATAGACCAGATGTGACTCAGTGGTTAAGACAGATGTTAACAAATCTTCCACTAGAAAGAATAACATATATACTGAAATCAAAGGAAAATGTGTTTGAGAATTTATGGAGACCTTTCATTGATTATGTAAAGAAATTAAACATAACTTCTGAAGAAGTAGGTGAATGATGTGTGTGGACCTTGCAAATTCCAAATTGGTGAATGTATAATATGTATACTTATGTAATAGATTACCTAGACTAAACAGAGGAGCATTGTTGATGACTTGCCTTTGTTAGTGGTTGTTGGTGTTTTTAGTATTTTTTTTTTTGTAGTTAGTGTTTTTTTTTTTTTAAATTACTTTAGTGTTTGATTGTTTGTGCCATGTTTGTAAAAAAAAAAAAAAGGTTCAATAAAAAATATTGTGGAAAAAAAATACTTATTTTCCACCATAATTTGCAAATAAATTCTTTAAAAATCAGACAATGTGATTTTCTGGATTTTTTTTTCTCATTTTGTCTCTCATAGTTGAGGTATACCTATGATGAAAATTGGAGACCTCTCTCATCTTTTAAGTGGGAGAACTTGCACAAGTGGTGGCTGACTAAATACTTTTTTACCCCACTGTATCTTATCTTGGCAGTCATCTTCCTTTTCTCCTAAAGGTCCATTAACTGTCCATCCAAGCCTGGTTCTAACTGCATAAGGTTCATCTCCTATGCTCTGGATTACATCCAATGGTTCCAAAACCCTTGGTGCATCAGAACCAATCGACAGCTCGATCTCAGAGTCAGTAGTGGGTAAGTTGACCTTCCACAAATAAGACCAATGATGGATATCATTTTGATGTGGGATATTCCCCTTATGAACAGGCATAGTTCTTTGGGTATATACAGATGGAAGTTCACAAAATTCATCATCATCTAATCTTGCCACCTCTAAGCCAGACACCATGCTGGTTAACACAACCTTATTTTGACCCATTGTTCTCAACAGGATGCTAGATCTCTTTCCATGTAGATTTAATGTATTCATCAAGCCAACAGTGCAGATTGAAGCAGTACTGCCTGGGTCAAGAAATGCATATGTATTTAAAATCAAATTTTCTTTCTTGGCCTTTACGAGAACAGGAACTATTAAAAGTTTACAATTCTCTCCACTGGCCCCGATGAGATCACTTATCTGAGCTGAGGTGATGACTCCATTTTCACTTGCTGTTCTTTTGTTCACTTGCTCCTTTTCAGCTTCCCTTTTCTTTTGGTGGATATGTAACGGTGTATCTGCACACCGTCATCAGTGACCAGAGGAGCCTGTTCAGTGAAAGACTGCTCCTTCCCAAGTGTCGGACCAACAGGCTCAAGAACTCTTTTGTCCATCATGCCATCACACTCTATAACTCCTCACTTGGGGGGGGGGGGGGACATAGAGTACAGAGGACAGTAGGGCATTCATAGTGAAATAACTTTAACTTAACCATACTTGTACAAGCCATATTTAGCCTTATATTTATACTGTGTATATTATGTTAAGTGTTTATTTTTTTCTGTTTTGCTTTTCTGATCTGTATGCTCCTTTTATGTGCTGCTGGAAATTTTAAATTCCCCAGAGGGAGTCATCCCAAAGGGATTAATAAAGTTAAGTCTAAGTCTATGTAGCATTTTTGGATGCTTCAAGCTGCATATGGTGCATGTAAGTTGCTTTCTACAGTCTGTGCTGATGTGCCCTGTAAATTAAATCACCCTTTATTATCATTCAAC
The DNA here is from genome assembly GCA_020510985.1 of Pholidichthys leucotaenia. Taxonomy (NCBI): domain Eukaryota; kingdom Metazoa; phylum Chordata; class Actinopteri; order Cichliformes; family Pholidichthyidae; genus Pholidichthys; species Pholidichthys leucotaenia. Next base: position 68,853,345 of record CM035841.1, read on the forward strand.
TGTACAACCAATCATGTACAGTAGAACGAGATTGTGTTTTACCTATCTACAGTATTAATCACACACACCCCATGTGTAGAATCAGAGGGCCGCTGCCATGCAAGGCGCCGCCACAAATTTCCCTCCTCCATTCCATTATTGCTGAGCACCAAGCTGGATGGCAGGAAGTTCCACTTTTATATGGTCTTCGGCATGACCCGGCCGGGATTTGAACCCCTGCCTCCCGGGTGTGGGGCAGATGCTCTACCAACTGAGCCACCACTCCAGTACACATACAACCAAAGCATACTCCATTTTCTTTCAGAAAAATGATTTTCTCATGATGTGTCTTCATTTCCAGTTGTGAACACACATCCAAATGATGTCCACCTCCACAGAACAAGCATTTCTTTACAGCATTAACCGAAGTCTTATTTTCCTGTGTTCCCGTTTCATTTTTACTTTCTGCACTTACAACAGTGGTGGCAAACATGCTTCCTTTTATCCTTTGGCTTGGTTGTGATTTAAGTCTTTTTAACTATGCTCACAGCAGGAGTGTCATGGATATCTCCAAATATTGGATCAGTTGCAATCCTTACCTGCTTTTCAAGAAAATTGACTATGTCTTTAAACGTAGCTCTTTTATCGTTCTCTTGAAAATCAGACTATTGTTCTCCATTTATCCCCAGCCTGTAGGGTAGTTTTTAACAATCAACAGCATGTTAGCAGGCATGAGAAGCTCATTCATGTAACTGATGTCTTCCATGGCATTTCAGCATCCTTTTAGAAAAAGAGTGTATGCCTGAAGAGCCTTTGTCTCATCAGGTTTTATTGACGACCACGAAAGTGCTTTCTCCGTATAAGCTACAGCAATCTTGTGCTCATTCCCAAAATGCTCTTTGAACAGTAATTTAGCTTTATGGAATCCTCTATCCAAGGCCATATGCAAACAACTTCTGACAAGTTCTCTTGGTTGACCTCTCGTGTACTGTTTGAGATAATAATGACAACCTGCAGGATTTGCATTTTTAGTTTCGATACCATTGTCAAAAGACTTCACAAAAATATGATATTGCAATGGATCACCATCAAAAACTGGAATCGCTTTCTAGGGCATAGAAGAGATACACTGTTGCTGAATTAACAAAGCAATGATTTCATTTTGCTTTACCATTATCCATCCATCCATCTTCTACCGCTTTTCCGGAGGTCTGGGTCACGCAGGCAGCAGTTCAAGCAGAGAAGCCCAGACTTCCCTCTCCCCAGCCACCTTCTCCAGCTCTTCAGAGAGGATACCAAGGTGTTCCCAGACCAGCTGGGAGACATAGTCTGTCCAGCGAGTCCTGGGTTTGCCCCGGGGTCTCCTCCCAAGGTGACGTTCCTGAAACACCTCAAGTGGGAGATGTCCAGGAGGCATCCTGATCAGATGCCCATACCACCTCAACTGGCTCTTTTCAATGTGGAGGAGCGGCGGTTCTACTCTGAGCCTCTCCCGGATGACTGAGCTCCTCACCCTATCTCTGAGGGTGAGTCCAGCAATCCTACGGAGAAAGCTCATTTCAGCCGCTTGTATCTGCGATCTTGTTCTTTTAGTCATTACCCAAAGCTCGTGACCATAGGTGAGGGTAGGAACATAGATTGACTGGTAAATTGACAGCTTTGCCCTAGAACTCAGCTCCCTCTTCACCACAACAGACCGGTACAACATCCGCATCACTGCAGATGCTACTCCGATCTGTCTGTCAATCTCTTGCTCCATTCTCCCCTCACTCGTGAATAAGACCCCAAGACACTTAAACTCCTCCACTTGGGGCAGGAGCTTGTCCCCAACCCGGAGAGGACAATCCACCTTCTTCCAGCTGAGGACAATGGACTCAGACTTGGAGGTACTGATTCTCATCCCAGCCACTTCACACTCAGCAGCAAACCATCCCAGTAAGAACTGTAGGTCATTGCTGGATGAAGCCAGCAGGACATCATCATCTGCAAACAACAGAGATGAGATCCTGTGGTCACCAAGCATGACACCCTCCGTTCCCTGGCCATGCCTAGAAATCCTGTCCATAAAAATGATGAACAGAATTGGTGACAAAGGGCAGCCCTGGCGGAGTCCAACTCTCACTGGGAATGAGTCTGATCGAGTGTTGGCAATATGAACCAAACTCTCACAACCGTCATACAGAGACCGAATAGCTCGTAACAACAAGCCTGATACCCCATACTCCCGAAGCACTCCCCACAAAAAACCACAAGGGACATGGTTGAATGCCTTCTCCAAGTCCACAAAACACTTGTAAATTGGTTGGGCAAACTCCCACAAACCCTCAAGGATTCTCAAGAGGGTAAAGAGCTGGTCTGATGTGCCACAGCCAGGACAAAAACCACATCGCTCCTCCTGAATCCGAGGTTCGACCAAGGGCCCGACTCTCCTCTCCAGTACCTTGGCAGATACCTTCCCAGGGAGGCTGAGGAGTGTGAGCCCTCTAAAGTTGGAGCACACTCTCCGGTCTTTGTTTTTAAAGAGAGGAACCACCACCCCGGTTTACCATGCCAAAGGCACTGCCCCCAACCTCCACGCAATGTTGCTGAGGCATGTCAACCATGACAGCCCTACAACATCCAGGGCCTTGAGGTACTCAGGGCGAATCTCGTCCACCCCCGGGGCCTGGCCACCAAAGAGATTTTTAACCACCTTGGCGACCTCAGCCCCTGTGATAGGCGAGTTGTCCCCCTCGTCCACAAGCCCTGCTTCCTCTGTGGAAGGTGTATCAGTGGGATTGAAGAGATCCTTGAAGTATTCCTTTCACCACCCAACGATATCCCCAGTCGAAGTCAACAGTGCCCCATCCGCACCATGCGCAGTGTGGACAGGGAGCTGCTTCCCCCTCCTGAGCTGCCGGACAGTTTGCCAGTATCTCTTCCAGGCTGACTGAAAGTCTTGTTCCATGGCCTGACCAAACTCCTCCCATACCAGAGTTTTTGCTTCAGCAACCACCCGAGCTGCACTCCACTTGGCCTGCTGGTACTCCTCAGCTGCTTCGGGAGTCCCACAAGCCAATCAAGCTTGATAGGACTCCTTCTTCAGCTTAATGGCCCCCCTCACCACTGGTGTCCACCACTTGGTTGGGGGTTGCCACCACGAGATTCCCCGACAACCTTGCGGCCGCAGCTCTGGGCCGCTGCTTCAACAATAGAGGTGGAGAACATGGCCCATTCAGACTCCATGTCTCCAGACTCCCTCGGAATGTGGTCAAAGTTCTTTCGGAGGTGGGAGTTGAAGATCTCCCGGACAGGGGCCTCAGCCAGACGTTCCCAGCACACCCTCACTATACGTTTGGGTCTACCAGGTCTGAATGGGATCCTCCCTGCCATCGGATCCAACTCACCACCAGGTGGTGATCAGTTGACAGCTTTGCCCCTCTCTTTACCCAAGTGTCCAAGACAGGTCTGATGACATGAAAACAAAATTGATCATCAACCTGCAACCTAGGGTGCCCTGGTGCCAGGTGCACATATGGACACCCTTATGCTTTAACATGTTGTTCATTATGGACAAACTGTGGTTAGCACAGAAGTCCAATAACTGAACACCACTCGGGTACAGATTGAGCAGGCCGTTCCTCCCCATCACCCCCTTCCAGGTTTCACTGTCATTGCCCACGTGCGCATTGAAGAGCCCCAGTAGGACAATGGAGTTTCCGAGAGGAGCACTCTCCAGCACCCCAGTCAGAGACTCCAAAAAGGGTGGGTACTCTGAACCATCATCTGGTGCATAGGCACAAATGATGGTCAGGACCCGTTTCCCAACCCAAAGGCGCAGGGAAACAACCCTTTCGTCCACCAGGGAAAATTCCAATATAGAGGCAGCAAGGTGGGGGGATACAAGAATACCCACCCCTGCTCGTCGCCTCTCACCCAGGGCAACTCCAGAGTAGGCCAAGCTCCAGCCCCTCTGCAGGAGACTGGTTCAGAAACCGGAGCTGTGTGTTGAGGTGAGGCCGACTATATCTAGCCGGTATCTCTCAACCTCATGCACCAGCTCAGGCTTCTTCCCCACCAGAAAGGTGACATTCCACATCCCAAAAGCCAGTTTAGGAAGCTTGGGATCAGACCACCAAGGTCTCCGCCTTCGACCACCACCTGATCCGCATAGCACCGGACCCCCATGATCCCTCCTGCAGGTGGTGAGCTCACTGGAGGGTGGACCCATGTAACTCCTTCAGGCTGAGCCTGGCCGGGTCCCATGGGCGGAAACCCGGCCACCAGGTGCTAGCCATCGAGCCCTTCCCCCAGGCCTGGCTCCAGGGTGGGGCCCCGGTACCCCCATACCAGGCGGGGTACACTGAATCCTTGTTCTAGTACAGGGGTGCCAAACTTATTCCATGGAGGGCCAAGACCCTGCAGGTTTTCCCTCCACCCAGTGTCTTCAGCAGGTGTCTTCAGTGATCCTCAGTCAGTGGGAAGAAATTCAGTGAAATCACCTGCTGAAGACACGGGGTGGAGGTAAAGCCTGCAGGGTCTTGGCCCTCTATGCAAGGAGTTTAACACCCCTTTTCTAGTATTTATTATGAGAGTCTGTTGGATTGTTCTTAGTCTGGCCCTTCACCCAGGACCAGTTTGTCTTGGGTGACCCTACCAGAGGCAAATTGCCCCAGACAACATACTGTAGCTCCAGGGATCGCTAGGGCATGCAAACCCCCCACCACGATAAGGTGACGATCCATGAGGGGGCTGCTATTTATTTTCCATTATGGAAAATAAATTGCTCTGATCACTATTGCTGTTATTGTGTGAAACAGGAGGTGCACCAAGGGATGACACTTGAGTTTGATCACTGGTGATGGTCTGAAACATTGTGGGGGCTGTGGTAAGTTGTAGATATTGATTTACAACTCTACCAGAAGGCATCATTTGTGAACTGACAATGTTGGGATTTGGGAAGTCTTGTGAAGTGATCGTTGGCAATTGAGGGACAAAAGGATCAGCTTTGACAAAGAGTTTTCTTTTCCTTTTGACCTTTGTCAAAATAAGATTCCATACCATCCAAAATTTTTGACAAATTACTTTTTACACTGGATCCCTTTGATGCTCTGAGTACTCTCATGTTAGCCATTGTAGCAGCAATGTCCATTTCCATCTTGAATTTCTCCTTTTTCCTCCTTAGTTGTTCCTCCTGCTCTTCTAAAACATGCTTGTCCTTAAGCATTTGTTGGCGCACAATTAGAGCAGCAACTTCACCCTCGCCTTTTTGTGTGCAGATGATGTACTTGAAGCTCTGGAGCCTGTACCACTGGAACCTCTTTTTCTTCTTCTGCTACCAGCATTTGACACACTGTCACCAGGTTGTATTTCATCCTGTATGTCAGGTGGTGCATTAACTACATTAGATGAAGGAGCCATACACTGACTATCAGGGAAAAGATTTCTATTCTCTTCAGCAGGTGGATACTTGGGTAAAGCGGGACAAGTGTATGATTTTGCAGCAGTTGGTAAATCACCAAACACATTAGCAGTTCGCAGAGAGGGCCTGTTAGTTTTTGAAAGCCATTGTTGAACATCCTCTGCAAAATCCACAGTGTGTTGTGTTTTGCCTCCAAACCATTCACTTTGTGTTTCTTGCTCCTCCTCTGTTAAAGCAATAACCGATACATGTGCTGCTTTTGCATTTCCATGCAGTTATTTCAATTTCACCAGTTTAAGATGAACATCTTTTGCATTTTCATCGTTTTTTATCAACTCTTTAATTTCATGGGTGAGCCCTTTAATTTTTCTCACAGTTGATAGACATTCCTTTTGTAGGTTTTCCATTTTTTGAGTTAAGGCCTTGGCTGTAATTTTAACACACCTCTTTTCCGGCCTTTCATCAGTCATCCCTTTTACGTCAGTCATTTTATTACTTTCCAGTATGCACAATATGGCAGAAACAGATCAACAGCTCCAACTTATCAGCAAGAATCACTTTCACTTCAGCAACTGCAGCCACAAAACAGTCAGAAAACAGCCCAAAACTCCACTGACAATTCCTACTGAGCACACACATCACAAGCCAAATGTAAAGCCCCCACTGGACAAGCTGAGCCTCAAACAAACAGTCTGCGTTCCATCTCATTAACACAGAATGATAAAACACAAACAGGCCTACCGCTTCTGTCGGCTGTGATGTGCGGCTGTCAAACTGGTTGTCTCCGTGGATGCAGTCAGCGGATTTCCAAAAAATCAAAGTGGGAGTGCAGTGCTGATTCCAACAGTATCCATTCATTCAAAAATACTCCGACATCCAAAGGTCCATTATCATCGCATCCTGGATGCGGCTATTTTCTGTTGACTAGATTGTGGCGACTTCGGTCCACCAAAAGCCGCCTGGAGGCTGAATTGGTCTCGTCTCCTTGACGCGTCCATAAACAATCCAGGCCAAATCTAAATAGTTAATTTCTGCCATTTATTAAAATACATGGCCAACAAACGGGACTAAGACAACATAGTCAACAAATATTAAACCAAAAAGTGCATCAAAGCTAACAAAAATAAAAGAAAAACAAACAAATGAACGGACGAACGAACGGTCAACAGAAAATATCTGAGCCCACTTCACCTTCCAATCAGCCATTAAATTCATGCAGGTGCACAGGTGAAAGAAATAAGCAAAACCCCACCCTCTCCTGTGCCACCAACCGGAAATAGCAAACAATTACATGACAACAATTAACAAAATCACAGTCTGGCTCCTACATTCAGGCTCATGGGTAATATTTCCAGTCATGTCCTTAATATTGTGGATACTTGTTTTTTCTTTGTTCAATCTAAGCTGGTTCGCCCCAATTTATTACTGTTCAAACGTCTCAGGATGCAGTCTTTGTATTAAAAACTGTGTTCTTTTGTTTGTAATTTCTTTGAATTCCAGCTTTAATTTTCTCAAGATTGTTAAGTGCCTGTTCCTGTGGAGAGACGGCACAGGTCATCTCCAATGATTTAATTTTCTGTTCTAACTCCAGTACCAGTGCTTTTTCTTTTTATTCTTACTAGTACGTACCCATGCGTACCTGTCCATGCCCGTAAAAACCAAGTATAAGCAAGTACTTCTGCATGCCCGTTGCTGAAGGGTCTCCTCCTGTCTCAGACGGCTGTGTTGTTCACAGTCATGCCTGTGGTGTACTGGTGGAACATGAGGTGTTTCATGTTCACGGCATCCTTTCTGACGTGCAGCAGTTCTCCTCATTCTATTGCTCTCCATCTGGTGGGTCTTCTTCTTGGTTCAGACCACTGGTTGAGGGATAGGCGCGTCGTTCCAGTTCATGGGCACGATCCTGAAAAAGTGGCTTTCGACCCTATTCAGGAAGGCCCTTGCATGCCCATAGAAATCATAGGACGTCCTATGATGATCAGGCAGAGATCGTAGGACGTCCTATGATGTCCTATAAACGTGACAGACAGACACACACACATATTTCTTGCAGCAGTTGTCCTCATTCTATTGCTCAGCATCTGGTGGGTCTTCTTCTTCGTTGAGACCACTGGTCGAGGGATAGGTGCGTCGTAATTCTAGTTCATGAACAGGATCATGAAAATAGATCTGAGCAAAAAGAGGCTTTCCGGCATGGACTCACTGTATATGACATCATAAAGACATGAAGGCAGCTTTGATGTATATGACATCATAAAAACATGTTGCCTGATGTCACTGTATATGACATCTTAGGACATCCTATGATGATCAGGCGGAGATCATAGGCCATCCTATGATGTCCTATAAATGTGCTTTAATAAAGACATGAAGGCAGCCTTGATGTATATGACATCATATTGCCTGATGTCACTGTATATGATGTCATAAAGACATGAAGGCAGGCTTGATGTATATGACATCATAAAGACACATTTGTCTATGTGCCGTCATATAGGCATTGCGAGTCGTCCTATGATGCCTGAGTTCATAGGACGTCCTATGATGTTCAGGCAAAGATCATAGTCCATCCAATGATGTCCTATAAACGTGATAGACACACACACAGACAGCTTTAATAGAGTGATAGAGTGATACGAACAGTAAGGGATTATTTTACCTTGCATGACCACTTTTGTTGCTTCCCAAAGAACACATGGGGATATTCCTGGCACATCATTATATTCAAGATATGATTCCCACTCTTTATTAAAAGTATGTAATAAAGTCTTTGTCTTTTAGTAGTGATGTATTAAATTTCCAACTCCGAGTTTTCCTCATAGCTTTCCTATTTACTAGTGTAAGAGATAGTGGATGGTGATTGCTAATAGCTTGATTTGAATATATTTCAGTGTCTGTGATGTCCCTTACAATAGAGTTACTGGTGGGTGAAGAAGAGTGATGTCTGAAGATAGAGTTGAGGTTCGATTGGACACAGCAATGATGATAGAAGGACCGACAGCTCCTGATCAGATAGTGATGATATAGAGTGAAGTACAAGAAGATGAAGAAGAGTGATGTCTGAAGATAGAGTTGAGGTTCGATTGGACACAGCAATGACAATAGAAGGACTACAGCTCCTCACCAGATAGTGATGATATAGAGTGAAGTATGTGGCGGTAATGCACCTGTAAGCCGGTTGCCAACCGTCAATCAAATCTAAAAGAAGAAGAAGAAGAAGAGTTACTGGCTAAAAAGAAGTCTAAACGTGAATGTGAACTATAAACTGATGACAAAAAAGTGTATTCCCAAAGAATTGGATGAAGAGAATGCCATTCATTGCAAAGACCAAAATCATTCATGTATTGTTTGAGAGTATCAGTAGCCTGCCAGTTTTGATAATTCCCCAATGCACTGAGCCTGTCAACTGCAGGGTTTAATACCAGGTTGAAGTCTCCTCCTATTATTAGTGTAGTGTCCAAGTGCTCAGAGAGAGAAGTGAAGAAAGTGTGAAAATGGGATCCATCGTCAACATTTGGGCCATAAATGCTTGCAATACATAGATCCAAATTTTGAACTGAGATTTTTAATATTATAAATCTACCTTCCGGATCTGCTATGCTATTTGATAGAAAAATTCAATTTTATCTACATTATTATTGTTATTAATAATGTATTATTATACTTGAGAAGTATCATGCCTTTCACATGCCATGTTTATATGTGTATTCCATGTAGGATAACTTCATATATTCTTGGCATATTTCTATGAGCAGTTGTTGGCCTTCAGAGAATTCAGACTGATCAGTACATGCGTAAAGGATGATCTAAGCTAGTACCAAAATAGTACCAAAATTATAACCAAAATAATCTGGGAGAAAAAGGGAAAATACTGAGTAACCTGAGCGCGGATGAGTTCAGCACTCGGATCACAACAAACAGGGCTTCTTTTTAGATTTTTGCCAATGTCAGAAAATGTCAGATGGCGGCGCACATACACTACCGTTCAAAAGTTTGGGGTCACCCAGACAATTATTTTGTGTTTTCCATGAAAAGTCACACTTATTTACCACCATGAGTTGTAAAATGAATAGAAAATATAGTCAAGACATTGACAAGGTTAGAAATAATGATTTGTATTTGAAATAATAATTTTTTTCCTTCAAACTTTGCTTTCGTCAAAGAATCCTCCATTTGCAGCAATTACAGCATTGCAGACCTAACATGATTGCACAAGGGTTTTCTAATCATCCTTTAGCCTTCTGACACAATGAGCAAACACACTGTACCATTAGAAGGCTGGAGTGATAGTTGCTGGAAATGGGCCTCTATACACCTATGTAGATATTGCACCAAAAACCAGACATTTGCAGCTAGAATAGTCATTTACCACATTAGCAATGTATAGAGTGTATTTCTGATTAGTTTAAAGTTATCTTCACTGAAAAAAAGTGCTTTTCTTTCAAAAATAAGGAAATTTCTAAGTGCCCCCAAACTTTTGAACAGTAGTGTAGTTGCAGCGGCTAAATGGTTCACCAGTTGGAGCGGTATTTGGATGTGGGGTTTTTTGTTTTATGTGTTTGTTTTGTGCACATTTTGCCGAGCGAATATCACCTATAGCCGGCATGACATTCTGAAGATTGGAATATGCTACGAGGGGAAAGTAACAAGTGAATTTCTCCGCTTACACAAGATCCCGGTGGAAGTAACGAGGAGTCCCAGCTCTCCATGGATTACCATCCCAGCGGGGAGGAGGCGCAGGCGGCAGAGGGAGAGGAAGCAGAAGCGGGGCTGTAGAGCCGGCGCGCTAGTAAGGCTACGGAAGCAGCCATTCAAACCTCCGCTTTCCAGCCTTTTCCTCTCAAACGCCAGATCTCTCGTGAACAAGATGGAGGAGCTAAGGTTACAGATTAAGGTAAACAACTGTCCCAGGGATGCATGCATTCTTCTTATCAACGAGACCTGGCTTCAACCATCTATCCTGGACTCGGTTATCGAGCTAGCGGGGTACTCTACACAGCGCTATGACCGAACAGCGGATTCCGGTAAGAGCAGAGGAGGAGGGCTCTGTGTGTACATAAATAACAGCTGGTGTACTAACTCAGTGATCATGGAAAGTCACTGCTCACCGGACATAGAGTATCTGACTGTTAAGTGCAGACCTATTTATCTCCCGAGGGAGTTTACTGTAGTTTTGGCAACGTCTGTGTACATTCCACCGGATGCTAATGCTAACTTAGCTATCGGATTGCTACATGCTAGCATTAGCCATACACAGAGTATTTACCCTGACACCATGCGAGTTATAGCGGGGGATTTCAATCATGCAGACTTAAAGGCAGCACTCCCTAAATTCCATCAGCATGTCAAGTGTGATACTAGGGGAGTGAACACTCTGGACAAGGTCTATTCAAACATCAAACTGGGCTATAGGGCTAGACCATTACCACATCTGGGCCAGTCTGACCATTTGTCCATGCTATTAATTCCTGCATACGCCCCCCTCAGAAAAACTGCTCCCATCATCTCTAGGACTGTTGCTATATGGTCGGAGGATGCTTCCCAGCAGCTGCAGGATTGCTTCGATAGGACCAACTGGGAAGTCTTTGAACATCAGGACCTGGAGCTGTTCACAGATAGTGTGCTGTGCTATATCAAAAATTGCATAGACACTATCACCGTGAACAAACGGATCCGCATCTTCCCTAACCAGAAGCCCTGGATGAACCGGGAGGTCCAGCAACTGCTGAGGGAGAGAAACATCGCCTTCAGGTCTGGTAACAGCGAACTTTACAGCACAGCTCGGGCCAACCTGAAGAGGGGCATCAGAGAGGCTAAGGCAGACTATAGGAGGAGGATTGAGGACCATCTGGACAGCAATAATAGCCGGCAGGTGTGGCGAGCACCTGGCTAACTATCAAACGAATCTGGGAACCGCGGTAGGTGACCTCACATTGGCGGAGGAGCTGAATATCTTCTTTGCCTGCTTTGAGGTCGCTGCACCTGTCACAGCCAACCTACACCAGGCCCACAGCAGTACGTTCCTCACTTTGGAGGAACATGAGGTGAGGCGCACCCTGCGATCCATCAACCCAAGTAAAGCAGCGGGTCTGGACGGTGTCCCGGGACATGTGCTGGGGGACTGTGCAGATCAGCTGGCTGGAGTCTTTACTAAGATTTTCAACCAATCCCTGGCACAGTCCACTGTCCCATCCTGCCTGAAGTCCTCCACCATAGTCCCCTTAAAAGGAACTCTGATTATATTGGCATGTTAGCTCTATTTGCTTTATTTTTATGTTACTAACATAGCTATAATATAATTTTTTTGAAAATAATTCCCAGTTTTATATATTTTTAAAAAACTTTATTATGATGTAAATCGCCATTATTGTTTACGTCGCAATGCATTCTGGGTAGTGACGTAGAATGGTTGCAGCCGTTTTTTCTGTCTTATACAAGCCAAGAGGCGAAGCTCCTAACTACTGCCATTTGTCAGTGAAAATGCCACATTGCGCGGCTTTTGGATGTAATTTCCAATCAAAGGGAAATAAAGAGAGTGGGGTAAGCCTCCATAGCTTTCCTAAAGAGGGAAAGTTGAGGAAAAAGTGGGGCGGCAGCGGCTCAGCAGGTAGAGCAGGTCGTCTAATAACCCGATGGTTGGCGGTTCGCATCACGCACTCCCCAGATATCCTGCCGTTGTGTCCCTGGGCAAGACACTTCACCCGCATTGCCTCCAGTGCCCATAACACTGGGCATGAATGTGTAAAAATGTTTAAATGCTTGGTGGTTGCCGGAGAGGCTGTTGGCGCGGATTGGCAGCCACATTTCCGTCACTCTGTCTGTGATCGCGTGCTGTAACGCATGTCTGATAAAACTGACATATGTATTAATCACGCTGTGATAATAGCACAATATCGCTCAAAGCGCGCGCATGAGACATGTCTGTGATCGCACGCTTGTGTTGACCGTTCCTGCCTTTCGTCTCCTAACTGTGGTTTTGGGACGCAGGGGAGATGCATCTTCCTCCACTATCTTACTCCCGAGTGGTACACAGAAGCACAGGCCGTTTTATTTCACCTTAAAATAATGTTCCTCGAGCACACGCTTGAGACACTCACGGAGCGGAGAGACACTCGCGGAGCGGAGTGAAACTTATATATTGTTGATTTACTTACAATAGAATGCTCAAACACAAAAAATTGTCTACAAGCATGATGGGCACTGAACTGATAAACATGGACTCTGAGCAACATAAAGCAATTTCTCTGTTGCTTTCTCAGAATGCGGGTTGAACGTCCATAAGCAGCGCTCCACTTTTTTTTTTTTTTCTTCTGACTGTTGCCAGCCAGATCTTCGACATGTCAAGCCAAGCGCGCTTTGAGCGATATCACAGCGTGATTAATACATATGTCAGCTGTATCAAGTGTTGTGGGATGTGTCTGGTGCGTGCGTTTGGATGGGGCAGCTCGGTGCGTGGACTTGAGTGGCAGCTGCGCAGCCGAGGCGCCCCCCCCCCCCCTCAGTGTGTGTGGAATGACCTGGAGAGCGAACGGTGTGTGATTTGGTGCGGATACGTAGAAAGAGCGAGGCGACCAGAGCAGGTAGAATTTGTTGCTGACAACAGTGCGGTATATAAATAAAGCCCCAACGCTTCAGCAAAACGGCCTGTGCTTCTGTGTACCACAAGAGTGAGATTTACTCGGGAATTGACCGCGGAGGAAGATACATCTCCCCTGCGTCCCAAAACCACAGTTAGGAGAGGAAAGGCAGGAACAGTCAACACAAGCGTGCGATCACAGACATGTCTCATGCGCGCACTTTGAGCGATATTGTGCTATTATCACAGCGTGATTAATACATATGTCAGTTTTATCAGGCATGTGTTACAGCGCGTGATCACAGACAGAGTGAGCGAAATGTGGCTGCCAATCCGCGCCAACAGCCTCTCCGGAAACCACCGAGCATTTAAACATTTTTACACATTCATACCCAGTGTTCTGGGCACTGGAGGCAATGCGGGTGAAGTGTCTTGCCCAGGGACACAATGGCAGGATATCTGGGGAGTGCGTGATGCGAACCGCCAACCATGGGGTTATTAGACGACCTGCTGAGCTGCTGCCGCCCCACTTTTTTCCTCCACTTTCCCTCTTTAGGAAAGCTATGGAGGCTTACCCCGCTCTCTTTATTTCCCTTTGATTGGAAATTACATCCAAAAGCCGCGCAATGTGGCATTTTCACTGACAAATGGCAGTAGCTCATAGCTTCGCTTCTTGGCTTGTATAAGACAGAAAAAACGGCTGCAACCATTCTACGTCACTACCCAGAATGCATTGCGACGTAAACAAAAATCGTAATAAAGTTTCTTAAAAATATATAAAACTGGGAATTATTTTCAAAAAAATTAAATTATAGTTATGTTACTAACATCAAAATAAAGCATATAGAGCTAAGATGCCAATATAATCAGAGTTCCTTTTAACCAAGAAACCTCACATTTCTAGCCTCAACGACTACAGACCAGTCGCACTCACCCCGGTGGTGATGAAGTGCTTTGAAAGGCTGGTCCGTAGTCATATCATAGCAGCCCTGCCCTGCAGTATGGACTCCCACCAGTTTGCCTACAGAGCGAATCGACCCACAGAGGATGCGGTGGCCACAGCACTCCATGCCACTCTAGCCCACCTGGAGCGGCAGGGGAGCTATGTGCGGATGCTCTTCGTGGATTATAGCTCTGCATTTAACACCATTCTTCCGCACAAACTGGTGGTCAAGCTAGGGGACTTGGGGCTTCCTCAGGCTATTTGTATGTGGATTAGCAGCTTCCTCTCTGGTTGCAGACAGAGAGTCAGGGTGGGCCATCATACATCTACAGCCCTAAGCCTCAATACCGGATCCCCCCAGGGCTGTGTGCCGAGTCCCCTGCTCTATTGTCTGTATACACACGACTGCACCCCTGCCCATCACAATAACACCATCGTGAAGTTTGCAGACGACACTACAGTGGTGGGTCTCATTTCGGGGGGGGGGGGGACGAGTCTGCCTACAGAGATGAGGTGGTGCGGCTGTCGTCATGGTGTAAAGAGAATAACCTTCTCCTGAACACCTCTAAGACTAAGGAATTGATAATAGACTACAGGAGGAAGAAGACAGAGATTTCCCCTCTCATCATCAACGGGGACTGTGTAGAGAGGGTAGCTGACTTCCGTTTTCTAGGAGTCCACATGGAGGAGAACCTGTCCTGGAGTGTGAACACCTCTGAGCTGGTGAAAAAGGCTCAGCAGAGACTGTACTTCCTGAGGATTCTCAGGAAGGAGAACATCACACAGAGACTGCTGGTGTCCTTTTATCGAGCTTCTATTGAAAGCATATTAATATACTGTATATGCATCTGGTACAGTAGTTGTACAGTAGCTCAGAGGAAAGCACTCCAGAGGGTCATTGACACCGCCCAGAAGATCATTGGCTGCCCTCTCCTCACGCTGGAAGACCTACACCGCTCCCGTTGTCAGAAGAAGGCTCAAAATATTTTAAAGGATACTTCACATCCTGGACACTCATTGTTTGAACTACTGCCATCTGGGAAACGATATAGACAAATGAACACAAGGACAAACAGACTCAAACACAGCTTCTATCCAACAGCAATAACCATTCTGAATAAAATGAAGTAATGTGCTAAATGGACATGATTATATGTTATTGAATGCTTCTTGCAATGACTGTGTGTGCATGATGTCCTGTGTTGATGTCTGTGTGAATGTGGCTTGCTATTTATTCTTTTTAATTATTATTTTTAACTGATTTTTTAGTAATTTTAGGTCTATGTTTTTTATAATGGGGCAATGTATTTATAAATGGGGCACTGACTGGAGAGCACTTTGAATTTCGTTGTACCTGTGACAATGACAATTAAAGATCTATCTATCTATCTATCTATCTATCTATCTATCTATCTATCTATCTATCTATCTATCTATCTATCTTGATAATCACTTCGACATGTCTTGTTCTCTTTTTAGGTCCCAGGAATGCACAGGAACTTCTGTAGATTGTTTTATGGCATCACCCCGGATAAGCTCTGCTTATCAGGACTGTCTCTCTCTCTGTC
This sequence comes from Pholidichthys leucotaenia, assembly GCA_020510985.1. NCBI lineage: Eukaryota > Metazoa > Chordata > Actinopteri > Cichliformes > Pholidichthyidae > Pholidichthys > Pholidichthys leucotaenia. Next base: position 68,868,812 of record CM035841.1, read on the forward strand.
TCTCTCCCTTCCTCCTCTCATCCTCCTCCTCCCCATCCTTTCTGTTGCCTATATATATCAGACCTAAAGAATGTACTCTTTAGAGATTCTAAATGTGTGTGGAAGACCATGCTTTGTAATCTCTCCCCCAAAATGGCCATTGGGGTGACCCACTTATTTTTTATAAATAAATGTACATAAATCCAATTTTCCACCCGATCTTTGACTTTGAATAATTTAAACTCAGAATTTTTCTAACATTTTGATGCTCCGAACAGGGATCCCCATATCTCCGTCATTCCGGCACCTCTGCCCAAGTTCAGCAAGTGCACAGCTGATAAAAGACCTTCCCAGGCTGAGTACAAGGCTCATTGTTACTGCAGTGAAGGCATTTCGAACTGGGGCACTGGAACTGACTGGGTGACAGATCTGAGAATCCTACAGGCAGCTTGGATGCAAGTACATTTGTTGTTGTTGAGTTTATGGACATTGGGTTCGAGTCCCAGTGAGATGTTGCCCAGACCGTTTTGACAACGCCAAGTCTGTTTAAATTCCTCATTGCAACCTAATCGCTGGTTTCTCTGCCATGGTGAGCTCTATTGCAAGATTCCGGGGGAGGAAATCTGGAATTTCCCCCACTACAGTGAACCTTATTGCAAGATTCCGGGAGAGAAAGATTTGTTGCTTTCAGAATTTTATGTCAGTTAGGTGAAGGTTTAAAAAGTTGCGCACAAGAAGGGAAAGATTCGTGCCCTTTGGCCACAAATGTCTTATTACCCAAATACCTAGGCTCTCGGCATATCGGGGGGGGGGGGGGTATGTGACCCTAAAAAGTAGATTCTCAGGGAAAGATTTGTGCCTTTTGGCCGTGACTGCTTATTGTCCAGGTGTCTGGGCTCTCAGCATATCTTGGGAGGTTACGTGACCCTGGAGAATAGATTTTTCACAGGAAGAGTCATGCCTTTTACTGAATGTGTTTATTGTCTGATTTCGGGGCTCTAGACACTGTGAGAGGTTACGTGACCATTGAAAATACTGGTACATTTTTATTTTTAAGGTTTGTTGTAGCGCTGGATAAAAGTTACTGCAGTTGGTCTGTTTTTGTTCCTGTGTCTTGTGAAATCTGCTTCGCTGTGTGAGAGGGATGGAGTTCTCCATGAAGGCATGGGCTGCACGGTGGCGCAGTGGTTTAGCACTGTGGCAGCACAGTTTTACCCTCGGCCGGGGGATCGCGGGGATCATGAGATCGTGGGTTCGATCCCAGCCCCCAACCAACAGTGAGCTGTGTGGAGTTTGCATGTTCTCCCCGTGTTGCGCGGGTTTACTCCGGGATTTCTCCGGTTTCCTCCCGCACACCAAAAACATGTAGGTTTAGGGCGCTCGCGCACGCAGCGATCAGCAGCCGGTGGCTTGTCACCAGACTGCAAACCAAGTCTACCTACGGGTACAAATAAGTAACAAAAAAAAAAAAAAAAAAAAAAGGCAGAAGGAGCAGGTTGCACGGAGCTGTAAAATTGTTGTTTGTGAATTTTTTCTGGTATTTGTGGAACACAAAAGAGTTGGTTAATTAATTGTTATCCTCTTGAGGAATGTTGAAAATTTTAGGTGTTTGAAAATAGTAATTTTGAGCAAAAGGAGTCAACTAGTGTTGGGTTTACACGGCAGTGTAGAAAAAAAAATGGAAGGACCTTCAAGCTGCAGTAAGAGGGTGTGGTTCCCAGATGTGCGTGTTTTCCGCTAAAGTTGCCAGTTTCAGAGATTAACTGAAGTAATTTTCATGCTGCTCTGTGTGTTGACATGGATTTGAAGTTTTCATTGTATGTGTATGTTTTGTCTAGCTTCGACCTTGCGAAAGGAGCATTTCTGTCTGGGGCCTGTGTGTCTGTCTGTGTATGTGAGTGTGGTTGCTTGAAAAACTAAAATGAGAAGAAAAAAAAAAATTGAAAAAACACAGGCTGTGTGGGTGCTGACCTGTGTGACAGGGGAGTGGAAGACAAAAACACTATATATGGGTATTTTTGCAAAGCTTTGGGGTTTTTACAGTTTGTTTTTTCAATCTAATTTTGTGGGTTTTGACTCTAATGTTGCGTACGTGGTCAACTAGTTACATATTTTTAAAGCCAGTGTTTTCATTTCCTCCAGTTTTTCTTTGGAAAATGAAAAACATTGAGTTATTTTTATTCAATTTTTTGACGTATCACTGATTTTTATTGACTCAATTGCCTTATTTCTCTGACTGAAGCATAACAGTGAACTTTACAGGGAAAAAGGACGCAGGACTAATGATCTCAAAGGGGTTTTCCTTCCCTCTGTTCCCCACTCTTGCCAAACAACCAGCCTCTGGGACCCAGCAAAACAACATCGCCTCGCCATTGTCTGTGCCCCCCCCCCCCCCCGCCCCCTTATCGACACCAAAGGCGGCTGAACAATTAAGTTAAGTACAATTGCTTGCATCTTAATCAATGCTACCAGCATGACAATGATGAAATTAACTGAACATTACAGTATCATGCTGTCACTTAATAATGCCTAATCACTGAAGGCTTTGTGTACACATTATATTACATGATTCAAAGCATAGAAGAGGTTGATGATTACTGTGTTTGTGCATGTGATTTGCCAGAGTCTACTGACTATCAAACACAAGTTTTGGTAATTCTATGTCATATTGTTGCTTTGTTTCAATAACACTAAACTCACTTTTTAATAAATGACATTTGCAATCTTATTTACATTTTGATACTTTCATTGTCCATGTGAAAAAAAAAAGGAGAACGGAGAACAGGCTCTAACACAGTTTATGCTGTGACTTTTTCCCTCCTCTGATCACAGTGGAATAAATGGCTCAAAAAATAGCTTGTGTTGCTGTAAGGGTTAAAGGACAGCAAGATGAGAATGAAATTTTTGTATTATCAGGAGATGGTAAATTTATGAACAGAAAAAACAGAAATAGCACAAGATTTCTGGCAAAATGGAGAAGGAAATTTAATTTCAATGGTAAACTCAGAGTTAATGACTGATTAGCGGCAAATGGAAGCAGACGAAAGGAGTTGCGTCAGACTGACCTAGATAAGGTGACGGTAAACAGACAGAATCAGACTTCAAAGGACTCAGATGTTTGTAATAAAAAGGACAAGGCTCAAGGTCTGACGGGTTGCAGGATTTAGGGAAAAAACAAACCACAGATTGCAGTATCAATCATTCTGACCTTAGAAGGTTCTTCTTTCCTGTGCAATAAATTCCTGAACTCACAGTGCTGCTCTGTTGTGAATAACAAAATCAAATTATTCAAACTGTGGAAGTTTTAGGTGTAGTTTAAAGGTTTTTTTCTATTATTCTCCATTCCTGTTCCTGTTTTCGTTTTTCAACAGGAAAGGGAAAGCATTTACAAAATCTTTTGCCAAATCAACAAGGTGAAAAGATAGGGATCATAACATCACCATTACCTTTCAATTTAATAAATCCTTGGTGACATAAACAATATGTAACAAAATAATGAAAACAATAATTCACTTGTGTTTCTAAACATTACACGTTATAATAAACGGTGGGATAAACAACTGGGATAAACATTTAAGGGACACAAAACTAATGATGATAACTGGAACATTAGAAAAATTAATTTATGGGATGATAAAATTTGCACTCCTGTTGATGTAAATACTGACGTGCGGACGGGGGTAGCCTTGAGGCTTCCCCCAAAAAAATTTTCTTTGCAGGATGGCACCGAGATTTGATCTTTGTGGGAGATGTGAGGAGGCCGGACAGTGTGTGTCAGGCATGACCATGGCTCATTGACTGGGGGAGCGACAGCGGCAATGGGGGTCAGGACCTCTCAATTGCTGAAGCTAAGTAGAACAAATAACATTGCATATGGCATAAAGCGTATCAATTTAAATGACTTTGACTTTAAAAATGTAGTGTTTATATGACTTCACACTGCAGGATACATCTGACACATTGCAATCTCACACCTTGCAATGATGCCACTCACCACATAATGGTGTGACAGTATCACATTTCAGAAATGTGACAGTAATAAGGAATACTTGTGTTGTATGATGATGACTGCTACAGACCTGGCCTGTGCTCCCAGTGCCCGGGGACTACAGTCCACAACATAATGTACCAAGGAATATAAAATAAGGCATCCCTTGTACAGAATTAAGCCAAATTCTAATTAGGCAATATGTCCACCTTTCCAATGACTGAAGGAGTGTGACACAATCTTTCACAAGGATTCACTTACAAAAATTCAATCTGTCTGTGTTCAACTGGACAAATGGATGGGATCTTAGTGACTAACTCAGAATGGTTGTTATAAATGCTAAATCATATCAAATCTGCACAGACAGCTACATTGCTTTTTCCTAAATGGAATTTGTAAATTAGGTCAAGAGACGACACAAAAGAAGCCATGATTATTGAAACCTCATTTAAAAAAAGGAGCTATGCTACTCACAAATTTTCATCTAAATTAACTGTGTGTAACACATAAACAGTGGTAACACGCTTCCCTCTAGTAAAAGACACTACCCATCAAAAAAATACCCTGTAACTTTGATGTATGTGCGTCTCCATGCATGGGGGGGGGGGGTTTACCAAAGAAATTAATTAGCAAAAACTAATTAGCAAAAACTAATTAGCAATCCTCAGAAAAATAGATAACACATAAAAATTATCAATAAATGATCAATAATGTAGGGAGAGATATACATGAAGCCACTCGGTAATGAAATCACAACATTCAATAGGAGAAGTTAAAATTTACATCAATAAATTTTCAGATATTTAAGAAAATATTTGCCGATTATTGTAAAAGAAATATCATGTTTATAAGAAACAAGATGAACTGATAAGGAAGAAGAAAACCATGCAAATTTATGTGAAAAGTTCCAAATGTCTAAGAAAAGTCCAACTTGTGCTGAATTTATGTTTACTGTGGGACTTAATTTAGAATCTACTACAAAGACAATACAGATTCTCACTCAATTCAGGGAATAATGCTTTAGGGAGCTCAAAGCAAAATAATTGGATCTTCCCTGCATAAACTTAGTCTTTTCAAAACCTTTGCATGAATCTCATTGAGCTAAATAAGAGTGAAGGTAAAAATGTTTAGAAATTATTTACACACTTTTTGAATATACAAAGGCTTTCCGCTGCACTAATCTGAATACTGCTATGGTGACACTGAAACCCTTAACTGAAACAATATCAAGATTTAAAATAGCTGAAATGATTTACTTAGATAATGGAAAACATTTAATGGAATACACTTTGTAAATCAAATCATGTCACATTTAGGTACAGTACCCAAATTATTAGTACCAAATATTTACCTAGGAAACCATTTAGCTTACCATCAACAATCTACAGAATTAGTATAATACACAATTAAGAAAGATGGGGAAATTGTGAAGGGCAAACCCCATTATTGAAGCCATTTAACTTAGGTGATGAGGAAAGGTTTCTGGGTGATTGCATGCAAAGAATGACAACTGACAGCGATGTTGTCCATACTGCCCTTCACAGGAGGGACCATGTGACGAAGGAATCGTGGGAGGTGCACCCATCTCTTGGGCGAACCAGGGGATCTGGTCATCAAAGGAAACTGGACCAAAATTCCCTGGCAAGGACAGCACTAAGGTTATCCTGCTGACCCAAACAGCCGCGGAAAATGAAGGACTTGGGTGCACTGAACGTTTTACCCCACTTGAAACCCTCAGCAAGAGACTGTTTAATATACATTGTATACTTATTTGGAAAAAAAAAAAGCAACAGATGACTGTTTAACTGTTTCTCTATGCAAGTGTCAGCTGATGGCTTGATGTCCTGTAATGACCTTTGCTAATAGAAAAGCAGGCTGTTTGTTTATCATGACAAGAGAAAAATACAAGGGAAAGAAAAGTGCGGTTAGTGTTGTTACCTTATCATCCTCATCATCCTCATAGTAATACTTAATATTGGTTATTAAGTTGTTCCATTGCTTATACACTAGAGAATTGCTATGTTTACTCCTTAATAACATTAATAGTTGGAATTATCTTTTATTGCTCAAATGATGCAGCTACTACAGGCTGTTTGGTTTCTTAAGAGAAACTATATATAGAAATAACATAGCAAACTTCATTTTGAATCACACCTGGCACAACATATCACTCCACTGATCAGAAACATGACACCTGGCACAACATATCACTCCACTGATCAGAAACATGATGACACTCCTACTCTGCGAATGCAAGGTTAATTTCCCCAGGGAACTCCTCTTTTTGAATTGGTGATGTCCCTTTCCAGCTTACAGTGTGTCTCTCCCCTGTACTGCTACCCTGCTTGACCAACAAAGCCAGCAAGCATTATCCAAGGATCTACATTGTCAAAGGTCATTGAGTCATTGGGCGTATTTGCACCTGGCAAGGACACTGGGCAGTTTGTGTATCCCGTTTTGGCAACTGACCGTACCCTCATCATGTCGGCAGGGCAGGTGGGCAGGGTGAAAAGAGATGCTTTTCTACCATATGATGCTATTTTTGAAGCATGAATGCAATTTCAGATTGAAAGTACAGGAGTGAGGTTTTTTGTTCACTGTTTCTTTGAGTGAGAGTGGATACGAATACCTTAGGGATTAAAACACTTAATTATAAACTACAATCATTTACAAAATTATAACAAAGGATAGAATGGCTCTGGATCGACTAATTACCACCCATAGGGGTGTATGTCCTATTATAGGAGGTTATTGTTTCACTTCTATCCATGAAAATGATGCAAGTGGTCATATTAATACCTAATTAATTGCTTTGCAGGCAATGATAACAAAACTGATTAAGTTAGTGTTTCTCTTAATGGAGAAGTCTCATCATAAACTTGGTAATGATTTTTTTAACTTCAGATTTTTCCTGTGTGAGTCCTTAATATGATGATAAGGCTGGTTATTGTAAGCTTAGCGATATGTTTTCATACAACTGCTGCAGATGATGAGGATGGTGAAAGGGGTAATACTAACCTGAGGAGTTTGAAGGTTGCAATATAATTTAAGGCTGTTTTGAGTTTCTTCATATTATTTTCTACAGTCTAAGATTAATTTTGATCATATTACACATGTTCACCCTTAATGATGTATTCTACACGTTTTTAACTTGCAAAGACACATAACAGCATGTAAATTCTTACACATATCCTTATATTATTTCATTCACTTTATTTTACTACCACTTTGATTATTTTTCTTTTAATCCTGATGCTTTATTAAGCATCAAGGGGGGATATGATAGAAACATTCCATTTTATCTACATTATTATTATAACAATTATTATAACAATATTATTATACTTGAGAAGTATCATGCCTTTCATATGCCATGTTTAATGTTTATATGTGTATTCCATGTAGGATAAGTTCATATATTCTTGGCATGTTTCTGTGAGCAGTTGTTGGCCTTCAGAGAATTCAGACTGATCAGTACATGCGTAAAGGATGATCTAAGCTACATTGATAATCATTTTGACATGTCCTGTTCTCTTTTTGGGTCCCAGGAATGCACAGGAACTTCTGTAGATTGTTTTATGGCATCACCCCGGATAAGCTCTGCTTATCAGGACTGTCTCTCTCTCTGTCTCTCTCCCTTCCTCCTCTCGTCCTCCTCTTCCCCCTTCTTTCTGTTGCCTATATACTGTATATATCAGACCTAAAGAATGTACTCTTTAGAGAGTCTAAGTGTGTGTGGAAGACCATGCTTTGTAATCTCTCCCCCAAAATGGCCATTGGGGTGACCCACTTATTTTTTATAAATAAATGTACATAAATCCAATTTTCTGTCTGATCGTTGACTTTGAATAATTTAAACTCAGAATTTTTCTAACAGTATTATTCACAACAAAGCGTATTCTTCTGTTTACCAATATAGCCACCCCCCTTTGTTTAGAATTAAAGCCGGCTGATTACATGTGGGGGAATTCTAGGGAGGTGAGCGCATCTACAGATGACTCAGAAACATGTCTTTACTGTACGAAGACAAAGTCCGCCTGTAGATCCTTCAATTGATTAAAAACTTTTAGCCTCTTCTCCCTGGTATCAATTCCATGTATGTTCCATGTGACAGATGTGGACATGTTTTCACGAACTGGTTTTGTGCTAAAGGCTAACTAAATGTGACTATGTGATTATATGTCCGTAATGTATGCATATATGTGTATATGTATGTTGTGTATAAAAGATATACCTACGTATGTATGCTTGGGTGTGCGCGCTTGATGTCTCTGTTCCATTTGCTTGCAATTGTAATGGGGTGCATGTGGACTTTGGTCCATGTACTTAGTTATTTCCTTTAAATAAGAAGTATGAGAGAAAACAGACATAAAGGTTAGTAAATGGTGAAAAAAAATGCAGATAACATACAACAATGACCTAACAACCTCAGCAAAATTAGTTACAACAAACAATCAAACAACAGCCTCAGCAGAAAAGAAACATTAGACAAATGTTAACAAATTAAACTGAGATTGAATAAGAGACCTGTGCACAATCACACTCTTTTTTTCCACCTGTAACTAAGGAAAAAAAAGGAAGTTCTCGAATAACCAGGGAGTTATAGTTTCATCCATAAATTCTTCAGCCATCTATATACAGTCTATCCGCAGAGACAATAGCTCGTTTACCTTCTTGGATTTTTTGTTTTCTTATGGGAAAAAGCTTCCTTCTCCTTTCCAAGATTTCCTGTGGAAATCGATCATTTAGACCATAAGGCTGCGTGTCCACCAAACACATTTTTTCCACTTTGGCCAACTATTTTCCTTTCATTCTCAGTGTAGTCCAGCGTTTACAGTGCTGAGCACCCTTGGCGCTGAAACACTCTCAGCAGTGGCCGTTTATTTTGAGGGTTTTTTTTACCCTTAATAATAAACACCTTCATTTAAAAATGCAGTTTGTGTTTACTTGTGTTATTTTTGTCTAATATTTAAATTTGTTTGATGATCTGAAACATTTAAGTGTGACAAACATATCAAAAAAATGAGAAAAAAGGAAGGGGGGAAACACTTTTCACACCACTGTACATGTTCATTGTGGAAAAGAAGAATATAACTGTGGGTATCTGGAAGTAAAAATTCAGTCTACATGAATGGGAGAAGTGATCTCAGATATCTGAAATGATCATTATGGACAGGAAGAATGTCGTTGTGGATTTCTGAAACGCTTGTCAGAGTCTGAACTAAATTATGGATCATCTAGACTGAAGCTCCAGTCTAGTTATTTAAAGATCAGATCTCTGGTTCTGATCTCTGCTGACTGAGATCCCATCATGCTTCTGGGGTCAGATCAGCAGTGGCACAGAGACTACTTTAAATCTGTAAGAGAGAGATCAGATACAGTGCATCCGCAAAGTATTCACAGCGCTTCCTTCACTTTTTAAATATTTTGTTATGTTAAAGCCTTATTCAAAAAGGGATTAAATTAATTTTTTTCCCTCAAAATTCCACACACAATACTCCATAATGACAACGTGAAAAACTTTTTTAGAGATTTTTTCAAATTTATTAACTGTTGGAGTTGCCAGCAGGGGCTAATGGCTTACTGGCTAGAGCAGACAATTCCTCCACCTGGTACACTGAACCAAAAGAAAAACTCATTTGAAGTGCAAACTACAGTGAATCCGGAAAGTATTCACAGCACTTCACTTTTTCCGCATTTTGTTGTATTACAGCCTTATTCCAGCATAGATTAAATTCATTTTTTCCTCAAAATTCTACACACAATACCCCATAAAGATAACATGAAAAAGTCTTGAGATTTTTTCAAATTTATTAAAAATAAAAACTAAGAAATCACATGTATACAAGTATTCACAGCCTTTGCTCAATACTTTGTTGACGTACCTTTGGCAGCAATTACAGCCTCAAGTCTTTTTGAATATGATGCCACAAGCTTGCCACACCTATGTGTGGGCAGTTTTGCCCATTCCTCTTTGCAGCACCTCTCAAACTCCATCAGGTTGGATGGGAAGCGTCAGTGCACAGCCATTTTCAGATCTCTCCAGAGATGTTCAATTGGATTCAAGTTTGGGCTCTGGCTGGGCCACTCAAGGACATTCACAGAGTTGTCCTGAAGCCACGCCTTTGACTTCATGACTGTGTGCTTAGGGTCGTTGTCCTGCTGAAAGATGAACCGTCGCCCCAGTCTGAGGTCAAGAGCGCTCTGGAGCAGGTTTTTATCCAGGATGTCTCTATACATTGCTACATTCATCTTTCTCTCTATCCTGAGTAGTCTCCCAGTTCCTGCCACTGAAAAACATCCCCACAGCATGATACTGCCACCACCACTGGTGTAGTTATGAGTGGTGTCTGCTTTCCTCCAAACATGACGCCAGGCATTCATGCCAAAGTGTTCAGGCTTTGTCTCATCAGACCAGAGAATTTTGTTTCTCATGTTCTGAGGGTCTTTCAGGTGCCTTTTGGCAAACTCCAGGTGGGCTGCCATGTGCCTTTTACTCGGGAGTGGCTTCCATCTGGCCAGTCTACCATACAGGCCTGATTGGTGAATTGCTGCAGAGATGGTTGTCCTTCTGGAAGGTTTTCCTCTCTTCACAGAGGAATGCTGGAGCTCTGACAGAGTGACCATCGGGTTCTTGCTCACCTCCCTGACTAAGGCCCTTCTTCCCCGATTGCTCAGTTTAGACGACCGGCCAGCTCTAGGAAGAGTCCTGGTGGTTCCACACTTCTTCCATTTACAGATGATGGAGACCACTGTTCTAATTGGGACCTTCAAAGCAGCAGACATTTTTCTGTACCCTTCCCCAGATTTGTGCCTTGAGACAATCCTGTCTCGGAGGTCTACAGACAATTCCTTTGACTTCATGCTTGGTTTGTGCTCTGAAATGCACTGTCAGTTGTGGGACCTTATATAGACAGGTGTGTGCCTTTCCAAATCATGTCCAATCAACTGAATTTACCACAGGTGGACTCCAATTAAACTGTAGAAACATCTCTAGGATGATCAGTGGAAACAGGATGCACCTGAGCTCAATTTTGAGCTTCATGGCAAAGGCTGTGAATACTTATGTCCATATAATTTCTTAGTTTTTTATTTTTATTTAATTTGGAAAAATCTTTAAAAACATTTTTTTTCACGTTGTCATTATAGGGTATTGTGTGTAGAATTTTGAGGAAAAAATGAATTTAAGATAAGATAAGCCTTTATTAGTCCCACAATGGGGAAATTCCAGGATTGCAACAGCACAGGGATAGCAACACTCAGAGCAATATTTAAGAACATACGAAAAATATAAATAAGAGCAGTGGCTATACATACGTACACATAAATATATAAATATATATACAAAGTGCGGAGCATTGTAGCAAGATGGAATACACAGCATAACCGTCTACTTAGTTATCCTACATAGTATGAATATGTAGAATAGAATAGAATAGACTTTGTCATTATAACAAGTACAACGAAATTAAAATGCAAACCAATCAGTGAATGAGGAGTAAAAAGAAGCTTAAAAATTTTATATAAATTACTAATTTCAAATATCACACACACTCAATTTCACAGTTTCAAACCTCATGTTCTATTAGAATTCAGACAGGTAATTGTGGTCGGATAAAAACTGTTTTTGAATCTGTTTGTCCTTGTTTTGATTGCTCTAAACCGCCTTCCTGATGGTAGTAGTTGGAAGAGAGAGTGACCGGGATGGATGGGGTCCTTCAGGATTTTTTGTGCCTTTTTAAGGCAATGGGCATGGTGCAGTTCTTCAAGGCTGAGGAGAGGGCAACCAATAATGTTTTGGGCTGTGCTGATGACAGTCTGAAGAGCTTTCTTCTGAGCTACCGTGCAGCTGCTGAACCAAATACAAATACAGTAAGTTAAAATGCTCTCAATAGAGCAACGATAAAAAGACAACAGCAGTCTCTGACAGATGTTATTTCCTCTCAGCACCCTAAGGAAATGTAGTCTCTGCTGGGCCTTTTTCAGCAACTCAGTTGTGTTCACCCCCCATGTCATGTCCTCCTGAATGTGGACCCCCAGGAAGTGGAAATCCTCGACCCTCTCCACACCCATGCCACTAATAGTCAGAGGTTGAATGTCTGTTTTATTTCTTCTGAAGTCTATGATGACCTCCTTTGTTTTTGTGACATTTAGAAGAAGGTTGTTGTCTCCACACCACTCTATCAACTGCTGCACCTCGCCCCTAAAACCGGTCTCATCTCCCCCCGAGATGAGCCCCACCACTGTGGTGTCGTCGGCAAACTTGATGATGCTGTTGCTGTGGTGTATGGGGGTGCAGTCATAGGTGTAAAGGCTGTACAGTAGGGGGCTCAGCACACAGCCTTGTGGGGAGCCGGTGCTGAGGCTGATGGTAGTGGACATGTGAGGTCCCACTTTGACCCCCCTGGCTGCGATCCGAGAGGAAGCTTTGGATCCAAGTACAAGTGGAATATGGAAGTCCTAGTTCCCTAAGTTTGGGCACCAGTCTGCCGGGAAGGATGGTGTTAAAGGCGGAGCTGTAGTACACAAATAGCATCCGCACATAGCTCCCCAGCTGCTCCAGGTGGAACAGGGCAGTGTGGAGGGCCGTGGCAACAGCATCCTCAGTGGATCTGTTGGCCCTATAAGCGAACTGGTGGGGGTCCAAACACTGTGGGAGAAGTGATATGATGTGGGCTCTGACAAGTTTCTCAAAACACTTCATCACCACTGGAGTCAGAGCCACTGGCCGGTAATCATTAAGACTGGTAACGTTGTGTTTTTTGAGTATAGGAATTATGGTGGAGGATTTTAAACAGTGTGGGACAGTGGACTGTGACAGGGACCGGTTAAAAATCCTAGTAAAGATTCCAGTCAGCTGGTACGCACAGTCCTTCAGCACACGCCCGGAGACACCATCAGGTCCAGTGGCCTTCCTCGGATTGACTGCTCCCAGAACTCTCCTCACCTCATACTCCTCAACAATGAGGCTTGGGCTACTGGGAGCTGTAGGCTCCGTTGTTGTTTCTATCTCTGGAGGCTCCACCTCAAAACGAGCAAAGAAAATATTCAGGTCCTCTGCCAGCGAAGGGCTCCCTTCAGCCGCTCCAGGGTTGGCTCTAAAGTTAGTGAGCTGCTGCACCCCCTCCCACACCTGTCTGCTGTTATTACTATCCAGGTGGTCCTCAATCCTCCTCCTGTATTCCCTCTTGGCCTTCCTGATGCCTCTTTTCAGGTTGGCCTGGGCTGAGCTATAATGAGCCATGTCGCCTGACTTGAAGGCAGCTCTCCTCTCCCTCAACAGTCACTGGACCTCCCGGGTCATTCAGGGCTTTCTGTTAGGATAAATCCTGATGTCTTTCTCAACTGTGACAGTGTCCATGCAGGTTTTAATATAACACAGCACACTATCCGTAAATATGACCAGGTCTGGGTGTTCAAAAACGTCCCAATTTGTCCTATTGAAGCAGTCCTGCAGCTGCTGAGTTGCACCATCGGGCCATGTTTTAACTGTTTTTGTAATGATAGGAGCAGTTTTCCTGAGTGGTGCATATGCTGGGATTACAAGCAGGGACATGTGGTCAGACTGGCCCAGATGTGAAAGTGGGGTGACCCTAAAGCCCTGCTTGAAGTTGGAATACAGTTTTTCAAGTGTATTTGCTCCCCTAGTAGCACAATTAACATGCTGATGGAACTTGGGGAGCACCTTTTTCAAATCCACATGATTAAAATCCCCTGCTACAATATGCACAGCCTCAGGATGTAAACTCTGCTGTTTGCTCAGACTATCATATAAATATCCGTTAGCCGCGTTATCATTAACATCAGGTGGAATATATACAGCGGTTACCATGATGACAGTGAATTCTCTCGGTAAATAAAAGGGTCTACATTTTACAGTCACATATTCCAAGTCTGAGGACCAGTGACTGTCTACAATCGCTGTGTCTGTGCACCAGCTGTTGTTAATGTGCATGCAGAGCCCACCTCCTCTGGTCTTCCCGGAGTCCCTTGCCCTGTCATGCCGCTGTACGGTATAGCCTGCTAGCTCGATAGCATTGTCCGGGATGGATGGTTGAAGCCAAGTCTCGATGATCAGCAGAATGCAGCTATCCCTTATCGGTTTCGTTGCTATCCACAGCCTCAGCTCATCCATCTTGTTCAAAAGTGCTCTGGCGTTTGAGATGAAGAGACTCGGTAGCGGTGGTCTGTGTGGCTGCCGCTGTAGTCTGGCTAGCGCCCCGGCTCGGCAGCCCCGATTCTGTCTCCTCTCTCTCCACCGCCGCCTCCTCTCTGGGATGGTAATCCACGGAGCGCCCGGTCCCCTCGCTATATACGCCGGGATGTCATGCAATCGAACAAACTCGGCTGTGACATTCTGCTTGCATGAAACTCCAATCGTGAGGAGCTCATGCCGGCTGTAGTTGTTTTTAGCCCATGAGGGTGTACACTGGTCCAACAGAAACACGCAAACAAACACACATCCATAACACCAACTGAGAGAGCATACAGCCGCTGCAACTGTGTGCACCACCATCATCTTGAATCATGTACCCATACATATTGTCACCCTTCATAGCGACTGATATTGTCCTAGTTGTATACTGGAGGGGACCATTTGTATAAGTCTGTTGCGTCTTTTGCATTCAATACTATTAGGTTGTCACGTTTTTTTGCTATCTCTGCGAGCAGCCCTGCTTAGGTTATACAGTCTGACAGCCGTAGGTAGGAAGGACCTGCAAAACCTCTCGGTTGCGCACCTAGGATGATGTAGTCTACTGCTAAATGAGCTCCTCAGTGCGTTCAATATGTCCTGTATAGGGTGGGACTCGGACTCCAGCAGAGATGACAGTTTAGCCACCATCCTTCTCTCTCCTATCTCCTCCACTGGGTCAAGGCGTTGCCCCAGGACAGATCTAGCTTTCTTGATCAGTTTGTTCAGTCTCTTCCTATCGGCTGCTGTAATGCCGTTGCCCCAGAAGACCACTCCAAAAGTGATGGCTGATGCTACCACCATGTCATAGAATGTCTTCAGCAGCTCCCCTTGTACACCAAAAGACCTGAGTCTCCTCAGTAGGAGCAGCCTGCACTGTCCCTTCTTGTAGAGTGCGTCGGTATTGTGTGACCAGTCTAGTTTATTGTTCAGATGAACACCAAGGTACTTGTAGGATGTCACCATCTCAATGTCTGTTCCCTGTCTGTTTACTGGTGCTGTGAGGGGTTGTCCTTGCCTGCGGCAGTCCACCACCAGCTCCTTAGTTTTCCTCGTGTTGATCTGGAGGCAGTTCCGATGGCACCAGTCCACGAAGTCCTGAATAAGTCCTCTGTACTCAGCTTCATCTCCGTTGGAGATGAGGCCGACGATCACAGAGTTGTCAGAGAACTTCTGTAGATGGCAGTGTGTTGTGTTGTGTGAGAAGTCCGCAGTATAAAGGGTGAACAGGAAGGGAGCCAAAACCATTCCCTGGGGGGCCCCCGTGCTACCGATGATCGTATCGGACACACAATCTCGGGTTCTCATAAACTGTGGCCGGTTTGTGAGGTAGTCCAGGATCCATGATGACAGGTGCTGGTCCACCCCTGTGCACAGCAGCTTGTCCTTCTGGATCATCAGTTGAATGGTGTTGAAAGCACAGGAGAAGTCAAAGAACATGATCCTCACCGCATTCCCGGGCTCCTCCAGGTGGGACAGAGAACAGTGAAGAAGGAAGATCACTGCATCCTCCACCCCAATGCCATGCTGGTAGGCGAACTGGAGTGGATGCATCGCTGGTCCCACCAGGGGGCGGAGGTGAGCAAGGAGCAGTCTCTCCAGGGTCTTCATCATGTGAGATGTCAGGGCCACTGGTCTGTAGCTGTTCAGATCTTTGGGGTGGGAAGTCTTTGGTACAGGTACCACACAAGATGTTTTCCACAACTGTGGTACCCTCCCCAGCTTCAGGTTCAGGTTGAAGATGTGCTCCACAATCCCACACAGCTGGTCTGCACAGGACTTGAGGAGCTTTGCGCTGATGCCGTCCGGTCCCGAGGCCTTCCTCGCCTTGATCTTCCTCAGCTCTGTCCTCACCTGGGTCTTAGTGAGGGTCAGGTTGGGGGGCTGCGTGCTAGGAGTGGGGGGGTGTTGGTGGAGTGGGGTGTGGACAGCAGGTCTCGATGACTTTAGAGGCAGCAGTGGTTGTTGTGCAGTCGGGGGGGAGGGCAATTGGTCAAACCTATTAAAAAACAGGTTCAGATTGTTCGCCCACTCCCTGCCGCCCGTGGCCTGGGGGGAGGTATTCTGGAGCCCAGAGATGGTTTTAAGGTTTCTCCAGACCCCGCCGATGTCGCTCTGTTGCAGCTTGTCCTCCATCTTCTTCCTGAAACTGTCCTTGCCTTCTATGATTTTCCTCCTCAGCTCCCTCTGTACGGACTTCAGCATCTCCCTGTTCTCCGACCTGAAGATCCTCTTCTTCTCTCTCAGAAGTGTTTTTATCTCAGGGTTGATCCAGGGTTTGTTGTTCAAGCAACACCGTATGGTCTTGGTGGGTACGGTGTTGTCCACACAGAAGCTGATGTAGTCCGTGATGGTGTAAGTGAGGCCATCGATGTCCTCACCATGTGGATCACAGAGCTGCTCCAAGGCAGTGATTTCAAAACAGTCCTTTAGCGTGTCCATTGCCTCCTCAGACCATAACTTCACTGTGCGCATGACCGGAGGTTGTCTGTGTACTAGGGGTTTGTACACCGGCCGGAGATGAACCAAGTTGTGATCCAATCTCCCGAGTGGGGGGAGTGGTGATGAGGTGTACGCCTCCTTAGTATTTGCATTAAATAAGTCCAGTGTTTTATTGTCTCTAGTGTGGCATGTGACATACTGGGTGAGTGTGGGTAGAATGGAGGACAGTGAAATATGGTTGAAATCACCTGAGATGAGGAGAAGAGCATCTGGGTGTTCTGTCTGCAGCCTGCCAGTTACTGAGTGGATGACGTCACGCTCTGTCCAAGCGTTCGCCGTTGGATTTGCATAAATAACAATGCAGATCATGTGTGAGTATTCCCTCGGGAGATATGTGGGCCGCATGCTAACAGCTAGCAACTCGATGGCTTTGCTACAGTGCTGTTCCTTAACCGTGATATGTCCGGGTCTGCACCAGTTGTTATTGACATACATTATCACTCCTCCGCCCCTTGTCTTCCCACTGTCTGGTGTCCGGTCTGCCCATATTGCGTGGAAACCCTCCAGTTCGATGTTAGCATCTGTTGCTAGTTCTGTTAGACACGTCTTGGTAAACAACATCAAACTACTCTCTCTGAAGACGCTCTCGTAGCGGGAGATAGCCGCTAGCTCATCAGTCTTACTGAGTAGCACTCACTCTTGGAATAAGGCTGTAACATCACAAAATGTGGAAAAAGTGAAGCGCTGTGAAAACTTTCCAGATGTCCCATAAACTTCATTGTTTCAGAGTCAAAATTTGTCTTCATTAGTAGGGCAAATAGAGCAGCAACAAATACAATGACTTCAGTGGGTGTGGGTGTGGCTGCTCCATCATGCCTATGGTGCTGGGAGCGCTGCGATGTGACGCTTGCAGCTCTCACCCTGGGTTGGGACCTGGGGGTAGTGAGTGGCCTTCTGAACCAGTTTGCAAGCTGGCTTCTGGGGGAGGACGGGCTCCCTTTTGGACCGCCTCTCTCCCAGTCTTACCCCCCTCCCCTCCTCCCGATTCTGGGTGGAACACACATCTTTTTGGATACACTTAAGGTTTTGGGGGGGTGCCATCCTGTGTCAGTGAAGGCGATCCCTCTGCTGCATAGTGGGGTCACCCTCACCTCAATTTTAATTGCACTATAGACCCTGAAGGTTTGGGGGATTTGGGCCCCACTGCCTATCGCAGTGGCTAGTGGTGCTACAACCACCATCCACCCAGTTTAACAGCACTCTGGTAGTTCACAAACCTGCACACAATCACACCACATGACGAACACACACCCATCATGATTTGTGCATGGGGGATGGGAGGGGCGGGGGTCATCCCCCTCCCCTGCTGTTCTCCTTCTGCTGGGGCCCTGGGGGCCCGTCATGTTGTCAAAATCCCTGGGTGCTGCCGAATAAATTGGTGTGAGCAAGGAAGTGAGAGAGTGATTGAACAAGAGCGTTAGTGAGAATGAGGGAGGGACGAGTGGAGATGGTGATGGTGGGGCGGTTCTGTGTGGTTCTTTACATGTCAGGTGGCATCTCAGAGCGCTTGCGGTGTTCTGCTGATCAGTCACTTTGGGTGGGCAATGGGGGGGGGGGGGGGTCTGCTTCTTTGGCCGTGGCTGCCCTGGGGTGGGTTGGTGGAGGTGTGGCTGCTGGCCCGCCTCTGCAGTCTCTCCGGCCGCTGCCAGGCGCTGGTGCACGTTCATGCTCACTGCATCTGCACCACGGCTGCCCCTAGTAATAAGGATGAATGAGTGTGGGGGTGTGCGTGGGGGAGAGCACGAGTGAATGTGAGTGGGTTGGAGCACGAGTGAGAGTGTGTGTATGGGTGAGCGTGAGTGGGTGAGGGTGACTGTGAGGGCAAGTGGGAGTGGGAGCGAGACTGAGTGGGTACAGGAGTGGGAGACAGTAGGTGGGTCCGGGAGTGTGAGTGACAGATTGTGACAGATTGTGTGGGCGAGAGGCAGGGTACACCCTGGTCAGATCACCAGTCTATCGCAGGTTCAACACAGAGACACAGACAACCATCCACTCTCACAGTCATACCTAAGGACAATTTAGAATCCCCAGTTTGATGCCAATTAACCTAACTTGCATGTTTTTATTGGCATGTGGGAGGAAACCGGAGAAATCCCACAGTAAACCCATGCAGACTCAGGGAGAAAATGCAAACTTCACACAGATCACTGTTGGTTGGGGGCTGGGATCGAACCCAGGATCCCCCGGCCAAGGGTGAGTTGCTGTGCTGCCTCAGTGCTAACCACTCCACCACCGTGCTGCCCCTAAGCCTTTTAACGCAAAGCAATTATAGCAATGAAGTGGCCGTTAAGTTTTTCTCTTTTTTATTATTATTTTCTCCTGCTTTGCAAACCACTGTAACAAAGAAACAGTCACTACCAGTATAACAGCTAAATCTACTGCCCAGAGAACGCTCAGCTCTCTTGTGACAAGAGGTGATGAGACAGAAGAGAGAAAAAGCCACAGACTCCAGTTTTAAAAGCTGATTTTTAATATTTTAATATTCATTAAATAGTTTTGAATATTTTTAATCTTGTAGCTTTATGTTTTTTCTTGTTATTATATGTTAATATTTATTATATTGGAATTCCCTTTTAGGTAAATCTTTTGGCTTCGTTTCTCTTTTGAATTTCAAGTATATTGTTGTCAGTTTTATACATATGTGTAATACCAAAGTAATGTGGACGTTCACAGTTTAAAGTCACTATATGGTAAATGAGGAGATGTAAAATATTCCATGTACCTTTTTTGTGTTTTAAAATATATTTGGGCTTTATTTCTACAGCAGTGACATGATGACTTATTTATTATCTTTGTTTTATTTCTTGTCAAGCAGAGGTTGACTAATTGCAGTATTTAAAAGACCTTTAACGTCACAAGGGGGACACAAGCCAGTGTTCTCCTAGTGCCGGTCCCAAGCCTGGGTAAATGTGGAGGGTTGAGTCAGGAAAGGCATTTGACGTCAAACCTTTGCCAAATAAAACATGTGGATCATGATGAATGAGACTTTCATACCAGATCGGTTGAGACCTGGGTTAACAGCGACCGCCACCGCTCTATTCTATAAATGGTAAATGGTAAATGGCATTCACTTATATAGTGCTTTTATTCTCATCTCTAGATGACCAAAGCGCTTTACAGATTCTGCTATCCACCCATTCACACACACATTCATACACTGATGGCGGCACTATAGTCCATTAAAGAATGAATTCCCTAACATTTCAGTTGGTGGGAAAAAACTTCTTGATGGCTCATGTAACAATCGTCACATTAGAAATATTATCACTGCAGATCGGAGCTGTTCCCCAAATTCTGTAATGTTATGGAAGATATCGTTCCCTAGTGTAGATACAAAAAATATTTGGACAGGCCCAAACAAATTCCTGATCCCTAATAAAATCAAAGAAATGCAATTTAAAATTCTACACAGATTTTACCCCTCTAACAAATTCTTAAGTAAATGTACAGACGTCTCCCCTTTATGTTCTTTTTGCAGTAATAAGATAAGATAAGATAAGCCTTTATTAGTCCCACAATGGGGAAATTCCAGGATTGCAACAGCACAGGGACAGCAACACTCAGAGCAACAATCAGAAGGCAAGAAAAAACAACATCTAGTAAACATATGTCCATATTACTATAAATGTATATATATAGACACACAGTGCAGAGCATTATGGCTGGTGAATGTGCAGCAGAAAGTCTAAGCTCTCTCTCCGCGGATGCAGCGGGCCAGCTGGAAGTCTTTGGGCATGATGGTGACCCCCTTAGCGAAGAAGAGACCACCAGGTGGGCCTCGCTGGTCTCCTGCAGAGCCATGACGGCGAAGCTCAGGAAACGCAGGACGGTCTTGAAGTCCTGAGCGATCTCCCTCACCAGGCGCTGGACGGGCAGCTTACGGATGAGCAGCTCCGTGGATTTCTGGTAGCGACGGATCTCTCTCAGAGCCACGGGCCTGTGACGGCGAGGCCTCTACACTCTGCCGGTGGCCAGAGCGCCTCTCCGAGCAGCCCTGGTGGCTAGCTGTCTCCTGGGGGGCTTCTTCCTCCAGTAGATTTTACGGGTGGTCTGCTTGGTTCTTGCCATCGCTCTTTATTATTCTGTCTTATATTTCTTTCACGCCGCCTAAACTGCAGCCCGGCACCCGCGTCGTTCTCGCTACAGCTCCCGGTATGTCGAGTTTCCCATTAGCACCGGGCGGTGGCCAAGTGCTAGCTAGCACTAGCTCCTCCCCGCTGTAACGTCTCCCGCTGCAAACCGTGGCTCCGTCCGCCGACCCGGGAGACCCCCGGGGCGATCCGTGCGTCCGTGATATATATACAGAGTGAAAGGTGTAGAAAGAAGAAAGAAGATAAAAAAAAAAAAAAAAGGCTGTTGCAACAGGCAGCCGACTCGTGTGGCGCCGCCGGTCCGGCGGAACCGGAGTGTGAATGAATCAGAATCTATTTCCCACTTATTTTTTAATTGCCACGTTTCACTAGAATTTTGGAAAGAGGTTGCTGTTATGTCGGTAAAACGTGGAACAATGATGAGGCGGGTGGTGAACTACACAGGACTTTATTAATGACTCACACTATATGTACAGACGCTCCCGCTAGGATGAGAGGTGGTCGAAGAGACTGCCTCACTTCCTCACAGCCCTCTTATACTCCGGGTGACGTCACCACCCATTTCACACCATAATATGTCCTAATACCAACACAACAACCCCCCCCCCCCCCGCCTTCAAAAACACACATACAATCAAGCCCCTCCCAATTTGGAACCCAAATCACACACTAAGATTAAACAGAAATTTTTTTTGAAGGCCTATAACATTCACACAAAACAATTGAGGCTAGGAGGGAACAGGTGGGCTACTGTCCAACCCCTACATGGCTAGACAGATTATTCTGCCGTCTCTGCTACCATATAGTCCATAAAATAAAGTAAGTAAGCTTTATTTATATAGCACTTTTCACAGACATAAAAAGTCACAAAGTGCTTTACAGTACAACACAATCAAAACAATTAAAATACAACTAAAATACAAACTAAAATGCAATGAAATACAATTAAAATACAGTAATACAGTTAAGATACAGTTAAAATACGATTAAAATAAAACTAAGATACAAAATACAAAAAATACAAAATACACTCTATTTTTTTTTTTTTTTTTTTGTTACTTATTTGTACCCGTAGGTAGACTTGGTTTGCAGTCTGGTGACAAGCCACCGGCTGCTGGTCGCTGCGTGCGCGAGCGCCCTAAACCTACATGTTTTTGGTATGCGGGAGGAAACCGGAGAAATCTCGGAGTAAACCCACGCAACACGGGGAGAACATGCAAACTCCACACAGCTCACTGTTGGTCGGGGGCTTGGATCGAACCCACGACCTCATGATCCCCGCGATCCCCCGGCCAAGGGTAAAACTGTGCTGCCACAGTGCTAAACCACTGCGCCACCGTGCAGCCCCTCTATGCAGTCAGATGGTAACACCCTTCAGTCAATCTTGGATTAAAATGCCTGTTTAAACAAGAATGTTTTCAGGTGGGTTTTAAAACTCACAACACTGTCCTTGGCTCGAAGGTACAGAGGGAGGCCATTCCACAAGCGTGGTGCTACTGCTTTAAAAGACCTGTCACCTCTGGTAGCAAAATGGGTGTGGGGAACCATGAGCAAGTGCTGTCCTGACGATCTCAGGCTGTGGGTCAAGCTGTAGGGCTGAATCAAAGCAGCCATATATGCGGGGGCCTGACCGTGAATTGTTCGGAAAGTGAGCACCAGGATCTTGAAATGGACACGATACAAAACAGGGAGCCAATGGAGTGATCTAAGGACAGGTGTAATATGGTTTCTCCTGTTTGCACGTGTCAGGAGCCTCGCAGCAGAGTTTTGAACAAACTGCAGACGGGCCAGTTCCTTCTTGTTCAAACAGGTAAAAAGGCTGTTACAGTAGTCCAGACGTGAGGAGACAAATGCATGGATGATCATCTCCAGCTCTTTGTGTGAAACCATGGTCCTGAGCTTGGAGATATTTCGCAGTTGAAAATGACAGTTTTTTATCAATTGTTTGGTGTAATGTTCCAATGACATGGCCTTATCAAAGATGACACCCAACTTTCTCAGCTTTGTTTTAACTGTACTGCCCAAGTCACCAAGGTATTGTTTTATGCCTGATATGTCGCTGTCTGGGGCAATGATCAAAGTCTCCGTTTTGCCAAAATTTAGCTGGAGGCTGTTGTCATTAAGCCACTGCTTTATGTGGGACAGGCAGTTTGTTAAGGAGCTAAGTATGTGGAGCTCAGACTTGTTGAACGAGCAGTATATCTGGATGTCGTCTGCAAAGAAGTGATAGGAGATGTTATTATACCGCTGTATAATGTGGCCAAGGGGGAGAATGTACAATAGGGACAATAGTGGCCCCAGGACAGAACCTTGGGGCACACCATACTGCAAATCGGCTGAGTTGGACCGAATGTTATTAGAAGATACACTGAAGCTTCTACCAGTCAAGTAGGAGGAGAACCACTTCAGAATAGGACCTGTCATCCCCACCAGGTCCCTCAGTCTGTTTGTCATAATGGTGTGGTCCACCATGTCAAAGGCCGAGGAAAGATCCAGCAGGACCAGGACCATAGATTTCCTGGTATCAGCCGACATCATGATATCACTAGCCAAATAAAATAAAACCTGCCATGTTCCTAATATAAGGCATAAAATAATCCCGTTATCATAATGAACATATATACAAACTATACTCTTGTAAACACCCTCAATAAATCATCAGAATAATTTTCATTTCAACACCATGCATAAGAACTAAAATCTGGGCAATTTATATACCAACAACATATTAAACACATTGCCAGCCGTGGCCTAACGTCAGATCACCAGAGTATGTTAGAAGTCTCGACCATGCTGACAAGCAAAGCGTGTGCTTCGCCAACTTGTCGCGGACCATTTCTTCCTCCAAATCACCAAACTGGCAGTCTCCAGCCAGCTGCCGCAGGTCCGCAACATAATGTTGCACCATCTCGCCGATCTGCTGGAGGCGCTTTTGAAACTGGATCCTCTGGACGATGACGTTTGCAGGCGCGTAAAAATGTTGCGCCATTAGCTCAACCTTATCCTCAAAGCTATCACTAGCACCCAAGGTAGCAAGGATATGCTTTCCGTCCATACCTAAATTGTCGACAAGAATTGCCAATGCTCGTACCTTCTTCAGTTCACCGAGGTTTAGTGCCACCAAGTAATTTTTAAAAGCGGCGACCCATCTCGCCCAAGGCACTGGAGGGTCTCCTGGAGACTCCAAAACGGCTTCATTGCAGACATGCCAGCATCCATAACTTTATCCTTGTTGCCAAATGTTATGTCCGTAAAACGTGGAACAATGATAAGGCGAGTAGTGAACTACAAAGGACTTTATTAATGACTCACAGTATATGTACAGCTGCTCCCACTAGGCTGACAGGTGGTCGAAGAGACCGCCTCTCTTCTTCACGGCCTTCTTATACTCCAGGTGACGTCACCACCGTATCACACCATAATATGTCCTCATACCAACAAACAGTTGCCCACTGTTAAAAAAAATTCTGAGCTTAAATTATTCAAAGTCAAAGATCAGGTGGAATATTGGATTTAGGTACATTTATTATAAAAAGAAAAAAAAAAGAAAGTGACAGTTCAAATTTAACCACAAATGGCCATTTTTGAGGGAGAGATTACAAAGCATGGCCTTCCGCACACACATAGAATACCTGAAGGTACACTCTTTAGGTTTGGTATTTATGGGTAAAAGAAAGGAGGGGGAGGAGAGGGGTAAGAGGAGGAAGGGAGAGAGAAAGACAGTGCTGATAAGCAGTTCAGTATGATATAAAGCTTATCCTGGGTGATGAGCAAATGAAGAAACGCCACAGACATTTTGGAGACAGGGTGTCCATAAACCTAATCTACACTAGCTAGGAATTTCTGTGCATTCCTGGAACACAGAATAAAGCAAGGCATGTCAAAGAGATTATCAATGTATCTTCGAATATCCTTTACGCATGTACTGACCCTCGGTCTGAATTCTCTGAAGGCCAATAATTGCTCACAGAAACATGCCAAGAATATATGAACTTATCAGAATCAGAATCAGAATCAGAATCAGAATCAGATTTATTGCAATTGTTCATGTAGTACACAAACTAGGAATTTGTCTCGGTGCCATGCTGCAACATTAAAAACATGATGAGATAAAGAGATAAACTAAAAAACTAAAAGACTAAAAACATGCAATAAGTGTAGAATAATAAGTAATAATAGTAATAATAATAATAATAATAATAATAATAATAATGAGTAATACTAGTCAAGGCAGTTTTAAATAAATTAGCAAGTAGCAGATAATATGGGGTACCACAGTGCAGTCGATAATGCAACAGAAAAACAGTGATGAATGACATGAGTCTGGTTGAGCTGCTGTATATAGTGCACGAGAGTCAATAAGTCACTTAATGTTCAGCAGTCTGATGGCAGAGGGGAAAAAGCTGTTCATGTGCCGGGAGGTTTTAGTCTGAATGGACCGAAGTCTTCTACCTGAGGGGAGGGGGGCAAACAGTACATGACCAGGGTGTGAAGGATCGGCTATGATCCAGCCTGCACGCCTCCGGGTCCTGGAGATGTACAGGTCCTGGAGAGATGGGAGCTTGCAGCCGATCACCTTCTCAGCAGTGCGCATGATGCGCTATCCTACATGGAATACATATATAAACATTAAACATGGCATATGAAAGGCATGATACTTCTCAAGAATAATAATACATTATTAATAACAAAAATAATGTAGATAAAATGGAATTTTTCTATCATATTCCCCCTTGATGCTTAATAAAGCATCAGGATTAAAAGAAAAATAATCAAAGTGGTAGTAAAATAAGGTGAATGAAATAATATAAGGATATGTGTAAGAATTTACATGTTGTTATGTGTCTTTGCAGGTTAAAACATGTGTAGAATATGTCATTAAGAGTGAACGCGTGTAATATGATCAAAATTAATCTTAGACTGTGTTAAATAAAAACGTAGAAAATAATATGAAGATACTCAAAACAGCCTTAAATTATATTGCAACCTTCAAGCTCCTTAGGTTATAATTACCCCTTTCACCATCCTCATCATCTGCAGCAGTTGTATAAAGACATATCACTAAGCGTACAATAACCAGCCTCATCATCATATTAAGGACTCACACAAGAAAAGTCCAAAGCTATAAAAATGATTACCAAGTTCATGATGACACGTCTCCATTAAAAGAAACACTGACTTACTCAGTTTTGTTATCATTGCCTGTAAAGCAATGAAGCTATGTGTATCCGAAGTATTAATCTAACCATTTGCATCATTTTCATGGATAGAAGTACAACAATAACCTCCTATAATAGAGCACACACCTTTACGGGTGGCAATTAGTCGATCAAGAACCATTCTATCCTTTGTTATAATTTTATAAATAATTGTAGTCTATAATTGAGTGTTTTGTAAATGATTGTAGTTTATAATTAAGTGTTTTAATCCCTAAGGTATTCATATCCACTCTCACTTAAAGAAACAGTGAACAAAAAACCTCACTCCTGTACTTTCCATCTGAAATTGCATTCATGCTTCAAAAATGGCATCATGTGGTAGAAAAGAATCTCTCTTCACCCTGCCCACCTGCCCTACCGACATGATGAGGGTACAGTCAGTTGCCAGAATGGGGTACACAAACCTGCCCAGTGTCCTTGCCAGGTGCGAATACACCCAATGACTCAATGACCTTTGACAATGTAGATCCTTGGTATGACACTTGCTTGCTTCGTTGGCCAAGCAGGGTAGCAGTACAGGGGAGAGACGCACTGTAAGCCATTGCACACTTAGAGAGTGTTAAGCTGCTGGAAAGGGACATCGCCACTTCAAAAAAGGAGTTCTCTGATGAGATTAACCTTGTATTTCCTTGTATTTCCTCCTCCAGCTCAAGGTGCCCCCCTCCACCTGCCAGTGGATCTCCAGCTTTCTGACTGACAGGTGGCAACAGGTGAAGCTAGGGAGATTTACATCCAGCTCCCAAAAAATTAGTACTGGCGCCCCCCAAGGATGTGTCCTTTCCCCACTGCTCTTCTCCCTCTACTCCAACGACTGCACCTCAGAGGACCCTTCGGTGAAGCTCCTGAAGTTTGCGGACGACACCACAGTCATCGGTTTGATCCGGGATGATGATGAGTCTGCATACAGGCGGGAGGTGGAGCTGCTGATCCTCTGGTGCAGCCAGAACCATCTTGAACTTAACCCAGCCAAAACGGTGGAGATGACTGTGGATTTCAGGCGACACCCCCCTTCATTCCCCCCACTCACCATCCTCAACAGCACAGTGTCCACTGTGGACTCCTTCAAGTTTCTGGGTACCACAATCTCCCGGAACCTGAAGTGGTCCTCCCATATTGACACTGTCCGGAAAAAGGCCCAGCAGAGGTTGTTTTTTCTGCGTCAGCTCAAGAAGTTTGATTTGCCTCAGGAGCTGCTGGTTGTCTTCTACACCGCCATCATCCAATCTGTCCTCTGCTTTTCCATCACTGTCTGGTTTGGATCTGCCACTAAACAGGACAAGACCAGACTGCAGCGGATCATTAAGTCTGCGGAGAGGATCATTGGTACCAACCTACCCTCCATTGAGAACTTATATCGGTCCATAACCAGGAAACGGGCGGGAAACATCTGTGCTGACCCATCACACCCCGGCCACAAACTGTTTGAACTTCTATCTTCTGGTCGTCGTTACAGATCACTGAAGGTCAAAACCACCCGTCACAGGAACGGTTTCTTTCCTCAAGCCATCACTCTGATGAACTCCTAACATTCACCTAGTCCTACCTGTTGCTGTACTCATGACTTTTCATCCATTATTACATTGCACATAACTCTCACACTGCTTTTTACTTCATTCACATTATATCACTGAATCTGAGTCCACATTGAAATACTGTGTGATTGTATATTTTTTCATATATTTCTGCAAAGTGTGGTTAGCCCGAGTAAATAACTGCATATATTCCTGTATATATTTGCATCCTTTTATAGAAACGTGGACAGACTGTAATTTACTGTACATACTCTGGTTGTCATTGAATCCTTATTTAAATCCTTCACCTGAACAACGAGAGCAAGTTTTTAGCCAAAGTCAAATTCCTTGTATGTGTTGTGCATACTTGGCCAATAAAGCTGATTCTGATTCTGATTCTGATTTGCAGAGTAAGGAGTGCCATCATGTTTCTGATCAGTGAAGTGATGTGTTGTGACAGGTGTGATTCAAAGTGAAGTTTGTTATGTTATATCTGTATATAGCTTCTCTTAAGAAACCAAACAGCCTGTAGTAGCTGCATCATTTGAGCAATAAAGGATAATTTGTCCAACTGTTAGTGTTATTAAGGAGTAAACATAACAATTCTCTACAGTGTATAGGCAATGAAACAACTTGATAACCAATATTAAGTATTACTACAAGGATGATGAGGATGATAAGGTAACAACACTAACCACACTTTTCTTTCCCTTGTTTTTTTTCCCTGTCATGATAAACAAACAGCCTGTTTTTCTTTAGCAAAGGTCGTTGCTGGATGCCAGCGCCATCAGCTGACACTTGCATAGAGAAACAGTTAAACAGTCATTTGTTGTTTTACCTTTTTTTAAATAAGTATACAATGTATATTAAACAGTCTCTTGCTGAGGGTTTCAAATAGGGTAAAACGTTAGATGCACCCAAGTGCCACATCCTTCATTTTCCACGGCTGTTTGGGTCAGCAGGATAACCTTAGTGCTGTCCTTGCCAGGGAGTTTTGGTCCAGTTTCCTTTGATGACCAGATCCCCTGGTTTGCCTAAAAGATCAAATCAAATCAAATCAAATCAAACTTTATTGTCACATTGCTGTACATACAACTGTAGTGCAGGCAAGATGAAATTGCGTTTCTCTCTGCATCCATATAAATAGAAGCAGCATGATTTAAGACACACTCCCACATAGCTTCACCCCCCCACCCCCACCCCCCATCCATTCACACATCCCTGAGACATACTTGGGAATAAAACTTACTAACTATAATATACAAATAATATACAAAATGTCCGTAGGTGCAGTAGTGTGTATGAGAGATTCCGGGTCAGCTGTTCAGCATCCTGACAGCTTGTGGAAGGAAGCTGTTGATCAGACTGGTGGTTCTGCCTCTGATGCTCCGGAATCGTTTACCAGATGGAAGAAGTTCAAAGTGTTTATGCAGAGGGTGAGAATGGTCCTTGACAATGTTCAGTGCCCTGCTCCTACAACGGTTCTGAAAAAGTTCTTGGACAGAGGGGAGGGAGACTCCAATTACCCTCTCAGCCCCCTTGACTATCCTCTGCAGGGCTTTTTTGTCTGACATACTTCAGCTGGAGTACCATGTAGCAATGCAGTATGTCAGAACACTCTCCACCACACCTCTGTAGAAGGTCCTGAGGATGCAGATGGAGAGAGAGGCCTGTTTGAGTTTCCTCAAGAAGTGCAGTCTCTGCTGAGCCCGCTTCCTGATCCCCAAGGAATTCTTGCTCCAGGTCAGGTCCTGCGAAATCTGCACTCCGAGGAACTTGATGTTCTCCACTCTCTCCACTAAACGGCCGCCGATGCTGAGGGGGACGTGCTCAGGCTGTGACCGCCGGAAGTCGATAATCATCTCCTTCGTTTTGTCCACGTTGAGCACAAGATTGTTCTCCCTGCACCAGCCCTCCAGGTCTCTCACTTCTTCCCTGTACATTGATTCCTCATCCCTCTGAATAAGTCCCGCCACCGTGGTGTCGTCTGCAATCTTAATAATCTGGTTCCCCTCGTGTCTGGATACACAGTCATGTGTTAGAAGTGTAAACAACAGTGGACTGAGTACACAGCCTTGAGGGGATCCAGTGCTCAGCGTGACAGAGCTGGAGATGTTGTTTCCAACCCGGACAGACTGAGGTCTCTCAGTCAGGAAATCCAGGATCCAGAGACATGTGGCGGTGTTCAGACCGAGAAGGAGTAATTTCTCCATCAGTCTCTGGGGAATAATGGTGTTGAATGCTGAACTGAAATCAATGTACAGGAGTCTGGCGTAGGAGTCTTTCTGGTCCAGGTGGGTGATGACAGAGTGTAGGGTGGTGACTATAGCATCCTCCGTGGAGCGGTTTGAACGATATGCAAACTGGA
The DNA here is from genome assembly GCA_020510985.1 of Pholidichthys leucotaenia. Classification (NCBI taxonomy): domain Eukaryota; kingdom Metazoa; phylum Chordata; class Actinopteri; order Cichliformes; family Pholidichthyidae; genus Pholidichthys; species Pholidichthys leucotaenia. The sequence continues at coordinate 68,898,662 of CM035841.1, forward strand.
GCGGGTCGTGTGATGCAGGGAGGCAGGCTGTAATGTGTGGTTTGACAAGCCGTTCAAAACACATCATCACAATTGATGTCAGTGCAACAGGACAATAGTCATTCAAACAGGACACAACTGGTTTCTTTGCCACCAGTACAATGATAGAGGTCTTGAAGCATCTGGGAACGATGGCCTGACTCAGGGAGATGTTATAAATGTCAGTCAGGACATCCGCCAACTCGCTTGTGCAGTCTCGGAGCACACGTCCCGGAATGTTGTCCGGACCTGCAGCTTTGCGTGGGTTGACTCTGGTTAGGGTACTCCGTGTGTCCGCTGTGTTGATGGTAAAAGCTGGTCTGACCGATGGTGGGGGTGGGCCAGCCCTCCCTCTGATTGTCGAGTTTGATGCTTCAAAACGTGCAAAGAAGTCGTTAAGCCTGTCTGGAAGCGAAGCGTCATCATCATCGACCCCCTGCCTAGACTTATAGCCCGTCAGTGTCCGAACTCCCTGTCACATCTGCTTGGTGTTCCTAGTGTCACAGAGGTGTTCCTGGATTTTCTCTGCATAGGCGCGCTTTGCCGCCTTAAATCCCTTTGAGAGCGCAGACCTGGCTGAGCGGAGGGCGATCCTGTCCTTCGCTCTGAAGGCTGCATCTTTGGCTGTAAGCAGCGAGCGCACCTCTACAGTCATCCAGGGCTTATGGTTACCCCGCATAGTGATGGTCTTCACTGTAGTGACATCCTCTGTGCACTTCGCGATGTAGCTGGTGACTGTATCAGCATACTCCTCCACATCTGTCTTGACTTCCTGGGAGGCTGCTATTTTGAAGACCTCCCAGTCTGTGTGCAGAAAACAGTCTTTCAGTGCAGAGGTTGCACTCTCTGGCCAAATTCTAATTTGTTTCACTGCTGGCCTGCTGCGCTTCAATAAAGTTTTGTAGGCAGGCAGCAGCATCACAGATATGTGATCAGAAAGGCCGAGATGGGGGTGGGGTATCGCCTTATATGCATCTGTGTTTGTGTACACTAAGTCCAACATATTCTCTCCTCTGGTCTTAAAGTCTACACATTGTTTAAACTTGGGGAGCACAGTCTTTAAGCTGGTGTGGTTAAAATCCCCCGCAACCACCACAAAACTGTCCAGGTGTGAAGTTTGGATTTCACTAATCGCATTGTGCAGTTCCCCGAGTGCCTTCTTAGCATTAGCTTTAGCATTAGCACTTGGCGCTATGTAAACACCAGCTACAAACACGTTGCTGAATTCCCTCGGCAAATAATATGGCCGACAATTTACAATAAGGAACTCCGCCAATGGAGAGCAGTGTTTAGACACTAACGTGGCATTGACGCACCAGTTCTTGTTAACATAGATGCATAGCCCACCCACCCCGGCTCTTACCGGAGCTTGCCATTTACCTGTCGGCACGGAACCCGGGACTGTGTGTCCGACACGATCATCGGTAGCACGGGGGCCCCCCAGGGAATGGTGTTGGCTCCCTTCCTGTTCACTCTTTATACTGCGGACTTCTCACACAACACAACACACTGCCATCTACAGAAGTTCTCTGATGACTCTGCGATCGTTGGCCTCATCTCCAATGGAGATGAAGCTGAGTACAGAGGGCTTATCCAGGACTTCGTGGACTGGTGCCATCGGAACTGCCTCCAGATCAACACGAGGAAAACTAAGGAGCTGGTGGTGGACTGCCATAGGCATGGACAACCCCTCTCGTCGGCCTCCGTCGGTCTATGATGACCATGGAAGAGAATCCTAAACGTCTACTCTGCTGGAACAGCACCGCCTGTGGCTGAACAGGCCGATGCGCGAATGACAGTCCCTATCACACAGGTCATACTTGTGGGTGGTCTCCGTGCTGCTGGGTCTGTGGCGGTTCTTCCTGCGGGTCCTTTTTTCATCTGCTGCAGCAGTCAGTCTCTCTTCACCCGCCTTGAGCTGTCTGGTCAGGGTGCCTCTCCATTTGGAGCGGTCCGTTGCAAGGTCCTCCCAGCGCTCTGTGTTGATATCCAGGGCCTTCATGTCTCTCTTGCAGACGTCTCTAAAGCGCAGCTGTGGACGGCCAACGTCTCTCCTGCCAGTTGCCAGTTCTCCATAGAGGACGTCTTTGGGGATTCTGCCATCCTCCATACGGTGAACGTGGCCTAGCCAGCGGAGCCTGCGCTGCCTGAGTAGAGTGAACATGGAGGGAAGGCCGGCGCGGGACAGAACTTCTGTGTTGGGCACTTTGTCCTGCCAGGATATGTCCAGGATGTGGCGAATGCAGTGCAAGTGGAAGGAGTTCAGTCTCTTTTCCTGCCGGGCGTATGTTGTCCACATCTCACTCCCATAGAGCAGTGTGCTGATGACGCAGGCATTGTACACTGCCATTTTCGTCTTGACAGAGAGTTTGGGATTCTCCCACACTCGTGTGGTGAGGCGAGCGAGTGTGAAGGCTGATTTTCCAATCCTCTTGTCGATCTCTGTATCAAGGGAGAGGTTGTTGCTGATCGTGGACCCCAGGTACGTGAACTGATTCACGACCTCCAGCTTGTAGTCATCAATGGTGATGGTTGGTGGTGCTTCCGTGCCTTGCGCCAAGACGTTAGTCTTCTTCAGGCTGATGGTAAGCCCGAAGTCCTTGCATGCCTGGGAGAAGCGGTCCATCAGGGTCTGAAGCTCCTGCTGTATGTGGGTTGCGACTGCAGCGTCGTCTGCGAACAGCATGTCTCTGATTAGAGCCTCGCGTACTTTGGTTCTGGCTTTCAGGCGGGCGAGGTTGAAAAGCCTGCCGTCAGATCTTGTGTGCAGGTAGATTCCCTCTGTTGCTGTGCTGAAGGCATGCCTCAGGAGCATAGCAAAGAAAATCCCAAAGAGGGTTGGCACAAGTACACAGCCCTGTTTCACTCCGCTGCGTATGTTGAATGGCTCTGAGACGTTGCCATCGTGCTGCACTATCCCCTGCATGTTGGTGTGAAACGATTCGATGAGGCTTTGCAACTTTGGTGGGCATCCTATCTTTGGCAGGATCTTGAAAAGGCCCTCTCTGCTGACCAGATCGAACGCTTTGGTGAGGTCGATGAAGGCGACGTACAGAGGCATGTTCTGTTCTCTGCATTTCTCCTGGAGTTGGCGGATGGAGAATATCATGTCTACCGTCGATCGCTCAGCGCGGAAGCCACACTGAGACTCGGGGTAGACTCGTTCGGCAAGCTTCTGTAGACGAACGAGAACAACTCGTGCGTAGACTTTGCCAACAACGCTGAGGAGGGAAATGCCCCTGTAGTTGTTGCAGTCGCTTCTCTCCCCTTTGTTTTTGTAGAGGGTGATGATCTTGGCGTCCCTCATGTCCTGTGGTACGGCACCTTCCTTCCAGCACTGGCAGAGGATGTCATGCAATGGCAGCAGTAGGGCGGTCTTGCAGTGCTTGATCAGGTCAGGGGATATGCCGTCGTTGCCGGGTGCCTTGCCAGCGGCCAAGCTATCAATGGCCTTACTGAGTTCGTCGATGGTTGGCTCGGCGTCAAGTTCGTCCATGGATGGCAGGCAGTCGATGGCATCAAGGGCTGACGGTGTCACGGTGTTCTGTCTAGAGTAGAGGTCAGAGTAGTGTTCCGCCCATCTCTCCATCTGCTTGTTCTTCTCTGTGATCATCTCCCCAGTGGAAGATTTGAGGGGGGCTGTCTTGCTCTGAGCCGGACCAAGTGCTTTCTTGATGCCATCGTACATACCACGGATGTTCCCTGTTATGGCAGCGGTTTGAATGTCTTGGCTGAGCTGAGTCCAGTACTCGTTGGCACAGCGCCGAGCAGTCTGCTGAACTTTGTTTCTCGCAGCCCTGAGAATCTGGAGATTCTTCTCGTTTGGGTACTTCTTGTACTCAGCAAGTGCTGAGCGATTGGCTTCAATGATGGGGGTCATCTCGGTCAACTTGGCATCAAACCAGTCCTGTGACTTCGAGGTCTTCCTCCCAAAGGTAGCCAAGGCTGTGCGGTGGATGGTGTTTCGCAGCTCTTCCCACTTCTGCTTTGCAGATTCTCCTCCTTGTGGTACACCAAGTTCCTTCTCAAAGGTGGAGGCAAACTGCTCAACAAGTTCTGGTTGGGCCATCTTGCTGATGTCAATCCGTGCCTTTCCAGGTTGTCTAGCACGATGGAATTTCTTCAGCTGCAGCTTGACCTTGCACCACACCAATGAATGGTCTGTGTCGCAATCTGCACTCTGGAACGAACGGGTGATTAGCACGTTCTTCAGTGAGGTGCGCCTGGTCAGGATCAAGTCTAGCTGGTGCCAGTGCTTTGAGCGCGGATGTTGCCAGGAAACCTTGTGTTCACCTTGTGTTCACCTTGTGCACAGCACCAGTAAATATACAGGGAACAGACATTGAGATGGTGACATCCTACAAGTACCTGGGTGTTCATCTGAACAATAAACTAGACTGGTCACACAATACTGACGCACTCTACAAGAAGGGACAGCGCAGGCTGTTCCTACTGAGGAGACTCAGGTCTTTTGGTGTACAAGGGGCGCTGCTGAAGACATTCTATGACACGGTGGTGGCATCAGCCATCACTTTTGGAGTGGTCTGCTGGGGCAGTGGCATTACTGCAGCCGATAGGAAGAGACTGAACAAACTGATCAAGAAAGCTAGCTCTGTCCTGGGGCAGCGCCTTGATCCGGTGGAGGAGATAGGAGAGAGAAGGACGGTGGCTAAACTGTCATCTCTGCTGGAGTCCGAGTTCCACCCTATGCAGGACATACTGAATGCACTGAGGAGCTCATTTAGCAGCAGACTACATCATCCCAGGTGCACAACCGAGAGGTTTCGCAGGTCCTTCCTACCAACGGCTGTCAGACTGTACAACCTAAGCAGGGCTGCTCGCAGAGATAGCAAAAAGACGTAACAACCTAATAGTTTTTTGAATGCAAAAGATGCAATAGACTTACACAATGGTCCCCTCCGGCATACAACTAGGAAAATACCGGTCACTATGGAGGGTGAGAATATGTATGGGCACATAATCATACCATGTAGGTTAACTAAGTAGACAGTTGTGCTGTTTCATCCCATCTGGCAACAATGCTCTGCACTGTGTGTGTTTATATATTTACATATTTATTCCATCTAGCTACAATGCTCCACACTGGGTGTGTTTATATTTATATATCTATATATTTATTCCATCTAGCTACAATGCTCCACACTGTGTGTGTTTATATATCTACATATTATTCCATCTAGCTACATTGCTCTGCACTGTGTGTGTTTATATATTTACATATTTATTCCACCTAGCTGCAATGCTCTGTACTGTGGGTGTTTATATATCTACATATTTATTCCATCTAGCTACAATGCTCCACACTGTGTGTTTATATACTCATATATTTATTCCATCCAGCTACAATGCTCTGCACTGTGTGTCTCAGTGTATATATATATATTTATAGTAATATGTACATATGTATATTAGCTGCTCTTGCTTGCTTGCTTTTTTTCCTTGCCTTCTGATTGTTGCTCTGAGTGTTGCTATCCCTGTGCTGTTGCAATCCTGGAATTTCCCCGTTGTGGGACTAATAAAGGCTTATCTTATCTTAACATCGCCATATCTTCCAGTTGAATGGCCTCGTCAGGAATGTTGCCGTGGAGCCATGTCTCGGTGAAAACAAACACACAGCAGTCTCTCCACACTCTCCGGGTTTCTCTCAGCAGACGCAGCTCGTCCAGCTTGTTTTCAAGGGAGCGGACGTTAGAGAGAATGAGCGATGGTACCGCTGGCCTGGAGGGGTTAGCCTTTAGCCTAGCATGGATCCCGGCCCTTTTTCCACGCTTTTGCTTGCGTTCGCTCCGCTTACGCCTCCTCCTCTCTCGGGTAGCTTCCAGCGGGGACTCCGCCAGAATACCATGCTGGCGTAGAATGTCCAAATCACAACCGATCGCCGCGATTCTTGCAGCATGCAGTACCTTGATGTTTAATAAGGTCTCACGGTTGTAAGTTTTACAGAATGTACGTCTGGGAAGATCAAAACTCTCACACTCGCTGATGCCAAGAGGGGCTGCTGCGTCCGTGCGCGCTGCTGCCATCTTATTAAAAACTGATGGGTGCACCTCCCACGGTTCCTTCGTCACATGGTCCCTCCTGGGAAGGGCAGTATGGATAACATCACTGTCAGTTGTCATTCTTTGCATGTAATCACCCAGAAACCCTTCCTCATCACCTAAGTTAAATGGCTTCAATAATAGGGTTTGCCATTCACAATTTCCCTATTTTTCTTATTTGTGTAGTATACTAATCCTGTAGATTGTTGATGGTAAGCTAAATGGTTTCCTAGATAAATGTTTGGTCCTAATAATTTTGGAACTGTACTTAAATGTGACATGATTTGACTTACAAAGTGTATTCCATTAAATGTTTCCCATTATCTAAGTAAATCATTTCAGCTATTTTAAATCTTGATATTGTTTCAGTTCTGCCATAGCAGTATTCAGATTAGTGCAGGGGAAAGCCTTTGTATGTTCAATAAGTATGTCTGTAATTTCTTAACATTTTTACCTTCACTCTTATTTAGCTCAATGAGATCCATGCAAAAGTTTTGAAAAGACTAAGTTCATGCATGGAAGATCAAATTATTTTGCTTTGAGCTCCCTAAAGCATTGTTCTCTTAATTGAGTAAGAATCTGTATTGTCTTTGTAGTAGATTCTAAATTGATTCCCACAGTAAGCATAAATTCAGCATTAATTGGACTTTCCCTAGACATTTGGAACTTTTCTCATAAATTTGCATGGTTTTCTTCTTCCTTATCAGTTTACCTTGCTTCTTATAAACATGATATTTCTTTTTACAGTAATCTGTAAATATGTTTCAGTGCATGGTTTTCTTAAATGCCTGAAAATCTATTGATTTAAATTTAACTTCTCCTATTGAATATTGTGATTTCATTACCAAGCGGTTTCATCTATATTTTTCTCCACATTACTGATCATTTATTGATAATTTTTTATGTATTATCTATTTTTCTGAGAATTTTGATAATTATTTTTTGCTAATTAATTTCTGTGGAACCCCCCCCCCTCCCCCGAAGCATGGAGACGCACATACATCAAAGTTACAGGGTATTTGCTTGATGGTTAGTGTCTTTTTTACTAGAAGGAAGCATGTTACCACTTTTTATGTGTTACACACAGTTAATTTAGATAAAAATTTGTGAGTAGTGTAGCTCTTTCAAAATGAAGTTTCAATAGTCATAGCTTCTTTTGTGCTTGTGTAAAACAGCTGTCTGTGCAGAGTTAATGAAATTTAGCTTCTATTGTAACCATTCTGAGTTAGTCGCTAAGACCACGTCTGTTTGTCCAGTTGAACACAGACAGGTTTAATTTGTGTAAGTGAATCCTTGTGAAAGGTTGTGTCACACTGTCAGTGGAAAGGTGGACATATTGCCTAATTAGAATCTGGCTTAATTTTGTTCAAGGAATGCCTTATTTTATATATTCCTTGATAAATTATGGTGTGGACTGTAGTCCTGAGGCCCGGATGGGCCGAGGCCAAGCACCGGGAGCACAGACCAGGTCTGTAGCAGTCATCGTCATACAAAACAAGTATTCCTTATTACTGTCACATTTCTGAAATGTGGTACTGTCACACTATTATGTAGTAAGTGGTATAATTGCAAAGTGTGAGATTGCAATGTGTCAGATGCATCCTGCAATGTGAAGTCATATAAACACTACATTTTGAAAGTCAAAGTCATTTAAATTGATATGCGTTATGTCATTGTCAATGTCATTTGTTCTACTTAGCTTCGGCAATGCTTGTCAACTGTGAGGTCCTCCGTGAGGTCCTTCCCCCGTCACGCCGCCGCTGTGCCCCAGCCAATGAGCCATGACCATGCCTGTCACACACTGTCCAGCCTCCTCACATCTCCCACAAAGATCAAATCTCGGTGTCATTCTGTAAAAAAAAAAAAAATTAAAAAAAATTGGGGGAAGCCTTCAGGCTACCCCAGTCAGCACGTCAGGATTTATATCAACAGGAGTGCAAATTTATCACCCCATAAATTGATTTTGCTAGTAATCCAGTTATCATCATTAGTTTGTGTCCCTTAAATGTTTCACATTGTTTATCCCACTGTTGATTATAACGTTTAATGTTCAGAAACACAAATGAATTATTGATTTTATTATTTTGTCACATATTGCATATGTCACCAAGGATTTATTATAAAAAAAATCACAAAAAACCCTTTAAATTACACCTAAAGCTTCTACAATTTGAATAATGTGATTTTGCTATTCACAAGTATTTGCTAAATATTCAGTGAATCAGTAAATGCTTTACCAATGTACACGAGTCAGCATTACTTTAAGATCACTTTTTAAATAAAACAGTGTCATATATTAGAAGCCTTAAATCAATGCAGCATTTAGAATTAGCAATTGCGGTGTGTAACTTAAAAGATTAAAATGTGTAGTTACACACGTGAGTAACTGCAAAGTGTAGGCCTAATCTCTTTCCTTGAGTGGCAGAGGTCATAGACCAACACTCTGTGTTAAGGATTTTATTGCACAGGAAAAAAACAACAACAACAACAACATTTTGAGCCTGGACATGCAAGGTCAGAATGGTTGATACTCCAGTCTGTTTTTTTTTTCTCTCTCTCTAAATCCTGCAATCCTTCAGACCTTGAGCCTTCTTCTTTTCCCCCTTTTTTTACATGGACAGTGAAAGGATCAAAATGTAAATAAGCACACAGTCATTTATTAAAAAGTGAGTTTAGTATTATTGAAACAAAGCAACAATATGACTCAGAATTATCAACACCTCTGTTTGATAGTGTTGGTTAAATGACATGATTGCTCTGTCTTTCTCACACTTCTTTATCTGCTTGCTTCACATGCTACACTGCAGAGTTTAGTTTACACCTTATAATTCATTTGCTGAAATCAGTTAGAATCAGTTCTGCACACAGCAGAACTGCCACATATGCGGAAATGTATTATTGATACAATGAGGTAAAACCCCTCCCTCTTGCATGAGGGAGTGGTTAAGCTTTTAAAAACTATAGGGCCCACTTTTTGAGTGGCACACTCTTGGGGAATTGCCTAAAGAGCTGTGTCCCAGCGCTGCTTGTATCCATATCTCACTTTCAGTAAAAAAAAAAGAAAAGAAGAGTATACTTCATCTCTCAGTCTGATTATTTGGCCATCGTATCAAAGAACTGGGGTTTAAGGTATTTTAGACTCAACAATTTGGTGTTTCTGCCCGGTTACGAGGCTAAATTTTAGTTTTAGTTTTGTAAACGGTGTGAGGATTTTTTCTCTACAGACTGGCAGCCACAACATGATAAGAGGTGAGCAGAAAACCTTTTTCAATAAATTTCTGCCTGTCCCTTTGGGGACAGCCCTTTCTGTAGAGATTAAATATTCATGCGCGTGTGATTTTATTTGTGGAATAAAACTGAGATATGGTCTTGAATTTATGATATATTGTAAGAAATATATTTACTGAGTTTGATAAGGAAATCTCCAAATGGTTTTGACTCCCGAGGGATGAGTCAGACGCATTAATACCATCCCTGAAAGTCCGGTGGACATATAATAAAGACAAAAAAATCCTGTAGGGCCACCAGAAGGGTTGGAGAGAGCTTGGGTAATAGGTTTAAACCCCGGGGTGGCTGAAATAGGGCCATCGAAAAAGTTGTGTTACCCCGTTACGCATAGCTTGGCCAAAAGGTTATAACCCTTTGAAATCATTGCTTGATTTCAAAAAGGAGAAGGCTGGCACCCCTCGCATATTTAGCCAGACCAAGTGGTTGTAACTCCCAGAGAAATTGCAACGAGCATGTTTCTAAAAAATAGTTGGTCTTACCGCATTAGATAGGGACCTACTGTGTGTGAAATAAACACATAAGTTTTAAGTTACGCAATCAATTCATAGGTGATATATAATAATATAACTAAACTAATTATAGTAAAAAAAAACACGGTGATGTGTGAGGCAATATTGTCGTGAGGAAGTGGAAATAAAAAAATCATAATAATAATTTCATTCTATACTATAAGATATTGATATTAGACTATAACATTTAAAGACGGTTGGATTTAAAGGGTAACAAAACTGGATAATGATAAAAGACAATGGTAAAATGGATAATGATAAAAGCAGCTCTGAATATCCATTGGGTAGTCTGGGTTATGCTATAAATAAAATGGAGGAAGTGCTGAAAACCACTTTGACAATGAAGAGTGAAAACAGCTTAAAACATGGGTAAAAAGGTTACAAATAGATGACTTGTTTGGCAATGTGGGGGCCCCCTAACAGATAGATTAGACAAAGCCGTTTATGTGGATTATTGCAGTTTGGGTTGTTTTGTCTTTCTGGAAGGTTGCTGCTTCGACGTTGTGGAGAGAGGAGAGAGGAGCAATTCTGTGTTTGTGTGTGTGTGTGGTTGTTTTAGAAAAAAGGGAGAATGAAAAAAAAAAGGCTGTGTGGGTGCTGATCTGTGACAGGGGAATTAAATTAATTAAATCACCCTTTATTGTCATTCAACTGTACAACCAATCATGTACAGTAGAATGAGATTGTGTTTTACCTGTCTACTGTGTTAATCACACACACCCCAAGTGTAGAATCAGAGGGCCACTGCCATGCAAGGCGCCGCCACAAATTTCCCTCCGCCATTCCATTATTGCTGAGCACCAAGCTGGACGGCAGAAAGTTCCACTTTTATATGGTCTTCGGCATGACCCGGCCGGGATTTGAACCCCTGCCTCCCGGGTGTGGGGCGGATGCTCTACCAACTGAGCGAATGAGAAGATATGGGTATTTTTACAAAGTTTTGGGGTTTTACTTTTTCAATCTAACTTTGTGGGTTTTTAACTAATGTTGCATACGTGATAAATTATTTACATATTTTTAAAGCAATTTTTGACGTATTACTGACCTTTTTTCTTTGACTGAAGCATAACAGTGCACTTTACAGGGAAAAAAGGACACATGACGTAACGACGTGACCACAGGCACTAAGAACACCAAGTATAAATGTTTACATCTTAATCAGTGTTACCAGCATGACAATGATGAAATTAATTGAATATTACAATGTCATGATGTCACTTAATAATGCCTAATCACTGAAGGCTTTATGTATACCCTATATTACATGATTTAAAGCATAGAGGTTCAAAAGAGATTGATAATTAATGTGTTTTTGCATATGATTTGCCAGAAACTACGGATTATCAAACAGAGGTCTTGGTAATTGTATGTTATATTGTTGCTTTGTTTAAATAATACTATACTAACCTTTTAATAAATGACATATGCAATCTTATTTACATTTCGACCTTAGGCCTGACTTTTTCCCTCCTGGAGAAAATAGCAAGATGATGATGAAGTTTTTATTATTGGGAGATGGTAAATTTATGAACAGAAAAGACAGAAATACCACAAGAATTTTGATAGATACTGAGACTGATTAGTGGGTTGTGTCAGTCTGACCTAGATAAGAATAGACAGAATCAACCTTTAAAAAAACACAGACCCCAGACTGTGGCTCTGTGTCATAAATTCCTGAAAACAGAGATTAGGTTTATATCTACAGTTATTCATTCTAAAATGCAACACTGGTCTAAGGCTTTTAAATAGGATATTGTTTTGTTTGAATATAATCCTAAACTAAGTGATTACCACTGTCAGTTGGTAAAACCTTAATTAATTCATAGAATATTTAGTGAATACTTGTTGGAAGTAGTGAACTCACATTCAAATTGTGGAAGCTTTAGGTGTGATTTAAAGTAGAACTGAACTGAACGGCATTGAACGGCACTGGGTGATAGTACATACAATTATAAAGATAATTTATCATTGGCACCCCCTCCACAAATCCCGGAATCTTGGAGAAAATCGCGATTTTGAATTTCCCGCCCTGAAAAATCAGACAAATCCGCCGATTAACCGAAGTGCAGCCGGAGTTCCGCGTGACGTCACAAGTGTGACACAGTCCTCCATGTTTACCATTGCGAGCACGTCGACACTGGTTTTTTTTTGGTGCATTTTGTCGTGATAGTCGACTACAAAACACTTCCAACACCTGGGAAGATCTGTTCAGTGGCCAAGGAAAGCTGTCATGGCGACGAAAGAAAAGAAAGGGGGAGGAAAAGCGACCGGGAAGCGATGCGTTTCTAGATATAGATATTACAGTGATCCCTCGCTACTTTGCGTTTCACCTTTCGCGCCCTCAGTGCATCGCAGATTTTTCAAAAATATTCATCAAAAATTCAAAATTGAGAAAAAATGGCACGAAAGTTGCCCGGGCGCTAGCAGAAGGCAGGGAGAGCACATTAGAACATCAGGTATCAACACGGAGAGCCCGCACAACTCAAAATCCACCTCTCTGACCACCGCTCCACTCCTCTCCGCCCACCTCTTCACCGCTCGGGAATCTCGCAAGCTGATTGGCCGAGACGTTTTACCTCCCAAGCTGATTGGCCGAGACGTTTTACCCAGCTTCTCTCCCTGCAGAGCGCCCATACCCAGCGAAGGAAGACCGCATTCATTGTTCTTTATTGCTCGTGTTGCTTAGTGGCACTTTTCGCTGTTCTCTTGTGCCTTTTTGTGCAAAATAGTGCTTGTGATGCCCTTGGGGGAGGGGTGACGCTACTTCGCTGTTTTTCACTTTTCGCGGTCGGTTCTGGTCCCCATTAAACGCGATAAGTGAGGGATCACGTATTTATAAATAGCACAGTCAAATGCAGAGGCCAGTTCTGTTCATGTGTATTGCCACTATAGTCTGTAGAAGTATTGTAATACATAGCCCAATTTTTTGAATGAATGAATGAATTTATTTATTTCGGATAGTACAGTACAGGTTGAAAGAAACTGAATGATATAACAACAAGGTCAAATTGAACAATGACTCATCTGATTATACAATTCAACGTAAGTTATCCAAAATGGGTGATGGCTGAAGCCGCAGCTTATATTGCCCACCCATATTCCATCCAAGAATTCAAAAGAGAAAACAGGCAAGAGAGATTATAATTCAAAACAAAACTAAGACAAAATGTGACAGAGAAAGAAAACTAAGCTACAACACAACACAGGCTGGACATGTTACAACTCGCCGCTCATTAGCGGCGCCAGCTGCGCGCACACTTGCGCCTCGTCAGCAGCGTGGGATATAAGCCACTCTGCCTTGGGCTTCGGCATGAAGCCGTCTGATTCCTTCAGCCCTCTTGCTGCAGAGGAACCCCCTCATCTCCCAGCAAGATCTACAGCGTAAGCATACCTACCTTTGCCTTTCCAGTCTCTCCCCTGTGCACAGGTGTATTCCCCGGCGGCGGACCTCGCCTCTGCATCGCCGTCTGCCAGCTGCTGTCACAGGTGCATTAGGTCTCCCGGGCTCGCCCTTGTGCACGCCTGCCGCCTGCCACACTCCTGCATCCTCCTCTGTCTCGTCACCGATCCTGAATGCCTCTTCACTCTGAAAACTCTGGTGTTCTTGACTGTTGGAACTGCTATCATCTGCCATTGTTGTTTTGTTTAGGGATCACACTCGTGACGTCACGCAGCGTCGTCTGCACTACTTCCGGTTTGTTTGGCACTGCCAGCCAGAGGCAAAAGTTTATCGGCTTATAGCTTGGCCATCGCACGGCCTAAAAATTTCTTTTATGTGTTGAAAAATACAATAGGTAATAATGAATTAATCTGCTATTCTACTTTTTGCGCCAAAAGGTGGGTTCAGTTCTACTTTAAAGGGTTTTCTGATATTCCTTATTCTTTGTTTTTCTAAAGGAAGAGGAAAAGCATTCAAAAAAAATTTTTTTAGCTTTCACCAGGAATTAGATTTGTCAAATTAATAAGGAATCATACTATCATCATTACCTTTTAATTTAATAAATCTTTGGTGACATGTGCAATATGTAATAAAATAATAACAATAATTGACGTTCATTGACCGAAAGGGTGACATTGACATTGACTGACCCAGGAGAAAGGACCCCTAAATCGATAAGCATTTTTTGAAGCTAAGTATGACTTTGCATGACATTGTAAATGACATAAAGCATAATGATTTAACCACTTGCACTCCGTTGTTCCGCGGGTGGGCAAGTCTCTGCGTTCTAGGGCGCATGAGGGCGCACGAGAGCGCCCTCGTGCGTGCTTGGACGCATGACGCATGATGGTGGTGATGGTGATGTAGTGGCGTCCAAGCGCCACTAAAAACAAAACTGCAGAGACAGCCGCGAACAGATTAGTTCATCTGATTGACCTCTCATTCGACTAATAAGAGCCTTGAATTGGGTTTCTGAAACCTTGAAGAGCCAATGAATGAAAATCTAGGAAGGAGGACCCGCCTACTGTGAACGCAGGAGCCAATTGAAGCACAGAAATTCAGGCTGGGTGAAGAGAGATTTACTGTTGCAACAGATGAAAACAAAGGACGCTGGACGAATCTACTACAGACCCAGGCTCACCCAGCAGCATGGAGAACACCCACAAGTGGGACCTGCACTCATTCCAGCAGAATAGACGGAAGCCGACGACAAAAGTCGTAAATCATTCGCCAAAACGGCAATAATGGAATTATGTTGATCGGGATCCACGAGCAGAGCAGCGTCGCGTTCGTCTGACAATGGGGGAAGAGATGTTCGCCACGACTCTGCTGCTTTGAAGAGGTAAGGTGTTATAAGCTAAATTATTATTTATCCCTGAAAACTGTAATCCAAAAATGACTTTTGACCGATCGGTAAATTACAACTGTACTGCGCACAAAGTACGAAGTGCGTGCGCCGCGATAAATGGTTCATTTGCCGTGTTGGGACCGTGAAGGCCCCCCCCCCCCCCCGCTGCAGAAGAGGAGCGGGGGGGGGGCATTCACGGTCCGAACGCCCCCCGGTCCGCGGGGGAAAGCATATGAGTCTATTCCATCATGTAGCGATGGCCCTCTTCTGTAGCGAGGGGGGGAGCGTTCACGGTCCGTTCACGGTTTCCCCCCCCCCCCACACACACACACAGTAGCGAGGGGGGGGGGAGCCGCTGTGAAAACATGCAAGGAGTGTAATCCGTCATGTAGCGAGGGCCGAACTCGGTCCTTGATAGCAGGGGGGGGGGGAAACGACCCCCCGCCCACACACACACACACAGACACAGCCCTGAGTGTGACCTTTCATTAGAGCCTAAAATGAAGATTCTACATTGAATTATTCAAAAGTTACAGACGTTTTTCCAAACTGTGCCATTTGGCACAATTTGGCACAGTTCCAAAACGCCTGGGACCAGCCTGAGAACAAAGCTGCGTAAAATATTCATTTTTTGTGGTACTGTTACCAAATTTGGATCTCAGCTGGATAACACTTGGTTCTACATTTCTGTTGCATTTTCCAGCCGGATCGGACAGCTGTGTGTTATTTACAAGCATTTGTATCCAAAAAAACACTGTGTCCAATTTTTTTTTCTTCAAGTTCAGTATGTTTAGATGACTGTAACTCAGTGGCCGGAGCACGTAGAGAGATTATGGTTTTTTTGCCAAAAAATTCAAAGTGTTTTCTTTTAAATGAGACCAACCCCATGAAGATGCTGCAAAGGGTTGAATAACAGCTTTCGATTTACTTTGGGCACGTTATTTTTTGGCATTTTTAGGAAAATTGCCCGGAGTGCAAGTGGTTAAATGACTCTGACTTTACAAATGTAATGTTTATATGATTTTGCATGATTTACCAAGGAATGTGATCGATTTTGTTATCGTATCATCAGACCTGCGACCGTATGTCTTGGACACCCGAGTAAAGAGAGGTGCAGAGCTGTCAACTGATCACCACCTGGTGGTGAGTTGGATCCGATGGCAGGGGAGGAAGCCATTCAGACCTGGTAGACCCAAACGTATAGTGAGGGTGTGCTGGAAGAGTCTGGCTGAGGCCCCTGTCCGGGAGGTCTTCAACTCCCACCTCCGGAAGAACTTCAACCACATTCCGAGGGAGTCTGGAGACATGGAGTCTGAATGGGCCATGTTCTCCACCTCTGTTGTTGAAGCGGCAGCCCAGAGCTGCGGCCGCAAGGTGGTCGGTGCATCTCGTGGTGGCAACCCCCGAACCAAGTGGTGGACACCAGTGGTGAGGGGGGCCATTAAGCTGAAGAAGGAGTCCTATCAAGCTTGGTTGGCTTGTGGGACTCCCGAAGCAGCTGAGGTGTACCGGCAGGCCAAGCGGAGTGCAGCTCGGGTGGTTGCTGAAGCAAAAACCCGGGTATGGGAGGAGTTCGGTGAGGCCATGGAACAAGACTTTCGGTCGGCTTCAAAGAGATTCTGGCAAACTGTTCGGCGGCTCAGGAGGGGAAAGCAGCTCCCCGTCCACACTGTGTATGGTGCGGATGGGACACTGTTGACTTCAACTGGGGATATCGTCGGGCGGTGGAAGGAATACTTCGAGGATCTCCTCAATCCCACTGATACGCCTTCCACAGAGGAAGCAGGGTTTGGGGACGAGGGGGATGACTCGCCTATCACAGGGGCTGAGGTCGCCAAGGTGGTTAAAAATCTCCTTGGTGGCCGGGCCCCGGGGTGGACGAGATTCGCCCCGAGTACCTCAAGGCCCTGGATGTTGTTGGGTTGTCATGGTTGACACGCCTCTGCAACATTGCGTGGAGGTCGGGGGCAGTGCCTTTGGCATGGCAAACCGGGGTGGTGGTTCCTCTCTTCAAAAAAGGGGACCGGAGGGTGTGCTCCAACTTTAGAGGGATCACACTCCTCAGCCTCCCTGGGAAGGTCTATGCCAAGGTACTGGAGAGGAGAGTCCGGCCGTTGGTCGAACCTCGGATTCAGGAGGAGCAATGTGGTTTTCGTCCTGGCCGTGGCACATCGGACCAGCTCTTTACCCTCTCGAGAATTCTTGAGGGTTCGTGGGAGTTTGCCCAACCAGTTTACATGTGTTTTGTGGACTTGGAGAAGGCATTTGACCGCGTCCCTCATGGATTTTTGTGGGGGGTGCTTCGGGAGTATGGGGTATCGGGCTTGTTGTTACGAGCTATTCGGTCTCTGTACGACCGTTGTGAGAGTTTAGTTCGCATTGCCAACACTCGGTCGGAGTCATTCCCAGTGAGAGTTGGACTCCGCCAGGGCTGCCCTTTGTCACCGGTCCTGTTCATAATTTTTATGGACAGGATTTCTAGGCGCAGCCAGGGAATGGAGGGTGTCATGCTTGGTGACCACAGGATCTCATCTCTGTTGTTTGCAGATGATGTTGTCCTGTTGGCTTCATCCAGCAATGACCTACAGCTCTTGCTGGGACGGTTTGCCGCTGAGTGTGAAGCGGCTGGGATGAGAATCAGCACCTCCAATTCCGAGTCCATGGTCCTCAGCCGGAAAAAGGTGGATTGTCCTCTCCGGGTTGGGGACAGGCTCCTGCCCCAAGTGGAGGAGTTTAAGTATCTTGGGGTCTTGTTCACGAGTGAGGGGAAAATGGAGCGAGAGATCGACAGACGGATTGGAGCAGCATCTGCAGTGATGCGGACGTTGTACCGGTCTGTTGTGGTGAAGAGGGAGCTTAGTTCTAAGGCAAAGCTGTCGATTTACCAGTCAATCTACGTTCCTACTCTCACCTATGGTCACGAGCTTTGGGTAATGACCGAAAGAACGAGATCGCGGATACAAGCGGCTGAAATGAGCTTTCTCCGTAGGATTGCTGGACTCACCCTCAGAGATAGGGTGAGGAGCTCAGTCATCCGGGAGAGGCTCAGAGTAGAACCGCTGCTCCTCCACATTGAAAGGAGTCAGTTGAGGTGGTATGGGCATCTGATTAGGATGCCTCCTGGACGCCTCCCACTTGAGGTGTTTCAGGCACGTCCCACTGGGAGGAGACCCCGGGGCAGACCCAGGACTCGGTGGAGAGACTATGTCTCCCAGCTAGTCTGGGAACGCCTTGGTATCCCCTCTGAAGAGCTGGAGCAGGTGGCTGGGGAGAGGGAAGTCTGGGCTTCTCTGCTTGAACTGCTGCCTCCGCGACTCGGACCTCCGGAAAAGCGGTAGAAGATGGATGGATGGATGTATAAAATGAGGCATTCCTTGTACAAAATTAAGCCCAATTCTAATTAGGCAATATGCCCACCTTTCCATTGACTGAAAGAGTGTGACATGATCTTTATTCATTTATACAAATTCAACCTATCTGTGTTCAACTGGACAAACTGACCTTATCAATGCTAAAGCATATCAAATATGCACAGATAGCTATTTTGTTTTTCTTAAATGGAATTTGTAAATTAGTTCAAGAGACATCATAAAAGAAGCCATGATTAGTGAAATCTCATTTTGAAGGAGCTGTACTACCCGCAAATTTTCATCTAAATTAAAAGTGGTAACACACTTCCTTTCAGCGAAAGAATCAAGCAAATACCCTGTAACTTTGCTGTATGTACGTCTCCATGCATTGAACGGGGGTATCAAAGAAATTAATTAGCAAAAATAATTAGCAATTCTCAGAAAAATAGATAATACATAAAAAATTATCAATAGATGATCAATAATGAAGAGAAAAATACAAATGAAACTGCTTGGTAATGAAATCACACCTTTCAATAGGAGAAGTTAAAAGTTACATCAATAAATTTCCAGATGTGGCGCCCATAACGGTAGCATTATGAAGCTCACATATTCCACAGCAGAGACCCAAGCTCAGAAGGACTTTAAGCTTGCGGTGTGTATTGACATCACGCCTCAGAGGGACAATGAGTCTGGACCACCTGCAAGGACGGTCTGACCTCCTGGGGTCAGACAGAAGAGACAAGAGGACTCTGGAGTGATTAAATGTAAATGTGATTCTGTGTTTGATGCGTGGGTATAAATGTGGGTGCTTGACCGCAGCTCTCCCTCTTATTTTTCCGACTGAGAGAGAGAGCCGTGGGATGTGAAATGGAATAAATCAATACTGAGAAATCATCAGTCTCATCATTTCATTGATTCCCACATTGGTGACCGACACGTGAAATACACAGAAAGGCTTGGTCATGGAGGACACAAGCTCAATCAAGCTCCCCGAGTTCTGGCAGGATGACCCGCACTCATGGTTCCAACACGTGGAATCCCGGTTCCTGCTCGAGGGAATATCGTCGGATGACATCAAATTCCATAATGTCATCACAAGACTCGACAGCCGCACAGCTCGGTGTGTGCGGGGCCTGGTGCAGCAGCCACCCGCTGCTGGCAAATACGACGCGCTGAAAGCCGCCCTCATCGGGAGTTTTGTGCCGTCAGCCGAGGTGAGGGCCAGGCGACTTCTGGACCTGCGCGACAGAGGAGGACGCAGGCCGACTGTCCTCATGGAGGACATGCTGCAGATGATCGGGGCGGACAATGATGCGTTCCTATTTAAGCGCATCTTCTTGAGGACCCTCCCAGCACACATGAGGAGTTTCCTGTCCAGCATGAGGTGCATGAACCAGCAAGACTTCCGCGCGCTGGCCAGGGAAGCGGAACGGCTCCTCGACGCCTGCGACGAGTAGGAGACTTCTGTGGCAGCAGCAGACCTCGCAGCGGCGGCCGGGGACAGTGAAGAGCTAGGGGCAACAGAGGCAGCCCCAGCGACGACGGCAGCGGCACGGTCCCAAGGCAGAGGAGGGGACGGCCTCTGCTTTTACCATCGGCACTTCGCTGAGAAGGCGCACAGATGCATCCCGCTGTGCATTTTGAAAAAACAGGGAAACGCACGAGCCGGGAGTCATTAGCAGCTTCGACTCTCGGTGAACAAAGCGAGCTGCTGTACCTGACAGACGCGAGCTCCAGGCGGCAATTCCTCGTGGACACCGGAGCCCAGAGGAGTTTCATCACCGCGACCCATGCAGATCGAGTGGCTGGCCCCCACGGAGATGGGGCAACGGCAGCAAACGGCTCGCCAATCAAAACTTTCGGGGAAAGGACGCTGCGCCTGTCCTTGCATGGCCGCACATATGAATGGACTTTCATTGTAGCGGCGGTGAGTTTCAACATGTTAGGCGCTGACTTTTTGTGCTCACATGGCTTGTTAGTAGATCTGGTTAATAGACGCCTGGTTAATGCACTCTCTTTTTGTTCTATTCCTTGTGCAGCTCGGGTGTCACCGCCGCCAGTACAGACCAACGGTGCCACAGCAGGCGGTAAGTTCCACACCCTTCTAAACCAGTTCCCAGCACTCCCAGTTCCTACGTTTTCAGCTAAGGTTGCGAAGCACGGGGTGGAGCACTTTATCACCACAAGTGGCGCACCAGTTTTTGCAAAAGCTCGGTGCCTGGATGCAGCTAAGCTCTCCATTGCGCGCGAGGAGTTCGCCAACCTGGAAAGGTTGGGCATAATTCGCCGCTCGAAGAGCGCCTGGGCTTCCCCCCTTCATATGGTGCCTAAGTCTGACGGCTCTTGGAGACCTTGTGGCGATTACCGCAGGTTGAACAATGCCACAGCACAGGACCGCTACCCAATCCCGCATATCCAGGATTTTTCGGTACACTTAGCGAACGCGCGCATATTTTCTAAAATAGACCTGGTCCGCGGTTATCATCAGGTCCCGGTCCGGCCAGAGGACATTCCCAAAACAGCGATAATAACCCCGTTCGGGCTTTTTGAGTTTTTATGCATGCCTTTTGGCCTTAAAGGCGCCGCGCAGACCTTCCAACGAATGATGGATGCTGTGTTGCGCAACCTCCCTTTTGTTTTTGTCTACCTGGACGATATTTTAGTCACCAGCGCCTCCGAGGAGGAACACGAAAAACATCTCACGACGGTTTTTCAGAGGTTGGCAGCGCATGGGTTGATAATCAGCCCGGCCAAGTGCCATTTTGGCGTACCACAAATCGATTTTTTAGGACACCGCGTCTCCCCAGAGGGAGCAGTCCCTCTGCCGGCCAAAGTACGCGCAGTGGCTGAATTTCCCCGGCCACAAACGGTCAAAGCGTTGCAGGAATTTTTGGGGATGGTAAATTTTTATAACTGTTTCATACCCCACGCAGCGCAGCTCATGCAACCATTATACGCTGCACTTAAAAAGCAGAAGCCCTCCAATGTGATCGAGTGGTCCCCGGAGCGGGAGCGTGCATTCACAGAGGTAAAAAAAGCACTGGCAGACGCAGCGCTGCTAGCGCACCCAGATCCATCAGCTCGCATAGCGCTAACCACAGACGCGTCAGATTTGGCCATAGGGGCCGTTGTGGAGCAGCAGGTCGCTGGAGTTTGGCAGCCGCTCACTTTTTTCAGCGGGTCCCTGTGCGATGCTGAGCGGAAATACAGCGTGTTTGACAGGGAGCTGCTGGCGTTCCACCTGGCCATTCGCCATTTCCAGTTCTGGCTGGAAGGGCGGCGTTTCACCGCGTTTGTCAACCACAAACCGCTCACTTTTGCAATGTCAAAAATTTCAGAACCGTGGTCAGGACGGCAGCAGAGACAGCTGGCCGCAATTTCGGAATTCACCACTAATATCCAGCACGTAGCCGGTAAACTCAATATAGTAGCAGACTGTCTCTCACGCGCGGTAACAGCGCCTGTCCGCGCGGAAACAGATTGTGTTACCGCAGGCGCGGAGTGCGGTGGCAGCGCGGACGCGCACGCGGCCCCTGTTCACGTGGGGATAGATTATGCAGCCATGGCAGCAGAACAGAGCGGGGACGCGGACGTGTGCGCGCTCCTGTCTGGACCAACAGGGTTAAGGCTGGAGAGCAAAAGCTTACAAACCGGTTCGCCCCCCCCCCAATCTGCGACGTATCCACCGGGCGACTGCGCCCGGTGGCGCCATCGCGTTTTTGACGCGGTGCACTCCCTAGCGCACCCGGGAGTACGTGCTTCAGTGAAAATGGTATCAGAGAAGTTTGTTTGGCCGAGCCTGCACAAGCACGTGAAGGAGTGGGCGAAAGCCTGCATGGCTTGCCAGCGGGCCAAGGTGCACAGGCACACAAAGGCTCCTTTAGAACCGTTCCACATTCTGGCTAAGAGGTTCGATCATGTACACGTAGACCTAGTGGGCCCCCTACCGCCATCGCAAGGGTTCACACATCTCCTGACAATGGTGGATCGGACCACGCGTTGGCAGGAAGTTGTCCCATTACAATCGACCACAGCGGCAGAGGTGGCTCGCGTTTTTTTAACAGCCTGGGTAGCGCGGTTCGGGGTTCCGTCAGACATTACGTCCGATATGGGTCCTCAATTTGTATCGGAGCTGTGGTCAGCCATGGCCAACGGCTTAGGGGCAACAGTCCACCGCACTACCGCTTATCACCCACAGGCCAACGGTTTATGTGAGCGTTTTCACAGGTCATTGAAGGCAGCCCTCAGAGCGTCGCTCACGGATGCAGATTGGGTAAACAGACTACCATGGGTTTTATTGGGGTTGCGTTCGGCACCCAAAGAGGACTTAGATGCCTCACCAGCTGAATTAGTTTTTACGCAACCTCTCAGGCTGCCCGGCAAGTTCCTGCCAGCCCACGCGGCACCAGACCCCCCCCCCCCCCCCCCGTGTGGGGACCTCTAAGCGGCACGGGAGCAGAAATGCTCCCGGGCCCCGCTCATCACACTTTTACACGTGTTTTTGTTCCCAAAGCGTTGCAAAATGCAGAATTTGTTTTTGTCAGGCACGACGCACAGCGTCACAGCCTCCGCCCACCCTACGACGGTCCATTTCGAGTGCTGGGAACTGGGGAGAAGTATTTTGTGCTAGATTTGGGGGGCAGGAGAGAGACAATCAGTATTGACAGATTAAAGCCTGCTTTTGTGTTGCGTGACGAGGCTGTACGACCGGCGTGGGCGCCTCGAAGCGGCAGACCTCCCAGGGAACGGCCCCTGGAGACCCTGCAGGGGACAAATAACCCTTCTCCCCCTCCTTCCACAGATTCTCCGCAGGACGGCACAACACAGACTGTGAAGCCTGCATACAGCAGGTTTGGGGGGAAGTTGAAACCTAAACTACGGGCAGAGTGATGTGTGTTTTGGTCAAGCTGTGTAGATTGTGCTGTAGAGTCTGCAAAGGGGGGGGGGGGCGTGACATATGCTGTATGGCCGTTAGTATGGTGTTAGTGTATGGCCATGCTTTAATGTAGTGTATGTCCATTCTTTGATGTAGTGTATGTCCATTCTTTGGCGTTTCGGGGGGAGTGATGTGGCGCCCATAACGGTAGCATTATGAAGCTCACATATTCCACAGCAGAGACCCAAGCTCAGAAGGACTTTAAGCTTGCGGTGTGTATTGACATCACGCCTCAGAGGGACAATGAGTCTGGACCACCTGCAAGGACGGTCTGACCCCCTGGGGTCAGACAGAAGAGACAAGAGGACTCTGGAGTGATTAAATGTAAATAGAGTGATTAAATGTAAATGTGATTCTGTGTTTGATGCGTGGGTATAAATGTGGGTGCTTGACCGCAGCTCTCCCTCTTATTTTTCCGACTGAGAGAGAGAGCCGTGGGATGTGAAATGGAATAAATCAATACTGAGAAATCATCAGTCTCATCATTTCATTGATTCCCACACAGATATTTAAGGAAATATTTGTAGATTATTGTTAAGTAAATACTGTATGTCTATAAGGAACAAAGTAAACTGATAAGGAAGAAAACCATGCAAATTTATGAGAAAAGTTCAAAATGTCTAAGGAAAGTCCAACTTGTGCTGAATTTATGTTTACTGTGGGACTAGATTTAGAATCTACTACAAAGACAATACAGATTTTTTTCATTTATTAAAATTGCTTTGCAAAAAATTAAGTGGGTATTGGCACAAGTCCCACTGTATCAAATGCAGTGTGCCTCCAGGAACTTGGACATTGGCAGAAGTCTGTGATTCATTACCTTTGTAATGTTAAAATTCTAATTAGATGCAAAAAGATATATGACAACATAAATAAACACTTCATAAAATTTTTGAAATTTAAAAGGGCTCTCAGAAAACAGATGAAAATACAGTCTACATGGACAAGGAAATGTAAGGTAATGATTAGAGAAATGGAGGAATTAGATAAATTTAAACCTTAGTTCTGATGTATGAATAATAGTGCAGTAAGATTAGGAGTGATTTTTATGTTCTTTTTTCCTTAGTGTTTCTTCTTTTTTTTTCCTTTTCCTCATTTAATAATGGAAGTATATTACGGCAAATTGAAGTTGAAACCTTTGTCAATACTGAACAGTAACCACAAGACATTTTAGGAGATATTGACCCAGACAATAACTATTTTAATCATATTAACAATAAGTGTGCTTATTATGATCAAGGTTCCAAGGTTGTCATAGCCAGGAGCGGCACTGGGGTTAAGCTCCCAGTGCTCATAAAATGCTCCTTATGGTGTGCGTCTCGAAAAGCCTCTGACAACTAAGTCCAGCTCCTAGCCTGCCCGTGTGGTTTAGTCTCTAAGCCCGGCGGAACTGCTTTTACTAATAAGAGAAGGGGCGAGGGCGGATCTCTGGCGCCTTAAAACCAGATGCTTCGGGTAGATGGTGGCTCGTCAACCTGGGAAGGTAGCCCATCTAGGGGAAGGTAAACCCTGATTTCAAACCTCCACTGCCTTGCGGCACACCCGGTCAAGAAAAAGGCTTCGGGAGTCAACCCTGAGGAAAAATCCGGAGTCGGAGCCCCTAAGGCAGTTATCTGTTGTGCTCAGCATCGTTCTGGCAGCTCCTGCGACGGCGCTGGTGCCAAACTGTAGCAGCCCTGCTGTTCCTTTGGATTCATCAGTGATGTGGAGAGGGGGGACATGCTGCATGGGCAACATCTTGTCGTCCATATCTTCCTGCCCAGGCTTGAATCCTACCAACGCCCAACGCTGGAAGGTAGAACACTGGATCACTGGAGAGGACACTCCAGCTTCGCCTTTGGCGTAGACAAAACACAGGGAATGACAGTTACCGGTTATAAGCCACCGCTCAATTGGCGTAGAGCGCGGCGCCAGGGGTTGTTCCCGACGGTGGGAGGGATCATCGGATCTCACTGGACAGCTACCGCCCGCCTCAAGCTGGGCAGCCCCCAGCCAATAAGGTGTTGTCCCGCCACAGCTTGCTTTCCTCATTGGGTGCATGGGGATGAGGAGAAGTCTGAACAGCAGGCTGAGAACCAACTCTAAAACCAACTCTAAAACTGGACCAACTCTAAACCAACTCTAAAACTGGGAACTTGGAACGTCCGCACTATGATGACAGGACTCGCTGCTAACCTCAAGGACATCAATGACACCAGGAAGACTGCCATCATCAATAATGAGCTGAAGAGACTGGAAGTGGATATCGCCACTCTCCAGGAAACACGGTTGGCTGACGCAGGCACACTGAGAGAGAAGGACTACACGTTCTACTGGCAGGGAAAGGGCAGTGACGAACACAGGGAACGCGGAGTGGGCTTCGCAGTGAAGAACACCTTACTGAAGATGGTGGAACCGGGCAGCAATGGCTCTGCATGACTCCTCACCCTCCGCCTCAACACCACTCAAGGCCCAGTCACCCTCGTCAGTGTGTATGCCCCAACACTGACAGCCACACCAGGGGCAAAAGACGAGTTCTACGAGAATCTCGCAACAACTGTCAGGATCATCCCCAACTCTGAACAACTCATTCTCCTTGGAGACTTCAATGCCAGAGTGGGTGCTGACCATGACTCCTGGCCCTCCTGTCTTGGACCATTTGGCGTGGGCAGAATGAACGACAACGGACAGCGGCTGCTTGAGTTCTGCACATATCACAATCTGTGCATCACAAACTCGTTCTTCAAGACCAAGCCCCAACACAAGGTTTCCTGGTGACATCCGCGCTCAAAGCACTGGCACCAGCTGGACTTGATCCTGACCAGGCGCACCTCACTGAAGAACGTGCTAATCACCCGTTTGTTCCAGAGTGCAGATTGCGACACAGACCATTCATTGGTGTGTTGCAAGGTCAAGCTGCAGCTGAAGAAATTCCATCATGCTAGACAGCCTGGAAAGGCACGGATTGACACCAGCAAGATGGCTCAACCAGAACTTGTTGAGCAGTTTGCCTCCACCTTTGAGAAGGAACTTGGTGTACCACAAGAAGGAGAATCTGCAAAGCAGAAGTGGGAAGAGCTGCAAAACACCATCCACCGCACAGCCTTGGCTACCTTTGGGAGAAAGACCTCGAAGTCACAGGACTGGTTTGATGCCAAGTTGACCGAGATTACCCCCGTCATTGAAGCCAAGCACTCAGCACTTGCTAAGTATAAGAAGTACCCAAACGAGAAGAATCTACAGATTCTCAGGGCTGCGAGAAGCAAAGTTCAGCAGACTGCTCGGCGCTGTGCCAACGAGTACTGGACTCAGCTCAGCCAAGACATTCAAACCGCTGCCATAACAGGGAACATCCGTGGTATGTACGATGGCATCAAGAAAGCACTTGGTCCGGCTCAGAGCAAGACGGCCCCCCTCAAATCCTCCACTGGGGAGATGATCACAGAAAAGAACAAGCAGATGGAGAGATGGGTGGAACACTACTCCGACCTCTACTCCAGACAGAACACCGTGACACCGTCAGCCCTTGATGCCATCGACTGCCTGCCATCCATGGACGAACTTGACACCGAGCCAACCACCGACGAACTCAGCAAGGCCATTGATAGCTTGGCCGCTGGCAAGGCACCCGGCAACGATGACATACCCCCAGACCTGATCAAGCACTGCAAGACCGCCCTACTGCTGCCATTGCATGATGTCCTCTGCCAGTGCTGGAAGGAAGGTGCCGTACCACAGGACATGAGGGATGCCAAGATCATCACCCTCTACAAAAACAAAGGGGAGAGAAGCGACTGCAACAACTACAGGAGCATCTCCCTCCTCAGCGTTGTTGGCAAAGTCTACGCATGAGTTGTTCTCGTTCGTCTACAGAAGCTTGCCGAACGTGTCTACCCCGAGTCTCAGTGTGGCTTCCGCGCTGAGCGATCGACGGTAGACATGATATTCTCCATCCGCCAACTCCAGGAGAAATGCAGAGAACAGAACATGCCCCTGTACGTCGCCTTCATCGACCTCACCAAAGAGTTCGATCTGGTCAGCAGAGAGGGCCTTTTCAAGATCCTGCCAAAGATAGGATGCCCACCAAAGTTGCAAAGCCTCATCGAATCGTTTCACACCAACATGCAGGGGATAGTGCAGCACGACGGCAACGTCTCAGAGCCATTCAACATACGCAGCGGAGTGAAACAGGGCTGTGTACTTGCGCCAACTCTTTTTGGGATTTTCTTTGCTATGCTCCTGAGGCATGCCTTCAGCACAGCAACAGAGGGAATCTACCTGCACACAAGATCTGACGGCAGGCTTTTCAACCTCGCCCGCCTGAAAGCCAGAACCAAAGTACGCGAGGCTCTAATCAGAGACATGCTGTTCGCAGACGACGCTGCAGTCGCAACCCACACACAGCAGGAGCTTCAGACCCTGATGGACCGCTTCTTCCATGCATGCAAGGACTTCAGGCTTACCATCAGCCTGAAGAAGACTAACGTCTTGGCGCAAGGCACGGAAGCACCACCAACCATCACCATCGATGACTACGAGCTGGAGGTCGTGAATCAGTTCACGTACCTGGGGTCCACGATCAGCAACAACCTCTCCCTTGATACAGAGATCGACAAGAGGATTGGAAAATCAGCCTTCACACTCGCTCGCCTCACCACACGAGTGTGGGAGAATCCCAAACTCTCTGTCAAGACGAAGATGGCAGTGTACAACGCCTGCGTCATCAGCACACTGCTCTATGGGAGTGAGACGTGGACAACATACGCCCGGCAGGAAAAGAGACTGAACTCCTTCCACTTGCGCTGCATTCGCCACATCCTGGACATATCCTGGCAGGAAAAAGTGCCCAACACAGAAGTTCTGTCCCGCGCCGGCCTTCCCTCCATGTTCACTCTACTCAGGCAGCGCAGGCTCCGCTGGCTAGGCCACGTTCACCGTATGGAGGATGGCAGAATCCCCAAAGACGTCCTCTACGGAGAACTGGCGACTGGCAGGAGAGACGTTGGCCGCCCACAGCTGCACTTTAGAGACGTCTGCAAGAGAGACATGAAGGCCCTGGAGATCAACACAGAGCACTGGGAGGACCTTGCAACGGACCGCTCCAAATGGAGAGGCACCCTGACCAGACAGCTCAAGGCGGGTGAAGAGAGACTGACTGCTGCAGCAGATGAAAAAAGGACCCGCAGGAAGAACCGCCACAGACCCAGCAGCACAGAGACCACCCACAAGTGCGACCTGTGTTACAGGGACTGCCATTCGCTCATCGGCCTGCTCAGCCACAGGCGGTGCTGTTCCAGCAGAGTAGACGTTTAGGATTCACTTCCATGGTCATCATAGACCGACGGAGGCCGACGAAATTATGATCAACAATTAAATGGAATTATGAATTTGGATCAGACATTGACAATAATACATATTAATAGTAGGAGTCTCTATGCAAACTTTGATAGTATTAAGGAGTTTTAAATCAATTTAACACCACATTTAGGATTATTGCAATAAGTGAAACATGAAGTATAAAAAAATAAAAAAAGGTATATATGATAAGGCAACAGCTGCATAAATACAGGGCTTCAAGGCCATCAAGAAGTCTACTCAGGACAGGAGAAAATGGGGGAGGCAGTGAGAGCATGAAACCCTTTAGCTGGTCACTGTGACATAAAACTTTATCTTGGAACACAAAATGCAATAGACATATCAAACAGCTTGTTAATATAGCATATTAAAACAGTTCATATATGGATAAAAGTTACAGTCATATGTTGTAACACACCCACACACACACTTATAAAATACAGTATGTGATCTCAACAGATAAATGCATAATTAGTGAATTTCTATTACAAGGTAATATTAGATGATAAAAGTAGTTGGAAACAACACGTCAGATAAATACAAAACAAAGTGGCAAAAAACATGGCAATTATAAATAAAATTAAGACAAATCACTTTATATCTTGTATTGCTCATTGATACTTCATACTTGACCTATTGTATAGAGGCCTGGGGTAACAATTATAAAAGTATACTTAATTCATTGCTAACATTACAAAAAGGGCTTGTCAATGTTATACACAAAGTCGGGTATCTTGAACATACTAATTTATTGCTTACACATTTAAAGTTATTGAAATTGTGGGATCTGGTTGATTAATATATAGCACAATTGATGTTTAGAAAAAGAAAAAGAAAAACCTTTTTGCATAATTAATCAATCAACTTACTAAAATAGTTATAAAATCCATAAGTTGCATATTTTTAATAAAATTATAAAGTATAGCTTAAATTTTAGAAAAATGAAAATCTTTATAAGAGCTAAAGGCTCAATAAAGCTTAATCTGGCATTGATAATCATGTAGGTAGTTGGTTTGATAATATATTTGGCAAATGGGGAAAAATAATTCAAGGAGCCCTTATAAGTATAATTATTAGTTTATTGATCTTTGTTTTTGCGGATGTTGTTGTATTCCCATGATTAAAGAATAAAAATTAAAAGAATAAAAATAAAAAATAAAAGAAAGATCTATTTTAGTGGCCTTCTCTTCCAAGGACCCGCCTCCATTTCAAGGGGACCCACCTGCCCACCTATTGCCAGGACGATGATGAGGTTGTGCCATGACTGAACTTGGATGGGAACCTAGAAGACGCCGATGAGATAGTTTAGGGTCTGCAATAGGGTCTACAATGCACATTCATATGGTGTTAGATTTTGCTCTGCTGTGCTTCTGCCCTACAGGTTTCCTTTGTGATAAATGATTAATGAAAGAATAGATGCATGTATATGAATGTATTCATTCATTCATTCATCTTCTTCCGCTTAATCCTTTTCGGGTCGCTGGGGGGGGGGGGGGGGGGCTGGAGCCTATCCCCCAGCATCTTTGGGCGAGAGGCAGGGTACACCCTGGACAGATCATATATGCATATATGCATATATGCATTTTCACATATATTCATATATATGCATAGATGAGGATAGTTTAGTTTTGAATCTATTTTACACATATAGGATTGTTAGCTATATTAACTCATGATGTTTGCACCACACCCGATGTCCTCTGGAGTAATGGTGACCTGTGAGGGGCAGGTCTATGCGAATGCCAGAAGGAAGACATCACACACATATAGAAATTTATAAACACTACACACAAGGGATAGAATAGGGTTATGAGATGGTTATGAGATGGATTTAGACCCATCTCAACAGGGGGAGATGCAAAAACGTAGGTTTAGGTTACTAGGTTATAGATAGATAGATAGATAGATAGATAGATAGATAGATAGATAGATAGATAGATAGATAGTGAGGTGCCCCATTGGGACACCTCAATAGGGGGTATTGTTGGTAAAATGACATGATTGCTCTGTCTTTCTCACACTTCTTTATCTGCTTGCTTCACACGCTACACTGCAGAGTTTAGTTTATACCCTATAATTCATTTGCTGAAATCAGTTAGAATCAGTTCTGCACACAGCAGAGCTGCCACATACTGTATGCGTAAATGTATTATTGATACAATGAGGTAAAACCCCTCCCTCTTGCATGAGGGAGTGGTTAAGCTTATAAAAACTATAGGGCCCACTTTTTGAGTGACACACTCTTGGGGAATTGCCTAAAGAGCTGTGTCCCAGCGCTGCTTGCATCCATATCTCACTTTCAGTAAAAAAAAAAAAAAAGAAAGAAAAGTATTGTGGAGCCCATAGTTATAACCTATGTAACTCACACGTGGCTGGCTGAATTCAGCCAAGAGAGACTTTGAGCTAGCCATGTGTATTGACTTCACACCTCAAGAGGAAGACGTGTCTGCACCCCCTGGGGACTCAGGAGAGGGGAGAAGATTACCCGGCCTGACCTTTGGGGGTTGGAAAGGAGAACAGAAGGACTCTGGGTGTTCTATTACAGATGAAAGGATGTAGCTGAGTATTGTGACTTTTGTGTGTGATGTATTGTTAGAGATGAATGTATAAATGTATGTGTGTGACTGCGTCCTGTCTCTTTTCACTTCGATCGAGAGAGGACGTAGGATGAATGGGAATTAAAGCAGTTACTGGAAAAATCATTCAGTCTCCTCAATTCTTGACTCCTACAATTGGTGACCTACGCATGAATCTGAGCACGCCGAGGCTGGAGGACAGCCTCATGATCGATATGGAAGAGCTGGGAGACAGCCGCTCAGACCCGGATTCACCAGGGAATGCCAGCAGGGGCACAAGACTGATTAAGCTCCCCGAGTTCTGGCAAAGCGACCCGCACTCGTGGTTCCAGCATGTGGAGTCGCGGTTCCTGCTCGGGGGAGTTTCAGCGGATGACATTAAATTCCATAATGTCATCGCGACGCTCGACAGCCACACAGCTCGGTGTGTGCGGAGCCTGGTGCAACAGCCACCCGCTGTCGGCAAATACAACGCGCTGAAAGCCACCCTCATCAGGAGCTTCGTGCCGTCGGCTGAGGCAAGAGCCAGGCAGCTACTGGACCTGCGCGACAGAGGTGGACGCAGACCGACTGTCCTCATGGAGGACATGCTGCAAATGATCGGGACGGACAACGACGCATTCCTTTTCAAACATATTTTCCTGAGAACCCTCCCAGCGCACACGAGAGGTTCCCTGTCCAGCAGGAGATGTTTAACCCAGCAGGACTTCCGCGACCTGGCCCAAGAGGCGGAGCGGCTCCTTAACGCCTGCGAGGAACAAGAGGCTTCCGTGGCAGCGGCAGACCTCGGCGCGGCGGCCGGGGGCAGTGTGGAGCCAGAGACGGCAGTGACCACCCCAGCGGCGACAGCAGCGGCGAGATTCCGTGGCAGGGGAGATGACGGCCTCTGTTTTTACCATCGACGTTTCGCTGGGAAGGCGCACAAATGCATTCCGCCCTGCAAGTTCAAAAAGGCAGGGAAACGACCGGGCCGAGAGCCGTTAGCAGCTTCCACTCTCGGCGAACGGAACAAGCTGCTTTATCTTACAGACGCGGGCTCCGGGCGGCAATTCCTAGTGGACACCGGAGCCCAGAGGAGCTTCATCACTGCCACCTATGCTGATCGGGTCGC
The DNA here is from genome assembly GCA_020510985.1 of Pholidichthys leucotaenia. Lineage (NCBI taxonomy): Eukaryota > Metazoa > Chordata > Actinopteri > Cichliformes > Pholidichthyidae > Pholidichthys > Pholidichthys leucotaenia. The sequence continues at coordinate 68,930,633 of CM035841.1, forward strand.
GGGACCCCGCGGAGACAGAGCGACGGCGGCCAACGGCTCCAGCATCAAGACGTACGGAGAGAGAACCTTGTCTCTGTCCTTCCACGGCCGCGCCTATCAGTGGAATTTCATCATGGCGGCAGTGAGCTTCAATATGTTAGGTGCTGATTTTCTGTGTTCACATGGTTTGTTCACATGGTTTGGAGTGTTGATCGTCACTTCCTTGTGGTAACGTATCGTCACTTCCTGTTTTGCTGTCTGCCTGTGTGGTTTGCTCTCCAGCTCTCCAGCCACTAGCTAGCCACTAGCTATGGCTACTACCTCTCTTTCCTCTCCTCCTCTGGTGTGCTCTCTCTGTCACATGTTTAGCTACACCTCTGCCTCTTTTAGTGATAACGGTAAATGTAATAAATGTTGTCTTTTTGAGGCGCTCGAGGCGAGGTTGTCTGATTTGGAATCCCGGCTCCGCTGCATTGAAACACCGTCTGCGCCAGTTAATCTCGACGGACGCCCATTAGCTGCAGCGGAGCTAGCTAGCTTAGGTCCCACTGTCAGCGGTTCCCCGGCTCTCCTCAGCAGCGAGGAGACTGGGTGGGTGACGGTGAGAAGGAAGCCTAGTCGCAAAGCCCCGGTTCACCACCAACCTGTTCACGTTTCTAATCGTTTTTTCCCGCTCAGCGACACACCCGCTGAGGAAAAAACTCTGATCATTGGCGACTCTGTAGTCAGAAACGTGAACCTAGAGACTCCAGCGGCCATAGTCCAATGTATTCCTGGGGCCAGAGCAGGCGACATCGAGTCAAATTTGAAAATGCTGGCTAAAAGTAACTGTAAATACTCCACAATTGTTATTCACGCCGGCATTAATGACATCCGTCTCCGGCAGTCGGAAGTCACGAAACTTAATATAGAATCGGTGTGTGAGTTTGCCAAAACGATGTCAGCCACTGTAGTATTCTCTGGACCCCTCCCCAATCTGACCAGTGATGACATGTTTAGTCGCTCGTCATCCTTGAACCGCTGGCTGTCTGTGTGGTGTCCTAAAAATGACGTGGGCTACATTGACAGTTGGAGCTCTTTTTGGGGAAAACCTGGTCTTATGAGACGAGACAGCATTCATCCCACTTTGGATGGTGCTTCTCATTTATCTAACAATCTGGCATCTTTTATATCCAAATTTCCAAAACCATGACTACTCAGAGTTGGGACCAGGAAGCAGAGTTGCAGTCTTACACGCCTCTCTGCAGCTCCTCTTCATCCGCCACCCCTCAACTTAGCCCCGGTCTTCCCCATCAGAGAATCGTTGTCTGCTTCCTCCAAAGTAAATAAAAATATAATGTATAAGCATCCCAAAGTGATAAAGCAAAATATTGGTAAAACTCAAATTAAACATAAAGCCTCTAAATTGAATGATTTGGCCTCTGTTCCTCCTCATAATTTAAAAATTAAATGTGGTTTATTAAATATTAGGTCTCTAACTCCCAAGTCTCTGTTAGTCCATGATCTGTTAATTGATCATCAGATTGATTTAATTTCCCTTACAGAGACTTGGTTAGGGCAAGAGGATTATGTTGGTTTAAATGAATCAACTCCCTCTGGTTATTTAAACTGTCAAAATCCCAGAAGTTCTGGTCGTGGAGGAGGAGTAGCAACAATTTACCATTCCAAATTACTAGTTAATGTAAAGCAAAAAACATGTTATAATTCCTTTGAGGGCCTGGTCCTCAGTGTTGGGCACTTTAGCAATTTCAGGTTAAACCCAATTTTATTTGCCATAGTTTATCGTCCCCCATCAACCTATTCAGAATTTTTATCCGAATTTGCTGATTTCTTAGCTGATTTAGTGCTGAAATCTGATAGAATAATTATAGTAGGGGACTTTAATATACATGTGGATGTAGATAGTGACTGCCTTAATGTGGCTTTTAATTCAATATTAGACTCGATTGATCAATCTCCTTGGTGGCCGGGCCCCGGGGGTGGACGAGATTCGCCCCGAGTACCTCAAGGCCCTGGATGTTGTTGGGTTGTCATGGTTGACACGCCTCTGCAACATTGCGTGGAGGTCGGGGGCAGTGCCTTTGGCATGGCAAACCGGGGTGGTGGTTCCTCTCTTCAAAAAAGGGGACCGGAGGGTGTGCTCCAACTTTAGAGGGATCACACTCCTCAGCCTCCCTGGGAAGGTCTATGCCAAGGTACTGGAGAGGAGAGTCCGGCCGTTGGTCGAACCTCGGATTCAGGAGGAGCAATGTGGTTTTCGTCCTGGCCGTGGCACATCGGACCAGCTCTTTACCCTCTCGAGAATTCTTGAGGGTTCGTGGGAGTTTGCCCAACCAGTTTACATGTGTTTTGTGGACTTGGAGAAGGCATTTGACCGCGTCCCTCGTGGATTTTTGTGGGGGGTGCTTCGGGAGTATGGGGTATCGGGCTTGTTGTTACGAGCTATTCGGTCTCTGTACGACCGTTGTGAGAGTTTAGTTCGCATTGCCAACACTCGGTCGGAGTCATTCCCAGTGAGAGTTGGACTCCGCCAGGGCTGCCCTTTGTCACCGGTCCTGTTCATAATTTTTATGGACAGGATTTCTAGGCGCAGCCAGGGAATGGAGGGTGTCATGCTTGGTGACCACAGGATCTCATCTCTGTTGTTTGCAGATGATGTTGTCCTGTTGGCTTCATCCAGCAATGACCTACAGCTCTTGCTGGGACGGTTTGCCGCTGAGTGTGAAGCGGCTGGGATGAGAATCAGCACCTCCAAGTCCGAGTCCATGGTCCTCAGCCGGAAAAAGGTGGATTGTCCTCTCTGGGTTGGGGACAGGCTCCTGCCCCAAGTGGAGGAGTTTAAGTATCTTGGGGTCTTATTCACGAGTGAGGGGAAAATGGAGCGAGAGATCGACAGACGGATTGGAGCAGCATCTGCAGTGATGCGGACGTTGTACCGGTCTGTTGTGGTGAAGAGGGAGCTTAGTTCTAAGGCAAAGCTGTCGATTTACCAGTCAATCTACGTTCCTACTCTCACCTATGGTCACGAGCTTTGGGTAATGACCGAAAGAACGAGATCGCGGATACAAGCGGCTGAAATGAGCTTTCTCCGTAGGATTGCTGGACTCACCCTCAGAGATAGGGTGAGGAGCTCAGTCATCCGGGAGAGGCTCAGAGTAGAACCGCTGCTCCTCCACATTGAAAGGAGTCAGTTGAGGTGGTATGGGCATCTGATTAGGATGCCTCCTGGACGCCTCCCACTTGAGGTGTTTCAGGCACGTCCCACTGGGAGGAGACCCCGGGGCAGACCCAGGACTCGGTGGAGAGACTATGTCTCCCAGCTAGTCTGGGAACGCCTTGGTATCCCCTCTGAAGAGCTGGAGCAGGTGGCTGGGGAGAGGGAAGTCTGGGCTTCTCTGCTTGAACTGCTGCCTCCGCGACCCGGACCTCCGGAAAAGCGGTAGAAGATGGATGGATGGATGGATGGGTTTTCTCAGAAAGTAGGAAATTCTACTCATTACCTCCACCATACATTGGACCTTGTTCTGACATATGGCATAGAAATAGAAAATCTTGTAGTGTCTCCTCATAACCCTGTACTGTCAGACCATTGTCTGTTAACCTTTGATTTTACTATTTCTGACTATTTGGCTCCTAAAGAAAAATATTATCACAGTAGATGCCTCTCAGATGATGCTGTTTCCAAATTTATGCAGATTGTTTCCTCTATGCCATGTGTCAACACAACGGAAATAAGCTATAGACAGCTTGCTCCTTCTGTAATTGATAACATGGTGGATAGTGTTTCAGCTTCTCTGCATCAGGCTCTAGACTTGGTGGCCCCCTTAAAAAAGAAAAAGTCTAATCAGAGACTTTTAACTCCTTGGTTCAACACAGAAACTCGTAGCTTAAAACAGAAGACTCATCAATTAGAAAGAAAATGGCGCTCTACTAATTTAGATGAAATCTATTTAGCTTGGAGAAATCATCTTTTAATTTATAAAAAATCTCTTAGAAAAGCTAGAACGAGTTATTACTCTGCATTAATAGAAGAGAACAAGAATAATCCCAGGTTTCTTTTCAGTACTGTAGCCAGGTTGACAAAGAGTCAGGACTCTGTCAATCCTAGCATCCCCTTAGAGCTTACTAGTCAGGACTTTATGAACTTTTTTAATAATAAAATTTCATCCATCAGAGATAAAATCAATCAGATTCTTCCCACAGTTAACTTAAATACTGTAACTATTACAACTCCTTCTATTGATGTCTGTCTTGATGAGTTTACTCCAATCGACCTTTGTGAGTTAGACAAAATAGTTTCCTCATCCAAACCTTCAACTTGTCTTTTAGACCCTATTCCTACCAGGTTATTTAAAGAAGTCTTCCCACTTATTGGTAGCTTTATTCTTCATATAATTAATTCTTCATTAACTTTAGGCCATGTACCGCAGGCTTTTAAAACAGCTGTAATTAAACCCTTACTCAAAAAGCCAACGCTAGATCCAGGAGCTTTAGCTAACTATAGACCAATCTCTAATCTCCCTTTCATTTCAAAAATCTTAGAATTGTTGCTACGCAATCATTTGACCACCTGCAGGGAAATGGTTTACTTGAAGAGTTTCAATCTGGGTTTAGAATCCATCATAGTACTGAAACAGCCTTAGCGAAGGTCACTAACGACCTCCTCATTGCATCTGATAATGGACTAGTTTCTGTACTTGTCCTTTTAGATCTTAGTGCAGCTTTTGATACTATTGATCATAATATTCTACTTGATAGATTAGAACACTATGTTGGACTTAATGGAACTTCGTTGCAGTGGTTTAGATCTTATTTATCTGATAGGTTCCAGTTTGTTCATGTAAATGATGAGTTTTCTTTCAGCTCAAAGCTTAGTCATGGAGTTCCACAGGGATCTGTGCTAGGCCCTACTCTTTTTAGTTTATATATGCTTCCGTTAGGCAACATTATTAGAAAGCACTGTATACATTTTCATTGTTATGCAGATGACACACAATTATACCTGTCAATGAAGCCAGATGATACTAATCAATTAGCCAAGTTAGAAGCCTGTCTTAAGGAAATCAAAGCTTGGATGACTTGTAATTTCCTGCTATTAAATTCAGATAAGACTGAAGTCATTCTTGTTGGTCCAAAAAACCTTAGAAATTCCTTTCCAAATCAAACTTTCAGTTTGGATGCAGTTACTCTTTCTCTTAATAGCTCTGTGAGGAACCTTGGAGTTATTTTTGATCAGGATTTGTCCTTCAATTCACATATTAAATTTGTTTCTAAGACTGCCTTCTATCATTTGCGTAATATTGCCAAGATTAGGAGCATCTTGTCTCAGAGTGATGCTGAGAAGCTGATCCACGCTTTTGTTGGCTCGAGATTAGATTATTGTAATTCTTTATTATCAGGCTGTCGTAAAACATCTTTAATAAGTCTTCAGCTGATCCAAAATGCTGCAGCAAGAGTTTTAACAGGTACTAGAAAGAGAGATCATATCTCTCCGGTTCTGGCCTCCCTTCATTGGCTTCCCATAGAGTTTAGAATTAAGTTTAAAATCCTTCTTCTTACTTACAAAGCTGTAAACAATCAGGCTCCTTTTTATTTAAAAGATCTGATACTACCGTATCATCCTAACAGAGCACTACGCTCCCAAAATGCAGGATTACTTGTAATACCTAGAATCTCCAAAAGTACAATGGGAGGCAGAGCCTTCAGTTATCAAGCTCCTCTCCTGTGGAATCAGCTGCCAATCTGGATTTGGGAGTCAGACTTGATCTCTGTTTTTAAGAATAGGGCTAAAACCTACCTTTTTGATATAGCCTACAATTAGGGAGGGATCATGTGTTTCTGAACCCTCCCTTAGTTATGCTGCTAATAGGTTTAGTCAGCCAGGGGACCTCCAGTAATGCATTGGGCCTCACTCCTTTCCTCACTCTCTATGAAATATTTTTTTTTTTTTTTTGCTGGTCATTAACATTTGTTTGTTCTCTCCCATAGATTGAGTCCCCATCGTGCTGTTTGCTCTCTACATGTCTGTTCTTTTCTTCTTCTCTATCCCCTCACCCCCCAGCCAGTCGCAGCAGATGACTGCCCCTCCCTGAGCCTGGTTCTGCTGGCGGTTTCTTCCTGTTAAAAGGGAGTTTTTCCTCTCCACCGTCGCCAAGTGCTTGCTCACAGGGGATCGCCTGATTGCTGGGGTCTTTCTGCAACTGTGGGGGTCCCCCCTTCAGTTGATAGTGCTATGAGATGACTGTTGTTGTGAAATGGCGCTATATAAATAAAGTTGAATTGAATTGAATTGAATTAGTTGATCTGGCCAACAAACAACTAGTAAATGCACTCTCTTTCTGTTCTATCCCTTGTGCAGCTCGGGTGTGCCCGCCGCCAGTTCAGACCAACGTCGCCACAGCAGGTGATAAGTTTCACAGCCTTCTACACCAGTTCCCAGCACTCACAGTTCCTACTTTTTCAGCTAAGGTGGCGAAGCACGGGGTGGAGCACTTTATTACCACGAGTGGTCCACCCGTTTTTGCGAAGGCTCGGCGTTGGATGCAGCTAAACTCTCCATTGCGCGCGAGGAGTTCGCCAATCTGGAAAGGTTGGGCATAATTCGCCGCTCGAAGTCCGCTTGGGCTTCCCCCCTCCACATGGTACCTAAAGCTGACGGCTCATGGAGACCTTGTGGCGATTACCACAGGTTGAACAATGCCACAGCGCAGGACCGGTACCCGATTCCGCATATCCAGGACTTTTCAGTGCATTTGGCGAAGGCGCGCATCTTTTCTAAAATAGACCTGGTCCGCGGTTATCACCAAGTCCCGGTCCGACCAGAGGACATCCCCAAAATGGCCGTAATAACCCCGTTCGGGCTTTTTGAGTTTTTACGAATGCCTTTTGGCCTTAAAGGTGCCGCACAAACCTTCCAACGGATGATGGATGCAGTGTTGCGCGACCTTTCTTTCGTTTTTGTCTATTTAGACGACATTTTGGTAGCCAGCACCTCCGAGGAGGAGCACGCAAAACACTTCACAACAGTTTTTCAGAGGTTAGGAGAGCATGGGTTGATAATCAGCCCGGCCAAGTGTCATTTTGGCGTGGCACAAATCGACTTTTTAGGGCACCGCGTTTCCTCGGAGGGAGCAGTCCCTCTGCCGGCCAAAGTACGCGCAGTGGCAGATTTTCCCCAGCCTCGAACGGTAAAAGCGTTGCAAGAATTTTTGGGGATGGTAAATTTTTATAACCGTTTCATACCCTACGCATCGCAGCTTATGCAGCCCTTGTACACCGCGCTCAAAAAGCAGAAGCCCTCCCATGTGATTGAATGGTCCCCCGAGCGGGAACGCGCATTCACAGAGGTTAAACGGGCACTGGCAAACGCGGCACTGTTGGCCCACCCAGACCCGGCAGCGCTAACCACGGACGCGTCAGATGTGGCCATAGGGGCCGTAGTGGAACAGCAGGTTGCCGGGGTTTGGCAACCACTCGCATTCTTCAGCAGATCCCTACGTGAGGCTGAGCGAAAATACAGCGCGTTTGACAGGGAGCTGCTGGCGCTCCACTTGGCTATTCACCATTTCCAGTTCTGGTTGGAAGGGCGGCATTTCACTGCATTTGTCGACCACAAACTGCTCACTTTTGTGATGTCCAAAACTTCAGAACCGTGGTCAGGGCGGCAACAGAGACAGCTGGCCGCAATTTCTGAATTTACCACCGATATTCAGCACGTAGCCGGTAAAATCAATGTGGTGGCAGACTGTCTGTCACGCGCAGTAACAGCACCCGTCCGCGCGAAAACAGATTGCGCGGCCGCTTGCCCAGAGCACGGTGACAGCGCGGACACGCGCGCAGCTCCGGTCCACGTGGGAATAGATTATTGCAGCCATGGCGGCGGAGCAGTGCGAGGACGCGGACGTGCACGTGCTCCTGTCTGGACCAACAGGGTTAAGGCTGGAACGCAGAAATCTACAAACCGGTTTCCCCCCTCTTATTTGCGATGTATCCACAGGATGACCGCACCCGGTGGTGCCAGCTGCATGGCGCCGTCGCGTTTTTGACGCCGTGCACTCCCTAGCGCACCCAGGGGTGCGCGCTTCGGTGAAAATGGTGGCGGAGAAGTTTGTTTGGCCGAGCCTGCGCAAGCACGTGAAGGAGTGGGCTAAAACCTGCATGGCTTGCCAGCGGGCTAAGATTCACAGGCACACTAAGGCGCCCTTAGAACCGTTCCACATTCCGGCTAAAAGGTTTGATCATGTGCACGTGGACCTCATGGGCCCCCTGCCCACTTCACAAGGGTTCACGCATCTCTTGACAATGGTAGACCGAACCACTCGTTGGCCGGAAGTGGTCCCGTTAACATCGACCACAGCGGCAGAGGTGGCACGCGCTTTTTTAACAGCCTGGGTAGCGCGGTTCGGGGTCCCGTCAGATATTACGTCTGATAGGGGACCTCAAATTGCGTCGGAACTGTGGTCAGCAGTGGCCAGCGGCTTAGGAGCGGCGGTACATCGCATGACCGCTTACCATCCCCAGGCCAACGGTTTATGCGAGTGTTTTCACAGGTCTTTGAAGGCAGCCCTCAGAGGGTCACTGACGGACACAGATTGGGTAAACAAACTACCATGGGTTTTATTGGGGTTGCGTTCTGCACCCAAAGAGGATCTAGATGCCTCACCAGCAGAATTGGTCTTCGCACAACTGCTCAGGCTGCCAGGCGAGTTTTTACCCGACCACACGGCACCAGGGACCCCCCCAATCCGGGGGTCTCTGAGTAACACGGGAGCAGAAATGCTCCCGGGCCCCGCTCATCACTCTTTCCCGTGTGTGTTCGTGCCCCAGGCTTTACGAGACGCAGAATTTGTTTTTGTCAGGCATGATGCTCAGCGGCATAGTCTCCGCCCACCTTACGACGGTCCATTTCGAGTGCTGGAAACCAGGGAGAAATATTTTGTGCTAGATTTGGGGGGCAGGAGGGAGACGATCAGTATCGATAGATTAAAGCCTGCTTTTGTGTTGCATAACGAGTCTGTACAGCCGGCGGGCGTGCCTCGACGCGGCAGGCCTCCGAAGGGGCGGCCCCGGGACCCCCCACGGGGGGCAAATAACCCTTCTCCCCCTCACTCCACAGATGCACAGCAGGACGGCCCAACACAGAGCAGGAGACCTGCATACAGCAGATTCGGGAGAAGATTGAAACCTAAGCTGCATGCAGAATGATGTGTTTTTTTGTTTTTTGGTCAGGTTGTTTGGGTTGCTGTGAGATTCTGTTGGGGGGATGATGTGCTGTATGACTGTTGTATGACTGTATGTGGGTGCCCAGTCTTTCGCGTGGAAGGGGGGAGTGATGTGGAGCCCATAGTTATAACCTATGTAACTCACATGTGGCTGGCTGAATTCAGCCAAGAGAGACTTTGAGCTAGCCATGTGTATTGACTTCACACCTCAAGAGGAAGACGTGTCTGCACCCCCTGGGGACTCAGGAGAGGGGAGAAGATTACCCGGCCTGACCTTTGGGGGTTGGAAAGGAGAACAGAAGGACTCTGGGTGTTCTATTACAGATGAAAGGATGTAGCTGAGTATTGTGACTTTGTGTGTGATGTATTGTTAGAGATGAATGTATAAATGTATGTGTGTGACTGCGTCCTGTCTCTTTTCACTTCAATCGAGAGAGGACGTAGGATGAATGGGAATTAAAGCAGTTACTGGAAAAATCATCCAGTCTCCTCAATTCTTGACTCCTACAGTATACCTCATCTCTCAGTCTGATTATTTGTCCGTCGTATCAAAGAACTGTGGTTTAAGGTATTTTAGACTCAACAATAGTCTCTTGTAAATCATATGCACAAGCACAATAATTATCAACCTCTTCTATGCTTTGAATCATGTAATATAAGGTGTACATAAAGCCTTCAGTGATTGGGCATTATTAAGTGACAGCATGATATTGTAATGTTCAGTTAATTTCATCATTGTCATGATGGTAGCATTGATTAACATGCATGCAATTGTACTTAGCTTATTGGTTTAGCCGCCTTTGGTGTCAACAAGAGGAGTGCGGACAGTGGCGAGGCGACGTTGTTTTGCTGGGTCCCAGAGGCTGGTTATTTGGCGAAAGCGGGGAACAGAGGGAAGGAAAACCCCTTTGAGATTGTTAGTCCTGCGTCCTTTTTCCCTGTAAAGTTCACTGTTATGCTTCAGTCAGAGAAATAGGGCAATTGAGTCAATAAAAATCAGTGATACGTCAAAAAATTGAATAAAAATAGCTTGATGTTTTTCATTTTCCAAAGAAAAACTGGAGGAAATGAAAATACTGGCTTTAAAAATATGTAAATAGTTTATCACGTACGCAGTGTTAGAGTCAAAACCCACAAACGGAAACTAAAAATCCCCAAAGCTTTGCAAAAATACCCATATATAGATTTTTTTTTCTCTCTTTCACTCCGCTTTCTCTTCTTCTCACTCACTCACTGTCAAACACAAGGGCCCACACATACATCACACATACACACACACACACACAGCGCAGTCCTGTTATGTCTCCAAGGTTACTTTCGGGCAGCTTGTTACGTAGAGCAACAGAACGATCACCTTAAAACAAGCTTGAAATGGCAACCCAAAATACTTGGAAAAACAAATCTGGCAACCCAACGTTCTCATGTCAACTTTTTTTGTACCGCAATGAAAACACAATAGAATTTCTCACCCAAAAGTATAATTTGCAGACATCCACAATTTTAATCATTTCCCAAAAGGATAAGTAATTAACCAACTCTTTTATGCTCCACAAATACCAGAAAAAATGACAAACAACAATTTTACAGCTCCTTGCAACCTGTACCTTTCGCCTACGTGGAGAACTCCGTCTCTCTCACACCAGAGCAGATTTCATGAGACACAGAAACAAAAACACACCAACTGCAGTAACTTTTATCCAGTGCTACAACAAAACTTTAAAAATAAAAACTTACCGGTATTTTTCAGCGGTCACGTGACTTCCCACGGTATGCCGAGAGTCCACCGTAGCGGGGAAACCAGTGACTTCAACAAATCCTGCTCCCGCCCGGTATTGAGCAATAAAACAACCTCAGAGGCACGAATTTTCCCTGAAAAATTACTTGCGCGCAACTTCCGAACCTTCACCATCGCTGACACGAAGTTTCGAGAACAATGAATACTTAGTTGCAATGAGAAACTTAACCAGACTTTGCGGTGTCAAAGCGGTCCGGGCCAAAACCATATAACATCATACATGTATTTAACTCACTGGGACTCGAACCCAATGTCCATAAACTCAACAACAAATGTACTTACATCCAAGCCGCCTGTAGGATTCTCAGATCCGTCACCCAGTCAGTTCCAGCGCCCTGGTTCAAAATGCCTTCACTGCAGTAACACTGAGCCTTGTACCCAGCCTGGGAAGGTCTTTCATCAGCTGTGCACTTGCTGAAATCGGGCAGAGGCGCCGGAAAGATGGAGATATGTGGATCCTTGTGGATCCTCTTATGTATATTCACTGCTCTTATTTTCTTATCTTCTAAATTATTGCTCCTAGTGTTGCTATCCCTGTGCTGCTGCAATCCTGGAATTTCCCCATTGTGGAACTAATAAAGGCTTATCTTATCTCATCCACTGTTCAGAGCGCTAAAATATTAGAATAATTCTGAGCTTAAGTTATTCAAAGTCAAAGATCAGGCGGAATATTGGATTTAGGTACATTTATTATAAAAAGAAATAAAACAAAAGTTACAGTTCAAATTTAACCTCAAATGGCCATTTTTGAGGGAGAGATTACAAAGCATGGCCTTCCGCACACACATAGAATTTCTGAAGGTACACTCTTTAGGCTTGGTATTTATGGGTTAAAGAAAGAAGGGGGAGGAGAGGGGTAAGAGGAGGAAGGGAGAGAGAAAGACAGTCCTGATAAGCAGGTCACTATGACATAGAGCTTATCCTGGGTGATGAGTAAATGAAGAAACATCACAGACGTTTTGGAGACAGGGTGTCCATAAACCTAATCTACACTAGCTAGGAGTTCTTGTGCATTCCTGGAACACAGAATAAAGCAAGGCATGTCAAAGAGATTATCAATGTATCTTCGAATATCCTTTACGCATGTACTGACTCTCAGTCTGAATTCTCTGAAGGCCAATAATTGCTCACAGAAACATGCCAAGAATATATCAACTTATCCTACATGGAATGCACACATAAACATTAAATATGGCGTAGGAAAGGCATGATACTTCTCAAGAATAATAATACATCATTAATAACAATAATAATGTGTATAATATGGAATTTTTCTATCACCCTCCTAATCTTTCATTCGTTTGTTAAACTGATCTCATTTTCAGTAGATGTGGTCTTGTTTTTAACTTGGAATATGAACACTTCTTTTGTCAGTAAATGTATCAAATTTATAAATCAAACTTTCTGCACTCCACCCCAAAATTGTGATTTTTAACAATGATTTCTAATTTCTGTATTCTTCATGTTCCAATATTATCTCAAACAAAAGAAAATGGCAAAAACTTTACGCATTGTTAAATAAAATCCTAAAAAAAAATAAAAATGAATGGACTTTTCTACTAAAATGAACAAATTTCAATTGTGATATCCATCATATTGACATGTTTCAGGACCCAGGAGACACAAGCAGATATGGACAATTATTCTTTATTGAATAGTAAGTGAGTGTAGTGCGTGTGTGAGTGCAAGTATAGATGTCTGGTCACTGGAGCTGAGCAGTTCTGATGGCGACCTGGCAACCCTGGAACACACAAGCAGAAACAATTACAGCTGTTCAGCGATAGCGGGTAATTGCAGATGGTGAAGCTTACTTGAATGTGCCACAGGTTGTGTTCTGCTGGCTCCGAGTGCCCATGCGACGTGGTGGTGATAGTGCCCATAGTTGTGGGGGTGAGGAGGAACTCCGTGAGGGAGGAGGCGATGCCCCGCTAGCTGGGGGGGCTGGTCCGCCGCCAGGGAGGTCCACCTGTGCACAGGGGAAAAGGCTAGGAGATGATGAATGCAGAGATCTCTTACGTGAGTGATCCTGACGTGATGTTCTTGGCTTGGCGAGAGGTCGTGGTCTTGGCTCATTACCAGGCAGAGAAAACAGACGACTCCGTGCCGAGCCGTCAGTGACACTGGCTTTTAAAGGCCGCTGATTAGCACCTGCCGGTGTGCGCGCAGCTGAAGATGATGAGGCAGATGACGGCCTAGTGGCCGTCATGACAGTACTCCCCCCTCTAGCAGTGCCTCCAGGCACCTGCCCAATTCTACCTGGATTTGCCCGATGGAAGTCGCAGCTCAACTGCTTATCCAGGATCAACGCTGGGCGAATCCAAGAACGATCCTCCGGTCCAAAGCCCTCCCAGTCCACCAGATACTGAAGACCTCGGCCCCGCCAGCGCACGTCCAGGATGGCAGTCACCCCCCAGGCTGGATGGCCATCGATCATCCTCGGGGGGGGGGGCAGGAGCCGCGGGGGGCGGGCACAAAGGATCAGTGATGTAAGGCTTGACCTTGTAATCTGGGGCAGGTCTCCTGTGACGGTTGGCCACCCGGATGTTGCGCTCAGTGGTCTTCAGAAGGGCCCTGCGAGCGATAGACCAGACCCGCCGACAGCGCCTGATATGGGTCTGAACAGACGGGACCGCTACCTCCTTCTCCTCCTCCGGGAACAGTGGTGGATCAAACCCAAATGACACCTTGAAGGGAGAGAGACCCGTGGCCGTAGAGACCGTGGTGTTATGGGCGTACTCTATCCAAGGTAGATGCTTGTTCCAAGAAGAAGAACAGGAGGAGATGACACAATGCAGCGCAGCCTCAAGTTCCTGGTTAGCCCGTTCACACTGGCCGTTGCTCTGTGGATGATACCCAGAGGAGAGGCTGGCTGTGGCTCCCAGCGCTGCGCAGAATGCTTTCCAGACTTGAGAGATGAACTGTGGTCCCTGGTCTGACACTATATCAGCGGGGATGCCGTGGAGACGGACCACATGCTGGACAAGGAGGTCCACCGTTTCCTGAGCCGAAGGCAACCCCCGAAGGGGCACAAAATGGGCCGCCTTAGAAAAACGGTCCACAATAGTCAAAACCGTAGTAAAGTTATCTGAGGGGGGCAAGCCATTCACAAAGTCCATGGCAACATGGGACCAGGGGCGAGAAAGAACGGGCAGAGGATGTAACAGGCCCGCCGGGGGGGATGATGTCGTTTTCCCAGTGGCGCATTGAGCGCAAGCCCGGATATAACTTACAATGTCCTTCCGCAGCCCTGGCCACCAGAAGGTCCTCTGGAGAAGGTCCACAGTCCGACCCACTCCCGGATGGCACGCCAGCTTGGAGGCGTGACCCCACTCAATCACTTGGCCCTGAATGGAGCGTGGGACAAACAAGCGACCCGGGGGACCCCCCCCCCCCCCCCGGAATCTGGCCTTCGGACTTTCTTACAAATACCCCAGGACAGGGCGCCCACAACACAGGAGGGCGGTAGGATGGGTGCTTCCTGGTCTTCGGTGGATGGTACATCGAACTGCCGCGAGAGGGCGTCCGGCTTACCGTTCTTGCTCCCCGGCCGATAGGTGATGGTAAAATTGAATCGGCCGAAGAAGAGGGACCAACGAGCCTGGCGTGCGTTCAGGCGTTTCGCCATCCTGAGGTACTCCAGGTTGCGATGGTCAGTCCATACGACGAACGGCTGAGCAGCCCCCTCCAGCCAGTGTCTCCATTCCTCCAAGGCGAGTTTCACCGCCAACAGCTCCCTGTCTCCTATGCTGTAATTCCTCTCCGCCGGTGACTGGCGATGAGAGAAGTAGGCGCATGGTCGGATCTTGCCGTCCTCTGGGGAACGTTGGGAGAGCACCGCCCCCACCCCCGAATCCGAAGCGTCCACCTCCACCAAGCACTGTAGATTCGGGTCCACCTGGGTTAGTACACGGGCCGAAGCAAACTCCTCCTTAAGTTTTCCAAACGACCTGGCCGCCTCCTCACTCCAGCAAAAAGGGGTCTTTGGGGAGGTAAGCGCAGTCAAAGGGCGAGCAATATTCCCGAAATTGGGCACAAACCGACAATAGAAGTTAGCGAAGCCCAGGAACCCCTGTAGCTGTTTCCTGGAGGTCGGTGTGGGGCAATCCACTACTGCCTTGACCTTGGCCGGGTCGGGGAGCACCTGATTCCGAGCAATGATGAACCCAAGGAAGGAGGTCTGGTCAGTGTGAAACTCACATTTTTCTGCTTTGACGAACAGTTGATTCTCCAGGAGGCGCTGCAACACTCTACGAACGTGCACCTGGTGCTCTTCCAATGTGCGAGAGAAGATCAGTATATCGTCTAGGTACACGAACACAAACGAGTTAAGGAAGTCCCGAAGAACATCATTTATTAACCACTGGAAGACGGCCGGAGCGTTGGTTAACCCAAACGGCATCACCAAGTACTCGAAATGTCTGCTTGGGGTCCGGAAAGCCGTCCTCCACTCGTCACCTTCTCTGATGCGCACCAGGTGATAGGCATTCCTGAGATCCAGCTTGGTAAACCAGGATGCCCCCTAGAGGGAATCAAAGGCGGTGTTCATCAAAGGCAGAGTATACTTGTCCTTGATCGTGATCTCGTTAAGACCCCAGAAGTCGATGCAGGGGCATAATGAGCCATCCTTCTTCCCAACGAAGAAGAAACCGGCACCCACGGCCAAGGACGACGGGCAGATGATACCAGAGGCCAGGGATTCTTTGATGTAGGTGTCCATGGCCTCACGCTCCGGGGCTGATAGGCTGTACAGGCGGCTAGCAGGAAGAGGGGCCCCAGCCTTCAGATTTATAGCACAGTCATACGGTCGATGGTGGGGGGGTAGAGACAACGCCCGTGACTTGCTGAATACTAACCCCAGGTCATGGTAAACCTCCGGTACCTTGGACAGATCCAGGGGTGACGTCGAGGGTGGAGGCACCTTGACTGATGGGGCACACGCCGCAGATTGGAGACAGGCACTCAGACAGAATGTACTCCATGCTGTAATACTTCCAGCTTGCCAGTCGATGGTGGGGTTGTGAAGCCGAAGCCAGGGGTACCCCAGGATGACGGGCGAGGATGAGACGGGCAGAATCAGAAACCTAATCTCCTCCCTGTGATTGCCCGAGACGATCACGGAAACTGGGGCTGTCTGATGGGAAACGGTGGTCAGTGATGCCTTGGACAGGGTGATGAGATTGACAGGGGGATCCAGAGACAGCTGAGGCCCATCCGGGTTGCCAGGTCTCTGGAAACAAAGTTTTGCTCAGCTCCTGAGTCAACTAAAGCCAGCGTGGAATGTTCTGTATGTTTGTGAATTAGTCTGATGGGTATGCGGAAACTAGTGAGGGGTTCTTCTCAGTTCTAGTCTGTGAATCCCCCTACTGCGATCCATAGACTTCCCCTTTTAACCGACTAGGACATTCAAACACCCCTTGAGACCCCTTTCCACAATAGAAACAAAGGCCTAGATCCCTGCGGCGCTGTCTCTCAGCCGCTGACACTTTAGATTGCCCTGTTACCATAGCCTCTTGATCCGGAAGTTCCTCTGACGCGGGTAGAGCGAGCAGAGGAGAGCTAGTGGAGCGAGGGCGGGGCTTAATCGAACGGGAAGTAGACCGCCGTTCAGCCGCTCGCTCCCTTAACCTGCTATCTAGACTTATAGCGAGGGCAATTAATTCTTCGCTAACTCATCCTTCAATTCGGCGTTGAGACTGCGAAGGAAAATACCGCAAAGTGACGGCTCCCCCCACCCAATCTCAGCGGCCAGGACCCGGAAATCGATGGCGTAGTCAGCAGCTGATCTATTACCCTGCTCAGAACTCAGAACTCAGAAAGGATTTATTGCCAAGTACATTAACAGTAAACAACTGATAACATACGAGGGATTTGACTTGACACAGAAAACGACCTGCATTTCCGGTGACGCGGCAGCGTCTGAAAAATGCGCCTGTCATCAGATGTTTACAGGATGCATAGGGAAGAAAAGGATAACACAATAGGAAAGAGCAAAAAACCATTGATTGTCAGAATACCGGTCATATATGATCAATATTATGATTACAAGAAAAAAAGCCCTCAATGCACAATTAGCAGACAAGAATGTACACAAAGACACAAAGGGAGCAGTGAGTGAATGACCTTTTTCATCAGTTTATTTGAGTCAGTGTGGGTGTAGTGTTGAGTGTAGGTGTTTGTATCAGTTAAGAACAACAAGGTCTCTTTGACAGGAGATGTTTTGTCTTAGCGGCTGGCATTTGTCCTTGAGCCATGCAGCTGGCTGTCCGTAGAGTCAATGCAGCTCAAATGTTTTGGAAACAAAAAACTGCAGATAATCTGGAGGACTTGTGTGAGGGGGTCAGATTAGTCGAATAGTACTGATCCCAGAGAAAGAGACTTTATATTCTCTTACAGATTCAGTACTTTAATCCTTCAGTGCTGGACGTTGAATCCTTCATGGACGGCTCTCAGCGTGATCATGATGTAATCCATTTTCCTAGACAGTTCTCCATTTGCCGCTGTCAGAGTCCTCTCCATTTTTTCAATTTGATGGTTAAGCCTCGCCTGGCCAGCATTTTGATAGGCTATGTCCATCTTCATCAATTTACGGTACACCAGGACAATCCCAGATCCAATCAGAATGATCCCGATGACCATTGCTACGAAGACGTACAAATCTTCGACATCTTCGATAGAAAGATCAGACAGGCACAAGAGTTTCCAATTACTTGTGTCCCTCAAATAGCCCGTAGCCGCAGTTCCTGCGGGGCAAACTACCTCCCCCGGGGCACTTTTCCTCGTTGAAAAAATAGTGTCAATTGCGTTCAAAGCCCAGCTTATTAAATCCATAATTTCGTTCGATAATCAGCAGTAGAGACACGCAGACAGACGATAGCAAGCTGGGATCCAGTCAGTTAGGGGAGGAAGGAGATAAAAAGTCAGAGCTGGAGAGAAGGAAAAAGCGTCTGCTCTCTTTGTGAGGCGGAAGTGAAGGGGGAGGCAAAAGTGAAGGGAACTGATCTATTACCCTGCTGCAGGCTCAACAGCCATTCAGTCAACACCGCACCCCTATCTGAATGGTCAAACAAAGCCATAAACTCCGCCAAAAACTGCTGGTAAGTTAACACAGGATAACTTGGTTTAGCCATAACTGTATATGCCCAGTCTAAGGCTCTACCCCCCAAAACAGTTGATGATATATCCAATCTTACTTGAATCAATGGCGAAGTCTCCCGGGACGTGGAGGAAAACTGATTCACATTGCAAAATGAAACCACGAGCTTCCCCAAGTTTTCCGCTAAACCGGGCAGGAGTTGGCACAGGGGTGAGGGGAGGTCTAGGTAATATGTTAGCTTGACCTGGCGATAAGCCTGCAGGGGTTGAAGCTCTAGCGGCCGGGGGAAACGTCTGGTGTCCTTCCAGACGATCCAGCCGGCTATTAATTTGAGTCAGTTGGCTAAGAATAACTGTCTGCTGGTGTGATATCATATCTACCCAAGCGCTAAGGGTGTTTAGTCTGCGCGACAGCGCACTGTCCGCTGGGTCAACTTGACGGAGTCGTACTGACATGTTTCAGGACCCAGGAGACAGACGCTGACACGAGCAGATATGGACAATTATTCTTTATTGAATAGTAAGTGAGTGTAGTGCGTGTGTGAGTGCAAGTATAGATGTCTGGTCACTGGAGCTGAGCAGTTCTGATGGCGACCTGGCAACCCTGGAACACACAAGCAGAAACAATTACAGCTGTTCAGCGATAGCGGGTAATTGCAGATGGTGAAGCTTACTTGAATGTGCCACAGGTTGTGTTCTGCTGGCTCCGAGTGCCCATGCGACGTGGTGGTGATAGTGCCCGTAGTTGTGGGGGTGAGGAGGAACTCCGTGAGGGAGGAGGCGATGCCCCGCTAGCTGGGGAGGCTGGTCCGCCGCCAGGGAGGTCCACCTGTGCACAGGGGAAAAGGCTAGGAGATGATGAATGCAGAGATCTCTTATGTGAGTGATCCTGATGTGATGTTCTTGGCTTGGTGAGAGGTCGTGGTTTTGGCTCATTACCAGGCAGAGAAGACAGACGACTCCGTGCCGAGCCATCAGTGACACTGGCTTTTAAAGGCCGCTGATTAGCACCTGCCGGTGTGCGCGCAGCTGGAGATGATGAGGCAGATGACCGCCTAGCGGCCGTCATGACACATATTTTGTGAATTTCTATGAATACCCAAATTTATTGTATTTTTTTGTTTTTTTGTGTTTGATTTTTCTTTTTTCCCTTATTCTGTCGTGTTGGGGGGTTTTTTGTTTGTTTTTTTCCCAACTTTATTGAAGAAAATATTTACAAACTCTCACAGGGTAAACAATGCTGCACAAACAACCAAACTTCCAACAACAAAACAATGAGGGTGTTAAAATTCTTCACCAATAAGGCTATAATAAAATCAGAACAAAAGACAGTTAGTGAATGTATCAAACAATTTTGAGATTGACTGATCTTTCTGTGCCAAAGTCTTTCAGGAAAGAATGTAGTTTTTCATTTTTAAACCCAGCTGAGGATGGTAATATGTCTTCTTCCATTTATTGACATGAATATGGTATTTACCCAAAATGACAATAATGTTTATCATTTTCTTATTTGGAATGTTTTCCAGGTACAAAAGGATCTGAGATGCCTCAAGAGGAATATTGATGCCAAGATGAATCCATTTCAAAACATCGGTCCAAAACTGAGCAGATCTAGGACAGGAAAAGAACAAATGTTCAATGGTCTCAGATTCCTCTGCACAGAAAGCACATGGCTCCACCTCAAATTTAAATCTTCTCTGTAGAGTTTCTGCGGCTGGATAAAAATTATTTTTAATCTTAAAATGTGCTTCCTTTACCTTAGATGGAATACGCCACTTCAGAAAGTTATAATTTTTGTTCTTTGGCAAGCAGTTTTCCAGCAGTTCCAATGTCCTTGGTGTTCCAAACTCTATAAAAAAGTTTGTGTTTAAATGCATTGCCAAATAATTTATTGTAGCACTCTTTTTTCCAAATCTTATCTCCCCCTATTTTTAACTCTGGTAATTGAGTGGACACCTTGGAATAAGTTAAAATATTCCTGATTAACTGAACCAAGGGAAGTGGAATTGCTTTCCAGACTGAGTTATATTCTCTTACTAAACAATCCAATTTAAATTTATCAACAAATGATTTATAATCTAAAAAAGTTCAATTTTCATCCATCAAATCAACTACATATGTTTTTATTTAACCTGTGGAGGGAATAGAACAGGCGAGAGGCAATGACCTGGAAGGATACAAGGTTTTATTCCTCCAACATACTGAAACACGCGTCGTAGCTCGTGTAAGCTGCTGCACTGCTGAGGCATGTGTAACAAGCTCTTTTATACACGTTATACAGACAGAGAGAATGCATGGCACATCAGCATAGTGATTGTCATCTAATACAC
Source organism: Pholidichthys leucotaenia (assembly GCA_020510985.1). Classification (NCBI taxonomy): domain Eukaryota; kingdom Metazoa; phylum Chordata; class Actinopteri; order Cichliformes; family Pholidichthyidae; genus Pholidichthys; species Pholidichthys leucotaenia. The sequence continues at coordinate 68,951,050 of CM035841.1, forward strand.
ATCAGTCAATACATATCATTAGCATGACATCAGCTGGCGCCCAGATGTCCTTTCCGTCCTCGGGGGGGGGGGGGGGGGTACATATAGTCCAGTCTGATTGTCCCCCCCAGGGCCTTTGTCCGTATGACTATTGTCCTGCCCTGATGGGTGTGAGATGTCATCCGCAGTGTGCTGGGTCACCACAACCCACTCCTTCTTAAATAGTTTCCCTATTGATTGTAACTCGATTGTTCCACAAGGTGAAGCCATGTGACGTAAAGTTGCCAGTAAATCCCATTTTCCAATAATACAGAACTTGTTGATGGAACTCTGACAACTTCAGGGGTATTTTTGAAATTTCAAAATCACATTTCAGCAAAAATTTCAAACTTCCAACTTTTTCAAACAGGTTTTTTAGTGGAAGCAAAGGGAATCAAGATGAGACAGGAATTGCTTAATCCACATCAGTCTGAGCATCCCAATGACAGATTCAAATCCAGCTGCTTTTAGCCCACCATTTTGGTAGTCCTTAATTATATAGGATTTCTTCAAATAGTGGGTCTGTAGCGACATGAGATAATAAGAAGCGAACTGAGGGTTTTAAGTAGGTTTATTAAATCATACCGCCATCATAGGAACTCACTCCAGCCCTTGTGCAGGCAGGCTGGAGCGAGTCCTCAGGCTCTCAGCAGCAGTAATCCGAAGCAGTGGTAAGAGTGAGAGAGTGAGCTACAGAGCAATGCAGCTTTTATACCCAACTACAGACAATACATGAAAGGCATGGGACATTTACATCACAGTAAGAGCAGGAAGCATGAACACAATGCATGAATGGCACATTAACATCACAGTACTGAGCAGGAAAAAGCTAGATGAAGCGAGGCTGCCTGTTGACATTAATACACACATTTCACTGTAATGTTAATCGCTCCAGATGCGCGCTCTGATTGTCACAGTCTGTTGTGGGGGTTATCCACACTACTCCCCCCCAGAGGGCTCAGCAGGCAGCTGAGGCCTCGATAGTCCGGCTTTGGCAGCAAGCAGGGAAAGCTCGGTGCAGGCGGAGGTGGGGGGGGGGTAGCAAGTGCCGGCCCGGGACGGGGAAATGTCTGGGCCACGCAAAAATTGCCTGTGGATCCGCGATGATGAGGGGTTGTCCCGCTAAACGTGCGGAGGTCCACAGCAGCTGTACGAAGAAAAATTAGTCACTGACTCCTCTCGCGGTTAAGTCCTGCGAGGATTAACAGCGGCCATGAAGAAAAACAGGAGCGGCGAGGTTGCGTAGCGGCTGTAAGAAAAAAACAAAAGCAGAGGGACTTGGCGTGTTGACTTTAGGTGCGGGCGCAACCCTAAAGCCCTCGGGGACTGCAGACTGCTGAATTCCCTTTGTGCGCCGTGGCTAAGGCCATTAGAAAATCCTGTGAGCGAGCTGCGTGCGTGCCTCAGGTGCACGAGCAGCCCTGGAGGTTCTGTGTGCAGCGGCGAAGGACGATGGCGGTCTGTGGAGCCGCTATTGTCCTGTGCGGGGTGTGCCGTCCTCGTAACCCCCCAGTGCGTGTGCAGGGGTTCGGTGCGTGGGTGGGCCCGCTGGAGAGGTGAGTCAGGGTCAGGGAGCTTGCTGGAGATCAGCGTAGTTGGCGCCAATAATCATCCCTGTTCAGTGTGTTGCTGTAGATTGGTCATGGTGCGTTCAGGTCCACGTGCTGCGTTCTCCGTCGGCCCTGGAGGTCGCCGTCGGGGAGAGAGGACGAGGTGCGTGCGCTCTCATGTGGAGGAGCTGTGAGAGCGGCCGGTCCCAGCGTGGATGTGCAGATCTCAGGCGTGCAGATCTCACCATGAAGCTTTCTGCAGCTTTCCCGGTCGTGGGTGATCTCCGGAGAGTTTCGCCTGGTGGTGGCTCTGTGTCGAGGTCTCCCTGTAGCAGAAGGGAGAGCAGATCATTTGTGCCAGGCTGCTGCGTTCGCTTGTCATCGGAGAATCACCGCCGGGTGCTGCGTTTGTTGTCGTTGGGTCACCAGCGTGGCTGTCCAGACCAGAAGGTTGCGTTGCACAAAGCGTGTGCTTTCTTCGGGGTCACCAGGTCCAGACCAGAAGGTTGCATTGCACAAAGCGTGTGCATTCTCGGGGTCACCAGTGTAGCGACATGAGATAATAAGAAGCGAACTGAGGGTTTTAAGTAGGTTTATTAAATCATACCGCCATCATAGGAACTCGCTCCAGCCCTTGTGCAGGCAGGCTGGAGCGGGTCCTCAGGCTCTCAGCAGCAGTAGTCCGAAGCAGTGGTAAGAGTGAGAGAGTGAGCTACAGAGCAATGCAGCTTTTATACCCAACTACAGACAATACATGAAAGGCATGGGACATTTACATCACAGTAAGAGCAGGAAGCATGAACACAATGCATGAATGGCACATTAACATCACAGTACTGAGCAGGAAAAAGCTAGACGAAGTGAGGCTGCCTGTTGACATTAATACACACGTTTCACTGTAATGTTAATCGCTCCAGATGCGCGCTCTGATTGTCCCAGTCTGTTGTGGGGGTTATCCACAGGTCTTGTTTTTCCAAACAGAGTTAAAAATTGTTGACTTTTTTTGAATCAATTGAGGAGCCACATACAAAGGACTGACAGGGATAAATTAATTTTGATAAAGCCTCTGCTTTAGTCAATAAAATTCTGCCAATTATGGTCAGGTCCCTCATTCACCAATGATTTAGAGATTTTTCCATCTGAACACTTTTGTCTTCTATACTGGACTGATTTCCTGTGACTCCATCAGAGTGCAGTACATCCCCCAGATATCTGACCTGTGGTTGAACAGGAATGCTTTCCAACATTTGATCTGGACAAGAGGACAAAGGTCAAATTTCACATTTTTTCATATTCAATGTCAGACCTGAAGCTTTTGAGAAAAAAAAATTGAATTAACTTGTAAGGCCTTCCTAATTATATGTTTGTTTTCCAAAAATATAGCTGTGTCATCCGTAAATTGATTAATTTTATATTCATATAATTAAACATGCTAATTCCTCTCAGTTCTTGATGGCTAACGATTGAATATGCTAATATTTGTGTGCACAGGATGAACAGTTTGGGAGATATTGAGTGGTCTTTGTGACTAGAAAAGCGCTATATAAGTGCAGGTTAGTTAGTTAGTTAGTAGTTAGATATTGGACAACCTTGTCTAATTCCACGTGCAATTTTTTTTCTTTGTCATAATTCGGGGTTAACATTTTAATTATTCTACAAAATCCTTCTCCAAAACCTAATTTTTCAAGAGTTATCAATTAAAATTATTAAATCATTATTATCAAATTATTAAAATTAATTAAATCATTATTATTATTAATTAATCATTATTATTAAATTATTAAAATCAATTAAAATGTATGCTCTATTGTATCAAATGCTTTGAAAAAAAATCTAAGAACAGCATCAGACTGTCTGAATTAAAAATGGATTTCTATTCTAGCATATCTAAAACCAGCCTTATACTGTTATGGATATAACACCCCTTAATGAAAGCAGATTGATATTCAGCAACAAGTTTCCCTAGAACTGTGTTAAGACGATTAGCATCCACTAAGGCCAGCAGTTGGTAGTGGTTCCAAAGTACGGTTATTGGTCTCCAGCCATCTCAGGAAAACAAGTCTTCGTCAGGTTTAGGCAATAGAGTTATCAGTCCTGTTTTCATAGACGGCCTAATTGGATACATTGTGGAGAAAGGAAGCAGGCGAGGCAACGAGCTGCATGACACAAGACTTTATTCTTTCTCCAACATCATGTATAGCAAACGGCTTGCCTCAAGGGGAATCCCGGGTCTCTGTGCATCCCTTTTTTATATCTTTATTTCCATGCGTAGAGACCCGCAGCTTCCAACCATAATACATTATTGTATGAACAAAGGGAAGTGTGGCACATTAACATAACACAACGCTAGTGCCGCTCCAACACCCTTCTTCTCTTCAGCAGCACCGTCAGGTTTTACTCTCCCCAGGGGGCACATAGACTCAACAGTCCCATCTGATACCTCCCGGTGACACTTCCTCCTTCAGTCCATTACTCTCCCCGTCCCCCTGCCTTCTCTGGGTGGAGAGAACCCCCACACTATGCCCCCACACAGCCCCCCCAACACCCTGAAGGGGTACTAACCCCCCATCCTTTGTGCTTGAGCTGGTGCCTGTAGTGGCTGTGGTGGGGGGTCGCCGGTCCAGTCAAACCACCCTGCTAGTGAGGTGTACCGGAGGGCATGTCAGTCTGTGGAGGAAAAGGGGGGGGAATACATTATCTTGATGAGTGCAGGTCCCTACTGAGAGATCACCACTTTGCGGAGCCCCCAACAGTGGGCGTCCACTCCAGGGAGCTTGGGCCAACACCATAAACAGTCCGTTGTACAGTGGGCGCAGCGGGGTCCAGTGTGCATCGTGCCTGCCGAAAACAAACCGGCATTAGCAAGCTTTTTGGGACGGGGGTGCGGGGAAAACAATGGTGGGCTGGGCTTGGTACGTTAAAAGCCTCCCAACCGTGCAAAAATTGCATGGGCGGATCAGCCTCCAGTGTGGGATTTTCCGGTAAAAACTCTTCGGGGATCCACAGCGGCTGAGAAAAAAACAAGTTCTGCCGGGGAGGCTGCCAAATCCTCTTTAGGTGCAGAGCGCAGCCCTAAAGGAACTCTGGCAGGCGGTCGACCTAATTTGTGTCCTGGAGCGAAATGTCCTGGTAGTGGATAAGTTGGCGGTTGTAAGCTCGGGACCGCTGCCTTCTTCCACCTTGTCTGCACTGACCGGCAGGATGATGCTCTTCTGGGCATCGGAGTCTACCAGAACCCGTCTCCCCGAACGTGTGTCTGTGACACAAAACAGCTTGTTTCTGTCGCCAGCCGTCGCAGCTGCTACTGACTGCTGGCCGTGCTGTCTCCTGACTTCTTGAATTGGCATGGCGGCACGCATTGCTGGGCGTTTGAGCCGGATGGTGGATCCGTTTCCTGCGCCACTGCATGGTAGTCCTTAGTCACCCACAATGGCGAGCTGGCCAGGTTTGCTCCTGCTGCGCGACTGGTCAGTTCCTGTAGCAGGCTTGTCGCCTGTCGCGTGGCACGCCCGTCCGGTGCAGCGACCACGTAGTTGTACTTTGTGTCATCTGTTGTTAACCCGTGGAGCGCAAACTGGGCTTCTATGCACTAAAACCCCGCTGTCGGGTCGTGGAGCCAGCATTCAGGAGCTTGACTAAAACAGCGCACGCGGTGCTGGTACTCTCCCTTCAGGTAGTCTCCGGGGCAGTGCTCGTCTCACTCTCCATGGCACGTCAGGGTAGCCAGTGGAGAGAAACAGAATAGGCGAGGCAACAAGCTGAACGACACAAGACTTTATTCTTTCTCCAACATCATGTATAGCAAACAGCTTGCCTAAAGAGGAATCCCGGGTCTCTGTGCATCCCTCTTTTATATCTTTATTTCCATGCATAGAGACCCGAAGCTTCTGACCATAATACATTGTTGTATGAACAAAGGGAAGTGTGGCACATTAACATAACATAATGCTTTCACCCCTCCAACACCCTTCTTCTCTTCAGCGGCACTGTCAGGTTTTACTCTCCCCGGGGGGCGCACAGACTCAACAGTCCCATCTGATATCCCCCGGTGACACCTCCTCTTTCGGTCCATTGTTCCTCCCTTCCCCAGCTGCCTTCTCTGAGTGGAGAAGTCCCATACCACGCCCACACAACATTTTATAAATGCTTTGTACAGAATTGTCCGAATATCTCCCCAAAAATATTTCCAAAATTCAGTTGGCAAACCATCAATTCCAGGTGACTTACCATTTTTCATCTGTTTTATTGCCATATCCAATTCTGAGAGAGACAATTCTTTTTCAAACCTACAACTGTTTTCATAACTTAGAGTTACAATATTATCTTTTAGTTTCCTAAATAACATTTCACTTTTGTCCATTTGAAATTTAGATTGACACAAATCAGAGTAAAATAACCAAATACTTTCCCCAATTGTTTCCCGGCTATTTACTATAACACCATTCATCTTTAGAATGTCTATTCTTTTTTGGATTGCCTTTGTTTTTCAAGACCAAAAAAGTACCATGGACTTTTTTCTCCCTGTTCAATCCATTTTGCACGAGAACGAATGTAAGCTCCATTTGCTTTTATCCTGGACTTCTCATCTAACTGAGACTGTTACACGTGGCTCTAGGGAGCCACGCAATAAGAGCCGAGGGCGAACCAGTGAGTTGAGATGTTTATTATAAGGAAGGGTTAGGAACAAGGGATAAGGACACGGGGTAAGGAACACGGTCGTTGTAGACCCAAAGCACAGCTACTCATAAACAGGTTAAACTCATGAGTACAACGGTACAGGAGTAAAGGGCTGGCACCGGAGAATAGGATACCAAGGCATAATATCACAGCAGGGAACACTCACAAGGTTACTGCAAGAGGAGGGAGGGCTGACGCCGGGAATAGGGGTTTCAGCCTGTAGTGCTTTAAGTCGCAGCCCCGAGTGATCGAGGCTGCTCCTTTTTATTCTCATTAGCAGCGCCCCAGCTGATGAGGATTAATTGGCCCCAGCCATCCCGTAATACTGACAGCTGGGAGCCAGCTGAGACGCTGTCTAATGAGAGGCGGAGATGAGGAAACATCTCCATGACACCATGGCATCTCCTCCCATGGTGACAGAGATGCTGCCTAATGAGAGGCAGGGATGAGGAGACATGGGCTGAGCGCCGAGATGGCGTCTCATCCCATGGTGACAGAGCCCCCCCCCCCCCTCAAGGTCTGGCTCCCGAATGACCAGGAACATCCCAGCTCCCCCCCACCACCTAGGGTGGGCGGAAGGGGGGCACGACCGGAGGGGGAGATGCAAAGGGAAGGACAAAAAAGACCCAATGGAACAATGTAGGGTAGCAGGGAAAAAAAGAGGAAAAAACCCAAATACAATACTTTACAAAACAGGGAATAATTAACCCAGGGTACAGATGGGGAGAAAACTGAGTCAGAACACTGGTTACACACTACTCAGATAATACCAACAATGTGTGGCCCAGGGCAAGGAAAAAAAAAAAACCCACCAAAAAGGTAACAGGGCAAAAACGCTGAGTACAAGTGATAAATAGCAAACACAATACACAACGTTAAATAGAACAGGAAGGTGATCACAGAGCATGGTTGATAAAGGAACCAAAACACATTACCCCATGAAACAAAAGTGGGCTAAGACCAGGACAAAAATAATAGGAATGACGTGCACCGGTAAGTAAAAAGATAACAAAATACACGGCGCCAAATGCAAAGAAGGACACCTAGGAGAATAACGGTGACAGGGTAACAGGACAACAATAAGGTAAAAAGCTGAGTATGGTTAATAAGGGGAAAACTCAATACACAGCTCTAAATATACAGGAGGTCCCCTAGAGAGAGAATGGTGACAGGTTCACAGGATAATGAGGTAAGATGCTGAGTATGGTTGATAAGGAGAGAACACAATACACAGCGCTAAATATACCGGTGACAGGTTCATAGGATAATGAGGTAAGATGCTGAGTATGGTTGATAAGAAGAGAACACAATACACAGCGCTAAATATACAGGGGGTCACCTAGGGAAATACTGGTGACAGGTACTTAGGATAACAATGGGATAAGATGCTGAGTACGGTTAATACGGGAAAAAACACAATACACAGCGCTAAATATACGAGGGGTCACCTAGAGGAATAACGGTGACAGGTACATAGGATAACAGTGGGATAAGATGCTGAGTACGGTTAACAAGGGAAAAACACAATACACAGCACTAAATATAAGAGGAAGAGGAAAATGTTCGGGCGGCTAAGTCCAAACCCAGATCCCGAGAAACCAGTCCGCCGGTAGCCGTGCCAGGCCACCCAGAAGCACAAAGTTCGTCAGGGAGTTGGACCAGATCGCCGAACCGGACGTCTTGCGGGTCGGGCTGTCGACCCGCATCACTCAACCACCAGGACTGTTGAGACAGACGAAGGGTCAAAGCGGGTCCCGGTGGACGAGGCACAGGGGAGAGCCGATGACGAGGGCAATGAGCGTCAGGCCGCTGGGAAACAGCCACCTCCTCACCGGACCGGGACAGCGCTGGCGCAGCACCCACGTCGGACCCCGATTGGGTCTTAGGCGAACCCACGTCAGACACCACCAAAGCAGCACCCGCGTCGGACCCCGACTGGGTCGGCACTGTACCAGAACCGACCTCCAACGTTGAACCTGGACCCTCCAGCATCACGAGGAACGACAACTCCTCGCCGGTGACCCTGGAAGAAGGCTCGGGAGAAAAAACAGAACCAGGATCAGGATCACCGGCAGCGCCAGAACCCGGCGAAACAAGCTTGGATGCAGCGGGCGGCTGCACCCAGCTCATCCCCCCTAGAGACAGGCTAAAGTGCTCAGAGAAATAGAGGGAGAAAAGAGAGGAGAGCAAGCACTCGCCTGATCTCGGGTTCCGACGCCGTCCAGGACTGCGAAGATCCAGGATCCGTCGTCCGGAGGTCGTTTTCAGGCTCCCACTCGGCTGCGTCGGGCCCCGCAGCCAGCACAATGGTCAGCGCAGCTTGAGGTTCCTCCCGCGTTGGTAACCACACCGACGGTCCACGCGGCATGATGGCAGGAAAACCTCGTCCCGCTGGACCGAACCGCACCTCCGTGGAGACCCAGGGACGCTTGGTCGTCAGCGCAGACTCCACAAAGCAGTCAGTCCTCCTCCTCCGTCCACAACGTAGCTGCGGAACCGCAGGCCCTCTCCTTATCCCACCACGTTGACCCGGAGCCAGGGATCGCTCGGCGGAGAGAGACACAGAGGATGCAGGATTAAAGGCACAGGTTACAGCAGGTGGTGGGAGTTCAGGGAGCTGTGGACCCCGAACTCCACCTCCAGGAGTGTGACAGAGCAAATCATAAAACTGATGTAAATAAACAAAGACTTGCCTGCCTCCTGGAGGTTCGATGGCGCCTGCTGTCGTGGACATAGCTTCTTCCTCTCCCCGCCAGGTGATAACGGAGGACCCCTTGGGAAATTGTCTGGGGACCGCTCGCGTTGTCTCCAGGAGCGGGCTCACCAGACCGGGGTTCCAGGCACACACAGTAGTCAGGAGACGCGTCGAGGAGGAGGGGGTGACAGCCGCGGTGAGCCAGCCCGAATGTCCTGGGATGACAGCGGGGGAACGAGGCTCAGGGAGCGAGGCTATGAAATCTCCACACTGACGAGGCGAGAAGGTGACAGCTGCGTGGGAGGAGAGGTCCTGGCAACAGCCCAGAACTGGGTCCGGACGGGGTTCATGCTGAGGTGACTTGGCGATGTGACGACGACTTCTCCCAGGGGATGAAGCGAGGGGGGAACCCAGGAATCGCCGCTCCTAATCAGAGACCGAGGCGAGGAAGGCATTGAGCTTGGGAAGGCTTCGTTGCTCTGGAGTCCTCTCCACCAATCTCACTGCCGCCACCACGTGCCTGCAGATGGTTTATGGATACACAGCGGGAATCGCGTCAGCCGCTCGGTCCCAGACGTAACTGCTGTCAGCTGCGGCTCCATGGGGGGAATCCCGAGTGACGTAATGCAGAACGGGGGAAGCCCTCTGGGTGGCGCGAACTCCCGGGCTGGAACGGCAGCAGGAACGGGGTCCCGAAGCGGGGGGCAACGTCATCCACTTCGGCATCCTGCCGGGGTTTCCAGCCAACCCGTGGACTCCCGGGCAGGAATGGCAGCAGGAACGGGGTCCCGAAGCGGGGGGCAACGTCATCCACTTCGGCGTCCTGCCGGGCTTTCCGTCCAACCCGCGGAGTTTCTCTCGCTGTGTGACCATGGCGTCAATCCTGGCACTGACCTCGAGATGGAACAAAGAAAGAGGGTGACAGTCCAGGAGATCCTCAGCACGGCCCGGATGCCAGCGTCTCGAATTGGAGGCGTCGTGCAGGGTGAAGAGCGTCCTGTCGACAGCCCCCGAGATGGACCTCAGCTCGTCGTCCTGGCGTCGGTAGTGACTCCTGGGAAACGGCGTGCTAATGGCGGTAACACCCGGACAAGGAAGGTACAGTTCCACAAACTCACGGCCGCCGGCAACTCGTCTGGCTGCGACTTGCTGTTACACGTGGCTCTAGGGAGCCACACAATAAGAGCCGAGGGTGAGCCAGTGAGTTGAGATGTTTATTATAAGGAAGGGTTAGGAACAAGGGATAAGGACACGGGGTAAGGAACACGGTTGTTGTAGACCCAAAGCACAGCTACTCATAAACAGGTTAAACTCACGAGTAGAATGGTACAGGAGTAAAGGGCTGGCACCGGAGAATAGAATACCAAGGCATAATATCACAGCAGGGAACACTCACAAGGTTACTGCAAGAGGAGTAAGGGCTGACGCCGGGAATAGGGGTTTCAGCCTGTAGTGCTTTAAGTCGCAGCCCCGAGTGATCGAGGCTGCTCCTTTTTATTCTCATTAGCAGCGCCCCAGCTGATGAGGATTAATTGGCCCTAGCCGTCCCGTAATACTGACAGCTGGGAGCCAGCTGAGACGCTGTCTAATGAGAGGCGGAGATGAGGAGACATGGGCTGAGCGCCGAAATGGCATCTCCTCCCATGGTGACAGAGATGCTGCCTAATGAGAGGCAGGGATGAGGAGACATGGGCTGAGCGCCGAGATGGCGTCTCATCCCATGGTGACAGAGACTGCAAGGACTGAATCTCAGAAACATTTTCTTTTTTTTTTTTTTTTCCCTTGTCCTGTCAGGCAGCTAGGCAAACAGAACAGGGATCTGTCACCCTTACTGTGCCAAAACAGATTTACTTTGCCAAGAGGAGCCTATACAGTACCTAACTTTGCACTGTATATTGTTGTAAACTCCTCCTGTAATAACTTTTAATACTTTATTTTAATTGTTTTACCCATGGAAGACCCAACAGGATGGGGAAGAGGGAAAGGAAGTGTGTGAAGGGGGGAAAGAAAAGGGAGGGGAACAGACAAAAAAAAAAAAACGACAACTAAAACAAACAAAAGACAAACTGCTTCTTCCACCGGAGATGTCTCAACAAGAGTATGGTTTCTGCACCTGTTAAAGGAGAGACACTTGTGCATATATGTCTGTGTGCCTATATATGAGAACGTGCACAAAATAAGTGTGTGCATGTGAGTGGTTTGTCAGGAAACATACGAGCGGAGGGCCGGTCGCAGCAGCTCTCCCCCCGAGGACCCCGAGCAGGCAAGGCAGCGCCACCAACCCCCAGCCCCGAGGTCAGCAAGCCCCAGGAAAGCCAGGCATCCACCCCCGGAGGGACAATCAAGGGAGGGCAGGCCGCCCAGCGGCCGGCGCGGTGAGCCCACACCCCCGGACCCGCTCGATTCCCACCCCCCCAGCGGGGCCAACATCCACCCCCTCGTCCCAGGCACCAGGAGGCCAGCGACCCCACCCCCCAGGACAGAGACCAGCCAGCGCCCCCCGGCGTGAGCCCCCCCAGGCATCCCCACAGCGGCCCCGCCACAGCGCCTCCGCCACACACCCCGGGGACTCCCTCGCCCAGGTGAGCCCACGTTGCTGAGAGGCACTACCCCCCTTAATCCAGCACCTCCCGACTCGCAGGCACACCCCTCCCCATACCTTCACACCCACATGTTCCCATGCACACCCCTCTCACTCACCCAGACCGACCCATTCTCTTTCACTCCAGTACCCACTCAAATTCACTCCTCATTCACCTTTATATCAAAAGGCGGCTGCGAAACATTTTCAACAATCTCAGAAACATTTTCAGGGTTCCTCCCATTCTCAGTCAGTAAATTAATTTTCCCAATTAACTCAATTTGGTTTTGTCTTTTCTTAAAAGATGCATTTTTACCCATAAAAACTGCAGTTTGCTTCACCTGATATTTTCACAATTCCCGTTTATTTAGATCAGACATATCTAAGCTTTTTAATTCTTCAATTAAGGTCTTAACTCATTGTTGAAATCCCTTATCTTGTCGTAAATTATTGTTCAATTTCCAAGTGTTGATCAGTTTTGAGGATATTTGAATATTGAGATAGTTAAACTTATCATGCAGTGATCTGTTAGAGGAGGCGCTGAAATTTTACAATCCAGAATACTGTCATGAACTTTGGCTTGAAGGTCTCAAACCCAGTTCTATGACGCTGTGGCTTTGTTGCCTCTTATTTTCCATCAGACGCTCTCAGGGAGCCTCTTGGGTCCATCGGGCTCCCTGACAGCTCAGCTACACCTCCTCCTGTCAGTGGTATCAGCTGGGTCTCATTATTCTCTGCCATTCACACACTCATTCACATGCACTCTCCTGCACACATACACACACACACCCATCCATTCATCTTCACTCACATGTTCAGACATTCACTCATGCACACCTGTTTCCACTCGGTCCTGCCCATGCACTTCCACTAAATCACTCCTTCTATCATACCAGCGATCTGTCTCCTCATTAGTGGCAGTACTCTTAAGGCCTGTGTCTGCTGGGAGAGGTTTTCGGATCATTGGTTGTTCTCCATTCCCTGCTTAGTGTGTTCAGCCTGACTGTCAGTCTTTTTCTAACACTACCTGACGTCTGCTTGTTACCTGGTGTTAGCGGCTGTTTCTGCTCGCCTGCACGTCGGACAGCACGGACTGCCTTGGACTGCTCCAGCTCGTAAGTTTATTTTGCCTGTCTCCCCGTGCCATTCAGCTTTCCTGCGGCACTAGGCATTCTCTCCCTTGGGCTGTTGCGCATCCTAGAGGCATTCCTGTTCTCCCGGTGCCCTCCATGACTGTTTGCTCATCTCACTGATTGCTCATCGTAACTGTTTGCTGGACTGAACCTATTTTTGTTCAATAAATTGCACGCAGCATACTCTGCATGTGGGTTTTCTTCTCCTCTTCTCCGTACGTGCGTAATGGCACACAGGGACGTAACAGAATGATCCGAACAAAAAAAAACAACAATGGAATAGTTGTGTGTAATTTTTTCCTTTTTCACCTTTTGTTTGTGCTCTCTCCATCCATTCGAGTTACGCCTTGGAGGTCTGGACAGATGAGGAGTGGAGAGCTCAGGAATTCTTGGAAGACGCTCTCTTTTGGGCTCAGTGGCTGCGGTCTCCAGACAATGTTTGGCTGGCTCGGATCTCCGCGGAGGAGGTTATGTGGCAACATTCCAGCCTCAGGTTAATCCCGAGGGTGGATGACATCCTCTCTGTCTTCTCCCAGCCATACGCAGAGCCGGAGAGGGACTCCCTGACACCGGAGCCGTCACAGCCTCTCAAGAAGCGCTCGCGGCGGAGGAAGCCTCCCTCCTCCTGTGGCCCTTCTGCTCCAGCTTCGCTTTCCAAGCCAGGGTCCGCTCAACCTGTGCGTATTATGGAGGAGAAATTCGGACAGGCATTATTAGCAGACATCGACTGCCTAATGGAGGAGGAATGCCAAAAGAAGGAGGAGCAGAGACGGAGAGGGACTCCCCGACACCGGAGCCGTCACAGCCTTGCAAGAAGCGCTCGTGGCGGAGGAAGCCTCCCTCCTCCCGCGGCCCTTCTGCTCCAGCTTCGCTTTCCAAGCCAGGGTCCACTCAACCTGTGTGTATTATGGAGGAGAGATTCAGACAGGCGTTATTAGCAGACATCGACTGCCTAATGGAGGAGCAACACCAAAAGAAGGAGGAGCAGAGAGGGACTTTACTGGCTGAGATCGACCGCCTCATGGAGGAGGAGGGGAACTCCGTTACGCCATCTTTTTCTCCTGTAGCCACCTCACTCTCAGCCTGTACATCCACCAAGGGTGAGGAGGCAGTTCTTCCTTTTTCTTCTCCCTCTGCACCCATTTGGGGGGCTTCTCCATCATCCCACGAGGAGCCCAGGCACAATTTGGACGCAGACCCGGAGGAGAACACACCAGACGCCGTGGGAGACATCATGAACCGGGAGTACAGGCAAGTGTTTTCTCATTCTATCCACTTGAATCATAATAAACCTTGTCTGTCCCCCGGGGGGGGGGGGGGAGGCCCAGTCTCAGCAGGCCACTGGGTCCTCCTCTCCAGCTGCAGCGTTTGATTTTGTCCATGTCCTCTGTATATCTTCTCCATTTTCTCCTGCGTGTACGCCGGTCCTGGAGCAGAGCCGTCGGACAGTGGAGGAGCTGATGGCCCCAGAGGATTCTGCTCCAGAGCCAACACAGAGCTGTTCCCCAGCTACTACGTTGGAGGAGTTCCCAGCATAGGAGCCACTGCCGGGGGACTGTAGGACTGCGGTCACCATCATGCCTGCTGCGGAGGCCACCACAGCAGAGTCCGCACCTGAGCTGGACCACCTAGAGACCGGGCCAGGGACTTCTTGACCAAGTTCATTGGAGTCCTGGACGGCGGTGAAGCTCAAGTTCAGGCAAGTGCTCTATTTTGTGTTTCTTTCTCCAGTACTTGAGTGTTCCTGCCTGGCTCTTGGTGAGGATAGCTGGGTGCAGCCGTCAGTTGCACCTGAGTTTGCCTCGCCGGGCTCCGTCGCTGCCGGTGACCCTGACCCTTTATCTCTTTCTCCTTTTTCCAAGCCTGCATCTAGGGTCACTGGAAAGGGTCCACAGCTGCCGGATTCCACCGTGGGCGCAGCTGTGGTCCAGCTGGACCCCATCGCGGGTGCAGTGGATTTCCAGCCGGAGACCACCGTGGGTGAAGCAGAGCAGGTCCACCGCGGGTGCAGCAGAGCTCCAGCCGGAGTCCACCGCGGGTGCTGCTATGTCCCAGACTGGGACCCTCGCGGGTGCTACCTCAACTCAGCCAGGTCTCACCGCGGGTGCTGCTTTGTCCCGGATCGGGACCACTGCAGGTGCTTCTGTCCCCCAGCTTGTGGCCACGGGAGGCAGGGAGGCTCCCTTCTTGCCATTGTTTGTTCATGTGGGGCCCCCCTTTCCTGGTGTCCTCCTTCTGAGGTTTGTTCTTCCGGTGGGGGGATCGCCTCCCAGGCCACCACTCCTGAGCTGGTGGCTCAAGGACCCAGGTCGTCTGCCTGACAAAATGTGTCGGTGGATTAGGTGGCCCAGTTTCCCTGGCCGGCCACCTGACCCGCTCTCCCGGGCGGTCCGCCTGGTCCTGGACCTGGACAGACCACCTGATTGGCCTCTTTCCATCGCCCCTCGGGCCTGGGACTCTGGTCAACTTCCTGAACTCTTGGACTCCTGGGTTTGGGGGGGTTGTTCTAGGTTTGGGGAGGAGGGGGGTTCATTTCACTGTTTCCTGTATATTTCTTTGGTATTACTCGTTACTCGTTTTCCTCCTGACCTGTTTCCCCCCACCTCCCACCCTGGTTTGTTTCCCCCCCCCGGGGGGGGGGGGTGTCCCCTTATTGTGTTTTTGTGTTTTCCTTCTGTCCTTCTGATGTCACTTGGGGTGTCTGGAATCCACCCCTTGAGGAGGAGGCTGTCACGAACTTGGGTTTGATGGTCTCAAACCCAGTTCTATGATGCTGTGGCTTTGTTGCCTCTTATTTTACATCAGAGGCTCTCAGGGAGCCTCTTGGGTCCATTCGGCTTCCTGACAGCTCAGCCATGCCTCCTCCTCCTGTCAGTGGTATCAGCTGGGTCTCATTATTCTCTGCCATGCACACACTCATTCACATGCGCTCACCTGCACACATACACACACACATGCATCTATTCATCTTCACTCACATGTTCAGACATTCACTCATGCACACCTGTTTCCACTCAATCCTGCCCATGCACTTCCACTGAATCACTCCTTCTATCACACCGGTGATCTGTCTCCTCATTAGTGGCAGTACTCTTAAAGTCTGTGTCTGCTGTGAGAGATTGTCAGATCACTGGTTGTTCTCTACTCCCTGCTTAGTGTGTTCAGCCTGACTGTCGGTCTTTTTCTAACACTACCTGACGTCTGCTCATTACCTAGTGTTAGCGGCTGTTTCTGCTTGCCTGCACATCGGACAGCACGGACTGCCTTGGACTGCTTCAGCTCATAAGTTTATTTTGCCTTTCTCCCTGTGCTGTTCAGCTTTCCTGCGGCACTAGACATTCTCTCCCTTGTGCTGTTGAGCATCCTAGAGGTGTCCCTATTCTCCCGGTGCCCTCCATGACTGTTTGCTCATCGTAACTGTTTGCTGGACTGAACCTATTTTTGTTCAATAAATTGCACGCAACGTACTCTGCATGTGGGTTTCCTTCTCCTCTCCTCCATGCGCTGTGTAATGGCGCACAGGGACATAACAGAATATGATTACAAAGTTCAATGGAAACCAGCCAATAATCAATTCTTGAACACTGATCATTTGCATATGAATTAAACCAAGTATATTGCTTACCCTGTGGGTTAAACACTCTCCAATAATCAACTGGATTGGCTGTGGTACATAACTTATGCAGAAGATCATTATATTGGGGTTGTGATCCTCTTTGTGGTCTCCTATCGAACCAGGAATATGAGGCAATATTAAAATCTTCACCAATCAAAACATTGTTTGTTGCATATTTTACCTTCCATTCATTTATCAATTATCCAGTTTTCTCAAACAGTCTTGTTCATAACTTGGTTATTATATCCATAGATGCACTGAAGAACATAACATATATTATTCACTTCTATCACAACCAACAACCAGTGTCCCTCGTTATCACATTTATGATTAAGCACACTCCCTTTAAAGCTGTTGAATAATACCATAACTCCTGCTGAATGTGATGTACCATGTGCAAAAAAATACTTTGTCCCCCATTGAGTTTTCCAAAATGTTTCATCTGTTATTTCTGAATGAGTTTCTTGCAGAAAAATAAAGTTTGATTTTTGCTCTTTACAAAAGAAAAACAGCCTTACGCTGAACATTATTTTTAACCCTCTGACATTGATAGATAAAAAAGAAATAGACATAACAAAAGAGAAATCACTTTTTAGTATGCACAAAAATGCTTTTTCCCCTGGGCAGGAATGACTATGTGGTCCTTCATCTCTGTCCTTGAATTACAAAGCCACTGCAATCTTTTAAAATGAACAATGAGCTTCAAAGTGTACAAATATCACTGCACACGTTTCAGAAAAAGCTTATATCACGTGAAATTACCTGAGTCTTTAGACATCACCTTACTTAACATATTTACGGCTCAACTCTTTGACCATTGATCAGTGCGTATCCCTCCTTCAGAAAGGCTTTCTTTCTGATTCTTCTGGCTTCTTGGACTTTTGGCCACAGCTTCACCCGGGCTTCTCGGTCTTCCTTAGAAAAGTCCTCTTTGAAGTAGATGCTCAATTCTTTGAACACCCTGGCCACTGGAGACTTTCTCCAGACTTCTCCTTGAACCATCCACAGCGCAAATTGGATGATGATTGGCCTGGGCATCTTGCTGGTGACCACATCATTTTTCTTTCCCAATCAATGAACGGTGTCCACTGCCTCATGAAGCTTTTCCACTGACATGGGAAGCACGCGGGTAAGGATTCCAACCACTATGTGGTGTAGTGAGTGTGCTATGTGTGTGTGCTGCCATACCCGCCCCTGGTATGACATCAGGCAGGCATGGCCCACTGCATAAATAGTTCTGCGCTCTATAATAAAGTGTTGTTGGTTCCCTGCATGAGATAAGACTCCGACTCCCTTCTCTCATACATGAAATTTGGCAACGAGAGAAAATTATGGGAGCGTATGGGCTTCCTCCAGCCTTGCAACTGTTTCTAGAGTACACAGGAGAGCCAGTGATCCTGTGGCTGAAGTGGCGGGCCATGTTTGAGGATTACATCAGGGCGTTGGGCCTAACTAGACTCGATGGGAGACAACGACGAGTGCTTCTGGCCCACCATCTTGGGTGGAAGGCCGAATAATTCTCGGTACATTGGGTGAGACGGAGCACTATGAGGATGCTGTCGAGCGGCTGGCTGAATTCTTCACTGAGCAGATGAGGACCACGAAGCTGTGGGTGACGGGAGTGTTGGCGCCAGAGGAGGCTAGGCTAGTTTGCTTGGAGAAGCTAGTGGCACATTAAGTATCTATGGACAAGCGAGCCACAAAGCTAACTGTGTGCCAAAAGCGGGCTCCAGGCTACTAGCTAGGCATCAAGGTGGGGGAATCCCCAGTCACTGAAGATGCCGGGCCAGCCAAGAAGCACAGAAAGGTACAGGATCATAGCGCTGGTGAGTTTGACAGCACGGTGTGCAACGACAGTGGAGAGGGAGAGCAGCATTGGGAGAGCAGCATTGGGAGTCATCACCGCAGCTGAAGGCTGGGCAGCGGGAGAGCGGGAACATGCAGGCTGAGAACCCCAGGAGAGAGCAGTTGCAGCCGGGCATGGAGACAACGCAGCGAAGCGCCTGGGATGAGGGTGCTGAGAGCAGCGACAAAGCGTCTGGGTCGGAGAGTGACGCCGACGAGAGGGACGATGAGAGCCCCAGGAGAGAACAGCTACAGTTAGGCATGGAGACAGCGCAGCGGAGTGCCTGGGACAAGGGTGCTGAGAGCAGCGGCGAGGTGCCTGGGTCAGCGAACGATGCCGGTGAGAGTGATGTGGTGGACTCCGGGAGTGAGCAACAGCAGCTGGACATGGTGGCAGCGCAGCGGAGTGCTCTAGACAAGGGTGCTGGGTTTTACAGTGAGACGCCCGGGTCGTTGAGTGGCGCCAACGAGCAGGCTTCGGTTCTCCCTGGAGTTTGGCCACAGGGGGCTGGAGTGTTTGGAGCCACGGCGGCGGTGTTGAAAGCGGTCGGGAGCGGACCGACGAGCATGGAGGGATGGCGTGCCGGACAACAGCACTGTGGGTCCCGAGAAAAGAAGCAGGCGATAGTGAAGAGGGACGATCTTGCTGGAGAGATTGTTTTTGATCTTGGAGGCAGACAGCGGCCAGGGGCGCACACGTCGTGGGGCTTCCCGGGGCCTCCGAACCTGTCTTATCTTTGGCGGCTAAGGGTGTGTATGATTTGGGGCTGCCCTGGGCCCCCAGGCCGGTTTTACCCCTGGCTGTCAACGGACATTGGTGTCACATAAATGCTAAATCTGCCACCCCTAAACTTAGCCCCTGTCTTCCCCATCAGAGAATCATTGTCTGCTCCCTCCAAAGCAAATAAAAATATTATGTATAAGCATCCCAAAGTGATTAAACAAAAGGTTGGTAAAACTCAAATTAAACATGAAGCCTCTAAATTGAATGATTTGGCCTCTCTTCCTCCTCATAATTTAAAAATTAAATGCAGTTTATTAAATATTAGGTCTCTAACTCCCAAGTCTCTGTGAGTCCATGATCTGTTAATTGATCATCAGATTAATGTAATATCCCTTACAGAGACTTGGTTAGGGCAAGAGGATTATGTTGGTTTAACTGAATCAACTCCCTCTGGTTATTTAAACTGTCAAAATCCCAGAAGTTCTGGTCATGGAGGAGGAGTATCAACAATTTACCATTCCAAATTACTAGTCAGTGTAAAGCAAAAAACATGTTATAATTCCTTTGAGGGCCTGGTCCTCAGTATTGGGCACTTGCAATTTTAGGCTAAACCCAATTTTATTTGTCATAGTTTATCGTCCTCCATCAACCTACTCAGAATTTTTATCCGAATTTGCTGAATTCTTAGCTGATTTAGTGCTGAAATCAGATAGAATAATTATAGTAGGGGACTTTAATATTCATGTAGATGTAGATAGTGATTGCCTTAATGTGGCATTTAATTCAATATTAGACTCGATGGGATTTTCTCAGAAAGTAGGAAATTCTACTCATTATCTCCACCATACGTTGGACCTTGTTCTGATATATGACATAGAAATAGAAAATCTGGTGGTGTCTCCTCATAACTCTGTACTGTCAGACCATTGTCTGTTAACCTTTGATTTTACTATTTCTGACTATTTGGCTCCTAAAGAAAAATATTACTTCAGTAGATGCCTCTCAGATGATGTTGTTACCAAATTTATGCAGATTGTTTCCTCTATGCCATATGTCAACACAATGGAAATAAACTATGGAGAGCTTGCTCCTTCTGTAATTGATAGCATGGTAGATAGTGTTACAGCTTCTCTGCATCAGACTCTAGACTTGGTGGCCCCTTTAAAAAAGAAAAAGTCTAATCAGAGATTTCTAACTCTTTGGTTCAACATGGAAACTCGTAGCTTAAAACAGAAGACTCGTCAATTAGAAAGAAAATGGCACTCCACTAATTTAGATGAAATCTATTTAGCTTGGAGAAATCATCTTTTAACCTCTTGCACTCCGGGATACCGCGGGTGGTCACGTCTCTGCGTCCTAGGGCACACTGAAAAAAAAAAGCTGCAGACACAGCCACGAACAGAAAGCCAAAGGAGTGCTTTGATTGGTTTAGATCTGATTGACCTCTCATTCGACTAATAAGAGCCTTGAATTGGGTTTCTGAAACCTTGAAGAACCAATGACTGAAAACCTAGCAAGAAGGACCCGCCTACCAACGGCTGCGATTACAGTGAGCCAGTTGACGTTCCACGATTGAAAGCGTGCGTCCCGTGCGTAAAATCTGTTTTGTGTAAGCCGCTGGGTGACACACACGCATTCGCCAGTCTTTTTTTCTTACTACTGTTCTTATTTGTTTTGAAAAATAGTTTGCCAAAACCGCAATCATGGAAGCGCAAAACTGCAATAATCGAATCATGGTTTGACCGGGTCACGTGACCAGAACCACAAGTCCGTAACAAGTAGACCAGCGTCATGTTCGTCTGACAATGAGGAAGAGAAGTTCGCCAGCGACACTGCTGTTGTGGACAGGTAAGTGTTATAAGCTAAATTATTCTTTATCACTGAAAATAGTAATCAAAATGACTTTTGACCGATCGGTAAATTACAACTGTGCGTCATCGCAACATGACGGACCGCGGCACACGAACTGGACACGGTCCTTGCGCCGCGTCCAGACCGTGAACGCCCCTCCCCCCCGCTACTCTTCTGTAGCAGATTGCAGATATTATTGCAGATATTTTAGTACAACTGTGCGTAGTAGACAGCGGCGCACCGTCCCCGCGGTCCATCATGTAGGGATGGGCGATGTCTGTCCTCTGTAGCGGGGGGGGGGGGGAGTTGTTATCTTCTACATTACAGATATTTCAGTATAATTTTTAGTGCAATGTAGGTTATTTTTTCTTGTAAAAAAAAAAAGCCACATATTGTTTACGTGGCATGCTTTTTTGTGTGGGGGGCTTGTTTGTTCATTCATTCATTCATGAATGAATAAACAACCCCCCACACACACACACACACACAGCCCTAAGTGTCACCTTTCTTTTGAGCCCAAGATCAAGCTTCTATATTGAATCATTCAAAAGTTACAGACGTTTTTCCAAACTGTGCCATTTGGCACAATTTGGCACAGTTCAAAAACGCCTGGGAACAACCTGAGGAAAAAGCTGTGTAATATATTCATTTTTTGTGGTATTGTTACAAAATTTTGACCTCAGCTGGATAACACTTGGTTCTACATTTCTGTTGCATTTTCCAGCCCGGATCTGACAGCTGTGTGTTATTTGCAAACATTTGTATCCAAAAAAACACCCAGGCCAAATTTATTTTCTTCAAGTTCAGTATGTTTAGATGACTGTTACTCAGTGGCAGGAGCACTTAGAGAGATTATGACTGTTTTGCCAAAAAATTCAAAGTGTTTTCTTTTAAATGAGGCCAACCCCATGAAGATGCTGCAAAGGGTTGAAGAACAGCTTTTGATTTACTTTGGGTACATTATTTTTAGGCGTTTTTAGGGAAATTGACCAGAGTGCAAGGGGTTAATTTATAAGAAAGTTCTTAGAAATGCTAGAACGAGTTATTATTCTGCATTAATAGAAGAGAAGAACAATAATCCCAGGTTTCTTTTCAGTGCTGTAGCCAGGTTGACAAAAAGTCAGGACTCTGTCAATCCTAGCATTCCCTTAGAGCTTACTAGTCAGGACTTTATGAACTTTTACAATAATAAAATTTCATCCATCAGAGATAAAATCAATCAGATTCTTCCCACCGTTAACTTAAATACAGTAACTACTACAACTTCTTCAATTGACTCCTGTTTGGATCAGTTTACTCCAACTGACCTTTTAGAGTTAGACAAAATAGTTTCCTCATCCAAGCCTTGAACTTGTCTTTTAGACCCTATTCCTACCAGGTTATTTAAAGAAGTCTTCCCACTTATTGGTAGCTTTATTCTTCATATAATCAATTCTTCATTAACTTTAGGCCATGTACCGCAGGCTTTTAAAACGGCTGTAATTAAACCCTTACCCAAAAAGCTAACGCTGGATCCAGGAGCTTTAGCTAACTATAGACCAATCTCTAATCTCCCTTTCATTTCAAAAATCTTAGAATTGTTGCTACGCAATCATTTGACCACCTGCAGGGAAATGATTTACTTGAAGAGTTTCAATCTGGGTTTAGAATCCATCATAGTACTGAAACAGCCTTAGCGAAGGTCACTAACGACCTCTTCATCGCATCTGATAATGGACTTGTTTCTGTACTTGTCCTTTTAGACCTTAGTGCAGCTTTTGATACTATTGATCATAATATTCTACTTGATAGATTAGAGCATGATGTTGGACTTAATGGAACTTTGTTGCAGTGGTTTAGATCTTATTTATCTGATAGGTTCCAGTTTGTTCATGTCAATAATGAGTTTTCTTTCAATTCAAAGCTCAGTCATGGAATTCCACAGGGATCTGTGCTAGGCCCTACTCTTTTTAGTTTATATATGCTTCCGTTTGGCAACATTATTAGAAAGCACTGTATACATTTTCATTGTAATGCAGATGACACACAATTATATCTATCAATGAAGCCAGATGATAGTAATCAATTAGCCAAGTTAGAAGCCTGTCTTAAGGAAATCAAAGCTTGGATGACTTGTAATTTCCTGCTATTAAATTCAGATAAGACTGAAGTCATTCTTGTTGGTCCAAAAAACCTTAGAAATACCTTTCCAAATCAAACTTTCAGTTTGGATGCAGTTGCTCTTTCTCTTAATAGCTCTGTGAGGAACCTTGGAGTTATTTTTGATCAAGATCTGTCTTTCAATTCGCATATTAAATTTGTTTCTAAAACTGCCTTCTATCATTTGCGTAATGTTGCCAAGATTTGGAGCATCTTGTCTCAGTGATGCTGAGAAACTGATCCACACTTTTGTTAGCTCTAAATTAGATTATTGTAATTTTTTTATTATCAGGTTGTCCTAAAACATCTTTAACCCTTTAAGGTTCTGCACAACCGTTTGGTCGACCACACTTTTTTTTTTTTTTTTTTTTTTGTTACTTATTTGTACCCGTAGGTAGACTTGGTTTGCAGTCTGGTGACAAGCCACCGGCTGCTGGTCGCTGCGTGCGCGAGCGCCCTAAACCTACATGTTTTTGGTGTGCGGGAGGAAACCGGAGAAATCCCGGAGTAAACCCGCGCAACACGGGGAGAACATGCAAACTCCACACAGCTCACTGTTGGTCGGGGGCTGGGATCGAACCCACGATCTCATGATCCCCGCGGTCCCCCGGCCGAGGGTAAAACTGTGCTGTTACAGTGCTAAACCACTGCGCCACCGTGCCCCCCACTTTGAGTCACAATATCTCATTGAAAAGTGCATTGAGCTTAACTCAACCTGAATGAGCCATCTCTGCCACTTGGTTTAGCTGCACTATGCTAAAAAAAATCCTCTAGATGGCACTGCGTGTTTGAACAGTCCCTAACCCTAACCCATGAGCAAATTCTCCTCATTTGTTGAAGAAAATTAGCAATTTATTTGACTTGTTCTCAGTGTTTTTTGTATGCATTTAAAGGTATATAATACTTTTTCTATGAACAGACCTCTCAACCGTTTGGTAGAGGCCTATATCTAAAAAACTGTGGGGTCTGATTTTGGAAAAACAGTTGATTGTTGTTATTGCTATCCTTAGTGAGTAAAAAATGCAAAGAAAAAATTTTTCCACTGCTTTTTTCTTGGTGCGGACCTTAAAGGGTTAAAAAGTCTTCAGCTGATCCAAAATGCTGCAGCAAGAGTTTTAACAGGTACTAGAAAGAGAGAGCCTCTCCCGGATGACATCCGGGAGAGGCATCCGGGAGAGACATCCAGTCATCCGGGAGAGGCTCAGAGTAGAACAGCTGCTCCTCCACATTGAAAGGAGTCAGTTGAGGTGGTATGGGCATCTGATTAGGATGCCTCCTGGACGCCTCCCACTTGAGGTGTTTCAGGCACGTCCCACTGGGAGGAGACCCCGGGGCAGACCCAGGACTCGGTGGAGAGACTATGTCTCCCAGCTGGTCTGGGAACGCCTTGGTATCCCCTCTGAAGAGCTGGAGCAGGTGGCTGGGGAGAGGGAAGTCTGGGCTTCTCTGCTTGAACTGCTGCCTCCGCAACCCGGACCTCCGGAAAAGCGGTAGAAGATGGATGGATGGATGGATAGAAAGAGAGATCATATCTCTCTGGTTCTGGCCTCCCTTCATTGGCTTCCCATAGAGTTTAGAATTAGTTTAAAATCCTTCTTCTTACTTACAAAGCTCTAAACACTCAGGCCCCTTTTTATTTAAAAGATGTGATACTACCGTATTATCCTAACAGAGCACTTTGCTCCCAAAATGCAGGATTACTTGTAATACCTAGAATCTCCAAAAGTACAATGGGAGGCAGAGCCTTCAGTTATCAAGCTCCTCTCCTGTGGAACCAGCTGCCAATCTGGATTCGGGAGTCAGACTCGATCTCTGTTTTTAAGAATAGGGTTAAAACCTTCCTTTTTGATATAGCCTACAATTACGGATGGATCATGTGTTTCTGAACCCTCCCTTAGTTATGCTGCTAATAGGTTAATGGCCCTTTTCCACTTGCCCCGTCGGTCTAACTTGACTCGACTCGCCTCAATTCGCCATTACTCGTTTCGGCCTCGGTTGTCTTTCCATTGTAGCTCGGTAAAGCTGGGTTAAGCTGGGGTGGGCGGGATTTTTTTTACAGCAAGGCGGCGCCACACTCTCGTGATGTAAAACACACGACCCAAGCAAAACATAACATGGTGGCTGTACAAGGCGACTCCTCAGTCTGTGGCTTTTTTCACAGTAAATGCCAAAAAGGACCGCCAGACAAGGGTACAGGCAGCGAGACGAAACACTCTGGAATAGTACTGCAGCTTCTGGGAGAGCCAAAGACGTGAGGATACAAACTAGGTCATATATGACGGTAAGCTAATGGTTGCTAATGCTAGTTTGCTATAAGTACGTCGTGCTACACTGTAAAGTCTGCAAGTTATCGCTGAAAGGTACTAAAATATGTATGCTGTGTGTGTGTGTTTCAGATGGCTCTGTTGTGGGAAAATTACCGCTTCAAACGGTCAGTCTGGTGTTCAACACAGCCTGTCACTGATGTCAACACAGCCCGTCACTGATGTCTCTCCAGCTTCACAAACGATCAGTGGTTGTAGAGCTTAAGAATGTCTGTAGAAACGTTTATTTCCTGTGCAACGAATTGCTCTGATCTGCGTGAAAATCATGGCAAGACTGTTGCGACATCATGGACGTACCTGCTCCAGCAGCACTGAGTCTGAGGTGGTGTCATGGCAAAAAATGATCAGCTGACACAACTTGATCGCCAAGTTAATAACTACAGTGGGGTAAAAAAGTATTTAGTTAGCCACCAATTGTGCAAGTTCTCCCACTTAAAAGATGAGAGAGGTTTCCAATTTTCATCATAGGTATACCTCAACTATGAGAGACAAAATTAAAAAAAAAAAAATCCAGAAAATCACATTGAAGGATTTTTAATGAATTAATTGGTAAACTCCTCGGTAAAATAAGTATTTGGTCAATAACAAAAGTTCATCTCAATACTTTGTTATATACCCTTTGTTGGCAATGACAGAGGTCAAACATTTTCTGTAAGTCTTCACAAGGTTTTCACACACTGTTGCTGGTATTTTGGCCCATTCCTCCATGCAGATCTCCTCTAGAGTAGTGATGTTTTGGGGCTGTTGCTGGGCAACACAGACTTTCAACTCCCTCCAAAGATTTTCTATGGGGTTGAGATCTGGAGACTCGCTAGGCCACTCCAGGACCTTGAAATGCTTCTTACGAAGCCACTCCTTCGTTGCCCTGGCAGTGTGTTTGGGATCATTGTCATGCTGAAAGACCCAGCCACGTTTCATCTTCAATGCCCTTGCTGGTGGAAAGAGGTTTTCACTCAAAATCTCACGATACATGGCCCCATTCATTCTTTCCTTTACACGGATCAGTCGTCCTGGTCCCTTTGCAGAAAAACAGCCCCAAAGTATGATGTTTCCACCCCCATGCTTCACAGTAGGTATGGTGTTCTTTCTCCTCCAAACACGACAAGTTGAGTTTTTACCAAAAAGTTCTATTTTGGTTTCATCTGACCATATGACATTTTCCCAATCCTCTTCTGGATCATCCAAATGCTCTCTAGCAAACTTCAGACGGACCTGGACATGTACTGGCTTAAGCAGGGGGACACGTCTGGCACTGCAGGATTTGAGTCCCTGGCGGCGTAGTGTGTTTCTGATGTAGCCTTTGTTACTTTGGTCCCAGCTCTCTGTAGGTCATTCACTAGGTCCCCCCATGTGGTTCTGGGATTTTTGCTCACCGTTCTCGTGATAGTTTTGACCCCATGGGGTGAGATCTTGCATGGAGCCCCAGATCGAGGGAGATTTTCAGTGGTCTTGTATGTCTTCCATTTTCTAAAATTTGCTCCCACAGTTGATTTCTTCACACCAAGCTGCTTACTTATTGCAGATTCAGTCTTCCTAGCCTGGTGCAGGTCTACAATTTTGTTTCTGGTGTCCTTTGACAGCTCTTTGGTCTTGGCCATAGTGGAGTTTGGAGTCTGACTGTTTGAGGTTGTGGACAGGTGTCTTTTATACTGATAACGAGTTCAAACAGGTGCCATTAATACAGGTAACGAGTGGAGGACAGAGGAGCCTCTTAAAGAAGAAGTTACAGGTCTGTGAGAGCCAGAAATCTTGCTTGTTTGTAGGTGACCAAATACTTATTTTACTGAGGAATTTACCAATTAATTCATTAAAAATCCTTCAATGTGATTTTCTGGATTTTTTTTTCTCATTTTATCTCTCATAGTTGAGGTATACCTATGATGAAAATTGGAGACCTCTCTCATCAAGTGGGAGAACTTGCACAATTGGTGGCTGACTAAATATTTTTTTGCCCCACTGTATTTTAGCCACAAAATATATATTCAAAAAGTAAACAGTACTGAGTTAGGTATAAGATATATTTGACAGTTATGATGCATTTTAGGCCAAAACAAACTTGATCTAGGATTAAAAGCAATTAAAATAATGCAGTCACAAGGTTACATGGAAAATACTTGATTTACTAGATACATGTACTGTAGAAATATATATTCTCTGCATCAACAATGTACTATACATGCATTCATGTAGTATTGCACTGGGAATTGCACTGACAATAAACCTCTGAAGTTTTTGCAGATGTCTCCTTTTTATATGTGAAGGTTACCATCATGTGGCACAAATTTATACTAACAGATTGGAAAAGCTGTCTAAGAACAATCCAGCAGTTTGAGAAATCACTTTTGGTTTGGTGTAAGTCTGTCAACAGAATTATGAACCATAAAGCAGTTTGTGTTAAAATGTTAAATCTCATTAAACCCTAACCCGGGGGTTTCCAATCATGTGTCATGGGGGGGCAAGACCCTGCAGGTTCTCTCTTCTACCCAGTCTCTTCAGCAGGTGTTTTCAGTGATCAGCAGTCAGTGGAAGAAGTTCAGTGGAATCTGCTCTTGAAGACACTGTTTGGAGGTAAAGCCTGCAGGGTCTTGGCCCTCCATGGCACACGATTGGACACCCCTGCCCAAACCCATTATGATGAAGAACAGATGTTAATATAGCCCAGAATTCCTCCATATACTGGTACTATCACTAAAGTGTGCAGGGTCTTCTGCGGTGGCACATCCAACAATACAGTCTTCAGTTAATAAAATAATTGTTTTGGTTACTTTTTTCTTAAAAATGAGCCATTATTTTCAAGGTCACTGATAAATGGTTTGTACTGTTGACTCTTTTCCCACCAGTGTCTTAACAGACAAAATAGAAAATCCTGATGCAAACACATAAGTCACTAAATTGTTTATTACAATCAGCAGCAAATTCCAGATTATTCAGAATGTGCAAAATTCAAACTGTAAAAAAAAACCAAAACTTAGAATGGGTCGCACACGCCGGCCACGCTGCCTCACTGGGAAACAGCTGGGATGTTCCACTCAAGCTGGACCCGGTTCAGCAGATCTTCAGCCTGCATCTCTGTAAATAGTGAGGCAAGGTCCGGTTTGGGGTGGATCGTTTCCCTCTTGCCTAGACAAAAGACAGAAATGGGTGGTGGTTAATTAAAGCAAGTTTAAAACATATTTGGGAAATACACTTGTTGCTAAAAGCCAGTGGTGGAATGTGAATGAAAGAATGAATCTTTATTTCAGATAGATTAAAAGTAAAGATTAAAAGAAAATAGAATAATATAACAAAGGGGAAAAAAATCTAACAAGGTCAAATTAAACAATTCGGCGGTGGCCTCCGTCGGTCTATGATGACCATGGAAGAGAATCCTAAACGTCTACTCTGCTGGAACAGTACCGCCTGTGGCTGAACAGGCCGATGCGCGAATGGCAGTCCCTGTCACACAGGTCACACTTGTGGGTGATTTCCGTGCTGCTGGGTCTGTGGCGGTTCTTCCTGCGGGTCCTTTTTTCATCTGCTGCAGCAGTCAGTCTCTCTTCACCCGCCTTGAGCTGTCTGGTCAGGGTGCCTCTCCATTTGGAGCGGTCCGTTGCAAGGTCCTCCCAGCGCTCTGTGTTGATCTCCAGTGTCTTCATGTCTCTCTTGCAGACGTCTCTCAAGCGCAGCTGTGGGCTGCCAACGTCTCTCCTGCCAGTTGTCAGTTCAACGTAGAGGACGTCTTTGGGAATTCTGCCATCCTCCATACGGTGAACGTGGCCTAGCCAGCGGAGCCTGCGCTGCCTGAGTAGAGTGAACATGGAGGGAAGGCCGGCGCGGGACAGAACTTCTGTGTTGGGCGCTTTGTCCTGCCAGGATATGTCCAGGATGTGGCGAATGCAGCGCAAGTGGAAGGAGTTCAGTCTCTTTTCCTGCCGGGCGTATGTTGTCCACGTCTCACTCCCATAGAGCAGTGCGCTGATGACGCAGGCGTTGTACACTGCCATCTTCGTCTTGACAGAGAGTTTGGGATTCTCCCACACTCGTGTGGTGAGGCGAGCGAGTGTGAAGGCTGATTTTCCAATCCTCTTGTCGATCTCTGTATCAAGGGAGAGGTTGTTGCTGATCGTGAACCCCAGGTACGTGAACTGAATCACGACCTCCAGCTCGTAGTCGTCGATGGTGATGGTTGGTGGTGCTTCTGTGCCTTGCGCCAAGACGTTAGTCTTCTTCAGGCTGATGGTAAGCCCGAAGTCCTTGCATGCCTGGGAGAAGCGGTCCATCAGGGTCTGAAGCTCCTGCTGTGTGTGGGTTGCGACTGCAGCGTCGTCTGCGAACAGCATGTCTCTGATTAGAGCCTCGCGTACTTTGGTTCTGGCTTTCAAGCAGGCAAGGTTGAAAAGCCTGCTGTCAGATCTTGTGTGCAGGTAGATTCCCTCTGTTGCTGTGCTGAAGGCATGCCTCAGGAGCATAGCAAAGAAAATCCCAAAGAGGGTTGGCTCAAGTACACAGCCCTGTTTCACTCCGCTGCGTATGTTGAATGGCTCTGAGACGTTGCCGTCGTACTGCACTATCCCCTGCATGTTGGTGTGAAACGATTTGATGAGGCTTTGCAACTTTGGTGGGCATCCTATCTTTGGCAGGATCTTGAAAAGGCCCTCTCTGCTGACCAGATCAAACGCTTTGGTGAGGTCGATGAAGGCGACGTTCATCGACCTCACCAAAGTTGTGTTCTCTGCATTTCTCCTGGAGTTGGCGGATGGAGAATATCATGTCTACCGTCGATCGCTCAGCGCGGAAGCCACACTGAGACTCGGGGTAGACACGTTCGGCAAGCTTCTGTAGACGAACGAGAACAACTTGTGCACAGACTTTGCCAACAACGCTGAGGAGGGAGATGCCCCTGTAGTTGTTGCAGTCGCTTCTCTCCCCTTTGTTTTTGTAGAGGGTGATGATCCTGGCGTCCCTCATGTCCTGTGGTACGGCACCTTCCTTCCAACACTGGCAGAGGACATCATGCAATGGCAGCAGTAGGGCAGTCTTGCAGTGCTTGATCAGGTCAGGGGGTATGCCGTCGTTGCCGGGTGCCTTGCCAGCGGCCAAGCTATCAATGGCCTTGCTGAGTTCGTCGATGGTTGGCTCGGCATCAAGTTCGTCCATGGATGGCAGGCAGTCGATGGCATCAAGGGCTGACGGTGTCACAGTGTTCTGTCTGGAGTAGAGGTCGGAGTAGTGTTCCACCCATCTCTCCATCTGCTTGTTCTTTTCTGTGATCATCTCCCCAGTGGAGGATTTGAGGGGGGCCGTCTTGCTCTGAACCGGACCAAGTGCTTTCTTGATGCCATCGTACATACCACGGATGTTCCCTGTTATGGCAGTGGTTTGAATGTCTTGGCTGAGCTGAGTCCAGTACTCGTTGGCACAGCGCCGAGCATTCTGCTGAACTTTGCTTCTCGCAGCCCTGAGAATCTGGAGATTCTTCTTGTTTGGGTACTTCTTGTACTCAGCAAGTGCTGAGCACTTGGCTTCAATGACGGGGGTCATCTCGGTCAACTTGGCATCAAACCAGTCCTGTGACTTCGAGGTCTTCCTCCCAAAGGTAGCCAAGGCTGTGCGGTGGATGGTGTTTCGCAGCTCTTCCCACTTCTGCTTTGCAGATTCTCCTTCTTGTGGTACACCAAGTTTCTTCTCAAAGGTGGAGGCAAACTGCTCAACAAGTTCTGGTTGAGCCATCTTGCTGGTGTCAATCCGTGCCTTTCCAGGCTGTCTAGCATGATGGAATTTCTTCAGCTGCAGCTTAACCTTGCAACACACCAATGAATGGTCTGTGTCGCAATCTGCACTCTGGAACGAACGGGTGATTAGCACGTTCTTCAGTGAGGTGCGCCTGGTCAGGATCAAGTCCAGCTGGTGCCAGTGCTTTGAGCGCGGATGTCACCAGGAAACCTTGTGTTGGGGCTTGGTCTTGAAGAACGAGTTTGTGATGCACAGATCGTGATATGTGCAGAACTCGAGCAGCCGCTGTCCGTTGTCGTTCATTCTGCCCATGCCAAAAGGTCCAAGACAGGAGGGCCAGGAGTCGTGGTCAGCACCCACTCTGGCATTGAAGTCTCCCAGGAGAATGAGATTGAGATTGAGATTGAGATTCAACTTTATTGTCATTACACATGGTAACAAAACGTGACTTGGCATTTGGGCACGCTCTGCAGAGCGCATCCAAGGCCGGGGCAGCCGCTAGGCGCCAGTCATGTTGTTCAGAGTTGGGGATGATCCTGACAGTTGTTGAGAGATTCTCGTAGAACTCGTCTTTTTCTTCTGGTGTGGCTGTCAGTGTTGAGGCATACACACTGACGAGGGTGGCTGGGCCTTGAGTGGTGTTGAGGTGGAAGGTGAGGAGTCGTGCAGAGCCATTGCTGCCCGGTTCCACCATCTTCAGCAAGGTGTTCTTCACTGCGAAGCCCACTCCGTGTTCCCTGTGTTCGTCACTGCCCTTTCCCTGCCAGTAGAACGTGTAGTCCTTCTCTCTCAGTGTGCCTGCATCAGCCAACCGTGTTTCCTGGAGAGTGGCGATATCCACTCCCAGTCTCTTCAGCTCATTATTGATGATGGCAGTCTTCCTGGTGTCGTTGATGTCCTTGAGGTTAGCAGCGAGTCCTGTCATCATAGTGCGGACGTTCCAAGTTCCCAGTTTTAGAGTTGGTCTCTTTTGTTTTATTTACTTGCCTGGTGCGAAGGTTCTCAGCCTGCTGTTCTGACTTCTCCTCATCCCCATGCACCCAATGAGGAAAGCAAGCTGTGGCGAGACAACACCTTATTGGCTGGGCGCTGCCCAGCTTGAGGCAGGCGGTAGCTGTCCAGTGAGATCCGATGATCCCTCCCACCATCGGGAACAACCCCTGGCACCGCACTCTACGCCAATTGAGTGGTGGCTTATAACCAGTAACTGTCATTCCTTGTGTTTTGTCTACGCCAAAGGCAAAGCTGGAGTATCCTCTCCAGTGATCCGGTGTTCTACCTTCCAGCGTTGGGCGTTGGTAGGATTCAAGCCTGGGCAGGAAGATATGGAGGACAAGATGTTGCCCATGCAGCATGTCCCCCCTCTCCACGTCACTGATGAATCCAAAGGAACAGCAGGGCTGCTACAGTTTGGCACCAGTGCCGTTGCAGGAGCTGCCAGAACGATGTTGAGCACAACATAGAACTGCCTTAGGGGCTCCGACTCCGGATTTTTCCTCAGGGTTGATTCCCGAAGCCTTTCCTGTGACCGGGTATGCCGCAAGGCAGCGGAGGTTTGAAATCAGGGTTTACCTTCCCCTAGATGGGCTACCTTCCCAGGTTGACGAGCCACCATCTATCCGAAGCATCTGGTTTTAAGGCGCCAGAGATCCGCCCTCGCCCCTTCTCCTATTAGTAAAAGCAGTTCCGCCGGGCTTAGAGACTAAACCACACAGGCAGGCTAGGAGTTGGACTTAGTTGTCAGAGGCTTTTCCAGACGCACGCCGTAAGGAGCATTTTATGAGCACTGGGAGCTTAACCCCAGTGCTGCTCCTGGCTATGACAACCTTGGAACAAATTAAACAATAACTCCTCTGATTATACAGTTCAACATAGGTTATCCGAAATGGGTGATGGCTGGAGCCGCAGCTTATACTGCCCACCCATATTCCATCCAAGAATTCAAAAGAAAAACACAACAGGAGCAATTCCAGTTCCAATGTGACAATAAAGTACTTCTTTGTTGTATTTAACCACATTTTCATGTAGCTGCGCTTCAGTAAAGTAGATTTTACAAGGGCTGGGTTACATTTAAAATCATCTGTTTTTACTGTGGCCTCAGCAATCAGAATGAATTAATACATTCACTTGAATGGAATCTAGTACTTTAACTGAGGGTGTGCATCACTGAGTGTGGAGTCGCTCAGTCAAAATATGGAGTTTTTATCAATAAAAGTTTAGCCACCGCTTTCTCTTCTTGCCCTGGCTTCAAGTGTGGGCGGTGTTTTGTACTTTTATTGCTAAAATATAAAAGGAAGCACTACAATGGGTCTCAAATATTTGTAATGTGTCCTGTTACTGCATGAGTTTATTGATGATAGACTATAAACTACACATATAAACTAAATTATATTGATGACTGAACAACTCCCATTCCCCAAAGTGCAACATACAGTTATGAACATAACTCACAAAGGATCACACAAGTGATCTGACAAAAAAATAAGTACATTAACAAGCGGTTTATTTTACAGTTGATGTGCCAGTCATTTTCAATTATTCTGTAATTAATATTCACACAATCAAATAAATCTCAGTTCAGTCCCTTTTATATTAAGTGGAAATTGTGCTACTTTGGTTTGGCACTTTACCTATAAAAGCAAAGGATTTCAGTACTTTCCACAGTTGCGAGGTCCGTTGTGGGGCAGCTCCTTTCCTCTTGCCTAGACAAATGACAGAAATGGATGGTAGTTAGTTAAAGCAAGTTCAACACTTATACAGGCACATCTCAAAAAATAAGAATATCATGAAAAAGTCCAATATTTTTGTCACTCATTTCAGAAAGTGAAACCCATATATAGATTCATTACACGGACAGTGATATTTTGCAAGTGTTTATTTTAATTTTGATGATTATGGCTACAGCCCATATTAACCAACATTTCAGCGGCCAACATTTCTATTTAAAAACTATTTTTTAAAATTAATTTTATGTAATATTCTTATTTTTTGCCAAATTGAATTTGGGGTTTTCAGGGGCTGTAAGCCATAATCATCCAAATTAAAATAAATAAATGCTTGAAATATATCACTGTCTGTGTAATAAATCTATATAATATACGGATTTCACTTTTTGAAATGAGTGACAAAAATTATTGAACTTTTTCATGATATTCTAATTTTTGGAGATGTACCTGTATTAGGGAAACAGATTTGTGAAAGTCTGTGGTGGGATGTGACAAAAATGCTTCGTTTCCCTGACCAGTGAGAATCCCAGGATCCACTCTGTACATGTACAAGTACATTATCAATCCAGGGATTTATGGTGGAACAGAAACAACACAACACTGTTCCAGCACTTCTTTTTTTGTAAAATCCACAGAATAGGTGTTTGGGTCTATTCTGACGCTTTAGAAAATTATATGAATCACTTCATAAATCACTGGTTTGAAAATGCTGAGATTTCGGCTCCTGGGGTCCACTTGACCGTATCCACAATATAAACACTGAGGGAGGCTAAGCCCTGGCATGTGGAAACAGATTCTAGGAAGAAATTACACACAATTTTAATGCACAGCACCAAAGTGCAGCACATACACAAACCAGGACTTTAACCAGGATTAACATATTTCATCGTTTTGCTCTCACAAGTGAATACTTAGGACAAAACAAGCGTGAATCAGCAGTTGGCTACTAACTAGCTAGCTACTAGCTAACACTCGTTAGCCAGCACAGGACGGCGCTGTATCGCTCAAAAAAAGTGAGCTTACCACCAACAGGATAAATAAGCGAACAGATGCACAATATTACAAATCACTCACCATCGATGGTTCTCTCACGTTCGTCTTCAGCTTGTCCATAGTCCGGTTCTATGCTGGGCTGCATCTGTAACGGGGCGGGTCGCTCCTCTCACTGTGGATCTGCCACCAAGCAGAGAAAACTCCGCACCTCTTCGTTGGACCACGGTGTAGATTTCCGCAAAACCTACGCTGTCTGTATTAATATCGTATTTACTCCGTGACCGAGTTAGTCCGTGAAATATTGCAAATGGCGGTCGTGTAAATTCCACAGAAGACGGACGCTTTTGTGACGTTACGCCCTGACCAATCAGTGGCTCGCAGTCTGTTGACGTCACATCTCGGCTCAATTCAGCATGGTTGTACCCTGGCCTCGAGTGGATACGAAAATAGGAGCTGTTAACCGGTGCTGGGTACAGTGGAAAAGGCTAGAAAGCGAGTCGAGTCGAGTCGAACAAGGCCAAATTGGTACTAGTGGAAAAGGGCCATTAGTCAGCTGGGGGACCTCCAATAATGTACTGGGCCTCACTCCTTTCTTCACTCTCAATGAAATTTGTTTTTTTTTGCTGGTCATTAACATCTGTTTGTTCTCTCCCATAGATTGAGTCCCCATCGTGCTGTTTGCTCTCTACATGTCTGTTCTTTTCATCTTCTCTATCCCCTCACCCCCCAGCCAGTCGCAGCAGATGACTGCCCCTCCCTGAGCCTGGTTCTGCTGGAGGTTTCTTCCTGTTAAAAGGGAGTTTTTCCTCTCCACCGTCGCCAAGCGCTTGCTCACAAGGGATCGCCTGATTGCTGAGGTCTTTCTGCAACTGTGGGGGTCACCCCTACAGTTGAAAGTGCTATGAGATGACTGTTGTTGTGAAATGGCGCTATATAAATAAAGTTGAATAGAATTGAATTGAATTAAAATGTAAATATGTATATATACTGCTGGTGTGCATGAAAGTATGTATGGTATGTGGTAATTTTATATGTTTTCAGAGACTTGGTCCGATTTTAGTTGATTTGTGTGAATGTGATATGATATTTTATTACAGTTCATGATTCCCTGCTGTGCCTTAGTGCGTGATTTGGGTTCTAAACTGAGGAGGGTCTCGAATGTGTGTGTGGTTTTGCATTTTTGTAAGGGGGAGGTGGAATTGTGGTGTAGTGAGTGTGGTATATGTGTGTGCTGCCGTACCTGCCCCTGGCGTGACATCAGGTGGGCACGGCCCACTGTATAAATAGTTCTGTTGTAGAGGGTGCGAAGGAAAAGGATGTGGGGGCGAGGCACGAGCGTAGGTCGGCACAGATTCTTTATTGACCCTCTAAATCCCCGTTGTGTGCCGCGGCTGAGAAACCCATACCAACAATGGAGCTGGTTTGTCCCTGGTGCATAGCGCGCGCTGCAGCCACGTAGCTTCCAGTTGCGCTGTCCTCATAATCCTGCAGTGTGTGCGCGTGGCTTCTGTGCGCGGAAGGTCCATTGCCGAGAGGTGAGTCAGGGTCAGGGAGCTTGATGGAAATCAACGCAGTCGGCGCTGATGGTCTTCCTTGTTCAGGTTGTTTCTGTGCATTGCTCATGTCACTGATCCTCGTGCATCTCGGTCCCAGCGCTGCGCTCTCCGTCCGGCCCTGGAGGTCACCATCGTGGAGAGAGGACAAGGTGCGCACGCTCTCGTGTGGGTGTGAAGGATGTAGGCGATTCCCAGTCTCTGGAATCCACAGCGTGGTGAGAGGGAGAGATAGTCCATTTCACGTTAGGTCACCAATGTAGAGGGTGCGAAGGAAAAGGATGTGGAGGCGAGGCATGAGCGTAGGTCGGCACAGATTCTTTATTGACCCTCTAACATGAATACAGCCTGTTGACCCCAGTGTTGCCACTGGGGCCCCTCTTGGATGGTCTCTTGGATGGTAGAGCGTAGAGAGAGAGAGCTGAGAGTGAAACAAGCTCTTTTATACCGTGACACAGACAGAGGGAATGCATGGCACATTAGCATATCAATTGTCATCTAATACACATCGGTCAATACACATGATTAGCATGACATTGGTTGGCTCGAGGACGCATGCATACAGTCCCGTCTGACTGCTTCCTGTGGTTCCCTGTTCGCATGTAAATTGTCCTCTGCTTCTTCCAGCCCTGCTGCTGGGTGTGAAGAAAGCTCCAGAAGAATGTCCCAGAGGAATGTCTCCCTGCTGTCTTTAGTGTCACCACACTGTGTTCTATAATAAAGTGTTGTTGGTTCCCTGCATGAGACGAGGCTTTGACTCCCTTCCCTCATATATAACTCACTATTTCTCAAGAATCCTCCTGGGAGGCCGATTAGCTGAAGGCTCCACCTCCATTTGTATTGGGCCTGCTCCAGACAAAGCTGTCTGAATGTCACATTTTCTTTTTGAAAGTGAGTCATCTGTTGTTTCATTTGGTCAATTTCTGCTTTATTTTCTTTCACTGCTTGCATCATAGCCTCCATTTTCTCTTCAAACCTCATCAGTCTTTCATCTTGGTTGTCAAATCTTTTGATTAAGGTTTGAATAGCCTCCAGGATAGCCTCGCTAGCAGCCTCATTTGGGGACCTACATTCTTTGTTGTTCTTCCTCTTAATTTTCTTAGGGTTCGGGCTCAGCACCAGTGTATGCTCGTGTGAACTATCTGCAGTTTCTTTGTCCATAGTTTCAGTGCCCGCTGCTCCTTCTGCCGCTGGCAAAGCTAGATTGTAGTCGTGATCTGTTAGCATCTTAGCTTTATAATGAAAACTTTAGTCTTCTTTTTTGCCAAATTTGGGTAAATTCCACTGTCAGACCAGGTAATTAGTGACCGCTGGTGTCTTATCTTATATATATTTGCTTTGTTTTCTCTTAAGCAATAACTTAAGGATCAAAATAAGTCAATTTCTCCGGAGCCTGCAAAAACTTAACTACTTACTCCGCCATCTTGGTTTTCCCCCATGTTGTTTTAGAATGAGGGAAGGAAAAAGTTGTTTGTGGCGGCGCCTTGCATGGCAGCGGCCCTTCTGATTCTAGATGTGATTAACATTGTAGATAAGAGAAACGTCATTTTGTTCTACTGTAGATGATTGTTGTGTGAATGGTGTGTGTGTGTATTTGGCCCTCGGGGCATGCCGTAGCCACCCTGGGTGGTGACGTCAGGCGGGCTTCAGCCGCTGCATATATTTGCCTGTGTTCCCTAATAAAGTTCAGTTCAATGCTTGGCATAAGACGACTCCAGTCTCAAATTATTCAGACATTGTGGAGAGTGTGGGAAATGATGAGGCCAGTTTACGAACAGACAAAGTTTTATTAACACTCTCTCATCATTCACACAGAAAAGCAATGAATCAGCCAAGTCAGGTTTCTTCTTATAAACTCAACAGATCTCACATCTGCATGACATTTCACATCACACTGCATGACATCTAACCCCACAAAACATTTTCCTTAAACCCCCAGCTCCCTCTTCCTGCCAGCTCCCCATGACGTCCCTGTCTATTATTCTCTTATGTTTAACCACTGCCTCCTGACTGAGACGCTGTCTGCTGACTCCTCTACAATATGCATTGCCACAACATAACATTTTGGTGACGAGGAGAAACCATGGAGGCGTGTGGGCTACATCCACCTCTACCACCTTTTCTACAATGTCCAGGAGAGCCAGCGATCCTGTGGCCTAACTGGGTGGCCATGTTTGAAGGTTACATCACGGGGCTGGGCCTGGCTAGACTCGACGGAGTATGAAGATGAGCACTTTTGGCCCACCATCTTGACGTAGAAGGTCGAAAAATTCTCTGCATGTTGGGAGAGACGGAGTCTTATGCGGATGCTGTCAGACGGCTGGCTGAATATTTTGACGAACATACAAGGGACATGAAGCTGTGGGTAGAAGGGCTGCTGGCGCCAAAAGAAGCAAAGCTAGCTAGCTCGGAGAAGCTAAAGGCTCAGTCTGTGGCAACGGTGAGGTTAGCCACGAAGCTTGGTGCGCGCCAACACCAAGCTACAAGCTACCAGCTAGGTTTTGGTGGGGGGGGGGCACGAGTGAGGGAGCCTCCGATTACTGAAGACGGCAAGCCAGTCGAGGAGCTCAGCGTGGTGCGTGACCGTTGCACTGGTGGTAAAGACGGCGCGATGAGTGGAGAAAGCATGGAGGGAGAGCAGCGACCAGACTCGGCTCAGTTTTCACCGAGGCCGGAGTAGGGGCAGTGGGAGGAAGAGCGCGAGAATGCTGAGAACCACAGGAAACAGCAGTGATAGCCAGGCGCAGGGGCAGCGCAGTAGAGCACCTTTGATGAGGGTGCTGGGTGTAATAGCCAGGCTCCTGGGTCGACGAGTGACGCAAACAAGCGAGCTTCAGTTTTCCCCGGAACTCGGCCACAGGCCAGGGTGTCTGAGGCTACAATGGTGGCAGCTGCAGCAGTTTTGAAGACGGTCGGGGTGGACCAACAGGCACAGAGGGACTGCATGCCAGGCAGCAGCACTGCAGGTCGGGCAGGATTCCCCTGAGAGTTACGGACCGGGTTCAGGTTCGTAAGGAGGTGTCGGACGGTGGGTCCAGACGAGAGAAGAGGTCGAGTGTGAGGAGAAGAGACGCTTTTTCCTGTGGGGTCGGCTTCGACCCCGGGGACAGGCTGCTTCCAGGGGCACCCATACCGAGGGGCTGCCCTGGACCCCCAAGCTGGTTCTACCCTTGGCTGCCCGAGGATAGTGGTATAACTTTCAAAAAATTCAGTGTAAATACGTTTATGTTGTAGCAGACACAAAATGCATATTGTAGACTTGTAGAGGCTTGGTTGAGTCAGACAGCGTCTCAGTCAGGGAGCAGAGGGTAAACAGTAGACGGGGGTTTAAGGGTGAATGTATTGTGATGTTGGATGTCATGCAGTGTGGAATGTCACGCAGATGTGAGATGAGCGGTGGGGATATAAAGGAGAACCGTGCTTGAATGCTTTCATGCTTTTCTGTGTATGGATGATGTGAGAGTGTTAATAAAACTTTGTCTGTTCGTAAACTGGCCTCATCATTTCCCACACTCTCCACACTGGTGACCCTAGACGTATTATGGAACACGAGGCAAGAAACCCGGAATCGGCCCGGACGGGAAGCCCCAGCAACGCAGCAAGCATCCCACAGACGGCCCAGACAGGAACCCCCAGCAAAGCGTGCGCTGTTGCAGTCAAGCTACCGGACTTTTGGCAGCACAACCCATGCTCTTGGTTCCACCACACCGAGACCCAGTTCGCCCTCTGGGGAATAACGGCAGACGACACCAAATTGTACCATTTTACCATGTGGTTGCAGCGCTGGACGCTCGCACAGCTCAGCAGGTAGCGAGCCTGCTCAACCAGCCCCCAGCCCACGGCAGATACGAAGCTGTCAAAGCTGTGCTGATTCGGCGCTACACGCTCTCAGCCTGTGAGAGAGCCGAGAGGCTCCTGAGGCGTTCCGAGTTAGGAGATGGTTCAGCCGTCGATCTGATGGAGAAGATGTTGGCGTTAATGGGCACGGACGACGGGCATTTTCTGTTTGCTCACCTTTTCCTCCGCAACCTTCCAACAGAGGCGAGAGCGGTCCTGGCCAATTCGCCATTGCTAGCTGCGCGTGACTACTGTGCACTAGCCCAGGAGGCAGACCAGATCATCCTCACCACCAGAGCGCTCACGGTGAACGCAGTGGCGTCGGAACCCAGCAAGACGACCAGAGGAGGCGAGGAGCCACCGATGGTAGCGGCAGCGGGGGCCAAGGAGCGCCAGAGAGGCACGCTCTGCTTCTACCACCGCCGTTTTGGAGGGAATGCACGCAGATGTGAGCCACTGTGCCAATTCAAGTACTCGGGAAATGCCAGGGCCGGCAGTCGGTAGCAGCTGCGACCACCGGCGAAGAGAACAAGCTGTTCTACATGACGGACTCGCGCTCAGGGAGGCGTTTCCTTGTAGACACCGGAGCCCAGAAGAGCATCATCCTGCCAACCTACGCCGACCGGCTGGCAGGACCTAGCGGCCCCGGGCTGGTAGCAGTAAACGGCTCGGACATTAAGACCTTTGCTCGAGGGGCTGGGCCAGTAACACAAGCCATCGTCACAGCTCCAGGCAGTAAGTTCCACACACTGCTCACTCAGTTTCCAGCACTCACGGTCCTGACGTTTTCGGCGGCCATCGCTAAACACGGGGTGGAACACTTTATCACCACCACCGGGCCACCTGTTTTCGCACGACCTCGGCGCTTGAACGCAGCTAAACTGGCCATAGCGCGTGAGGAGTTCGCCAACCTGGAAACGTTGGGCATCATCAGGCGATCGAACAGCCCATGGGCACCCCCGCTACACATGGTCCCTAAGGCTGAGGGGTTGTGGCGACCGTGCGGTGATTTCCGCAGGTTGAATAACGCCACAGCACACGACTGCTACCCGATTCACTTCCGCCCTCCAGAGAGAGCAGTCGCTTTTTTCTTTGCTCCTGTTCCCTGTCTCTCCCTCCCTAACTGACTGGATCCCAGCTTGCTATTGTCTGTGTCTGCGTGGCTCTCTACTGGTGATTCATCCTAATGAAATTATGGATTTAATAAGCTGGGCTTTGAACGCAATCGACACTGTCTTCTCAACGAGGAAATCGGGTCCGGGGGAGCCCATCTGTCCTGCAGGTACTGCTGCTGCGGGTTACATTAAAGATACATACAATTGGAAACTTATGTGTCTGTGCGATCTTTCAATTGAAGATATAGAAGATATACTGTATATCTATTTGGAGCTACGGTCTCAGGACTTCTACTGATCGGCTTTGGGATAGTCCTGGTGTATCGCAAATTAAAGAAGATGGACAGAGCTTATCAAAAAGCTGACCCTGCGAAGCTCTTTCATCAATTCGACCAGCTGGGGAGGACTCTGATAGCGGCTAATGGAGAACTGTACAGGAAGATTGAAAACATCACGGTGGCACTAAGAGCTCTCCAGGATATGATTTCAGAGCCTGGCAACGATGGAATTGGAGCACTGAATCCGTAAGAGAATGGAAAGTTTTTCTCTGAAGTCAGTGCTTATTCAACCTGTTTTCGGCGCCCTCAGCATTCAGTCCTCCTGATGAACAACAGTATAAATGTTGATTTTCCCCTTCATAAACATTTGGCGAACAGTATCTGGACTCTCAAGGACAGCCATGTGTCTGACTCAGAGAATTTCCATCTGCCGTGCTCAAGGACATGTGCCTCTGACTTTCAGACACTAGTCATAACATCTGCTGAGAGAGAGATCTTTGCTGTTCACCAGTAACTGATAACTGCCACCCTTGCATCCAACACACACACGACTGACCCATTTATACTGATGAAAGACACACATTCACTGTTCTCTCTACTGTTGCTGTTTGTTAAGTGTTATTCATTGTCTGCTAATTGTGCATTGAGGGTTTTTTTCTGGGTGATCATAATTCGGCTCACTTGAGCTTATTTGAGCTTACGAGCGTTATTTTGATTAACTATGTTTTTTTTCTCTCTACCTATTGTTTGTTCCCTGACCCTTCCCCTCTATTCCCCTCCTGTTGACAGGCGCCTCCATGGCTTGCCGCGTCATTGGGAAGCGCCTATCAGGCGCGCCCAATGTCAAGTCAAATTCCTCGTATGTTTACTTGTTTACTTGTAAATATGCTTGGCAATAAACTTGATTCTGATTCTGATTCTGATTCTGATTCCCCACATTCAGGATTTTTCCGTTCACCTCACCGGAGCACGCACTTTTTCTAAAATAGACCTGGTCTGCGGTTACCACCAGGTCCCAGTGCGTGCGGAGGACATACCCAAAACAGCGGTAATAACTCTGTTCGGCTTGTTCGAGTTTCTGCACATGCCATTTGGGTTAAAAGGAGCGGCACAGACGTTCCAGCGCATGATGGACGCGGTGCTGCATGATCTCCCATTTGTGTTTGTCTACCTGGATGATATCCTGGTAGCCAGTGCGTCCGAAGACAAACACGTAACCCACCTCAGGACGGTTTTCCAGAAGTTGGAGGAGAATGGGTTAATAATCAACCCAGCAAAATGCCAGTTCGGCATGACGGGAATTGATTTTTTGGGGCACCGCGTCTCACCGGAGGGAGCGATACCCTTGCCCAAAAAAGTGCGCGCAGTGGCGAACTTTCCGCAGCTTCAGACGGTCAGGGCGCTGCAGGAATTTTGGGGGATGGTTAACTTTTATAACCGTTTCCTCTGCCGCGCAGCTCAACTCATGCAGCCATTGTACGCCACGCTCAAGAGACGGAAACCCGCGGATGGAGTCGAATGGACTCCGGAGCGAGAGCAGGCATTCTCTGAGGTGAAAGCAGCCCTGGCAAACGCCGCACTGTTGGCGCACCCAGACCCCGCGGCCCGGATAGCGCTCACTACCGATGCCTTGGATGTGGCAATAGGGGCCGTCGTGGAGCAACGTGTCACCAGTTCTTGGCAGCCGCTCGCCTTTTTCAGCAGGGCTTTGCGCGACAGTGAGCATAAATACAGCGTGTTCGACAGGGAGTTGCTGGCTCTCCACCTGGCCATACGCCACTTCCAGTTCTGGCTGGAAGGGCGCAGCTTCACCGCGTCCGTGGACCACAAGCCGCTGACGTTCGTGATGGCCAAGGTTTCGGAACCATGGCCGGGTCGGCAGCAGAGACAGCTGGCTGCAATCTCGGAGTTTACGACCGATATTCAGCATGTGTCGGGTAAACTGAATGTGGTGGCGGACTGCCTCTCATGCGTGGTAGTGGCCAGGTCTGCGTAGGGATAGATTATACAGCCGTGGCCACAGAGCAGATTAGCGATACCGACGTGCGCGCGCTCCAGTCTGGACCAACAGGGTTAAGGCTGGAGAGCAGAGTACTGCAAGACGGCAAGCCCCCCCCTAATCTGCGATGTTTCCACGGGATGCCTGCGCCCGGTGGTCCCTCCGCGTGTTTGAGTCAGTTCACGCTTTGGCGCACCCAGGAGTGCGTGCGTCAGTCAAAATGGTGGGAGCGAAATTCGTGTGGCCAGGCCTGCGCAAACAAGTGAAAGAGTGGGCGGCAGCCTGCGTAGCGTGCCAACGAGCCAAAGTGCACAGACACACGAAGGCTCCTTTGGAGCCGTTTAGGATACCGGCTAAAAGATTCGACCACCTTCATGTGGACCTCATGAGCCCCCTCCCACCGTCGCAGGGGTGCACGCACCTTCAGACAGTGGTGGACCACACCACACGCTGGCCAAAAGCAGTTCCGCTGGCAGCAACCACGTCCACGGACGTGGGGCGCGCTTTTTTGACAACATGGGTGGCGCGTTTTGGGATCCCGTCGGA
The DNA here is from genome assembly GCA_020510985.1 of Pholidichthys leucotaenia. Taxonomy (NCBI): domain Eukaryota; kingdom Metazoa; phylum Chordata; class Actinopteri; order Cichliformes; family Pholidichthyidae; genus Pholidichthys; species Pholidichthys leucotaenia. Next base: position 68,994,962 of record CM035841.1, read on the forward strand.
CATCACGTCCGTTAGGGGCCCTCAGTTTGTTTCCGAACTTTGGTCCACGATGGCCCGAAGCCTGGGTGTTGCAATTCACCGCACAACCGTGCACAACCCACAGGCAAATGGGTTATGCGAGCGTTTTCACAGGTCACTGAAGACAGCACTCAGGGCTTCGTTGACAGATGCAAATTGGGTTGACCGGTTGTCGTGGGTTTTATTGGGGTTGCGTTCTGCACCGAAAGAGGATTTGGAGGCTTCCCCAGCTGAGCTGGTTTTTTCTCAGCCACTGCGGCTGCCCGGGGAATTTTTGCCAGATAATCCCGCGCTGGACAGCTGCCCGTCTCAGCGTTTGCAGCGTAGTGCAGACATAGGCATGCTGCCCGGCCCGACCCACCACTGTTTTCCACGCGCTTTTGTGCCAAAAACTTTAAAGAACACGGAGTTCGTGTTCGTCAGACATGATGCCCACCGCTCGCCATTGCACCCACCCTATGATGGCCCATTCAGAGTGCTGGAAACAGGGGACAAGCATTTTTTGCTAAACTTGGGGGGGCGTCGGGAGAAAATATGCATAGACAGACTTAAGCCCGCCTTTGTAGTGGTGGACGAGCAAGTGCTGCTGGCCCGGGCCCCTCGGCGTGGAAGACCCCCACTGAGAGCTACCCAGGCAAATGATTCACCAGGACAGCCACACGGGCAAAGCGGATTTCCTCCCCCCCTCGCCATGGCCCACCCGCAATCAGACACACGTCCAGCAGCCCCCCGCCGGCACAGAGACCCCCGTTACAGCAGATATGGAAGGAGACTGAAGCCCAAAAGACGTTGTGACTGAAACTCGGTCTGGGGGTGGGGGGGGGCAGACACAAAATATATATTGTAGACTTGTAGAGGCTTGGTTGAGTCAGACAGCGTCTCAATCAGGGAGCAGAGGATAAACAGTAGACGGGGGGTTTAAGGGTGGATGTATTGTGATGTTGGATGTTATGCAGTGTGATGTGGAATGTCACGCAGATGTGAGATGAGCGGTGGGGATATAAAGGAGAACCGTGCTTGAATGCTTTCATGCTTTTCTGTGTATGGATGATGTGAGAGTGTTAATAAAACTTTGTCTGTTCGCAAACTGCCCTCATCATTTCCCACGCTCTCCACAGTGTAGTGTTAAGTAGTAATTAAAGTTCATATGTACATGTGTTTTGGAAAAGTGTGATGTGAGTTTGGTGAGCATGTGAATTTGTGTTGTTATGGGATTATTTTATGTATTGTGTTTAGATAGGAAACATGTCAGTTATTTTTGATTTAGAAATGGACTTCATTTTATTTAGTATTGGCGGCAGAATAATCCGCCTGGCCATGCGGGGGTAGGACGGCAGTCCACCCGTATCTCTGAGATTTTAGTTGTTTTGTGCCAATGTGTTAGGCCATTGGTTCCAAGGTTGTCATAGCCAGGAGCGGCACTGGGGTTAAACTCCCAGTGCTCATAAAATGCTCCTTATGGCGTGCATCTCGAAAAGCCTCTGACAACTAAGTCCAACTCCTAGCCTGCCCATGTGGTTTAGTCTCTAAGCCCGGCGGAACTGCTTTTACTAATAGAGAAGGGGCGAGGGCGGATCTCTGGCGCCTTAAAACCAGATGCTTCGGGTAGATGGTGGCTCGTCAACCTGGGAAGGTAGCCCATCTAGGGGAAGGTAAACCCTGATTTCAAACCTCCGCTGCCTTGGGGCACACCCGGTCACAGGAAAGGCTTCGGGAGTCAACCCTGAGGAAAAATCCGGAGTCGGAGTCCCTAAGGCAGTTCTCTGTTGTGCTCAACATCGTTCTGGCAGCTCCTGCGACCGCACTGGTGCCAAACTGTAGCAGCCCTGCTGTTCCTTTGGATTCATCAGTGGCATGGAGAGGGGGGACATGCTGCATGGGCAACATCTTGTCATCCATATCTTCCTGCCCAGGCTTGAATCCTGCCAAAACCCAACGCTGGAAGGTAGAACACCGGATCACTGGAGAGGACACTCCAGCTTCGACTTTGGCGTAGACAAAACACGGGGAATGACATTTACCAGTTATAAGCCACCGCTCAATTGGCATAGAGCGTGGCGCCAGGGGTTGTTCCTGACGGTGGGAGGGATCATCGGATCTCACTGGACAGCTACCGCCCGCCTCAAGCTGGGCAGCCCCTAGCCAATAAGGTGTTGTCCCGCCACAGCTTGCTTTCCTCATTGGGTGCATGGGGATGAGGAGAAGTCCGAACAGCAGGCTGAGAACCTTCACACCAGGCAAGACAAAAAAACAAAAGACCAACTCTAAAACTGGAAAGTTGGAACGTCCGCACTATGATGACAGGACTCGCTGCTAACCTCAAGGACATCAACGACACCAGGAAGACTGCCATCATCAATAATGAGCTGAAGAGACTGGAAGTGGATATCGCCATTCTCCAGGAAACACGGTTGGCTGACGCAGGCACACTGAGAGAGAAGGACTACACGTTCTACTAGCAGGGAAAGGGCAGTGACGAACACAGGGAACACGGAGTGGGCTTCGCAGTGAAGAACACCTTGCTGAAGATGGTGGAACCGGGCAGCAATGGCTCTGCATGACTCCACACCCTCTGCCTCAACACCACTCAAGGCCCAGTCACCCTCGTCAGTGTGTATGCCCCAACACTGACAGCCACACCAGAGGCAAAAGACGAGTTCTACGAGAATCTCGCAACAACTGTCAGGATCATCCCCAACTCTGAACAACTCATTCTCCTTGGAGACTTCAATGCCAGTGTGGGTGCTGACCATGACTCCTGGCCCTTCTCTCTTGGACCATTTGGCGTGGGCAGACTGAACGACAACGGACAGCGGCTGCTCGAGTTCTGCACATATCACGATCTGTGCATCACAAACTCGTTCTTCAAGACCAAGCCCCAACACAAGGTTTCCTGGCAACATCCACGCTCAAAGCACTGGCACCAGCTGGACTTGATCCTGACCAGGCGCACCTCACTGAAGAACGTGCTAATCACCCGTTCGTTCCGGAGTGCAGATTGCGACACAGACCATTCATTGGTGTGTTGCAAGGTCAAGCTGCAGCTGAAGAAATTCCATCGTGCTAGACAGCCTGGAAAGGCACGGATTGACACCAGCAAGATGGCCCAACCAGAACTTGTTGAGCAGTTTGCCTCCACCTTTGAGAAGGAACTTGGTGTACCACAAGAAGGAGAATCTGCAAAGCAGAAGTGGGAAGAGCTGCGAAACACCATCCACCGCACAGCCTTGGCTACCTTTGGGAGGAAGACCTCGAAGTCACAGGACTGGTTTGATGCCAAGTTGACCGAGATGACCCCCGTCATTGAAGCCAAGCGCTCAGCACTTGCTGAGTACAAGAAGTACCCAAACAAGAAGAATCTCCAGATTCTCAGGGCTGCGAGAAGCAAAGTTCAGCAGAATGCTCGGCGCTGTGCCAACGAGTACTGGACTCAGCTCAGCCAAGACATTCAAACCGCTGCCATAACAGGGAACATCCGTGGTATGTACGATGGCATCAAGAAAGCACTTGCTCCAGCTCAGAGCAAGACGGCCCCCATCAAATCCTCCGCTGGGGAGATGATCACAGAAAAGAACAAGCAGATGGAGAGATGGGTGGAACACTACTCCGACCTCTACTCCAGACAGAACACCGTGACACCGTCAGCCCTTGATGCCATCGACTGCCTGCCATCCATGGACGAACTTGACGCCGAGCCAACCATCGACAAGTTCAGCAAGGCCATTGATAGCTTGGCCGCTGGCAAGGCACCCGGCAGCGTTGGCATACCCCCCGACCTGATCAAGCACTGCAAGACTGCCCTACTGCTTCCATTGCATGACGTCCTCTGCCAGTGCTGGAAGGAAGGTGCCGTACCACAGGACATGAGGGACACCAAGATCATCACCCTCTACAAAAACAAAGGGGAGAGAAGCGACTGCAACAACTACAGGGGCATCTCCCTCCTCAGCGTTGTTGGCAAAGTCTATGCATGAGTTGTTCTCGTTCATCTACAGAAGCTTGCCGAACGTGTCTACCCCGAGTCTCAGTGTGGCTTCCGCGCTGAGCAATAGACGGTAGACATGATATTCTCCATCCGCCAACTCCAGGAGAAATGCAGAGAACAGAACATGCCCCTGTACGTCGCCTTCATTGACCTCACCAAAGCGTTCGATCTGGTCAGCAGAGAGGGCCTTTTCAAGATCCTGCCAAAGATAGGATGCCCACAAAAGTTGCAAAGCCTCATCGAATTGTTTCACACCAACATGCAGGGGATAGTGCACCACGACGGCAACGTCTCAGAGCCATTCACCATACGCAGCGGAGTGAAACAGGGCTGTGTACTTGCGCCAACCCTTTTTGGGATTTTCTTTGCTATGCTCCTGAGGCATGCCTTCAGCACAGCAACAGAGGGAATCTACCTGCACACAAGATCTGACGACAGGCTTTTCAACCTCGCCCACCTGAAAGTCAGAACCAAAGTACGCGAGGCTCTAATCAGAGACATGCTGTTCGCAGACGACACTGCAGTCGCAACCCACACACAGCAGGAGCTTCAGACCCTGATGGACCGCTTCTCCCAGGCATGCAAGGACTTTGGGCTTACCATCAGCCTGAAGAAGACTAACGTCTTGGCGCAAGGCACGGAAGCGCCACTAACCATCACCATCGATGACTACGAGCTGGAGGTCGTGAATCAGTTCACGTACCTGGGGTCCACGATCAGCAACAACCTCTCCCTTGATACAGAGATCGACAAGAGGATTGGAAAATCAGCCTTCACACTCGCTCACCTCACCACACGAGTGTGGGAGAATCCCAAACTCTCTGTCAAGACGAAGATGGCAGTGTACAATGCCTGCGTCATCAGCACACTGCTCTATGGGAGTGAGACATGGACAACATACGCCCGGCAGCAAAAGAGACTGAACTCCTTCCACTTGCGCTGCATTCACCACATCCTGGACATATCCTGGCAGGACAAAGTGCCCAACACAGAAGTTCTGTCCCGCGCCGGCCTTCCCTCCATGTTCACTCTACTCAGGCAGCTCAGGCTGTGCTGGCTAGGCCACGTTCACCGTATGGAGGATGGCAGAATCCCCAAAGACGTCCTCTACGGAGAACTGGCAACTGGCAGGAGAGACGTTGGCCGCCCACAGCTGCGCTTTAGAGACGTCTGCAAGAGAGACATGAAAGCCCTGGAGATCAACACAGAGCGCTGGGAGGACCTTGCAACGGACCGCTCCAAATGGAGAGGCACCCTGACCAGACAGCTCAAGGTGGGTGAAGAGAGACTGACTGCTGCAGCAGATGAAAATAGGACCCTCAGGAAGAACCGCCACAGACCCAGCAGCACGGAGACCACCCACAAGTGCGACCTGTATGACAGGGACTGCCATTCGCGCATCGGCCTGTTCAGCCACAGGCGGTGCTGTTCCAGCAGAGTAGACGTTTAGGATTCTCTTCCATGGTCATCATAGACCGACGGAGGCCGACGACCAGTTAGGCCATTATAGTGCATAGTTTTACGTTACTTTAGTGCGTGATTCGGATCCTAAATTTGGGAGGCTTTTTAATTGTGCATGTGGTTTTGCCTTTTCTTAAGGTGGTAGAATGTTGTGTGAACGGTGTGTGCATGTGTTTGGCCCTCGGGACGTGCCGTAGCCGCCCTGGGTGGTGATGTCAGGTTGACTGCCACCACTGTATATATTTGCCTTTTCAGTTCAGAGGTGAAGCCTGATAGCAGCCATCTGGCTACAGCCAAGATGAATAATTTTTTTCACAGATGAGTTGTTCAGAACTCCTTATAAGAACTCCTTATACAAAGATATTGTAACATTGGGGCTGTATTGGGGGGGGGAGCAGGTATTTCCCCAGCATGCTTTGCAACAGAAGACGTTATTGTATGTGTGTATTAAATGTTATTACTGAGTTATTATACTGCTGTGTCATTATAACTGCGTTATAATGACCCAGCAGTGTTTTATAGGCAGGATTAGGGCAAGATGTATCATGTGTTGTATAACCATGATTTAAATGGAGGTCTGGGAGAATGACCTCCTCTCCTGTCTGTGCTCAGTGTGTGTGTGAATAAAGCCTGTTCGTCACAACTATCTGCTCCTCTTCTTTGTGTGAACCTCGCCTACGTCACACTGGTGCCAGGAGTGGGATGGAGCAGATGGAAGCCAGGATCAGAATGGAGATCCAGCAGCTGGAGCGACTCATCGCTCAGCTGACGACGGACAACTGGGCTGAGACACCACCCCCGGAACCGCTCGCCGGGAAGAATGAAGCAGCGGACCTGACGGGGCCAGCGCACCCCGCCCTCTGCCTTTTTCAAGGCAGAGCGGGCAGAGCAGAGCAAACCAGTCTCGCATCCCGCCCTTTTCAGGGCAGGACGGGCTGGCGATTCCACGGTGATCAGGAGCGGCAATCGATCAAGAAGCGACCGTTCCATCCGTCCGGCAGCGGGCCAAGATTCCCCGCTTCAACAGCGAGACCCCATTGGATGACTACCTGATCCAGGTCGAACTGGCCACCGCGCTGAACGGCTGGTCGCCAGAGGAAACCACTGTGCAAGTCGCGCTGGCCTTGGAAGGGAGGGCTCTCTGCACACTCTCTGATCTCCGGCCTGAGGAGCGCTACAGCTGGCCAACGCTACAAGGAGCGCTCCGGAGACGATTTGGGAGAACGGCGGATGCTGAGCACGCCCAGGAACAGCTGACCCACCGCCGTCAAAGCAACCAGGAAAGCCTAGGAGCCTATGCGGCAGACATACTAACTAACTAACTACTAACTAACCTGCACTTATATAGCGCTTTTCTAGTCACAAAGACCACTCAAAGCGCTTTCACTAATGCTAACCCTCTATTCTAAGGGCCTATAGGAAACAGATATCTAGGGACAATTTAGAACAACCAATTAACCTAACATGCATGTCTTTGGATTGTGGGAGGAAACCGGAGCCCCCAGAGTAAACCCACACAGCACAGGGAGAACATGCAAACTCCACACAGAAAGGTTCCAACCCCTGCCAGCCTGGGGATTCGAACCAGGAACCTTCTAGCTGTAAGGCAACAGTGCTAACCACTGCACCACCGTGCTGCCCATACGGCTGCTAACACGGCGCAGCTACCCGGATTTCGCACCGGAGGTGGTAGAGAAGCTCGCCCTCCGGAACTTCATCCAAGGTCTCCGCCCGGCCCAGCTCCAGAGCCACGTATGGATCCACGCCGCGAGCGACTGGGAGACTGTGGTGGCAGAAGCAGAGCGGGTGGAGCCGCTGATGAATCACACAATTGAAGCGTCAACGCCGAGACCAAGAACCTTCCAGGCCACAGCTGAGAGCGAGGGGGAGGAGGAGGAGTTACAGCAGACCACGGCAGCGCGTCCACGGAGAAGACGGCCGCGGTGGCACATGGCAGGGTGCCCCCGCTGCAGGGAGCCAGGACACATCGCACGGTACTGCCCTGCACCCACCCCATGACAAACTGATGAGCCGGCGCCACGCGTGGGCCGAATTGGACACTCTCCAGGGATGTATCTACAGTGCAGCCTGGAGAAGACGTCGATCCAGGCCCTGATTGACATCGGCTCTACGATCTCCTTGGTCTGACCCGGTGTGCTGCCGGGCACGAACAAGACGGCCCCACGGGGGTGGGAACCCACCGAGAGCTGCGTCACCATGGCTACCGGTGAGCGCGCCAGACTGAGGGGGCGGAGAGTCCTCGTGGTGGGGGTGGCCGGTCAGAACATAAAACACCCGTTCTGGCTGGCTGACATCCAAGACCCCTGTATTATTGGACTAGACCTGCTCACAGCCTGGAACGCCAAGATCGACACCGCCGGACCGTCCCTCCAACTGGGAGACCGGACCATCACGCTCCACAGCAGAACCCAGAGAAGGAACACGGGGGCCTGCGTGATCGAGGGACCACCAGGACGGACCGGACCAGGCAGGCCACCGCGAGGACCGGACACGATGACGCCACCAGCTCGGGCAGAGGAAGCACGAGCACACACAAGGACAGCAAGGGGAGGGGTCAACGTGTCAGCAGAGATGCAGCAGGCGGTCGAGGAATTATTTCAGCGGAGCTGCAGCGGGCTGGAGCCGGGACAGAGACGCCAGCTGTGGGAACTATTGGACTGTTATATGGGTGTTTTCGCCGCGAAGGATGAGGAATGAAGCCGGACCGGTTTGGTGCAGCACAAGATTGACACCGGTGAGACCAGGCTGATTCGACTCCGCCCACGCCGGCTGCCCTTTTCAAGGCGGGCAGCAGCAGAACAAAAAGTGCGAGAAATGCTTGAGGCAGACGTCATTGAGCCTTCCAGCAGCCCCTGGGCGGCGCCGGTGGCGCTGGTCAAGAAGAAGGACGGGTCGTGGCGGTTCTGTGTTGATTACCGACGCCTGAATGACGTCACCCGGAAGGATTCCTACCCCCTGCCCCTCATCGATGACACGCTGGACCACATCGCCGGCTCCAGCTGGTTCAGCTCGCTGGATCTACGCAGCGGCTATTGGCAGGTGGAGCTGTCACCCGAGGCCCGCCAAAAAACAGCCTTCTCCATTGGGCAGGGACTGTATCAGTTTAAAGTGATGCCGTTTGGACTCTGCAACGCCCCAGCCACCTTTGAGCGCCTGATGGAGCGAGTGCTGGCTCACGTGCCCCGGAGTCGCTGCGTTGTTTACTTGGACAACCTACTGGTGCATGCAGCTGATTTTGACAGCTCCCTGTCAAATCTCCGAGAGGTGCTGGACGCCATCCGACAGGCTGGGCTATGGTTACATTCTAGAAAATGCCACCTATTCCGGCTGGAGACCACTTTCCTGGGCCACGTCGTCAGCACAGTGGGAGTCACCACCTACCCAGAAAAAGTGGCAGCGGTGAGAGACTGGCCAGTGCCGCGGAACGTGGGAGAGCTGAGGAGTTTTCTCAGATTGGCCTCCTATTATAGGAGGTTTGTGAAAAACTTCGCCACCATCGCCAGCCCGCTGTATCAGCTGATGCAGAAAGGACGCACGTTTCAGTGGAGTGAGAACTGTGCTGCTGCTTTCTCCCAGCTTTGCGCGGCGCTCATCAGAGCCCCCATCCTGCAGTATCCTGACCCGAACCGCCCGTTCATCGTGGACAAGGACACCAGCAACCAGGGCATCGGGGTGGTGCTATCCCAGGAGGGAGAACACGGAGAGCAGGCAGTCGCTTTTTTTCAGCCGCACTCTCAGCAGAGCCGAGTGAAATTACTGTGTGACTCGCAGAGAGCTGTTGGCTGTCATTCAAGGACTGCGTCGTTTCCGCCCGTATGTGTACGGGGGGAGGTTCCAGCTCAGGACGGATCACGCTTCCCTGACCTGGTTATTAAACTTCAAAGAGCCGGATGGACAGTTGGCGAGATGGCTGGAGGCACTGCAGGATTATAATTTTCAGATTGTGCATCGGGCAGGCTGCCTCCATGCCAATGCTGACGCGCTGTCTCGGTGCCCCTGTGCGACAGAGGAGTGTTGTCACTGCCAGAGGGCTGAAGATCGAGACCAAGCCGTCCTACGGCCTGCTGCTCTCCGGACCGCTGCGAGCAGGAATAACACAGCGACGCGCAGCCCCTCCTCGGATGATCATGCAGCCTCCCCCAGCGATAACGTCACAGAGGTCCTTGACACGCAGCAGCTGCAGAGCGAGCAGGATAGAGACCCGGTCATTTCTCGGGTTCGGCAGTGGCTGGACGCAGGGCAGCGGCCCTGGGAGGTTGTGTCAGCGCTGGACCCAGAGACTAAGGCCCTGCACTCCCAGTGGGCCAACCTCCGCTGCCACAAGGGTGTGGTGTATCGACAGTGGCACACTCCAGCTGGGCAGAGGCACGTCTGGCAGCTGCTTATTCCTCATTGACTCCGGCCCAAGGTACTCCAGCTGGTTCATGGGGCGGTAGGAGCAGGCCACTTCGGGGTGACAAAGACGCTGCAGCGCCTTCGAGCCCGGTTCTACTGGCCCGGTTGTCATCAGGATGTGGAGCTCCACGTTCACCGCTGTGACACGTGCACAGCTCAGAAAGGGCCAACTCAGCGATCCCACGCTCCCCTGCAGCAGTACCGGGTGGGAGCACTGATGGAGCGAGTGGGAGTGGACATCCTGGGCCCTTTCCTGACCACGGACCGGGGGAACCGCTACGTGCTGGTCACGATGGATTATTTCACTAAGTGGCCAGAGGCGTACGTGGTCCCGGACCAGAGCGCCGCTACAACGGCATCAAAGCTGGTGGACGAGATGTTCTGTCAGTTTGGCGCACTGAAGGAGCTGCACAGCGATCAGGGTCGGAACTTCGAGGCGGAGGTCAGAATCAGAATCAGGTTTATTGCCATTGTTCATGTGATACACAAACTAGGAATTTGTCTCGGTGCCATGCTGCAACATTAAAAACATAATGAGAAAAAGGGATAAACTAAAAAACTAAAGGACTAGAAACGTGCAATAAGTGTAGAAAAATAAGTAGTAATAAGTAATAATAATAATAATACTAGTAATAATGAGTAGTACTAGTCAAGGCAGTTTTAAAAAATTAGCATGTAGCAGATAATGTGAAGTACCACATAGTGCAGTCAATAATGCAACAGAAAAACAATGATGATTGACATGAGTCTGGTTGAGCTGCTGTACATAGTGCACGAGAGTCAAAAGTCACTTAGTGTTCAGCAGTCTGATGGCAGAGGGGAAAAAGCTGTTCATGTGCCGAGAGGTTTTAGTCCGAATGGACCGAAGCCTTCTACCTGAGGGGAGGGGGGCAAACAGCACGTGACCAGGATGTGAAGGATCGGCTATGATCCGGCCAGCACGCCTCCGGGTCCTGGAGATGTACAGGTCCTGGAGAGATGGGAGCTTGCAGCCTATCACCTTCTCAGCAGTGCGCACGACGCGCTGCAGGTCTTCGGAGAGGTCTGCAAGCGGCTGGGCATCCGGAAGACCCGGACCACCCCACTGCATCCACAGAGCGACGGCCTGGTCAAACGATTCAACCGGACCCTCACCACCCAGCTCGCTATCCTAGTGGACCAGCGACAGCGAGACTGGGACCTGCATCTGCCTTTTGTTTTGTGGGCGTACCAGACGGCAGCTCAGGAATCTACTTGGTGCACCCCTGCAGCGCTCATGTTTGGACGCGAGCTGCGCACACCGGTGGATTTGGTATTCTTTCCCCCCCCTCCCCCCCCCCCCCGAGCCGGAGGTGGAGGGAAAACCCGGGTTGGATTATTTTTTTTGTTTGAAAGAACGTCTCCATATAAGATAAGATAAGATAAGATAAGCCTTTATTAGTCCCACAACGGGGAAATTCCAGGATTGCAACAGCACAGGGATAGCAACACTCAGAGCAACAATCAGAAGGCAAGAAAAAAAAAAAAAAAAAAAAAAAAAAAAAAACAAGCAAGCAAGAGCAGCTAATATACATATGTACGTATTACTATAAAATATATATATATACACACACACACAGACACACAGTGCAGAGCATTGTAGCTGGATGGAATAAATATATGAATATATGAACACACAGTGCAGAGCATTGTAGCTAGATGGAATAAATATGTAAATATATAAACACCCACAGTATGGAGCATTGCAGCTAGGTGGAATAAATATGCAAGTATATAAACACACACAGTGCGGAGCAATGTAGCTAGATGGAATAATATGTAGATATATAAATATATAAACACACCCAGTGCTGAGCATTGTAGCTAGATGGAATAAATATGTAAATATATAAACACACACAGTGCAGAGCATTGTTGCTAGATGGAATGAAACAGCATAACCGTCTACTTAGTTATCCTACATGGTATGATTATGTGCCCATACATATTCTCACCCTCCATAGCGACCGGTAAGTTCCTAGTTGTATGCCGGAGGGGACCATTGTGTAAGTCTATTGCATCTTTTGCATTCAAAAAACTATTAGTTTGTTACGTCTTTTTGCTATCTCTGCGAGCAGCCCTGCTTAGGTTGTACAGTCTGACAGCCGTTGGTAGGAAGGACCTACGAAACCTCTCGGTTGTGCACCTGGGATGATGTAGTCTGCTGCTAAATGAGCTCCTCAGTGCATTCAGTATGTCCTGCATAGGGTGGAACTCGGACTCCAGCAGAGATGACAGTTTAGCCACCGTCCTTCTCTCTCCTATCTCCTCCATCGGATCAAGGCGCTGCCCCAGGACAGAGCTAGCTTTCTTAATCAGTTTGTTCAGTCTCTTCCTATCGGCTGCAGTAATGCCACTGCCCCAGCAGACCACTCCAAAAGTGATGGCTGATGCCACCACCGTGTCATAGAATGACTTCAGCAGCGCCCCTTGTACACCAAAAGACCTGAGTCTCCTCAGCAGGAACAGCCTGCGCTGTCCCTTCTTGTAGAGTGCATCAGTATTGTGTGACCAGTCTAGTTTATTGTTCAGATGAATACCCAGGTACTTATAGGATGTCACCATCTCGATGTCTGTTCCCTGTATATTTACTGGTACTGTGAGGGGCTGCCCATGCCTGCGGCAGTCCACCACCAGCTCCTTAGTTTTCCTCGCGTTGATCTGGAGGCAGTTCCGATGGCACCAGTCCACGAAGTCCTGGATAAGCCCTCTGTACTCAGCTTCATCTCCATTGGAGATGAGGCCAACGATCGCAGAGTCATCAGAGAACTTCTGTAGATGGCAGTGTGTTGTGTTGTGTGAGAAGTCCGCAGTATAAAGAGTGAACAGGAATATATGGATATATATCCAGGAATATGGTGCACGAACTAGCTTGAGAGGCCCTGGCAGCGGTGGGGGGTCGGCAGAAGCGAGCGTATGACTCCCGCTGCCAGGGGAGGGACTTTGCACCGGGAGATCGAGTCTGAGTTTTCTGCCCTGAAAAAAAAAAAGGATGATCACCGAAGCTGGCGGGCCATTGGTCGGGACCGTGCGTGGTTCTGCAGAGACTGTCGGATGTGGTGTACAGGGTGAGGCTTAGAAAAAGGGACCGGGTTGTGGTCCTTCACCGTGACCGTCTCGCCCCGTATCAGCCATCTGCCCCGCTGGTGGACGAACTGGAGCCTTCATCCCAACCAGATACCTCGACCGAGACTCAGATGGACACTAGGAGGCCTGTACGTGCTGGTTGCCGGCACCGAAGACCGCCCCGACACCTGGACGAGTATGTATTGGACTTTTGAACTGGACTGTGGAGAGCGTGAAATGAAGATTCTGAATTTATTTCTCAATTCAGGTTTATTGACGATCTCACATCTCCAGCATTCTCTCAACAGCAAAAGAGATCGAACTCCCCCAAACCCCCACTTTTATACCTGGGACATCAAAGAACAGAATCACATTGTCATCAAACCCCCCATCGACAATAATTCTCCCCCCAAGTCCCTTCGTCCTCCATCTGACCCCAGGAGGTCAGGAAATCCTCTCAGAGTCCTCACCAAAGGCACCTCCACCTCCTGCTGTTATCCCCAGGAGGTCCAGATGTATTGTTCCTTCAAAGACGCGAGGTCACAAAATACACATGCAGTCTTAAGAATCTCACTCACTGTGCTATACATATGCAGTCAAAATATGTGCACCACATAACCCCCCCAAACGTCGAAGAATGAAACAATACAGCATAGTCCACACAACATGATAAAACCACACATTAGTCCATATGCCGTCTGGGCTTCAAACGTCTTCCAAACTTGCTGTAAGCGGGCTTCACAGCCCCTGCGGCGCCATCTTGCAGTGAATCTGCTAACTGAGGATGAGAACCGTTAGTTAATCCCTGCAGGAGCTCCAGGACATGCTTCCTGGGGGGTCTGCCACGTCGAGGAGCCCTCGCCACCCGTACAGACTCATCGTTCATCACAAAAGCAGACTTTAGTCTGTCTATACTAATTGTTTCCCTCCTGTCCCCCAAATCTAGCACGAAATGCTTATCCCCTGTTTCCAGCACCCTATATGGGCCATCGTAAGGTGGGCGCAGGGCTGGGCGCAGAGCCTCGTGCCTGACAAAAACAAATTCAGCATTTTTTAAAGATTTGGGAACAAAAACACGCGGAAAAGTGTGATGAACGGGGCCCGGAAGCATGTCCGCTCCCGTGCCGATCAATGACCACTGAGCTGGGGGACACCCTGGCGCCGGATGATCTGGCAGAAACTCGCCTGGCAGCCGGAGAGGTTGCGCAAAAACCAACTCCGCTGGGGAGGCCTTTAAGTCCTCTTTAGGCGCAGAGCGCAACCCCAATAAAACCCATGGTAGTCTGTTTACCCAATTTGCATCCGTAAGCGACGCTCTGAGGGCTGCCTTCAATGATCTATGAAAACGCTCGCATAAACCATTAGCCTGGGGGTGGTAAGTGGTAGTGCGGTGAATTGTCGCACCTAAGCTGTGGGCCATCGCTGACCAAAGCTCAGACACAAATTGAGGTCCCCTGTCGGACGTAATATCCGACGGAACCCCGAAACGCGCTATCCAAGCCGTCAAAAATGCGCAGGCCACCTCTGCAGCCGTGGTCGATGCCAGTGGGACCCCTTCCGGCCAACGCGTGGTTCGGTCCACCATTGTCAAAAGATGTGTGAACCCCTGCGACGATGGTAGGGGGCCCACGAGGTCGACATGTACATGGTCAAACCTCTTGGCCGGGATGTGAAACGGCTCTAAGGGGGCTTTTGTGTGCTTGTGAATTTTGGCCCGCTGGCAAGCCATACAGGCTCTTGCCCACTCTTTCACGTGCTTGCGCAGGCTCGGCCAAACAAACTTTTCTGCTTCCATTTTCACAGACGCGCGCACCCCCAGGTGTGCCAGGGAGTGAACCGAGTCAAAAACGCGGCAGCGCCAAGCGGCCGGCACCACCGGACGCGGTCGCCCCGTAGAGACATCGCAGATTAGGGGGGGCATACCATTTTGCAAGCTCCTGCTCTCCAGCCTTAACCCTGCTTGTCCAGACTGGCGCGCGCACACGTCCGCATCTCTACCCTGATCCGCTGCCATGGCCGCATAATCTATCTCCACGTGAACTGGGGCCGCGTGCGCTTCCGTGCTGCTATTTTGCTCTGCGGCTGCGGTAGTATAATCCCGGCAACGTGCTGCTCCACAACCGCCCCTATGGCCAAATCTGACGCATAGTGGTGAGCGCTATGCGGGCCGTTGGGTCTGGATGAGCTAACAACGCAGCGTCTGCAAGGGCTTTTTTTACCTCCGCGAATGCGCGCTCCCGCTCCGGGGACCATTCGATTGCATTGGAGGGTTTTTGCTTTTTAAGCGCGGCATACAGTGGTTGCATGAGCTGCGCTGCGTGGGGGAGGAAACGGTTATAAAAATTCACCATTCCTAAAAACTCCTGTAGTGCTTTGACGGTTTGTGGCCAGGGAAAAGCTGCCACTGCGCGCATTTTGTCCGGTAGCGGAAATGCCCCTTCTGGGGAGACGCGGTGCCCCAAAAAATCGATCTGCGCCACCCCGAACTGGCACTTAGCTGGATTGATTATTAACCCGTGCTCTCCCAACCTCCAAAAAACTATTGTGAGGTGTTTTTCATGTTCCTCTTCGGATGTGCTGGCGACCAAAATGTCGTCCAGGTAGACAAACACAAAAGGGAGATCGCGTAACACGGCATCCATCATGCGTTGGAAGGTTTGCGCGGCGCCTTTGAGGCCAAATGGCATGCGTAAAAACTCAAAAAGTCCAAACGGGGTTATCACCGCTGTTTTGGGAATGTCCTCAGCACGCACTGGGACTTGATGATAGCCGCGGACCAAGTCTATTTTAGAAAAAACGCGCGCCCCCGCCGGATGGACCGAAAAATACTGAATATGTGGGATTGGATAGCGGTCATGCGCTGTAGCGTTAGTTTAACCTGCGGAAGTCACCTCAAGGCCTCCACGAGCCATCAGCCTTAGGGACCATGTGCAGTGGGGAAGCCCATGGGCTGTTTGAACGGCGGATGATGCCCAACCTTTCCAGGTTGGCGAACTCCTCGCGCGCTATGGACAGTTTAGCTGCATCCAAGCGCCGAGCTTTCGTGAAGACGGGGGGGCCAGTGGTGGTGATAAAGTGCTCCACCCCGTGTTTCGCAACTGTTGCCGAAAAGGTGGGAACTGTGAGTGCTGGAAACTGGGTGAGGAGTGTGTGAAACTTACCGCCTGCTGTGGCGACGTTGGTCTGTGCTGGTGGCGGGGACACTCGAGCTGCACAAGGAATGGAATAAAAGGAGAGTGCATTAACTAGGCGCCTATTGGCAAGATCAACTAACAACCCATGTGAGCACAGAAAATCAGCACCTAACATGTTGAAACTCACCGCTGCTATAATAAAAGTCCATTCATAAGTGCGGCTGTGCAAGGACAGAAGCAGAGTCCTTTCGCCGAAGGTCTTAATGCTCGAGCCGTTCGCCGCTGTCGCCCCGTCACCACGGGGACCTGCCAGCCGGTCAGCGTAAGTTGGGGTGATGAAACTCACTTGGGCGCCCGTGTCCACGAGGAAGTGCGGCCCAGAGCGCGCATCCGTGAGGTAGAGCAGCTTGTTCCGCTCGCCAAGGGCCGCTGCTGCTAAGCTCTTGAACTGGCATGGCGGTACACACTTGCGTGCCCTCTCTGCGAAACGCCGATGGTAGAAGCAGCAGTTGTCTCCTCCGCTGCGTCGGGACCTCGCTGCTGCCATTGTTGGTGGGATTGATTTCGCCGCCTCTGGCCCACCGCTGCTCCCGGTCGCCGCGCCGAGGTCTGCCACTGCTGCAGTGGCTGCATGCTCCTCGCTGGAGTCGTGGATCCGCTGCACTTCTCGGGCCAGCGCGCGGAAGTCCCAGTGGGTCACGAAATGAGTGCCTGCCAGGGTCGCCCTCGTCTGCGATGGAAGGGTTCTCAGGAAGATGTGCGTGAAGAGGAAATCATCGTTGTCTGTGCCTTTCAACTGCAGCATGTCTTCCATCAGGTCGACAGGCCTGCGTCCTCCCAAGTCGTGCAAAGCTAGGAGCCTCCTAGCTCTCCCCTCGGCTGAGGGCGTGAAACACTGGATGAGGGCAGCTTTCAGCCCGTTGTATTTGTTGCCAGCGGGCAGTTGCTGCACCAGGCTCCGCACGTATCGAGCTGTGCGGTTGTCGAGCTTGGCGATGACGTGGTAGAATTTTGTGTCATCTGCTGTTATTCCCCCGAGTGGGAACTGGGCTTCGGCCAGGAGGAACCACGAGTCTGGGTTGTCCTGCCAGAACTCTGGTAGCTTGACCGAGACCGCGCTTGCTCGAGCGGTCCCTGACGAGTCTGGTTCGGGGGAATCGTCTCTGGTCATCGCACGTCTTAGGTCACCAATGTGGAGAGCGTGAAATGAAGAGGCTGAATTTATTTCTCAATTCAGGTTTATTGACGATCTCACATCTCCAGCATTCTCTCAACAGCAAAAGAGATCGAACTCCCCCAAACCCCCACTTTTATACCTGGGACATCAAAGAACAGAATCACATTGTCACCAAACCCCCCATTGACAATAATTCTCCCCCCAAGTCCCTTCGTCCTCCATCTGACCCCAGGAGGTCAGGAAGTCCTCTCAGAGTCCTCACCAAAGGCACCTCCACCTCCTGCTCTTATCCCCAGGAGGTCCAGATGTATTGTTCCTTCAAAGACGCGAGGTCACAAAATACACATGCAGTCTTAAGCATCTCACTCACTGTGCTATACATATGCAGTCAAAATATGTGCACCACATGGACTTTAATTTTTCTGGGAACCAGTCCAGGAGGGGGGCAGTGTAACCTCGGGGCTGTATGGGGGGGGGGCAGGGATTTCCCCAGCATGCTTTGCAACAGAGGACGTTATTGTATGTGTGTATTAAATGTTATTACTGAGTTATTATACTGCTGTGTCATTATAACTGCGTTATAATGACCCAGCAGTGTTTCATAGGCAGGATTAGGGCAAGATGTATCATGTGTTGTATAACCATGATTGAAACGGAGGTCTGGAAGAATGACTCCCCTCCTGTCTGTGCTCAGTGTGTGTGTGTGAATAAAGCCTGTTCGTCACAACTATCTGCTCCTCTTCTTTGTGTGAACCTCGCCTACGTCACAATATGGAGTGAGGATAATCAGGTCAGTGGCGGTGACGCACCTGTGGGCTGGTTGCCGGCCGCCAATCAAATCTAAAAGAAGAAGAAGAAGTTGCTTGGCATAAGACCGACTCCGGTCTCCTGTTAGTCAGACATAACAATGATTGGCTGTATGAACTGAATGACAATAAAGTTGGCTTCTTCTT
The DNA here is from genome assembly GCA_020510985.1 of Pholidichthys leucotaenia. NCBI lineage: Eukaryota > Metazoa > Chordata > Actinopteri > Cichliformes > Pholidichthyidae > Pholidichthys > Pholidichthys leucotaenia. The sequence continues at coordinate 69,013,190 of CM035841.1, forward strand.
CTTTTTCTCTCTTCATGTATATTCTCTTGACTATACATAAAGCTGAATGATTAAAAAAGCTAACCGCAGTAACATCCGGTCACGTGATCGGATGTATACAAAAACTTTTTGTTAACAGCACGCTCTATTTTTCTGGGATACATTTATTTCGACCTAATAACGCAGTGTTAAATGGTTCCAGAAAAACATGTAAAACAAATGATAGTTTTTTTGCGTATAGATTTACGTCAATAATATGACGTCATTTTGACTTCTTCATTCTTCAACTCAAGATAGCGACGAGACCAGAAGAGCTTTGAGATCTGAACTGAGACTTTCTGGTAAAACTGTTCAAAACATTTTTGTTGGTCACCAACAACTGTGAGGAATATTTGTGAGACGTTAACTAAGCTGACCCCGGAGAAGGTTCTTTTTCCGCTTTCAAACAGGATTTCAAAGAACGGCGAACCAAGCTAAAACCAGCTAGCTTAACTAGCTTAGCCGCTCTTGTTTGAGGACTGTTTCATCTGTCCAGTTGTGTGTTTAAAAGGTTTTTGCATATTAGCTCTGTGCTACAGTACATGATTTGGGGTGCGAGTTTGCGGTGAGCACGAGCATGTGTCTCCAGGTGGCTGTGTCTCAGTTCAGGTGGTGCAGCCTCGTAGACCGTTCATGTGGTCTCCGTGGCGGCACAGCCTCTTCAGCGGCCGTGTATGCACAGTGTATATGCGCACACTTACATGCAGAGAATAATTATGTTTTAACCTCTGCTTCATTTTTCTTGTTGATTTTTACCCACTTATAATTATACTGGACCGAGGATTCTTGCCACCTGATTTTTTCGGTCGTCAAACCGGGTTAGGCTAACCTGGTTGGTTTTTTTTTTGTTTTGTTTTTGTTTGATTTTGTATACTTTATTGATCCCCAGAGGGGAAATTGAGGGCATCCACCTGGATGGATGAAGCAGCCACGGTACGGCTCTATCCCTTCACCATTCACACACACATTCACACCTAGGGCCACTTTAGAGTCTCCAATTAGCCTAACCTGCATGCTTTTGGCCTGTGGGAGGAAGCTGGAGAAATCCCGGAGTAAACCCACGCAGATACGGGGAGAACATGCAAACTCCACACAGATCACTGTTGGTCAGGGGCTGGGATCGAACCAGGGATCCCATGGCCAAGGGTGAGTTGCTGTGCTGGCGCAGCGCTAAACGCTGTGCCACCGCACCGCCCTAACTGTTTTGGTTAGCCGCCCCTGGTCTGTAAAGCCATGGCTCCCTCTCTGACCTGTGACAGCTGTGTTTTCCTCTCTAAGAAGGTTTCCGAGTTGGAACTGAGAATCTCTGATCTCTATAAGATTCAGGAGGCTGAAAATCATTTGGACACAGTCATTTTTGGATGGACATCGGCACCAGCGACGGACTCACAGTTATCTGAGACGGCTACGTACCTGGGTGAAACTAAAGCCTGCTTCATGCTACACCTCTGGTGTCCACATACGTGTAACCGGAAACCTCGTGTGACGAAATTTATGTCGTCTCCACTTCACTAGTGACCGGAGTGCTCGACCGCGGATGTTCGCGTGTAGCCCAAATTTTGTGACCACGTCACCTGCTCATGGTCTGAATGCATTGAAAAGCGCATGCGCAAAACTGAATGTCCCATTCACGAGGTGGCGATATCTACACAACATACATCAGTAGACAAAGAAGACAACGAGGAGGTGGAAAATGAGAATGTAAACATACGTGAATCATACATACATATTTTCTTTCACAGTGGCAGCAGCATCTTTGTGGAGAAGAAGTGAAAACCGGGAAGTCAAACAGCAGAAATGGACTTTGTATTTGAAGAGAAACTTTGTGAAGAAGTCCGCCGTTTCTTCGTTGGTGAAAATCCTGGCACTACCTATCGGGCGGGAGTGAAACTACAAATGATGGTTGTGCACATGCGTCAACCGCTTGGCCTGAGTAGATGAAAAAAGTGAGCGTGTACAGCGCCATGTGTGTGCCGGGCTCGTCCAAAGCGTACGCGGACCAAGGTGGACAAGAGGGGAAGTGCAGCATGAAGCAGGCTAAAGGGCGCATTCACACGGCCACTATTTGGTCCGGATTAAAGGACCAAAGAGTGTATTCCGTGGATAGTTCGGTTCATTTCGTGCCGTCTGAATGTGCGTTGGAACTCTGGTGCACACCAAACAAGCAAACTCTGGTCCCTCTGAAAAAGGACGGGGGGGGGGGGTCTTGGTTCGCTTGCAAAACGCAGTCTGGTGCACTTCGCTTGCCGTGTGAATGCAAACAGAGTATCCAGCGGACCAAAAGGTGGACGTGCCCCTCAATGTTTGTGTAACCACAGCAACATACAGTGAGAAGAGAAAGTGGCATTTACTGTAAGGTGCCTCACATCAAAACGCCAATTTTTTTGCACAGGACGATTACATTATAACTTGGTGTAAATACATGAAAATACATTATTCACTGTCTGGGTGAGATGCAGACAGATGAAGTTAGATAGATAGATGTACTTTATTGATCCCAAACTGGGAAATTGCAGTGTAACAGCAGCATGACAGTAGACAACCAAACGACAGAAACACACGCATGACAAAGGGATTACCCATGGAAAGTAAAAACTAACACGACCATAAAACCTCTATACATCATAGTTTAATATATGACGACCTGTCTAACTGCACAAATCGTCCCATTGCACAAAGAAGGACTATCAGGAGCAGAGTGAAATGTGATGTACCAGTTAGTCTGTAAGGTGCAGTGTGGCAGCATAGCTATGACCAGAATACAACATCATAGTGAATTATTGTACAGTGAAATTGCATGTGGCAGGAAAGATTTCCTGTACCTGGCCATTCAACAGCGAAGCTGTAGTAGTCTACTGGAGAAAGTGCTTCGCTGTCTGTCTAGTGTGTGGTGGAGGGGGTGATCAGGATTGTCCATGATGGATCGCAGTTTATTTAGTGTTCTCCTCTCCACAACTGTCTCAAAGGTTTCCGGTCTAAGACCAATTACAGAGCCAGCCCTCTTGATAATCTTGTCAAGTCTGTTGGTATCTCTGGCCCTGATACTGCTACCCCAACAGACAGCAGCAAAGAAGATGGCGCTGGCGACAACGGTCTGGTAGAAAAGCTCCAGCATCCTGCTGCACACGTTGAAGGATCTCAGCTTCCTCAGGAAGTAGAGTCTGCTCATCCCCTTCTTGTGCGCAGCATCGGGGTTGGATCTCCAGTCCAACCCGCTGCTGATCCTGACACCCAGATATTTGTAGTCCTCAACCACTCCCACATCCTCCTCCCTACTCTGCAGTGGCTGAGAAGGAGCCTTCCTCTTCCTGAAGTCAATCACCATCTCTCTGGTCTTGAAAACTTGACATGTGTTTCACGTGCGTGGCAGGAATCCATGGGTAAATCCAACATCCCGATTCAGCTGAAGAGCTCCCGGTCCTTTTGCCCCATTTTGGGTAGAAAATACAATAAAGACAACCGCGCTGCTCCAAGAAACACTTTTACCGGATGAGGAGAAAAGTAAAAAAATGTCTCCTGGAGTAGTGAGGAGGAAATGCAGGCTCTGATAGATACTTGGTCTGAGAACCAGATTTCTCAGCTTCTTGTGGCTGCACACAAGAATACCGATGTTTTTAAAACATTTAGCGACATGATGGCGGCACGGGGGTTTATACAGACAGTGGAGCTCTTTATTTTTATAGTTTGTGGCTGACAAATGCCTCGGCTGAAGGGAATGGTGTTATGCTGAGAATTGCATCCCATCGTTGGATAAACATAATTTAAAGATAGTGTACAAGAGGTAATAATAATTTTTATTTATTTTTTTTTAAGTTTTTGTAAAGGGTATACAGGTCATTACAGCATTGCATTGTTTACATTTTCATCACATGTTCCCTTATTTTTTGCTATTGGTAATAACAATTTTTACTTCTAAAAATGTATAATGGGTACTTCTAAAAATGCACAAATGGTTACAAGCTGAGCTGTAGTGTTATACACACATGGACAAAATTGTTGGTACCCCTCTGTTAATGAAAGAAAAACCCACAATGCTCACAGAAATAACTTGAAACTGACTAAAGTGGTTGTAAATAAAAATTCTATGAAAATTAACCAATGAAAATCAGACAGTGCTTTTGAATTGTGGTTCAGCAGAATTATTTTAAAAAACAAACTCATAAAACAGGCCTGGACAAAAGTGATGGTACCCTTAACTTAATATTTTGTTGCACAACCTTTTGAGGCAATCACTGCAATCAAAGGATTTCTGTAACTGTCAATGACACTTCTGCACCTCTCAGCAGGTATTTTGGCCCACTCCTCATGAGCAAACTGCTCCAGTTGTCTCAGGTTTGAAGGGTGCCTTCTCCAGACGGCATGTTTCAGCTCCTTCCACAGATGTTCAATAGGATTTAGATCAGGGCTCATAGAAGGCCACTTTAGAATAGTCCAATGTTTCGCTCTTAGCCATTCTTGGGTGTTTTTAGCTGTGTGTTTTGGGTCATTATCCTGTTGCAAGACCCATGACCTGCGACTGAGACCAAGCTGTCTGACACTGGGCAGCACATTTCTCTCTAGAATACCTTGATAGTCTTGAGATTTCATTGTACCCTGCACAGATTCAAGACACCCTGTGCCAGATGCAGCAAAGCAGCCCCAGGTCTTAACAGAACCTCCTCCATGTTTCACAGTAGGGGCAGTGTTCTTTTCTTGGTATGCATCATTTTTACATCTGTGAGCACAGAGCTGATGTGCCTTGCCAAAAAGTTCCAGTTTTGTCTCGTCTGTCCATAGGACATTCTCCCAGAAGCTTTGTGACTTGTCAACATGCAGTTTGGCGAATTCCAGTCTGGCTTTTTTATGATTTGTTTTCAACAGTGGTGTCCTCCTTGGTCGTCTCCCATGAAGTCCACTTTGGCTCAAACGACGACGGATGGTGCGATCTGACACTGATGTACCTTGACCTTGGAGTTCACCATGAATGTGTTTAGAGGTTGTTCTGGGCTCTTTTGTTACCATTCGTATTATCTGTCTCTTCCATTTTTCATCGTTTCCTCCTGCAGCCACGTCCAGGGAGGTTGGCTACAGCCCCGTGGAACTTAAATTTCTGAATAATATGTGCAACTGTAGTCACAGGAACATCAAGCTGCTTGGAGATGGTCTTATAGCCTTTACCTTTAACCTGCTTGTCTATAATTTTCTTTCTGATCTCCTGAGACAACTCTCTCCTTTGCTTCCTCTGGTCCATGTTTAGTGTGGTAAACACCATGTCACAAAACAGCACAGTGACTTCTTGTCACCCTTTAAAAAGGACAACTGACTGATCACAAGTTTGTAGACACCTGTGATTTTAATTAGAGGACACATCTTGGTTGAACATGTCTCTGTGATCACATTATGTTCAGTCTTTTCTAGGGGTGCCATCATTTTTGTCCAGGCCTGTTTCATGGATTTGTTTTTTAAAGTAATTCTGTTGAACCACAATTCAAAAGCATTGTCTGATTTTCATTGGTTAATTTTCATAGAATTTTTATTTATTACCACTTTTGTCAGATTCAAGTTATTTCTGTGACCATTGTGGGTTTTTCTTTCATTAACAGGGGTACCAACAATTTTGATCTGTCACCCTTGTTGTTTTGGCACAGTAAGGGTGACAGATCCTTGTTCTGCTTGCCTAGCTGCCTGACAGGACGAGGGGGATGTTGCTGCTGCCAGGCCTTCACCCGCATGTGGAGCCTAACCTCGCTTGATACTGGAAGGTCTGGCTGTGAATGTTAAAGTTGAATTGTATTTATGTTTATTTTGAATGTAGCTACTGCCAGGCTTCCTACTTTTTACCTCTTTTTTTCCTTCAACCCAGCCGGTCGAGGTGGATGGCCGTCCTCTATGAGCTATGGTTCCGCTTGGGGTTTCTGTCCATTAAAGGGAAGTTTTTCCTCACCTGTGTCACTGCAGTGCTTGCTCTTAGGGATCTTTGCTGGGTTCTATAAATTTGAGGGTGTGGCCTAAACCCACTTTTTTTTGTAAAGTGCCTTGAGATGACCTGTGTTGTGATTTGGCGCTATATAAATAAAATTTATTTGAATTGAATAGACTGCGGCCCAGCAGGTCAGAACACTCACAGGTCGGGTAGGCTGCATCTAAAGGCTGATTTATTGGGATCTGGTCAAGTGGACCCCAGGATCCAATCTGTAGGTAAAGGACACTCCGTACCCAAATCGCAACATACCCTATACACTCCGTACCCACTTCTGTACCTGCGTAATTAAATAATTACCAAACCAAAATGATGATGATGTGATTTCTGATCAGACCTTATAAAGGTGCCTTCACACCAAACGCAAACGAGCAAATTTTTCGCACAGCACGATTACATTATAACTGAATGTAAACACGCGAACAGACAATGAATTGTGAGATGCAGACCGGCAAAGTGGTCTTTAAAACTTCTGCAGCTGTGTTCAACCTGCTGTGGGAATTCCCAAAATAACGTCATGCTTATGTTTACATTACCCGACTGGGGGCTCACCTGACAATGTTGTCTTAAGCCTCCAAAAGTTCACAAGATGAGGGGTGTTTACGCTGTTAGCTTGCCAGGATGTACGTGGCCATAAACGGTGGGTAAATAACTCCAAAAACTGGGTTCAGCTGAAGAGTTTGCGGTCCTCCTGTCTTCCGGTGAGTGAGTTTCATTTTCTAACTAGTTTACTCTGCAGTGGTGATAATTTTACTATGTCAGCGAGATGACGAAAATTTGCTCGTACTTGCGTCTTCCCACTGATTTTCTATGGATTCGCGCCACCCGTTTGTGTTTGGTGTGAAAGCACCTTAAGGCTGCTACTCTGAAGGTGGCTTCACACCAAACGCGAATGGGTGAATTTTTCACGTAGCACAAATACATTATAACTCAATGTAAACACACAACATGAATTCACCATCTGAGTGAGGTGCAGACAGGTGAAGTTGCCTTTATAACTTCTGCAGGTGTGTTCAACCTACTGTGGAAATCCCCCAGCTAACATCATGCTTAGGTTTACATTATCCGACGGGGGGGCTCGCCTGATAAAGTTGTCCCTACCTCCAAAACGTCACAAGATGGGTGTTTACATTGCTGGCTTGTTAGACTTGTTAGCACGTCTATGGCAGGAATTTGTGGGTAAATAATTCCGACATCCCGATTCAGCTGAAGCGCTCCCGGTCTTTCTGTCTGCAAGAGAGTGTTGGTCTCATTTTCAAACTAGTTTACTCTCCAATGTTGATACTTGTATTTAATTACGCAGGTACGGAAGTGGGTACAGAGTGGCTAGGGTACGTTGCGATTTGGGTACGGCATGACTTGGGACGGAGTGGCAAGGGTACGTAGAGTGTCCAGTAACCAATCTGTACAAATACATTTTCAATCCAGTGATTTATAAAGCCATAACGAGCAGCAGCAGTGGAAAAGAAACAGCAAAATTAAGCATGAAGAACAATAGCAAGACAATAAGATTGATTTTTTAACAGGAAGGAGGAGAACAACAAGGATTTGCGTAAAACTGTTGGAAAGACTTTCCCAATGATCAAGAAGTGTAAAAGAGTATCTATACATATATAAAAATATGACAACTAAACGCTGACCCAGAGGTTTTGGCTCTGTTTCTGCATTCAAAAGACGTGTCTTTTCCACCGCTGCAGCTCGTGTTGAAAGCAGTGGAGAAGTCAAAGAACATGATCCTCACCGTGTTTCCAGGCTTCTCCAGGTGGAACAGGGAATGGTGAAGGAGGAAGATCACTGCATCCTCCACTCCAATGCCATGCTGGTAGGCGAACTGGAGTGGATCCATCGCTGGTCCCACCAGAGGGCGGAGGTGAGCAAGGAGCAGTCTCTCCAAGAGTCCATTACCACAAAAGTATTGTGGTTTTACCGTGTTAGTGTACGCCAACACTAAGGAGGCGTACACCTCATGACAACTCCCCCCGCTCGGGAGATCGGATCACAACTTGGTTCATCTCCAGCCGGTGTACAAACCCCTAGTGCACAGACAACCTCCGGCCATGCGCACAGTGAAGTTATGGTCTGAGGAAGCAATGGACACTCTAAAGGGCTGTTTTGAAACCACCGCCTGGGAGCAGCTCTGCAATCCACATGGTGAGGACATCGATGGCCTCACTCACACATCACGGACTACATCAGCTTCTGTGTGGACAACACCGTTCCCACCAAGACTATACGGTGTTGCTCAAACAACAAACCCTGGATCAACCCTGAGATAAAAACACTTCTGAGAGAGAAGAAGAGGATCTTCAGGTTGGGGAACAGGGAGATGCTGAAGTCCGTACAGAGGGAGCTGAGGAGAAAGATCAGAGAAGGCAAGGACAGCTTCAGGAAGAAGATGGAGGACAAGCTGCAACAGAGCGACATCAGCGGGGTCTGGAGAAACCTTAAAACCATCTCTGGGCTCCAGAATACCTCCCCCCAGGCCACGGGGGGCAGGGAGTGGGCGAACAATCTGAACCTGTTTTTCAATAGGTTTGACCAACCGCCCTCCCCCCTGACTGCACAACAACCACTGCTGCCTCTAAAGACATCAAGTCCTGCTGCCCACTCCCCACTCCACCAACACCCCCCCACTCCCAACACACAGCCCCACAGCCTGACCCTGACTAAGACCCAGGTGAGGACGGAGCTGAGGAAGGTCAAGGCGAGGAAGGCGTCGGGACCGGACGGCATCAGCGCAAAGCTCCTCAAGTCCTGTGCAGACCAGCTGTGTGGGATTGTGGAGAACATCTTCAACCTGAGCCTGAAGCTGGGGAGGGTACCACAGCTGTGGAAAACATCTTGTGTGGTACCTGTACCAAAGACTTCCCACCCCAAAGACCTGAACAGCTACAGACCAGTGGCCTTGACGTCCCACATGATGAAGACTCTGGAGAGACTGCTCCTTGCTCACCTCCGCCCCCTGGTGGGACCAGCGATGGATCCACTCCAGTTTGCCAACCAGCGTGGCATTGGGGTGGAGGATGCGGTGATCTTCCTCCTTCACCGTTCTCTGTCCCACCTGGAGAAGCCCGGGAATGCGGTGAGGATCATGTTCTTTGACTTCTCCAGTGCTTTCAACACCATCCAACCGATGATCCTGAAGGACAAGCTGCTGTGCGCAGGGATGGACCAGCACCTGTCATCATGGATCCTGGACTACCTCACTAACCGGCCTCAGTTTGTGAGAACCCGGGACTGTGTGTCCGACACGATCATCGGTAGCACGGGGGCCCCCCAGGGAACGGTTTTGGCTCCCTTCCTGTTCACCCTTTATACTATACTATACTTTATACTAAAGCTAGCTCTGTCCTGGGGCAGCACCTTGACCCAGTGGAGGAGATAGGAGAGAGAAGGATGGTGGCTAAACTGTCATCTCTGCTGGAGTCCGAGTTCCACCCTATGCAGGACATACTGAATGCACTGAGGAGCTCATTTAGCAGCAGACTACATCATCCAAGGTGCACAACTGAGAGGTTTTGCAGGTCCTTCCTACCAACGGCTGTCAGACTGTACAACGTAAGCAGGGCTGCTCGCAGAGATAGCAAAAAGACATGACAACCTAATAGTTTTGAATGCAAAAGACGCAATAGACTTATACAATGGTCCCCTCTGGCATACAACTAGGAAAATACCGGTCGCTATGGAGGGTGAGAATATGTATGGGTACATAATCATACCATGTAGGATAACTGGTTCCAAGGTTGTCATAGCCAGGAGCGGCACTGGGGTTAAGCTCCCAGTGCTCATAAAATGCTCCTTATGGCGTGCGTCTCGAAAAGCCTCTGACAACTAAGTCCAACTCCTAGCCTGCCCGTGTGGTTTAGTCTCTAAGCCCGGCGGAACTGCTTTTACTAATAGGAGAACGGGCGAGGGCGGATCTCTGGCGCCTTAAAACCAGATGCTTCGGGTAGATGGTGGCTCGTCAACCTGGGAAGGTAGCCCATCTAGGGGAAGGTAAACCCTGATTTCAAACCTCCGTTGCCTTGCGGCATACCCGGTCACGGGAAAGGCTTCGGGAGTCAACCCTGAGGAAAAATCCGGAGTCTGAGCCCCTAAGGCAGTTCTATGTTGTGCTCAACATTGTTCTGGCAGCTCCTGCAATGGCGCTGGTGCCAAACTGTAGCAGCCCTGCTGTTCCTTTGGATTCATCAGTGACGTGGAGAGGGGGGACATGCTGCATGGGCAACATCTTGTCCTCCATATCTTCCTGCCCAGGCTTGAATCCTACCAACGCCAACGCTGGAAGGTAGAACACCGGATCACTGGAGAGGACACTCCAGCTTTGCCTTTGGCGTAGAAAAAACATGGGGAATGACAGTTACCGGTTATAAGCCACCGCTCAATTGGCGAAGAGCGCGGCGCCAGGGGTTGTTCCCGACGGTGGGAGGGATCATCGGATCTCACTGGACAGCTACCGCCCTCCTCAAGCTGGGCAGCCCCCAGCCAATAAGGTGTTGTCCCGCCACAGCTTGCTTTCCTCATTGGGTGCATGGGGATGAGGAGAAGTCCGAACAACAGGCTGAGAACCTTCGCACCAGGCAAGACAATAAAACAAAAGAGACCAACTCTAAAACTGGGAACTTGGAACGTATGCACTATGATGACAGGACTCGCTGCTAACCTCAAGGACATCAACGACACCAGGAAGACTGCCATCATCAATAATGAGCTGAAGAGACTGGGAGTGGATATTGCCACTCTCCAGGAAACACGGTTGGCTGACGCAGGCACACTTAAGAGAGAAGGACTACACGTTCTACTGGCAGGGAAAGGGCAGTGACGAACACAGGGAACACGGAGTGGGCTTCGCAGTGAAGAACACCTTGCTGAAGATGGTGGAACCGGGCAGCAATGGCTCTGCACGACTCCTTACCCTCCGCCTGAACACCACTCAAGGCCCAGTCACCCTCGTCAGTGTGTATGCCCCAACACTGACAGCCACACCAGAGGCAAAAGACGAGTTCTACGAGAATCTCGCAACAACTGTCAGGATCATCCCCAACTCTGAGCAACTCATTCTCCTTGGAGACTTCAATGCCAGAGTGGGTGCTGACCACGACTCCTGGCCCTCCTGTCTTGGACCTTTTGGCGTGGGCAGAATGAACGACAACGGACAGCGGCTGCTCGAGTTCTGCACATATCACGATCTGTGCATCACAAACTCGTTCTTCAAGACCAAGCCCCAACACAAGGTTTCCTGGCAACATCCGCGCTCAAAGCACTGGCACCAGCTGGACTTGATCCTGACCAGGCGCACCTCACTGAAGAACGTGCTAATCACCCGTTCGTTCCAGAGTGCAGATAGCGACACAGACCATTCATTGGTGTGTTGCAAGGTCAAGCTGCAGCTAAAGAAATTCCATCATGCTAGACAGCCTGGAAAGGCACAGATTGACACCAGCAAGATGGCTCAACCAGAACTTGTTGAGCAGTTTGCCTCCACCTTTGAGAAGGAACTTGGTATACCACAAGAAGGAGAATCTGCAAAGCAGAAGTGGGAAGAGCTGCGAAACACCATCCACCGCACAGCCTTGGCTACCTTTGGGAGGAAGACCTCGAAGTCACAGGACTGGTTTGATGCCAAGTTGACCGAGATGACCCCCGTCATTGAAGCCAAGTACTCAGCACTTGCTGAGTACAAGAAGTACCCAAACGAGAAGAATCTCCAGATTCTCAGGGCTGCGAGAAGCAAAGTTCAGCAGACTGCTCGGCGCTGTGCCAACGAGTACTGGACTCAGCTCAGCCAAGACATTCAAACCGCTGCCATAACAGGGAACATTCGTGGCATGTACGATGGCATCAAGAAAGCACTTGGTCCAGCTCAGAGCAAGACGGCCCCCCTCAAATCCTCCACTGGAGTGATGATCACAGAAAAGAACAAGCAGATGGAGAGATGGGTGGAACACTACTCCGACCTCAACTCCAGAGAGAACACCGTGACACCGTCAGCCCTTGATGCCATCGACTGCCTGCCATCCATGGACGAACTTGACGCCGAGCCAACTATCGACGAACTCAGCAAGGCCATTGATAGCTTGGCCGCTGGCAAGGCACCCGGCAATGAAGGCATACCCCCTGACCTGATCAAGCACTGCAAGACCGCCCTACTGCTGCCATTGCATGACGTCCTCTGCCAGTGTTGGAAGGAAGGTGCCGTACCACAGGACATGAGGGACGCCAAGATCATCACCCTCTACAAAAACAAAGGGGAGAGAAGCGACTGCAACAACTACAGGGGCATCTCCCTCCTCAGCGTTGTTGGTAAAGTCTATGCACGAGTTGTTCTCGTTCGTCTACAGAAGCTTGCCGAACGTGTCTACCCCGAGTCTCAGTGTGGCTTCCGCGCTGCGCGATCGACGGTAGACATGATATTCTCCATCCGCCAACTCCAGGAGAAATGCAGAGAACAGAACATGCCCCTGTACATCGCCTTCATCGACCTCACCAAAGCGTTCGATTTGGTCAGCAGAGAGGGCCTTTTCAAGATCCTGCCAAAGATAGGATGCCCACCAAAGTTGCAAAGCCTCATCGAATCATTTCACACCAACATGCAGGGGATAGTGCAGCACGACGGCAACGTCTCAGAGCCATTCAACTTACGCAACGGAGTGAAACAGGGCTGTGTACTTGCGCCAACCCTCTTTGGGATTTTCTTTGCTATGCTCCTGAGGCATGCCTTCAGCACAGCAACAGAGGGAATCTACCTGCACACAAGATCTGACGGCAGGCTTTTCAACCTCGCCCGCCTGAAAGCCAGAACCAAAGTACGCGAGGCTCTAATCAGAGACATGCTGTTCGCAGACGACGCTGCAGTCGTAACCCACACACAGCAGGAGTTTCAGACCCTGATGGACCGCTTCTCCCAGGCATGCAAGGACTTTGGGCTTACCATCAGCCTGAAGAAGACTAACGTCTTGGCGCAAGGCACGGAAGCACCACCAACCATCACCATCGATGACTACGAGCTGAAGGTCGTGAATCAGTTCACGTACCTGGGGTCCACGATCAGCAACAACCTCTCCCTTGATACAGAGATCAACAAGAGGATTGGAAAATCAGCCTTCACACTCGCTCGCCTCACCACACGAGTGTGGGAGAATCCCAAACTCTCTGTCAAGACGAAGATGGCAGTGTACAACGCCTGTGTCATCAGCACACTGCTCTATGGGAGTGAGACGTGGACAACATACGCCCGGCAGGAAAAGAGACTGAACTCCTTCCACTTGCGCTGCATTCGCCACATCCTGGACATATCCTGGCAGGACAAAGTGCCCAACACAGAAGTTCTGTCCCGCGCCGGCCTTCCCTCCATGTTCACTCTACTCAGGCAGCGCAGGCTCCGCTGGCTAGGCCACGTTCACCGTATGGAGGATGGCAGAATCCCCAAAGACGTCCTCTATGGAGAACTGGCAACTGGCAGGAGAGACGTTGGCCGCCCACAGCTGCGCTTTATAGATGTCTGCAAGAGAGACATGAAGGAACTGGAGATCAACACAGAGCGCTGGGAAGACCTTGCAACGGACCGCTCCAAATGGAGAGGCACCCTGACCAGACAGCTCAAGGCGGGTGAAGAGAGACTGACTGCTGCAGCAGATGAAAAAAGGACCCGCAGGAAGAACCGCCACAGACCCAGCAGCACGGAGACCACCCACAAGTGCGACCTGTGTGACAGGGACTGCCATTCGTGCATCAGCCTGTTCAGCCACAGGCGGTGCTGTTCCAGCAGAGTAGACGTTTAGGATTCTCTTCCTTGGTCATCATAGACTGACGGAGGCCGACGAGGTAGGATAACTAAGTAGACGGTTGTGCTGTTTCATCCCATCTAGCAACAATGCTCTGCACTGTGTGTGTTTATATATTTACATATTTATTCCATCTAGCTACAATGCTCCGCACTGGGTGTGTTTATATATCTACATATTTATTCCATCTAGCTACAATGCTCCGCACTGTGTGTTTATATAATCATATATTTATTCCATCCAGCTGCAATGCTCCGCACTGTGTGTCTATATATATATTTATATTTATATGTACATATGTATACTTGCTGCTCTTGTTTCTTTTTTTTTTCTCTTGCCTTCTGATTGTTGCTCTGAGTGTTGCTATCCCTGTGCTTTTGCAATCCTGGAATTTCCCCATTGTGGGACTAATAAAGGCTTATCTTATCTTATCTTAGTCTCGTTTTTGCTTTTCTCCAGATTGTCCAGGTCAGCTGATGAAATTCTTGCACACCGGGAGGTTTCCATGGAAACAGGCTGGCTTCTTCCTTTCTCCTCCTGCTCTTCCTTTGACCATTAATAATTTAACTCAGATGTTTTATTCAGAAAAATGTCCATCATTTTGCCGTATTGTCGCAGACACAAATTGCATATTGTAGACTTGTAGAGGCTTGGTTGAGTCAGACAGCGTCTCAGTCAGGGAGCAGAGGGTAAACAGTAGACGGGGGGTTTAACCCCTTGCACTCCGGTCAATTTCCCTAAAAACGCCAAAAAATAACGTGCCCAAATTAAATCCAAAGCTGTTCTTCAGCCCTTTGCAGCATCTTCATGGGGTTGGTCTCATTTAAAAGAAAACACTTTGAATTTTTTGGCAAAACAGGCATAATCTCTCTAAGTGCTCCGTCCATCGAGTTACAGTCATCTAAACATACTGAACTTGAAGAAAATAAATTTGGCCTGGGTGTTTTTGTGGATACAAATGCTTGCAAATAACACACAGCTTCAGGTCCGGGCTGGAAAATGCAACAGAAATGTAGAACCAAGTGTTATCCAGCTGAGGTCCAAATTTTGTAACAATACCACAAAAAATGAATATATTACACAGCTTTTTCCTCAGGTAGTTCCCAGGCGTTTTGGAACTGTGCCAAATGGCACAGTTTGGAAAAATGTCTGTAACTTTTGAATGATTTAATATAGAAGCTTCATCTTGGCCTCTAATGAAAGGTGACATTCAGGGCTGTGTGTGTGTGTGCGTATGTGTGTGTGGGGGGGTTGTCCCCCCCCCTCGCTACAGAGGACGGAGATCGGCCATCGCTACATGACGGATTACACTCATGTGGCGATGTGGCGACCGCGGCACAGTCACCGCGCCCCCCCCCCCGCTACAGAATAGTAGGGGGGGGGTGCGTTCACGGTCTGGACGCAGCGCACGACCCGTGTTCCGCGGCGCACGAACTTCAGACTTCGTGCGCCGCACAGTTGTAATTTACCGATCGGTCAAAAGTCATTTTTGATTACAATTTTCAGGGATAAAGAATAATTTAGCTTATAACACCTTACCTCTTCACAGCAGTGTCCTGGCGAACTTCTCTTCCTCATTGTCAGACGAACGCGACGCTGGTCCGCTCGTGGTTCTGGTCTCGCGACCCGGTCAAAACATAATTCGATGATTGCGGTTTTGGCGAATGATTTACGACCTTCGTTGTCGGCCTCCGTCGGTCTATGATGACCATAAGAGAATCCTAAACACTCTGCTGGAATTAAAAAAAAAAAAAAATAAAGCACCGCCTGTGGCTGCTGTAGCAGTCTCTCTTCACCCAGCCTTTGTAGACAAAACAGCTCAGCGAACTTCTGTGCTTCAATTGGCTCGCTGCGTTGGTAGGCGGGTCCTTCTTGCTAGGTTTTCAGTCATTGGTTCTTCAAGGTTTCAGAAACCCAATTCAAGGCTCTTATTAGTTGAATGAGAGGTCAATCAGATGAACTAATCTGTTCACGGCTGTGTCTGCAGCTTTTATTTTCAGTGCGCGCTTGGACGCTTCTCCATCATGCGTCCTAGAGCGCACTCGTGCGCTCTGGGATGCAGAGACTTGCCCGCCCGCGGTACAACGGAGTGCAAGAGGTTAAGGGTGAATGTATTGTGATCTTGGATGTCATGCAGTGTGATGTGGAATGTCACGCAGATGTGAGATGAGCGGTGGGGATATAAAGGAGAACCATGCTTGAATGCTTTCTTGCTTTTCTGTGTATGGTTGATGTGAGAGTGTTTATAAAACTTCGTCTGTTCGTAAACTGGCCTCATCATTTCCCACACTCTCCACACTGGTGACCCTAGACATATTATGGAACACGAGGCAAGAACCCCGGAGTCGGCCTGGACGGGAAGCCCCAGCAACGCGGCAAGCATTCCACAGACGGCCCGGACAGGAACCCCCAGCAACACGTGCGCTGTTGCAGTCAAGCTACCGGACTTTTGGCAGCACAACCCACGCTCTTGGTTCCACCACATCGAGGCCCAGTTCGCCCTCCGGGGAATAACGACAGACGACACCAAGTTTTACCATGTGGTTGCAGCGCTGGACGCTCGCACAGCTCAGCAGGTGCGAGCCTGCTCGACCAGCCCTCAGCCCACGACAGATACGGGGCTCTCAAAGCTGCGCTGACTCGGCGCTACACGCTGTCAGACTGTGAGAGATCCGAGAGGCTCCTGAGGTGTTCCGAGTTAGGAGATGGTTCGGCCGTCGATCTGATGGAGAAGATGTTGGCGTTAATGGGCACGGACGACGGGCATTTTCTGTTTGCCCACCTTTTCCTCCAGAACCTTCCAACAGATGCGAGAGCGGTCCTGGCCAATTCGCCGTTGCTGGCCACGCGTGACTACCGTGCGCTAGCCCAGGAGGCAGATCGCATCATCTTCGCCACCAGAGCGCTCACGGTGAGCACAGCGGTGTCGGAGCCCAGCGAGACAACCAGAGGAGGCGAGGAGCCACCGACGGTAGTGGCAGCGGGGGCCAAGGAGCGCCAGAGAGACACGCTTTGCTTCTACCACTGCCGTTTTGGAGGGAACGCACGCAGATGTGTGGCACCATGCCAATTCAAGCGCTCGGGGAAATGCCAGGGCCGGCAGTCGGTAGCAGCTGTGACCGCCAGCGAAGAGAACAAGCTGCTCTACGTGACGGACTTGCGCTCAGGGAGGCGTTTCCTCATAGACACCGGAGCCCAGAAGAGCATCATCCTGCCGACCTACGCCGACCGGCTGGCAGGACCTAGCGGCCCCAGGCTGGTAGCAGTAAACGGCTCTGACATTAAGACCTTTAGTGAGAGAACACTGGCTTTATCTCTACACGGCCGCACATACGAGTGGACTTTTGTCATAGCAGCACTGAGTTTCCCAATCCTGGGAGCTGATTTTCTGTGTGCACACGGGTTGCTAGTCGATGTTGCTAACAGACGCCTGGTTAATGCAATGTCTTTTGACTCTCTCCCCTGTACAGCTCAAGGGGCCGGGCCAGTAACACAAGCCAACATCACACCTCCAGGCGGTAAGTTCCACACACTGCTCACTCAGTTCCCAGCACTCACGGTCCTGACGTTTTCGGCGGCCATCGCTAAACACGGGGTGGAGCACTTTATCACCACCAGTGGGCCGCCTATTTTCGCACGACCTCTGTGCTTGGACTCAGCTAAACTGGCCATAGCGCGCGAGGAGTTTGCCAACCTGGAAAGGTTGGGCATCATTAGGCGATCGAACAGCCCATGGGCATCCCTGCTACACATGGTCCCTAAGGCTGAGGGGTCGTGGCGACCGTGCGGCGATTTCCGCAGGTTGAATAACGCCACAGCACACGACCGCTACCCGATTCCCCACATTCAGGATTTTTCCGTTCACCTCGCCGGAGCATGCATTTTTTCTAAAATAGACCTCGTCCGCGGTTACCACCAGGTCCCAGTGCGCGCAGAGGACATACCCAAAACAGCGATAATAACTCCGTTCAGCTTGTTTGAGTTTCTGCGCATGCCATTCGGATTAAAAGGAGCAGCACAGATGTTCCAGCGCATGATGGACGCGGTGCTGCACGATCTCCCGTTTGTGTTCGTCTACCTGGATGATATCCTGGTAGCCAGTGCGTCCGAAGACGAACACGTAACCCACCTCAGGACGGTTTTCCAGAGGTTGGAGGAGCACGGGTTAATAATCAACCCGGCGAAATGCCGGTTCGGCGTGATGGTGATTGATTTTTTGGGGCACCGCGTCTCACCGGAGGGAGCGATACCCTTGCCCGACAAAGTGTGCGCAGTGGCGAACTTTCCCCGGCCTCAGACGGTCAGGGTGCTGCAGGAATTTTTGGGGATGGTTAACTTTTATAACCGTTTCCTCCGCCGCGCAGCTCAACTCATGCAGCCATTGTATGCCGCGCTCAAGAGACGGAAACCCGCGGTTGGAGTCGAATGGACTCCGGAGCGGGAGCAGGCGTTCTCTGAGGTGAAAGCAGCCCTGGCAAACGCCGCACTGTTGGCGCACCCAGACCCGGCGGCCCGGATGGCGCTCACCACTGATGCCTCGGACGTGGCCATAGGGGCCGTCGTGGAGCAACGTGTCGCCGGTTCTTGGCAGCCGCTCGCTTTTTTCAGCAGGGCTTTGCGCGACAGTGAGCGTAAATACAGCGCGTTTGACAGGGAGTTGCTGGCTCTCCACCTGGCCATACGCCACTTCTTCTGGCTGGAAGGGCGCAGCTTCACCGTGTTCGTTGACCACAAGCCGCTGATGTTCGCGATGGCCAAGGTTTCGGAACCATGGTCAGGCCGGCAGCAGAGACAGCTGGCCGTGATCTCGGAGTTTACGACCGATATTCAGCATGTGTCGGGTAAACTGAATGTGGTGGCGGACTGCCTCTCGCGCGCGGTTGTGGCCCCAGTCTGCGTAGGGATAGATTATACAGCCATGGCCGTGGAGCAGATTAGTGATACGGACGTGCGCGCGCTCCAGTCTGGACCAACAGGGTTAAGGCTGGAGAGCAGAGTACTGCAAGACGGCAGCCCCCCCGCTAATCATCGACGTGTCCACGGGACGCCCGCGCCCGGTGGTCCCGGTCGCGTGGCGCCGCCGCGTGTTTGAGTCAGTTCACGCTTTGGCGCACCCAGGAGTGTGCGCATCAGTCAAAATGGTGGGAGCGAAGTTTGTGTGGCCAGGCCTGCATAAACAGTGAAAGAATGGGCGGCAGCCCGCGTAGCGTGCCAACAAGCCAAAGTGCACAGACACACGAAGGCCCCTTTGGAGCCGTTTAGTGTACCGGCTAAAAGATTCGACAATGTTCACGTAGACCTCGTGGGCCCCCTCCCGCCGTCGCAGGGGTGCATGCACCTTCTGACAGTGGTGGACCGCACCACACGCTGGCCAGAAGCAGTCCCGCTGGCGGCAACCACGTTCACGGACGTGGCGCTTGCCTTTTTGACAACATGGGTGGCACGTTTTGGGATCCCGTCGGACATCACGTCCGATAGGGGCCCTCAGTTTGTTTCTGAACTTTGGTCCGCGATGGCCCGCAGCCTGGGTGTTGCAATTCATCGTACAACCACGTACAACCCACAGGCAAATGGGTTATGGGAGCGTTTTCACAGGTCACTGAAGGCAGCACTCAGGGCTTCATTGACGGATGCAAATTGGGTTGACTGATTGCCGGGGTTTTATTGGGGTTGCGTTCCGCACCAAAAGAGGATTTGGAGGCTTCCCCGGCTGAGCTGGTTTTGTCTCAGCCACTGCGGCTGCCCGGGAAATTTTTGCCAGATAATCCCGCGCTGGACAGCTGCCCGTCTCAGTGTTTGCAACGTAGTGCAGACACAGGCACGCTGCCCGGCCCGGCCCACCACTGTTTTCCACGCGCTTTTGTGCCAAAAACTTTGAAGAACGCGGAGTTCGTGTTCGTCAGACACGATGCCCACCGCCCACCATTGCGCCCACCCTATGATGGCCCGTTCAGAGTGCTGGAAACAGGGGACAAGCATTTTTTGCTAGACTTGGGGGGGTGTCGGGAGAAAATATGCATAGACAGACTTAAACCCGCTTTTGTAGTGGCGGACGAGCAAGTGCTGCTGTCCCGGGCCCCTCGGCGTGGAAGACCCCCACTGAGAGCTCCCCAGGCAAATGATTCACCAGGACAGCCACACGGGCAAAGCGGTTTCCCCCCCCCCCCCCCTCATCATGGCCCGCCCGCAGTCAGACACGTCCGGCAGCCCCCCGCTGGCACAGAGACCCCCGTTACAGCAGATATGGGAGGAGACTGAAGCCCAAAAGACGTTGTGACTTAAACTCTGTCTGGGTAGCAGACACAAAATGCATATTGTAGACTTGTAGAGGCTTGGTTGAGTCAGACAGCGTCTCAGTCAGGAAGCAGAGAGTAAACAGTAGATGGGGGGTTTAAGGGTGAATGTATTGTGATGTTGGATGTCATGCAGTGTGATGTGGAATGTCACGCAGATGTGAGATGAGCGGTGGGGATATAAAGGAGAACCATGCTTGAATGCTTTCATGCTTTTCTGTGTATGGATGATGTGAGAGTGTTCATAAAACTTCGTCTGTTCGTAAACTGGCCTCATCATTTCCCACACTCTCCACAGTATTCCATTAATGTTGCCTTAAAGTACCAACCAGGAGTCGACAGTAAATAACGGTTCCTAATTAACGGTTACTAGAACACCTTTGAAGGGAGTGATACATATCCAGTGAAACTGGAGTGCAGTTATCTGGGATTATAATAACTCCTGGAATCCCTATTGTCCAATCAAATCGCTCAGTCAAAACTAACTATTGTATCATACAATTTATTGTATTGATTTTATTTTGTTTAACAAGGTTCTTCCTGTTCTTGTCACATGCAGGCAGTGGGTGGAGCACAGACTTGATTGAGACATTTTCACTACAGGGTGTGGATGGTGGAAGCTAGGACTGTGGGATATGATATGTTTCATATCACGATATACAGTAAGTAACCTTATTTGACAATAGCTCTATTGTCACACACACACAGTGGGGCAAAAAAGTATTTAGTCAGCCACCAATTGTGCAAGTTCTCCCACTTAAAAGATGAGAGAGGTCTTCAATTTTCATCATAGGTATACCTCAACTATGAGAGACAAAATGAGAAAAAAAAAAATCCAGAAAATCACATTGAAGGATTTTTAATGAATTAATTGGTAAATTCCTCAGTAAAATAAGTATTTGGTCACCTACAAACAAGCCAGATTTCTGGCTCTCACAGACCTGTAACAACTTCTTTAAGAGGCTCCTCTGTCCTCCACTCATTACCTGTATTAATGGCACCTGTTTGAACTCGTTATAAGTATAAAAGACGCCTGTCCACAACCTCAAACAGTCAGACTCCAAACTCCACTATGGCCAAGACCAAAGAGCTGTCAAAGGACACCAGAAACAAAATTGTAGACCTGCACCAGGCTGGGAAGACTGAATCTGCAATAGGTAAGCAGCTTGGTGTGAAGAAATCAACTGTGGGAGCAACTGTTAGAAAATGGAAGACATACAAGACCACTGATAATCTCCCTCGATCTGGGGCTCCACGCAAGATCTCACCCCGTGGGGTCAAAATGATCACGAGAACGGTAAGCAAAAATCCCAGAACCACATGGGGGGACCTAGTGAATGACCTGCAGAGAGCTGGGACCAAAGTAACAAAGGCTACATCAGAAACACACTACGCCGCCAGGGACTCAAATCCTGCAGTGCCAGACGTGTCCCCCTGCTTAAGCCAGTACATGTCCAGGCCCATCTGAAGTTTGCTAGAGAGCATTTGGATGATCCAGAAGAGGACTGGGAGAATGTCATATGGTCAGATGAAACCAAAATATAACTTTTTAGTAAAAACTCAACTTGTCGTGTTTGGAGGAGAAAGAACACCATACCTACTGTGAAGCATGGGAGTAGAAACATCATACTTTGGGGCTGTTTTTCTGCAAAGGGACCAGGACGACTGATCCGTGTAAAGGAAAGAATGAATGAGGCCATGTATCGTGAGATTTTGAGTGAAAACGTCCTTCCATCAGCAAGGGCATTGAAGATAAAACATGGCTGGGTCTTTCGGCATGACAATGATCCCAAACACACCGCCCGGGCAACGAAGGAGTGGCTTCGTAAGAAGCATTTCAAGGTCCTGGAGTGGCCTAGCCAGTCTCCAGATCTCAACCCCATAGAAAATCTTTGGAGGGAGTTGAAAATCCGTGTTGCCCAGCGACAGCCCCAAAACATCACTGCTCTAGAGGAGCTGTGCATGGAGGAATGGGCCAAAATACCAGCAACAGTGTGTGAAAACCTTGTGAAGACTTACAGAAAACGTTTGACCTCTGTCATTGCCAACAAAGGGTATATAACAAAGTATTGAGATGAACTTTTGTTATTGACCAAATACTTATTTTACCGAGGAATTTACCAATTAATTCATTAAAAATCCTTCAATGTGATTTTCTGGATTTTTTTTTCTTATTTTGTCTCTCATAGTTGAGGTATACCTATGATGAAAATTGGAGACCTCTCTCATCTTTTAAGTGGGAGAACTTGCACAATTGGTGGCTGACTAAATACTTTTTACCCCACTGTATATATACACACACAGTGGTGTGAAAATTTTTTTGCCCCTTCCAGATTTATCATTTTTTTGTATGTTTTTTTTTTTGTTTTTTTTTTTTTTGTTACTTATTTGTACCTGTAGGTAGATTTGGTTTGCAGTCTGGTGACAAGCCACCGGCTGCTGGTCGCTGCGTGTGCGAGCGCCCTAAACCTACATGTTTTTGGTATGCGGGAGGAAACCGGAGAAATCCCGGAGTAAACCCGCGCAACACGGGGAGAACATGCAAACTCCACACAGCTCACTGTTGGTCGGGGGCTGGAATCAAACCCACGATCCCCCGGCCGAGGGTAAAACTGTGCTGCCACAGTGCTAAACCACTGCGCCACCGTGCAGCCCAGACTTATTTAAGTCATTTAAGCCCAGACATTTAAGTCTGTTTGTCAGACTTAAATGTCTCAGCTCATCAAACAAATGTAAATATTAGACAAAAATAACACAAGTAAACAAAAAATGCAGTTTTTAATTGAAGGTGTTTATTATTAAGGGTAAAAAAAAAAATTCCAAACCTACATGGCCCTGTGTGGAAAAAGTGACACCCCCCCCCCCCCCGTTAAAACATAAAAATTAACTGTGGTTTGTCACATCTTTGGAAAGCTGAGTTCAATTTCTCTCCCCACACCCAGGCCTGATTACTGTCACACCTGTTGTCAATCAAGAAATCACTTAAATTGGACCTTCCTGACAAAATGAAGAAGACCAATATCTCCTCAAAAGCTAGACATCATGCTGTGATGCAAAGAAATTCAGGAACAAATGAGAAACAAAGTAATTGAGATCTGTCAGTCTGGAAAAGGTTATAAAGCCATTTCTCAAGCTTTGGGACTCCAGCAAACCACAGTGAGAGCCATTATCCACAAATGGCAAAAACATGGAACAGTGGTGAACCTTCCAAGGAGTGGCCGGCCGACCAAAATTACCCCAAGAGCACAGCGACGACTCATCCAATTGGTCACAAAAGACCCCACAACAACATCCAAAGAACTGCAAGCCTCACTTGCCTCAGTTAAGGTCAGTGTTCATGACTCCACCATAAGAAGGAGACTGGGCAAAAATGGCCTGCATGGCAGAGTTCCAAGATGAAAACCACTACTGAGCAAAAAGAACATAAAGGCTCGTCTCAGTTTTGCCAGAAAACATCTTGATGATCCCCAAGACTTTTGGGAAAATACTCTGTGGACTGCTAAGACAAAAGTTGAAGTTTTTGGAAGGTGTGTGTCCCGTTACATCTGCTGTAAAAGTAATAGAGCATTTCAGAAAAGGAACATACCAACAGTAAAATGTGGTGGTGGTAGTGTGATGGCCTGGGGCTGTTTTGCTGCTTCAGGACCTGGAAGACTTGCTGTGGTAAATGGAACCATGAATTCTGCTGTCTACCAAAAAATCAGAATGAATGTCCGGCCATCTGTTCGTGACCTCAAGCTAAAGTGCACTTGGGTTCTGCAGCAGGACAGTGATCCAAAACACACTAGCAAGTCCACCTCTGAATGGCTTAACCACTTGCGCTCCGTTGTTCCGCAGGCAGGCAAGTCTCTGCGTCCTAAGACGCACGAGAGTGCACTCGTGCGCACTCTGACGCATAGACCAGATTGTGGTGATGTAGGTGATGATGGTGATGTAGTGGCGTCCAAGCGCCACTAAAAAAAAAACTGCAGAGACAGCCGCGAACAGATTAGTTCATCTGATTGACCTCTCATTCGACTAATAAGAGCCTTGAATTGGGTTTCTGAAACCTTGAAGAGCCAATGAATGAAAACCTAGGAAGGAGGACCCGCCTACTGTGAATGCAGGAGCCAATTGAAGCACAGAAATTCAGGCTGGGTGAAGAGAGATTTACTGCTGCAGCAGATGAAAACAAAGGACGCTGGACGAATCTGCTCCAGACCCCGCAGCATGGAGAACACCCACAAGTGGGACCTGGACTCATTCCAGCAGAATAGACGTTTAGGATTCTCTTCCGTCATCATAGACCGACGGAGGCCGACGACAAAGGTCGTAAATCATTCACCAAAACCGCAATAATGGAATTATGTTTTGATCGGGATCCACGAGCCGAGCAGCGTCGCGTTCGTCTTACAATGGGGAAGAGAAGTTCGCCACGACTCTGCTGCTGTGAAGAGGTAAGGTGTTATAAGCTAAATTATTATTTATCCCTGAAAACTGTAATCTAAAAATGACTTTTGACCGATCGGTAAATTACAACTGTACTGCGCACGAAGTACGAAGTGCGTGCGCCGCGATAAACGGTTCATTTGCCGTGTTCGGACCGTGAAGGCCCCCCCCCCCCCGCTGCAGAAGAGGAGCGGGGGGGGGCGTTCACGGTCCGAACGCCCCCGGTCTGCGGGGGGAAGCATATGAGTCTATTCCTTCATGTGATGGCCGTCTTCTGCAGCGAGGGGGGGGGACAACCCCCCCACACACACACAGTAGCGAGGGGGGGGGGGCGCTGTGAAAACATGCAAGGAGTGTAATCCATCATGTAGCGAGGGCCGAACTCCGTCTTTTTTAGCGGGGGGGGGGGCAAACCCCCCCCACACACACACAGACACAGCCCTGAGTGTGACCTTTCATTAGAGCCAAAAATGAAGCTTCTACATTGAATTATTCAAAAGTTACAGATGTTTTTCCAAACTGTGCCATTTGGCACAGTTCCAAAACGCCTGGGAACAGCCTGAGAACAAAGCTGTGTAAAATATTCATTTTTTGTGGTATTGTTACCAAATTTGGGTCTCAGCTTGATAACACTTGGTTCTACATTTCTGTTGCATTTTCCAGCCGGATCGGACAGCTGTGTGTTATTTGCAAGCATTTGTATCCAAAAAAACACTGTGTCCAAATTTATTTTCTTCAAGTTCAGTATGTTTAGATGACTGTAACTCAGTGGCCGGAGCACGTAGAGAGATTATGTTTTTTTTGCCAAAAAATTCAAAGTGTTTTCTTTTAAATGAGACCAACCCCATGAAGATGCTGCAAAGGGTTGAATAACAGCTTTCGATTTACTTTGGGCACGTTATTTTTTGGCATTTTTAGGAAAATTGCCCGGAGTGCAAGGGGTTAAGAAAAACAAAATGAAGACTTTGGAGTAGCCTAGTCAAAGTCCGGACCTGAGTCTGATTGAGATGCTGTGACATGACCTTTAAAAGGTGGTTCATGCTCGAAAACCCTCCAATGTGGCTGAATTACAACAATTCTGCAAAGATGAGTGGGCCAAAATTCCTCCCGAGCGCTGTAAAAGACTCATTGCCAGTTATCACAAACGCTTGATTGCAGTTGTTACTGCTAAGGGTGGACCAACCAGTTATTAGGTTTAGGGGGCAATCACTTTTTCCGCACAGGGCCATGTAGGTTTGGATTTTTTTTTTACCCTTAATTATAAACACATTCATTTAAAAATTTTGTGTTATCTTTGTGTAATATTTCAATTTGTTTGATGATCTGAAACATTTAAGTGTGACAAACATACAAAAAAATGAGAATTGAGGAAGGGGGCAAACACTTTTTCACACCACTGTATATATACAGTGCACCCAGAAAGGATTCACAGCTCTTCACTTTTTTCACATTTTGTTATGTTACAGCCTTATTCCAAAAGGGATTAAATTCATTTTTTTTCCTCAAAATTCTACAAACAATACCCCATTATGACAATGTGAAAAAGTTTGAGATTTTTTCAAATTTATTAAAAATAAAGAACTAAGAGATCACATGTCCATGTATTCACAGCCTTTGCTCAATACTTTGTTGATGCATCTTTGGCAGCAATTACAGCCTCAAGTCTTTTTTGAATTTGATGCCACAAGCAGGGATGAGAATCCTCCGCGGATCCGTGGAATTCCTCGAATTTGATCATGTCTAGGGTCATTCTCGTGAATCGTCTAAATTCGAGGAGAAAATTTTAGGGGGGGGGTGGTATGTTATGAGCGGCGAGTCGTATTTTCGATCGGCTGCTAAAATCCACCGCGTAGAACGCGCTACCCAGCGAGATCAGTAATGTAATGTAACAAGGCCACTGATTGGCTGATACTTATTGAAGCAACCAGTCGGTGATTTTGTTATTCCTTTGTCATATCCCAACACACGGATCGAAATGCAAATGGCGGACAGTTCAATCAACCGAGTTTTCCCGATTTCGTGAAAATGGTGAACCTAAAACTCAAGACAACAAAGCAAGAATTTTAGAAATCGACAAAGGGATAAGGAACAAGTTTCGTTGGGAATGGCTCGAAAAAACTGTGTCAATGACTGTAAAGATCGGTAAAAATACCGAAGTTGTGGTTGGAAAAAATGGCCGACTTCATAGCGAAACGCGAAGTACCAGGGAAAGCCCAGTGTGTTTATTGCAACGATTTCTTGAGTTATGGATCTCGTGGTTGTGTTGCCTTAGTTGAACACTGTTCAAAACAGAAACATCTCAAAATTGTGGCTACAAGGAGATCGAACTACTCACTCGTGCTGCATTCAAAACGATCGATGGACACGGTCAAATTCAGATGCCAATCAGAATCAGAAAGCTTTATTGCCAAGCATGTTTACATAAATAACATAAACATACGAGGAATTTGACTTGACATTGGGCGCGCTATAAGTGCATCTCAATGACGCGGCAGCCATGAAGGCGTCTGTCAGCAGTAGAGGGTAAAGAAGGGAATGTGGGGGAAGGGAAGTGACACAATAGGCAGAGAGAAAAAAGCATTGTTAATCAAAATAAAGCTCATTTTATGACCAAAATTGTGATTACATGAAAAAAACTCTCCAATGCACAATTAGCAGACAATAGATCACACAAAAACAAAAGTTGAGAGAGTCAGTGTATGTGAATATGTGTCAGTGTATGTATCAGTCATGTAATGTTGTATGCAGTGTGTAGTGTAGGTGTGCCAGTTGCTAGTGAACAACAGAGGGCGCCTCCTGGCAGTGGATGGATGTTAAAGTCATGTGATCTATAAGCAAGTCCAGAGTCTCTCTCTCTCGTGCTTGCAAAGACACATGGTGACACTGTCCTTGAAGAGTCCAGTTTGCTGAAACAACAGCAAATGATTGTCGATTGTTTGGGTTGATCAAAGTTCATCACAATCGGCCCTGATTACAGCAATTAGTGATCGGAAGACACATTCCGAGGTAAGATTTTTTTCTCGTTATAAGTAATGTACTTGAGAATTTTCGCGTAATGAATTTGTTATGAAATAGCATGTGTAAGCTGTGACGTCATGCCTGTTTTGAAACACTAATTGCATTTGAATGCTGATTATCGATTGTTTTTTTTTTCCACAATATCTTTATTGAACCTTTTTTTTTTAACAAACATGACACTAACAATCAAACACTAACACTAAAGTACTACAAAAAAAAAATGCACTAAAAACACCCGCAACCACCAACAAAATCAAGTCTTCAACAATGCTCCTCTGTTTAGCCTAGACAGTCCATTACATAAGTATACATATTATGTTCACCAGTTTGGAATTTACAAGGTCCACACACATCATTCACCTTCTTCTTCAAGAGTTATGTTTAAATTTTTTACATAATCAATAAAAGGTCTCCATATATTCTCAAACACAATTTCCTTTGATTTCAGTATATATGTTATTCTTTCTAGTGGAAGGTTTGTTAACATCTGTCTTAACCACTGAGTCACATCTGGTCTATGAGTCTTTTTCCACAGTAGTGCAATACATTTTTTGGCATTAAGCAAACTGAGGTCTATGAATGCTCTTTCACTTTTATTAAAGTTATGCTTTTCTGGGTACAGACCCAACAAAAACAGTTTAGGATTCAATATGATTTGTTTTGAGATTATTTTTTCAATTGTTACCCTCACCTCTTCCCCAAACATTCTTATTATTCTACATTCCCATACACAATGAAATAGGGTTCCTTTACTTTCCATGCATTTTGTGCACGTATCTGGTATATTTTTGTTATATCTATTTAACTCCTCCGGTGTAACATACATCCGCATTAACCATTTAAAATGTATCAATTTAAGACGTACATTTATTGATTTGGTTTGAGCTTCTGTACAAGCCAATTCCCATTGTTCCTCTGAAATTTCTGTTTGCAGATCTTCTTTCCAGTAGTTTAATCTTTTCTGTGAGTTTTCACTTGAGGATAGTGTCAATGAGTTATAAAACTCTGAAATAATACCCTTTCTTTTACTATCTTTCATCAACATTTTTTCCAAGGATGAATAAATAGGTCGAGTGAGAGCTTTATTTTGATTTGATCGAATAAAGTTTCTAAGTTGAAGATATTTAAAAAAATGTGTTCTATTAAGATTACATTTGATCCTCAGCTCTTCAAAAGACATTATGTTATCTGCACATGGCAAATATAAATCTTGAATCTTTTGAATCCCTTTTAAATTCCATACTTTAAATACAGCATCCGCTCTCCCTGGTTTAAAATATTGATTACCCCATATTGGGCTAAATTGTGACAATAAGTGTGGTTCTTTTAAATAGTTTTTAGCTTCACACCATATTTTGATCATATGCTTTACAAATGGATTTTTAACTTGTTTTTGTAATTTTTTTGCCGAATCTGAGTATATGAATATGGGAAGAGGTAAAGGTAAATTGTATGATTCCATTTCAGTCCAGTGAGGGAGATCATTTAATGAAAAATAATATGTCATAGACCTCAGTTGTGCCGACCAATAATACAACATAAAATTTGGACATTTCAGACCTCCACGATCAAATGGTAAATATAATAAAGACAGACGTAATCTAGCCCTCCTGTTGTTCCATATAAATTCCACTAACTTTTTTTTAATTCTTGAGAATAAATCTAAAGGTGGTGGTAAGGGAATGTATTGAAATAAATAAAGTATTTTAGGTAAAATATTACTTTTAAGTATATTGATTCTCCCGATCATCGACATTGGTAGTGACATCCATCTCTGAATTAACTCATTGATATCTGTCATTAAGGCTTCATAGTTGACACTGGCGACTGATTCTAGCTTAGGCACAATTTGGATTCCTAAATATTTAAACTGATTTACAACGTTCAATTGATTTACCTCAGGGGCTGGGTAATTTCTCTGGGTCTCATTTAGCATTAATATTGAAGATTTAGTTTTATTTATTTTATATCCTGATATTTCCCCAAAATTCTTTATTAAATTCAACAAGGTCGGAATTGATTTTTTTAGATTCGACATAAACAAAATTATGTCATCGGCGTACAGGGAGATTTTATGTTCTGTTGGTCCAACTTTAATTCCATATATTTGTGAATGTAAACGTATCGCCATCGCTAAAGGTTCAATTGCCATAGTAAACAGTAAAGGTGAAAGTGGACAGCCTTGTCGACATCCTCTATTGATTTTTTATTGATTTTGAAATATTGTTATTTGTTAGGATTTCTGCTGTAGCATTATTGTATATTATCTGAACCCATTTTATGAAATTATTTCCAAGTCCAAACCTTTGTAAGACTTCAAAAAGAAAGGGCCATTCAACTCTATCAAAGGCCTTTTCGGCATCCAGTGATAGGAGAGCTGTATCCGGTGCTTCTTTATTAGAATAAATAATATTAAATAGTCTTCTTACATTATGGAAGCCTTGTCTTCCCTTCATAAAGCCATTCTGATCTTGATTAATAATATTTGGTAAAATTTCTTGTATTCGTCTTGCTAAAATTTTACAGATTATCTTAAGGTCGGCATTTAATAGGCTTATTGGTCTCATATTTTCACATTTATTAGAGGGTTTACCTGGTTTTGGCAACAGTATAATTAAGGCATTATTCATGTATGATGGTAAATTACTATTTTGAAATGCTTCTAAAACCATTTCCAAAAAAGGTTTTATTAATTTATTCTTAAATTTTTTATAAAGGTCAACTGGAAGACCATCTGGTCCTGCACTTTTTCCTGATTTCATATTATCAATGGCTAGCCCAACTTCTTCTTGACTAATTTTAGACTCCAATATCTCCCTGTTTTCATTTGGAATACACGGTATAGATAGTTCGTTCAAAAACCCATTTAGTTTTGTTAAATCAGATTCATTTTTGGTATCATATAATTTTTCTTAGTAATCTCTAAAGGCTCTGTTAATTTCTAAAGGATCTATAACTACCTGTCTGTTACTTATAATACTGGTAATTGGTGTTTTAAATTCTAATTGTTTAATCTGCCATGCCAGTAGTTTTCCTGATTTTTCACCTTGTTCATAAAAAGATTGTTTCAATCTTAGAAGACTCGAGGCAGCTCTATTCGCTGATTTTTTGTCATATTCAGCTCTCAAAATCAGTAATTCGTTCTCCAACCTTGGATCACTTCCTGCATACACTTTTTCCTGAAGACTTTTTATTTTATGTTCCAATTGGGCTCTCTCCTCTCGAGTCTTCTTAGATTTTGAACCTGTATAACTAATAATATGTCCCCTAATAAAAGCTTTGAAAGCCTCCCACTTTACACATGCTGATGTTTGTGTAGTATTGATGTCAAAGAACTCATCTATCTGTTTTTCTATGTACTTGACAAATTCCTCATCCTGAAGCCATTTATGCTGAAATTGCCATCTACCTGATCCCTTTGTCAATTTCTTATCTACATATATTAGACAGCAGGGTGCATGATCAGAGATCACGATGTTATCATAAAAGCAGTTTTGAATCTTGGACCTTAATTCTGTGGAAATCAAAAAATAATCAATACGTGAGAATGTCTTGTAGGTACTGGAATAACAAGAGTAGGCTTTAACTTGTGGTTTCATTTCTCTCCATATATCTAGCAATCTCAATTCTTTCTTAAAATGATTAATGGTCATCCTACATCCATTGTGCGTACAGTCCAGTCCTGTTGATCTATCTATACCGGGATTCAATGTACAATTAAAATCCCCTGCTATTATATGTTGCCCTGTAAGTGATGATAAGATAAGAAATAAATTGGCAAAGAACTTTTGATCATCTATATTGGGACCATATAAGTTCACCAAATTTATATTTTCTAATAGCAAAGATCCTTGAATGATTACATATCTTCCAAATTTGTTTACAATTACATTTTTCACTTGAAAAGGGACTGATTTATGTATGAGAGTCATAACTCCCCTGGCTCGGGATGAAAATAATGAGGTGAAAACACTTCCTTGCCATCTACTCCTAATTCTTTTTACATCCTCCTCTATTAGATGAGTTTCTTGTAAAAACACAATTTTTGAACCCATGTCTTTTATTTTATTCATAACTTGTTTAAGTTTTTTTAAATTTTGTAGACCTCTGCAATTCCCTGAAGTTAAATTAAGATTAACGCTTTGGTTTATGATCAATAGGGAGTTTGGGATTACCTTGCAGTGTAAACATGCTCAAACAGAGAAGCAAAAAAAATGAGTGGTTGAACATTCATCCTACAAACTACACACAAACAAATTCCCCCTTCCCACATTTGTGGCGATCCCCCCAAAATCAAAAGAAAAATTCCGTCTCCCGATATAGCCATCGACCGCTCCACACCCACGAGGAACAGCCAAAGCCACTCCCTCTTCATCCTCCCAATCACCCTAACTCTACTGCTTTTAATGACGTAACATTAACTCTCCTCTGTAGTTTTCCAACTTAACTCCAAAATTTTTAGCAACTTTGTACATCATAGTTTTTTTTTTTTTAAATATATAATACAATCTATATTTTGTAAACTTGCTATTTGCTTCAAGTCAGTCAGATGCCTGTGCAAATGCTTAAATATTCTATCTTATATTTTGTTCATGCTTCGCTCCCACCAGTCTCTTCTTGGATCTTCTTGATGAACTCCTGCGCCTCCTCTGGGGTCTTGAAGATGTGGGTTCTGCCCCCATACGTGGTCAACAGTCTCGCAGGATAGATTACACCATGACGAATCCCAAGGTTGCGCAGCTCCTTACGTACGGGATCAAACTGCTTCCTCAATTGTTGGATTCCTGTGGCCAAATCTGGGTAGAACCGCACCTGCTGGTCCTGGTGTTTAATCTCTCCTTTAGCTCGTGCAGCGTTGAAGATCTTCGTCTTGTCTCTGTTGCTGAGAAACTTCATAATTAGGGTCCTCGGTGGTCCCTTATCTCTCCGTGGGCCAATACAGTGTGCGCTTTCCAGAACCACTGCTGCAGCTCCGCGCTGCCCAGCGCCTCCGGAATCCACTTTTCCAGAAAGGAACATGAGTCCCGACCTTCGGATTCCTCCGGTAGACCCACCAGCCTCAAGTTGTTCCGTCTCGACCGGGACTCCAAATCCAGGATATTATCTTCCAGACATTTTTTTTTTTTTCAAAGTGCGCACCTTTGATTGAAGACAAGTGACGTCATCTTCAGCACTAGAGACACGAAGCTCCACCTGCGCCATTCGTTCTACACAGTCACCCAATTCCTTTCTCATTCCTTCCAACGCTGCCATAATCCCATCAAATCTAGAGGAAAAGTCCGCTCTCATTGAACTCATGGCAGCCAGCACCGCACCTGTGCCGTTTCCCGCAGATACCGCACCGCTGTTAGCTTCCTCCGCCATATATGGAGCTTTATCTGCTGCGTCACAGACCTGAAAGTCCGTTAATTTGGACTGTTTCGGCGGCTTGCTTTTTCCCCTACCTGGTTTTCCAGCCTTAGGCTTCACCGACATATCCTCGCCCAAACACTGGGATACGTTCTGTCCCAAATGAGAGAGTTATTTGCCGATTTTTTTTCTCCAGGAGCAGAGCAGAGTGAGACGTGTCCTTCTCATGTGGCAGCCATAACCGGAAGTCCTGATTATCGATTGTTAATGGATAAATGTTATTACATATTTTCTCACAATTTGAAATGCAATCTAAGAATTTTGAATATAATTTATCATTTTTTGTTTCACTAGGAGGAGTTACATAATGCATGTGTAAGTTTTTTTGTCATGGGTGGTGATGGGTTGCCTTTCCTAAGATATCTTTGCTTTTGTTAGTAAACATAATTTCTTCATGGTCATTGCATAAAAATATTAAACATCTTTTAGGTTTTACTTACTTTCTTAGATTATCTTTCAAATATTAAAATATACTAATATGCAACTTTTTTTATATTCCTAGTAACACTAACAAATGCACACATTAGTAAATCAAAATGTTTGCAGAATGTCAGTATATTTTAATAAATGGG
The DNA here is from genome assembly GCA_020510985.1 of Pholidichthys leucotaenia. Taxonomy (NCBI): domain Eukaryota; kingdom Metazoa; phylum Chordata; class Actinopteri; order Cichliformes; family Pholidichthyidae; genus Pholidichthys; species Pholidichthys leucotaenia. Next base: position 69,046,671 of record CM035841.1, read on the forward strand.
TGATGGACTTGGTGATGGAATTTTGTTAATATTTATAATTTATTTTACTTGGTTAAATTATTTTGTCTGTTCCAGAACTATGTAAATGTAATTCTGTGTCAGTTCTAAACATATTAAATAGTATCCATCCATCCATCCATCCATCTTCTACCGCTTTTCCGGAGGTCCGGGTCGCGGAGGCAGCAGTTCAAGCAGAGAAGCCCAGACTTCCCTCTCCCCAGCCACCTGCTCCAGCTCTTCAGAGGGGATACCAAGGCGTTCCCAGACCAGCTGGGAGACATAGTCTCTCCACCGAGTCCTGGGTCTGCCCCGGGGTCTCCTCCCAGTGGGACGTACCTGAAACACCTCAAGTGGGAGGCGTCCAGGAGGCATCCTAATCAGATGCCCATACCACCTCAACTGACTCCTTTCAATGTGGAGGAGCAGCGGTTCTACTCTGAGCCTCTCCCGGATGACTGAGCTCCTCACCCTATCTCTGAGGGTGAGTCCAGCAATCCTACGGAGAAAGCTCATTTCAGCCGCTTGTATCCGCGGTCTCGTTCTTTCGGTCATTACCCAAAGCTCGTGACCATAGGTGAGAGTAGGAACGTAGATTGACTGGTAAATCGACAGCTTTGCCTTAGAACTAAGCTCCCTCTTCACCACAACAGACCGGTACAACGTCCGCATCACTGCAGATGCTGCTCCAATCCGTCTGTCGATCTCTCGCTCCATTTTCCCCTCACTCGTGAACAAGACCCCAAGATACTTAAACTCCTCCACTTGGGGCAGGAGCCTGTCCCCAACCCGGAGAGGACAATCCACCTTTTTCCGGCTGAGGACCATGGACTCGGACTTGGAGGTGCTGATTCTCATCCCAGCCGCTTCACACTCAGCGGCAAACCGCTGAGTGTGAAGTATTATTAAATATATTAAGTATATTAAATATATTATTAAGTATATTAAATAGTAGTAAAATATAATTTAGTATTATTACATCAACATACCATTCAGACATCATAAATTTACACATGTGATGCAGCAGCAGATTGAAAAGGTAAACTATAAATGCATTTGTACTTACTTCTAACTTTAAATATAAGACCACATTTGAGCATTCTAAAACACCAGATTTCGTTAGCTTCAGGGGGACGTTGTCCCCCAGACCCCCCACCAAGGCTCCGCCTTGGATCCGGCTTGGGGGCCTGCGTCTCCGAAGACCCCCGGCTTGGTTTCCTCTTTTTTTTCCCAAACCCCATTCTCATCCCTGCACAAGCTTGGCACACCTATCTTTTGGAAGTTTCACCCATTCCTCTTTGCAGCACCCCTCAAGCTCCATCAGGTTGTCAAAGTCAAAGTGCCTTTATTGTCATTCCATTGTTAATGAACAAGGCAACAAAATTGAGATGCTCCCTAAAAACAAACTATAAACAAACTATCACACTCACAGTTCACTTATGCATTTAACATTCTTATAATTACAACAATAAATAATGCTTGAAACAAAATTACCTAAAAGTTGAATACAATATGTACGTAGCAATAATGAAAAACATACTGAGCGATAAATACAAAAGACCAGCTTATGCACACAGGGTTGTTGCTACAAAATACCCTAAAATAACAAAAAATATCAGCAGTCTGTGCGTGTTACATAAATCCCTTCAAAATACGTACTGCTGCTGGGAAAAAACTATGATTAAACCTGGTAGTCCGGGTTTTATGGGATGAGCACAGTCTTTAATGATGGCAGTAGCTCTATTGAGGTACTGAGACCTGGAAATCTCTTCCAGAGAAGGGAGAGAACAGCCAGTGATTTTTTGCGCAGTCTCGATCACTCTCTGGAAGGCTTTGCGCTCTGTGGCTGAACAGCCCTCATACCAAACCGTGATGCCATATGACAGAATGCTCTCAATAGCAGAGCGATAAAACCAGCAACTGTGCATTCAGGCCATTCTTCTTGAGGAGCCTCAGAAAATGTAGACGTTGTTGGGCCTTTTTTATCGTAGCTATGGTTGTTAACTGCCCAGGTAAGGTTGTGAGAAATATGAACACCCAAAAACTTAAAAGCCTCCACCCTCTCCACATGCTCCTTGCCTATATATAGAGGAGGCGGTTCACTGCTATGCTTCCTAAAATCAATAATGAGTTCTTTTGTTTTTTTTTGTATTCAATAGCAGATTATTATCTGAGCACCATCTCACCAGTTTCTGGACCTCATCTCTGTATGCAGACTCATCTCCTGATATGAGCCCCACTACTGTTGTGTCATCTTCAAACTTCACTATAATGTTTGTGGGATGAACAGGTGCAGTCATATGTGTACAATGAATACAAAGTGGGGCTCAACACACAGCCCTGTGGCGAGCCTGTGTTAAGCATGACTGTAGAGGAGGAATGGGGTCCGAGTCTAACAGTCTGTGTTCTGTTTGTTAGGAAGTCCTTAATCCAGCTGCAAGTGTGAGTAGGCAGACCAAGCTGAAGCAATTTGGTGATGAGAATTTTGGGAATAATTGTATTAAATGCCGAGCTATAGTCAACAAACAACATTCTTACATAGCTCCCCTTGTCTTCTAAATGGCTGAATGCCGAGTGGAGAGCTATAGCAATAGCATCTTCAGTGGATCTGCCCCGCCTGTAGGCAAACTGGTACCGATCAAAGTCTGGGGTGAGACTAGGAAAAGATGTTTCAATACCATTTTCTCAAAGCACTTCATAACAATGGGTGTTAATGCTACTGGTCGATAGTCATTCAGACTTCTAATAGTATGTTTTTTCGGTACAGGAATAATGACTGCAGATTTTAAACACTGTGGAACAACGGCTGCCTTGAGAGACAAGTTAAAAATGTCAGTCAGAACAGAGCATAGCTGATCTGCACATGCTCTGAGCACCTTTCCTGGCACTCCATTGGGACCAGTAGCCTTTCTCGGGTGAACTGCTCTCAGTGTCTGTCTCACCTCATGATCCTGCAGGATAAGCATATCAGATCTGGCATTCAATAACATCTGTGGGTCCGGGCGAGGTGTATTTGCCTCAAACCGTGCGAAAAAGCAGTTCAGTTCTTCTGCCAGTGAGGCGCTGATGTCAATGGAAATGATGCTGCTGCCCTTATAGTTTGTGATATGGTTAAAGCCTTGCCATACTTGTCTCGAATCATTATCAGAAAATGATTGGATGGGTTGGGATGGGAAACATCGGTGCACAGCCATTTTCAGATCTCTCCAGAGATGTTAGATTGGATTCAAGTCTGGGCTCTGGCCGGGCCACTCAAGGACATCCACAGAGTTGTCCTGACGCCACTCCTTCGATATCTTGGCTGTGTGCTTAGGGTCGTTGTCCTGCTGAAAGATAAACCGTCGCCACATTCTGAGGCCAAGAGCGCTCTGGAGCAGGTTTTCATCCAGGATGTCTCTGTACATTGCTGTATTCATCTTTTCCTCTATCCTGACTAGTCTCCCAGTTCCTGCCACTGAAAAACATCCCCACAGCGTGATGCTGCCACCACCACTGGCGTGGTTATGAACGGTGCCTGGTTTCCTCCAAACATGACGCCTGGCATTCACGCCAAAGAGTTCAATCTTTGTCTCATCAGACCAGAGAATTTTGTTTCTCATGGTCTAGAGTCCTTCAGGTGCCCTTTGGCAAACTCCAGGCAGGCTGTCATGTGCCTTTTACTGAGGAGTGGCTTCCGTCTGACCACTCTACCATACAGGCCTGATTGGTGGATTGCTGCAGAGATGGTTGTCCTTCTGGAAGGTTCTCCTCTTCACAGAGCAACACTGGAGCGCTGACTGAATGACCATCGGGTTCTTGATCACCTCCCTGACTAAGGCTCTTCTCCCTGATCGCTCAGTTTAGACGGCCAGCCAGTTCTAGAAAGAGTCCTGGTGGTTCCGAACTTCTTCCATTTATGCATGATGGAGGCCACTGTGCTCATTGGGACCTTCAAAGCGGCAGAAATTTTTCTGTACCCTTCCCCAGATTTGTAAATGATAAATGGTATTCACTTAGATAACGCTTTTATTCTCACCTCTAGATGACCAAAGCGCTTTATAGATCCTGCTATCCACCCATTCACATACACCAGGGCTGGCCTGACCCACCAGGAGCAACTGGTGGGGATTTTGCCTTGAGACAATCCTGTCTCGGAGGTCTACAGAAAATTCCTTTGACTTCATGCTTGGTTTGTGCTCTGACATGCACTGTCAACTGTGGGACCTTATATAGACAGGTGTGTGCCTTTCCAAATCAATGTCCAATCAACTGAATTTACCACAGGTGGACTCCAGTTAATCTGTAGAAACATCTCAAGGATGATCAGTAGAAACAGGATGAACCTGAGCTCAATTTTGAGCTTCATGGCCAAGGCTGTGAATACTTATGTACGTGTGATTTCTTAGTTTTTTTATTTTTAATAAATTTGCAAAAATCTAAAAAAGACTTTTTCACATTGTCATTAATGGGGTATTATGTTTAGAATTTTGAGGGGAAAAAAAATAATTTATTTCCTTTTGGAATAAGGCTGCAACATAACAAAATGTGAAAAAAGTGAAGCGCTGTGAATACTTTCCGGATGCACAATTTAATTTAATGTTATAATTTAATTTTATGCACCTTTTTTATTTTGCAGTGTTGTTATAAAAGATTTTTTAATGTGTTATGTGAGATTCTGTGGACCACTTGAATAAAGAGACACTGATATCAAGAGCCTCATCATTTTGAACATGTGGTTTATTTTCCACTCACATAATATAGAAAATTAGAACGTTTTAATTTTTTAAAAATTGGATTATATTCATAGTATTCTAAAGAATAAGGAAGCATAAGGCTGCGTGTCCACCAAACGCAGTTTTTGTCGCCTGACCTCCCTGAGCATTTTTTTTCAGCGTTTGTGCGCTGCGCTCTGTGAAAGAAAAGTCTGTGCCCCATTTCCTAGCAACAGCTTGTCGGTCTCAGTTCAGCTCTTCCGTTTTGCCCATCGAGACTTTTTTAATAGCAGTATCAACACTCTAAATAACAATGTACAGTAAACACATTCTGGTATTGGCGGCAACTCTGGACGACAAATTAGATGAAAGGGAAAAGAAAACCAGAGTCTGGATACATGACATCAACAGGTCAAGGATTCAGCTGGGAGAGAACCACCGTCCTGTGCAGGAGTTGCGGCTTGATGGTGCCCGTTTCAAAGAGTATTTTAGATTGACTAGGAGTCAGTTTGAAGTAGTTTTGGAGAAGATTGGCCCGTCAATTTATCGGATGCAGACTAATTACAGAGAGCCCATCTGCCCTTCACAACAGCTCTGCATTTGTCTGAGGTGGGTAGTCTATGGTCAGAGTTTTGTTTATTTTGCATCTATTTTCATAAAACTCACGGCACAACACACGGTTTCCTATACTCATAAATGACTGTTGATATATGATCACATTTTGCTATAACTTTATTGAAATAACAGTGTGGCTATGTTTTATTAAAATAATGGGAAAAGTAAGATCAGATAAGATAAACCTTAGTTCCACACTGGGAAAAGTTAATTTAACTGTTATTCACAATTTCAGTGTAAAGTTGGCCAGTTAGGCCTACTGCTTTGCTAAATTTATTTTGACATTTTGGAGCAAATTTACAGTATTTAACCTCCATAGATGTAAATACATCCATTTGTTATTCTAACTTTACAATGCAGTCATGAATACTCATTTTAGAAAAAAATGTTTGATTACAAAGTTTTGTTTCTGAAAGGGGTTTAAATAATTGTATTATATTACTATTTCTAACAACCCTAGTAAAATAATATTTTTGTAAAGGAAACTATTTCTTCTGAATTTTCAACTAAAACAACATTAATATAGTCATCTCAAGATGGCGGCGCGCATGGACGCTGCGGCCCGTCTAGGCATCAGTGAGTGTGAGAGTTTTGAGTGTTTTGATCATCTCAGACGTACATTCTGTAAAACTTACAACCGTGAGACCTTATTAAACATCAAGGTATTGCACGTTGCAAGAATTGTGGCGCTCGGATGTGACTTGGACATTCTACGCCAGCATGGAATACTGTCAGAGGTTTCACTGGCAGCTACCCGGGAGAGGAGGAAACGTAAGGGGCGCTAACGCAAACAGAGGCAAGGAAAAGGAGCCAGGATTCATGCTAGGCTAAAGGCTAACCCCTCCAGACCAGCAGTACCGTCGCTGCTTCTTTCCAATGTCCGCTTCCTCGACAACAAGCTGGATGAGCTGCGTCTGCTGAGAGAAACCCGAAGACAGTGGAGGGACTGCAGTGTGTTTACGTTCACGGAGACGTGGCTCCACGACAACATCCCTGACGTGGCCATTCAGCTGGAAGGGATGACATTGTTCCAGGCGGACAGAGAGGCTGCTAGCTCTGGTAAGAGCCGGGGGGGGGGGGGGGGGGGGGGGCTATGTATCTATATTAACAAGAACTGGTGCGTTAACGCCACGTTAGTATCTAAACACTGCTCTCCGTTGGCGGAGTTCCTTATCATGAATTGTCGGCCATTCTATCTGCCGAGGGAATTCACCAACGTGTTTGTAGCTGTTGTTTACATAGCTCCTAGCGCTAATGCTAAAGCTAAGGCTAACGAGGCACTCAGAGAGCTGCACGACGTTATCAGTGAATTTCAAACTTCACACCCGGACAGTTTTGTGGTGGTTGCGGGAGATTTTAATCATACCAGTTTAAAGACTGTGCTCCTTAGGTTTAAACAATGTGTGGACTTTAAGACCAGAGGAGAGAATATGTTGGACTTGGTGTACACAAACTTCCCAGATGCTTATAAGGCAACATCTCGCCCCCACCTCGGCCATTCTGACCACCTATCTGTGATGCTGGTGCCTGCCTACAAACCTTTACTGAAGCGCAGCAGGCCAGTAGAGAAACAAATCAGGATATTGCCAGAGGGTGCAGCCTCGGCACTTCAGGACTGTTTTCTGCACACAGACTGGGAGGTCTTCAAAATAGCAGCCTCCCAGGGAGACGGGACAGATGTGGAGGAGTATGCTGAAACGGTCACCAGCTATATCGCGAAGTACACAGAGGATGCCACTATTGTGAAGACTATCACTGCACGGGGCAACTATAAACCCTGGATGACGGCAGAAGTGCGTTCGCTGCTCACAGCCAGAGATGCAGCCTTCAGAGCGAAGGACAGGATCGCCCTCTGCTCAGCCAGGTCTGCGCTCTCAAAGGGAATTAAGACTGCGAAGCACGCCTATGCGGAGAAAATCAAGGGACACCTCTGTGACACAAGGAACACCAAACGGATGTGGCAGGGAGTTTGGGCGCTGACAGATTATAAGTCTAGGCAGGGGGTCAATGATGACGACGCTTCGCTTCCAGACAGGCTCAACAACTTCTTTGCACATTTTGAAGCATCAAACCCGACAATCAGAGGGAGGGCTGGCCCATCTCCACCATCTGTTGGGCCAGCTATCATCATCAACGCAGCGGACACACGGAGGACCCTAATCAGGGTCAACCCACGTAAAGCTGCAGGTCTGGACAACATCCCGGGACATGTTCTCCGAGTCTGCGCAAGCGAGTTGGTGGATGTCCTGACTGACATTTATAAGATAAGATAAGATAAGCCTTTATTAGTCCCACAATGGGGAAATTCCAGGATTGCAACAGCACAGGGATAGCAACACTCAGAGCAACAATCAGAAGGCAAGAAAAAAACAAGAACAGCTAGTATACATATGTACATATTACTATAAATATATACACTACCGTTCAAAAGTTTGGGGTCACCCAGACAATTATTTTGTGTTTTCCATGAAAAGTCACACTTATTTACCACCATGAGTTGTAAAATGAATAGAAAATATAGTCAAGACATTGACAAGGTTAGAAATAATGATTTGTATTTGAAATAATAATTTTTTCCTTCAAACTTTGCTTTCGTCAAAGAATCCTCCATTTGCAGCAATTACAGCATTGCAGACCTAACATGATTGCACAAGGGTTTTCTAATCATCCATTAGCCTTCTGACGCAATGAGCAAACACATTGTACCATTAGAACACTGGAGTGATAGTTGCTGGAAATGGGCCTCTATACACCTATGTAGATATTGCACCAAAAACCAGACATTTGCAGCTAGAATAGTCATTTACCACATTAGCAATGTATAGAGTGTATTTCTGATTAGTTTAAAGTTATCTTCATTGAAAAAAAGTGCTTTTCTTTCAAAAATAAGGAAATTTCTAAGTAACCCCAAACTTTTGAACGGTAGTGTATATATATAGACACACAGTGCGGAGCATTGTGGTTGGTGAATGTGCAGCAGAAAGTCTAAGCTCTCTCTCCCTCTGCGGGTGCGGCGGGCCAGCTGGATGTCTTTGGGCATGATGGTGATGACCCTCTTGGCATGGATGGAGCACAGGTTGGTGTCCATGAAGAGACCCACCAGGTAGGCCTCGCTGGCCTCCTGCAGAGCCATGACGGTGGAGCTCTGGAAGCGCAGGTCAGTCTTGAAGTCCTGAGCAATCTCCCTCACCAGGCGCTGGAAGGGCAGCCTATGGATGAGCAGCTCCGTGGATTTCTGGTAGCGACGGATCTCTCTCAGAGCCACGGTACCGGGCCTGTAACGGTGAGGCTTCTTCACTCCGCCGGTGGCCGGAGCGCTTTTTTCGAGCAGCCTTGGTGGCTAGCTGCTTCTTGGGGGGCTTTTTCCTCCAGTAGATTTACGGGCGGTCTGCTTGGTTCTTGCCATCGCTCTTTATTATTCTGTCTAATATTTCTTGCACGCCGCCTAAACTCCAGCCCGGCACCCGCGTCATTTTCACCACAGTTCCTCGGCATGTCGAGCTTCTCCGTTAGCACCGGGTGGCGGTTGGAGCTAGCTAGCCAGCTAGCTAGCTCTTCCCTGCTGTATCGTCCCCCGCTGCAAACAGTGGCTCCGTCCGCCGACTCGGGAGACCCTTGGGGCGATCTGTGTGTCCGTGATATATATATAGAGTGAAAGGTGTAGAAAGAAGAAGGAAGATAAGAAAAAGGCAGTTGCAAAAGGCAGCCAACTCGTGTAGCGCCGCCGGTCCGGCGGAACCGGAACCGGAAAAAAAAACATAACATCTCCCTGAGTCAGGCCATCGTTCCCAGATGTTTTAAGACCTCTACCATAGTACCGGTGGCAAAGAAACCAGTTGTGTCCTGTCTGAATGACTATCGTCCTGTCACACTGACACCAATTGTGATGAAGTGTTTTGAACAGCTTGTCAAACCACACATCACATCCTCCCTCCCTGCATCACATGACTCGCTCCAGTTTGCATATCGTTCAAACCGCTCCACGGAGGATGCTATAGTCACCACCCTGCACTCTGTCATCACCCACCTGGATCAGAAAGACACCTACGCCAGACTCGTGTACATTGATTTCAGTTCAGCATTCAACACCATTATTCCCCAGAGACTGATGGAGAAATTACTCCTTCTCGGTCTGAACATCTCCACATGTCCCTGGATCCTGGACTTCCTGACCGAGAGACCTCAGTCTGTCCGTGTTGGAAACAACATCTCCAACTCTATCACACTGAGCACCGGATCCCCTCATGGCTGCGTACTCAGTCCACTGTTGTTTACACTCCTAACACATGAATGTGCGTCCAGACACAAGGGGAACCAGATTATTAAGTTTGTAGACAACACCACAGTGGTGGGACTTATTCAGAGGGATGAGGAATCACTGTACAGGGAAGAAGTTAGAGACCTGGAGGGCTGGTGCAGGGAGAACAATCTGGTGCTCAACATGGACAAAACGAAGGAGATGATTTTCGATTTCCGGCGGTCACGGCCTGAACACATCCCTCTCAGCATTGGCGGCCGTTTGGTGGAGAGAGTGGCGAACATCAAGTTCCTCGGAGTGCAGATCTCGCAGGACCTGACCTGGAGCAAGAATTCCTTGGGGATCAGGAAGTGGGCCCAGCAGAGACTGCACTTCTTGATGAAACTCAAACAGGCCTCTCTCTCCATCTGCATCCTCAGGACCTTCTACAGAGGTATGATGGAGAGTGTTCTGACGTACTGCATTGCAACATGGTACTCCAGCTGCAGTTTGTCAGACAAAAAAGCTCTGCAGAGGATAGTTAAGGGAGCTGACAGGGTAATTGGAGTTTCCCTCCCCTCAGTCCAAGAACTTTTTCAGAACCGTTGTAGATGCAGGGCACTGAACATTGTTAAGGACCACTCTCACCCTCTGCATCAACACTTTGAACTGCTGCCATCTGGCAAACGATTCTGGAGCATCAGAGGCAGAACCACCAGACTGATTAACATCTTCCTTCCACAAGCTGTTAGGATGCTGAACAGTTGATCCGGAATCTTTCATACGTACTACTGCACCTTATGGACATTGTGTATATTATTTGTATATTATAGTTCTAGTTAGTTTTCAAGTATGTCTCAGGGATGTGTGAATGGCTGTGTTGGGGTGGGGGGTGAGGGGGTGTGTGAGTGTGTCTTAAATTATGTTTTTTTTTACTTATATGGATGCCGAGAGAAATGCAATTTCATCTTGCCTGCACTACAGTTGTATGTACAGCAACATGACAATAAAGGTTGATTTGATTTGTAACAAGGACTCCATAAGCAGAGAGAGAGAGAGAGCTTAAAATGCTGCCTCAGCAACCCAGACCTCCAGAAAAGCAGTAGAAGATGGATGGATGGATGGACGGACTACCTGAGTTTTTTCTTAAATAAAAAAAATGTGTAATTTTAAACCCAACAATTTTCTACAGTACTTGGTGAGACTAAAATTATACCACACGAGTCGGCTGCCTTTTGCAACAGCGGCTCAATTCTGAGTTTTTCTTCCTATTTCTTATTTACTATCTGGCTTCTCTTGCTAAATTTTCTCATCCGGTGACACCTTATCCATCACAGACACACAGATTGCCCCAGTTGTCTCCTGAGCCGGCTGATGGAGCCACTGTTTATAGCAGGAGACAGTACAACAGGGACCAGCTGTTAGCACTTAACTGGCCCACGGTGCTAACGCAAAAACTCGACATACTGGGAGAAATAAGTCGGAAACAGCGCAGATGTCGAGCTGGAGTAAGACAGCGGGCGAGGAATATAAGGTACAGACCCGTCCTCCCATCCACTACAAGAGCGTCTTCAGAGAGATTAGCATGATGTTGTTTACCGAGATGTGGCTAACAGAACTAGCAACAGAGGCTAGCATCGAACTGGAGGGTTTCCACGCATTACGGGCAGACCAGACAGTGGGAAGGCAAGGGGCCGAGGAGTGATACTGTATGTTAATAACAGCTGGTGTAAACCTGGTCACATCATGGTTAAAGAGCAACACTGCAGCAAAGACATGGAGTTGCTAGCTGTTAGCATGTGTCCTGTTTATCTCCCGGGGGAATACTCACACGGGATCTGCATTGTTATTTATGCAAATCCGATGGCGAACGCTGGGGCAGCGCGTGACGCCATCCACTCAGTTACTAGCAGGCTGCTGACAGAACACCCAGATGCTCTCCCCCTCATCTCGGGTGATTTTAACCATATCTCACTGTCCCCCATTCTGCCCACATTCACCCAGTATGTCACATGCCACACCAGAGACAATAAAACACTGGATTTATTCTATGCAAACACAAAGGAGGCTTACACCTCATTACCACTCCCCCCACTCAGGAGATCGGATCACAACTTGGTTCATCTCCTGCCGGTGAACAAAACCCTAGTACACAGACAACCTCCAGTTATGCGCACGGTGAAGATATGGTCTGAGGAGGCAATGGATGCTCTAAAGGACTGTTTTGAAATCACTGCCTGGGAGCAGCTCTGCGATCCACATGGTGAGGACATCAACGGTCTCACTCACACATCACAGACTACATCAACTTCTGTGTGGACAACACCGTACCCACCAAGTCCATACGGTGTTGCTTGAACAACAAACCGTGGATCAACCCTAAGATAAAATCACTACTGAGAGAGAAGAAGAGGATCTTCAGGTTGGGGAACAGGGAAATACTGAAGTCCGTACAGAGGGAGCTAAGGAGGAAAATCAGAGAAGGCAAGGACAGCTTCAGGAAGAAGATGGAGGACAAGCTGCAACAGAGCGACATTGGCGGGGTCTGGAGAAACCTCAAAACCATCTCTGGGCTCCAGAATACCTCCTCCCAGGCCACGGGGGGCAGGGAGTGGGCGAACAATCTGAACCTGTTTTTTAATAGGTTTGACAAACCGCCCTCCCCCCTGACTGCACAACAACCACTGCTGCCTCTACTGTCATCGAGACCTGCTGTCTACACCTCTCCCCTCCACCAACACCCCCTCACTCCCAGCACACAGCCCCCCAACCTGACCCTCACTAAGACCTAGGTGAGGGCAGAGCTGAGGAAGATCAAGGCGAGGACGGCCTCAGGTCCGGACTGCATCAGCGCGAAGCTCTTCAAGTCCTGCGCAGACCAGCTGTGTGGGGTTGTGGAGCACATCTTCAACCTGAGCCTGAAGCTGGGGAGGGTACCACAGTTGTGGAAAACATCTTGTGTGGTACCCGTACCAAAGACTTCTCACCCCAGAGACCTGAACAGCTGCAGACCAGTGGCCCTGGCGTCTCACCTGATGAAGACCCTGGAGAGACTGCTCCTTGCTCACCTCCGCTACCAGCGATGGATCCACTCCAGTTCGCCTACCAGCATGGCATCGGGGTGGAGGATGCCGTGATCTTCCTCCTTCACCATTCCCTGTTCCACCTGGAGAAGCCTGGGAACACGTTGAGGATCATGTTCTTTGACTTCTCCAGTGCTTTCAACACCATCCAACTGATGATCCTGAAGGACAAGCTGCTGTGTGCAGCGGTGGACCAGCACCTGTCATCGTGGATCCTGGACTACCTCACAAACCGGCCAGTTTGTGAGAACCCAGGATTGTGTGTCCGACACGATCATCTGCAGCACGGGGGTCCCCCAGGGAACAGTTTTGGCTCCCTTCCTGTTCACCCTTTATACTGTGGACTTCTCAGACAACACAACACACTGCCATCTACAGAAGTTCTCTGACGACTCTGCGATTGTCAGCCTCATCTCCAACGGAGATGAAGCTGGGTACAGAGGACTTATCCAGGACTTCGTGGACTGGTGCCATCGGAACTGCCTCCAGATCAATGCAAGAAAAACTAAGGAGCTGGTGGTGGACTGCCGCAGGCAAGGACAACCCCTCACAGCACCAGTAAGCTTCCAGGGAACAGACATTGAGATGGTGACATCCTACAAGTACCTGGGTATTCATTTGAACAATAAACTAGACTGGTCACATAATACCAACGCACTCTACAAGAAGGGACAGCGCAGGCTGTTTCTACTGAGGAGGCTCAGGTCTTTTAGTGTACAAGGGGTGCTCCTGAAGACATTCTACGACACGGTGGTGGCATCAGCCATCACTTTTGGAGTTGTGTGCTGGGGCAGCGGCATCACAGCAGCTGATAGGAAGAGACTGAACAAACTGATCAAGAAAGCTAGCTCTGTCCTGGGGCAGCGCCTTGACCCAGTGGAGGAGATAGGAGAGAGAAGGATGGTGGATAAACTGTCATCTCTACTGGAGTCCGAGTCCCACCCTATGCAGGACATACTGAACGCACTGAGGAGCTCATTTAGCAGTAGGCTACATCATCCTAGGTGCGCAACCGAGAGGTTTCGCAGGTCCTTCCTACCTATGGCTGCCAGACTTTATAACCTAAGCAGGGCTTCTCGCAGAGATAGCAAAAAAAAAACAAAAACAAAAACGTGACAACCTAATAGTATTGAATGCAAAAGACGCAACAGACTTACACAAAATGGTCCCCTCCAGTATACAACTAGGACAATATCAATCGCTCCGATGGGTGACAATATGTATGGGTACATATTCATACTATGTGGGGTAACTAAATAGATGGTTATGCTGTTTATTCCATCTAGCTACAATGCTTCGCACTGTGTATATGTATTTATGTGTACATATGTACACTCACCGGCCACTTTATTAGGTACACCATGCTAGTAACGGGTTGGACACCCTTTTGCCTTCAGAACTGCCTCAATTGTTCGTGGCATAGATTCAACAAGGTGCTGGAAGCATTCCTCAGACAGTTTGGTCCATATTGACATGATGGCATCACACAGTTGGCGCAGATTTGTCGGCTGCACATCCATGATGCGAATCTCCCGTTCCACCACATCCCAAAGATGCTCTATTGGATTGAGATCTGGTGACTGTCGAGGCCATTTGAGTACAGTGAACTCATTGTCATGTTCAAGAAACCAGTCTGAGATGATTCCAGCTTTATGACATGGCGCATTATCCTGCTGAAAGTAGCCATCAGAAGTTGGGTACATTGTGGTCATAAAGGGATGGACATGGTCAGCAACAATACTCAGGTAGGCTGTAGCGTTGCAACGATGCTCAATTGGTACCAAGGGGCCCAAAGAGTGCCAAGAAAATATTCCCCACACCATTACACCACCACCACCAGCCTGAACCATTGATACAAGGCAGGATGGATCCATGCTTTCATGTTGTTGACGCCAAATTCTGACCCTACCATCTGAATGTCGCAGCAGAAATCGAGACTCATCAGACCAGGCAACGTTTTTCCAATCTTCTATTGTCCAATTTCGATGAGCTTGTGCAAATTGTAGCCTCAGTTTCCTGTTCTTAGCTGAAAGGAGTGGCACCCGGCGTGGTCTTCTGCTGCTGTAGCCCATCTGCCTCAAAGTTCGACGTACTGTGCGTTCAGAGATGCTCTTCTGCCTACCTTGGTTGTAACGGGTGGTTATTTGAGTCACTGTTGCCTTTCTATCAGCTCGAACCAGTCTGGCCATTCTCCTCTGACCTCTGGCATCAACAAGGCATTTCCGCCCACAGAACTGCCGCTCACTGGATATTTTTTCTTTTTCGGACCATTCTCTGTAAACCCTAGAGATGGTTGTGCGTGAAAATCCCAGTAGATCAGCAGTTTCTGAAATACTCAGACCAGCCCTTCTGGCACCAACAACCATGCCACGTTCAAAGTCACTCAAATCACCTTTCTTCCCCATACTGATGCTCGGTTTGAACTGCAGGAGATTGTCTTGACCATGTCTACATGCCTAAATGCACTGAGTTGCCGCCATGTGATTGGCTGATTAGAAATTAAGTGTTAACGAGCAGTTGGACAGGTGTACCTAATAAAGTGGCCGGTGAGTGTATATTCACTGCTCTTATTTTCTTATCTTCTAAATTATTGCTCTGAGTGTTGCTGTCCCTGTGCTGTTGCAATCCTGGAATTTCCCCATTGTGGGACTAATAAAGGCTTATCTTTTCTTATCTTTGTATGTGAAACCCAGGAATTCAAGCTTGGAAAAAATAGTGAATTTATTTATTTATTTTTACAGATATCTATCAACAGGAGACTCTTTTCGCACCATTGCCTTTAGTTACAGGGTTGGGTTCTGCACAATGGCAAGAATTATGCGAAGCGTGTGTGAGGCAATCTGGACTTCCATGGTGGAGGAGTACATTCCTGTTCCTGATGCAGAAGCCTGGAAAAAAATAGCAAATGAATTTCAGAGGCTGTGGGCATTTCCAAACTGTGTAGGTGTCATGGATGGGAAACACGTGACGATCCAAGCCCCCGACTCCAGTGGCAGCCAGTACTGGAACTTCAAGGGTAGTTTTTCAATTGTGCTTCTGGCTGTAGTGGATGCTCACTACAGATTTTCTGTAGTGGACATAGGAGCCTGTGGACGGAGTAGTGATGGTGGCATCCTGGCAACTTCAGCCTTTGGCACAGCTCTGCGACTTGGAACCCTCAACCTCCCTCAGGATTGTCCCTTACCTGGAGCAGACCATCTTGGCCATGTGGCTGATGAGGCCTTTCCTCTGTGCCGAAACATCATGAGACCTCTTCCTGGACATCGTCTCCCAGATGACAAAAGGGTGTTTAACTACTGTCTTTCTCATGCCAGGCGTATGGTAGAATGTTCGTTTGGGATTCTCTCAAGTCAGTGGAGGATCTACAGGAGGGTTCTGGGAGTGTCACCAACAGTAGCAGAGTGTGTTGTAAAGGCCACCTGTGTACTACACAATTTCCTCCGCTGGGACTCTGAAGTCCTTGATGTCCCCCACACACCATCTACAGCAGCAGAACCCCATGGCGCAGTGAAGAACATCCCCAGAGTTGGCAGCAACAACTCCTCAAGAGAAGCAGCAGCTGTGAGGAACACCTTCACAAGCTACTTCTCCTCCCCAGAAGGCCGGGTGCCGTGGCAGGACAGAGTCCTGCTCTAATAAACGCAACCACCTCAAGATCCACACACCCACTGCTCACAATCAGGGTGTCAAATCCGTCTGATTGTGGTGGTCATACAATCTGCAGTCCTAGCTTTATCGTATTGTAAATTGTTTTTTCATTGTATATAATTACCTGGAGCTACTCACATTGTATTTGTACAATAGAAAAGCATGCAAGAATGTTTCCTACAATTTCCATATTTTGTTACACTCATTCAGACCCATAGTTCTTGGAGCATCTGTTACTTTCTTATTTGGATCTGTTCACGTAATAAATTAACTTTTGCATAACTAGAATGTGAGACACCCCCCCCCCGCCGCCCGCCCCACACACACTTTTGAAACATTTTTAAAAAAAACATGCTTTAAACACAGACATCAAAACTATGCTTCTGGTTAGTCACAAAGTTTCCTTAAATAAATAAATATGTATTTTACAAATGTTAAAATTAATCATTTAACTTAAGTGTTGTTAACAAAAAAATAATCCAAACTTAGCAATTTTAAAGGGAAAAGAGCAACATCTAAACATCAAAGAAAAATATCATTTGGAAGCCCCACCAAGTAGATTTTCAAACAACAGGCTCAAACTCTACATCCATCAGTATTTGCTGGATTTTAATTTGGGCCTGAGTGTTCTTGAAATTTGTCAGCCTCTTGAATGTTGGGACTGGCGACAAAAGGAAGTGTTCATCCTCATCTGAAATTTTTTGAAGTGCATCGAGGACATGCTGCTGTTACGTCGTCAGCTCTGGTGAAGGTGTTTCCCTTTGCTTTGCTTTTCTTGGTGGGACATGGACGGACCTCTTTGGAAGCTGATGATACAGGCTCGGGCATCAACTGGTCCTCGTCATATATCCAAAGTCTGAGAAGATAAAATAAGCTATACTGCCTACCACACACTTGACATCATCTCAAGCCACTAATCCTTAAGTTCTTATGAAGTGACTGATGTTAAGTGTGGAAACGCAATTTCTAGAGCTTCAACTATTCTGAGTTTAAAAGTTAATTGAAAAATTTAATTTCTACGTGAGAGAACACAGGTTTTTTTTGTGGGGGGTGTTGAGGTTTTAGGTCTGACTTTTTATCTTCAATTGGGCAACTATCTATTTACAATTACTTTTAATTAATTATTAATCAGTTAATTTAATCACAAAGGTGAGAATTTATGAGAAAAAATTAAAGAAAAAGAAGCACAACTAGCATCTGCTTTTCAGTGTGCATGGTCCTCAAACCATTTTACGTCCTGAATTATTTTTTATTTTGTTCAGTTTATTATTAAACATGACTGTACATTAACCTCTGCTGGTAACATTGTTTTATCTATATCATATACTTTCTTGACATCATATAATTTTTTTTTTTTTTTTGCGTATGTGTGCTTGTATGTTCTATTACAGCAACTAAATATTGTAAGTTTTCTGTGCAGCACTGTAGGTAGTTACTTGGATTTCTGACACTACTGTTCTCATCTAAACGAACGTCAGGCTCAGCTTCAGCTTCAGCTGAGCCTGACGGTTCAGCTTCACTTTTGGCCCTTTTCCACTAGCCCCAGTCGGCCTAACCACACGACTCGCCACTACTCGTTTCGGCCTCAATTGTGTTTCCATTACAGCAGGGTACACCTGGGGTGGGTGGGATTTTTTTTACAGCAAGGCGGCGCCACACTCCCGTGACATAAAACACGCAACCCAAGCAAAACATAACTCTTGCGGCTGTACAAGGCAACTCCTCGGTCTGTGGCTTTTTGTCACTGTAGATGCCAAGAAGGACCGCCAGACAAGGGTACAGGCAGCGAGACGAAACACTCTGGAATAGTACTGTAGTTTCTGGGAGAACCGAAAACGTGAGGATACAAACTAGATTATATAGACGGTAAGCTAATAGTTGCTAATGCTAGTTTGCTATAAGTACGTCGTGCTACACTGTAATGTCTGCAAGTTATCGCTGTTAGGTACTAAAATATGTATGCTGTGTGTGTGTGTTTAAGATGGCTCTGTTGTGGGAAAATTACCGCTTCAAATCGTGGGTCTGCCGTTCAACACAGCCTGTCACTGATGTCACCCCAGCTTCACAAACGATCAGTGGTTATAGAACTTAAGCATGTCTGTAGAAAACGTTTAGCTTCCTGTATAACAAATTGCTCTGATCTGTGTGAAAATTATGGAGAGACTGTTGAGACATCATGTCATGTACAGGAATGAGAATCCTCCGCGGATTCGCGGAATTCCTCGGATTTGATCATGTCTAGGGTCATTCTCGTGAATCGTCTAAATTCGAGGAGAAAATTTTTTTTGGGGGGGTGAGGTCTGTTATGAGCAGCGAGGCGTATTTTCGATCGGCTGCTAAAATCCACCGCGCAGAACGCGCTACCCAGCGAGATCAGTAATGTAATGTAACAAGGCCACTGATTGGCTGATACTTATCGAAGCAACCAATTGGCGATTTTGTTATTCCTTTGTCATATCTAACACGTGGAGCGAAATGCAAATGGCGGACAGTTCAATCAACTGAGTTTTCCCGATTTTGTGAAAATTGTGAACCTAAAACTCAAGAAAGACAACAAAGCAAGAATTTTAGAAATCGACAAAGGGATAAGGAACAAGTTTCATTGGGAATGGCTCGAAAAAACTGTGTCAATGACTGTAAAGATCGGTAAAAATACCGAAGTTGTGGTTGAAAAAATGGCTGACTTCATAGCAAAATGCGAAGTACCAGGGAAAGCCCAGTGTGTTTATTGCAACGATTTCTTGAGTTATGGATCTCGTGGTTGTGTTGCCTTAATTGAACACTGTTCAAAACAGAAACATCTCAAAATTGTGCCTACAAGAGATCGAACTACTCGCTCGTGCTGCATTCAAAACGATCGATGGACACGGTCAAATTCAGATGCCAGGCAATCAAAGTTCATCACAATCGGCCCCGATTACAGCAATTAGTGATCGGAAGACACATTCCGAGGTAAGATTTTTTTTTCTCGTTATAAGTAATGTACTTGAGAATTTTCGCGTAATGAATTTGTTATGAAATAGCATGTGTAAGTTGTGACGTCATGCCTGTTTTGAAACACTAATTGCATTTGAATGCTGATTATCAATTGTTAATAGATAAATGTTATTACCTCCGCCAAGGAGGTTATGTTTTCATCGGCGTTGGTTTGTCTGTCTGTTTGTTTGTTAGCAAGATAACTCAAAAAGTTATGGACGGATTTTCATGAAATTATCAGAGATTGTCAGAAATGGGGTATCCTACAGATGATTAGATTTTGGTGGTGATCCGGATCACCGTCTGGATCCAGGAATTTTTTAAAGGATTCTTTTTTTTTTTTTTTTTTTTACCTCTGCCAAGGAGGTAAAAAGGCTGCACGGTGGCTGCACTGCGCCACCGTGCAGCCAAGAGAAGGCTGCACGGTGGCGCAGTGGTTTAGCACTGTGGCAGCACAGTTTTACCCTCGGCCGGGGGAATCGCGGGGATCATGAGGTCGTGGGTTCGATCCCAGCCCCCGACCAACAGTGAGCTGTGTGGAGTTTGCATGTTCTCCCCGTGTTGCGTGGGTTTACTCCGGGATTTCTCCGGTTTCCTCCCGCATACCAAAAACATGTAGGTTTAGGGCGCTCGCGCACGCAGCGACCAGCAGCCGGTGGCTTGTCACCAGACTGCAAACCAAGTCTACCTACGGGTACAAATAAGTAAAAAAAAAAAAAAAAAAAAAAGATATATTTGACAATTATGATGCATTTCAGGCCAAAACAAACTTGATCTAGGATTAAAAGTAATTAAAATAATGCAGTCACAAGGTTACATGGAGAAATACTTGATTTACTAGATACATGTACTGTAGAAATATATATTCTCTGCATCAACAATGTACTATACATGCATTCATGTAATATTGCACTGACAATAAACCTCTGAAGTTTTTGAAGATGTGTCTCTTTTTATATGTGAAGGTTACCACCAAGTGACATAAATTAAATACTGAAAGATTGGAAAAGCTAAGAGCAATCCAGCAGTTTGAGAAATCACTTTTGGTTTGGCATAAGTCTGTCAACAGAATTATGAACCATAAAGCAGTTTGTGTTAAAATGATAAATCCCATTAAACCGTAACCCAGGGGTCTCCAATCATGTACCATGGAGGGCCAAGACCCTGCAGGTTCTCTCTTCCACCCAGTCTCTTCAGCAGGTGTTCTCACTGATCAGCAGTCAGTGGAAAGAAATTCTGTGGAATCTGCTGTTAAAGACACTGGTTGGAGGTAAAGCCTGCAGGGTCTTGGCCCTCCATGGCACATGATTGGACACCCCCACCCAAACCCATTATGACAAAGGACAGATGCTAATATGGCCCAGAATTCCTCCATATACTGGTACTGTCCCTAAAGTGTGCGGGGTCTTCTGCGCTGGCACATTCAACAATACAGCCTTCAGTTAATAAAATAATTGTTTTGGTTACTTTTTCTAAAGAATGAGCCATTATTTTCAAAGTCACTGTTAAATGGTTTGTACTGTTGACTCTTTTCCCACCAGTCTTAACAGACAAAATAGAAAATTATGATGCAAAGACATAAGTCACTAAATTGTTTATTACACTCAGCAGCAAATTCCAGATTATTCAGAATGTGCAAAATTCAAACTGTAAAAAAAAAACAAAAAAAAACTTAGAATGGGTCACACATGCCAGCCACGCTGCCTCACTGACAAGCAGCTGGGATGTGCCGCTCAAGCTGGTCCCGGTTCAGCAGATCTTAGGCCTGCATCTCTGTAAATAGTGAGGCAAGGTCCAGTTTGGGTGGATTGTTTCCCTCTTGCCTAGACAAAAGACAGAAATGGGTGGTGGTTAATTAAAGCAAGTTTAAAACATATTTGGGAAATACACTTGTTGCTAAAAGGCAATGGTGGAATGTGAATGAATGAATGAATCTTTATTTTGGATAGATTAAAAGTAAAGGTTAAAAGGAAAATAGAATAATATAACAAAGGGGAAAAAATCTGACAAGGTCAAATTAAACAATAACTCCTCTGATTATACAGTTCAGCATAGGTTATCTGAAATGGGTGATGGCTGAAGCCACAGCTTATATTGCCCACCCATATTTCATCCAAGAATTCAAAAGAAAAACAAAACATTAGCGATTACAATTCCAATGTGACAATAAAGTCCTTCGTTGTTGTATTTAACCACAATGTGGTTAAATACAACATGTAGGTTTAGGGCGCCAAAAACATGTAGGTTTAGGGCGCTCGCGCACGCAGCGACCAGCAGCCGGTGGCTTGTCACCAGACTGCAAACCAAGTCTACCTACGGGTACAAATAAGTAACAAAAAAAAAAAAAAAAAAAATGTTCATGTAGCTGCGCTTCAGTAAAGTAGATTTTACAAGGGCTGGGTTACATTTAATATCTGTTTTTACTGTGGCCTCAGCAATCAGAATGAATTAATACATTCACTTGAATGGAATCTAGTACTTTAACTGAAGGTGTGCATCACCGAGTGTGGAGTCGCTCAGTCAAAATATGGAATTTTTAAATCAATAAAAGTTTAGTCACCGCTTTGTCTCTTCTTGCCCTGGCGTTAAGTGTGGGCGGTGTTTTGTACTTTGCTAAAATATAAAAGGAAGCACTACAATGGGTCTCAAATATTTGTAATGTGTTCTATTACTGAATGAGTTTATTGATGATAGACTATAAACTACACATATAAACTAAATTATATTGATGACTGAACAACTCCCATTCCCCAAAGTGCAACATACAGTTATGAACATAACTCACAAAGGATCACACAAGTGATCTGACAAAATAAAAATACATTAACAAGCGGTTTATTTTACAGTTGACGTGCCAGTCATTTTCAATTATTCTGTAATTAATATTCACACAATCAAATAAATCTCAGTTCAGTCCCTTTTATATTAAGTGGAAATTGTGCTACTTTGGTTTTGGCACTTTACCTATTGTTCTGCCCTCAGTAGAGTGTGTTATATAGAGGTTGAAATAGTTCACAAGTTCATGGTAGAATATCATAATTCATTTGTAATAATTCATGTTAAAGGCGTCGGCCGGACGAAAATTCAATATCGCTAAATCATATCTTAAATTTTTATGTGAGACGAGCTAATTTGAACCGCACATGTTTTGGTGTCAACAAATGTCGCATAAGGTGACAATGCGCTCTTGAAGTACGCTGTCCTTGAGAGCTGTCTGACTCAGCCGAGCGATCAGCGGCTAAGATGGCCACTGACTGTGTGACATCATCACAGGGAGAGACACGCACACGCTCGGCGGACATTGTTTGTTGTTTACGTTTTAAAATCGGCGAATACGGATATTTCTCGGAGTACTTGTGGATTACAAATAGATTATTTATTAAGATTAGGATTTCAGGAATTGAATTAATTATGGTCTGGCGTTGTGTTGTCTACGGGTGCGACGTTATACCAGCGGAGCATGCGGTGAGTGTTTTTGAATTTCCCGTCCTTGGGAAAATCAGAACGGCATGGGTGAAATTCGTTCAGAAAATGCGAAAAAATTGGAATGATGTCGGTAACTCACCCAACATGTGCAGTAGACATTTCGTTGACAGCGATTTCGAGAATAAGATGCAATTTGTGTCACGACTCGCCGCTCATCAGCGGCTTCAGCTGCGCGCACACCTGCGCCTCAATTTATTTATTTCAGGGACAAAGGGCTGTGAAAAAGTTGTTGATATGATCAACAAAACACGGGTCCTCAGGGATGTGCGAAAGCTGAGTCCAGGGCAGCAAACTTCAAATGTGGAGGCTTTCCACAGTCTGATTATTCATTTTGCACCAAAGAGTGTACACTTCTCATTCCTTGGAATGTTGACAAGGTGAGGAGATGCAATATGTGACCAAAAATATGAAATGCAATTATAATAACAGTGCCAATTACATAGAGTTTCTGCTGATAGACAGATCACTTATATGTCCAAAAATAAATCATTGTGATAATATTCTAATTACAGACTTTGTTTAGCTGCAATGCACTTTAATGAAAATGCAGGCCGCAAGCAGGCACAGAATCGTGATGGTGAGCCGGTCTTAATGAATGAATGAATGAATGAATGAATTTATTTCGGATAGTACAGTACAGGTTAAAAGAAACTGTATAATATAACAACAAGGTCAAATTAGACAAAGACTCCTCCTACTATACAATTCCACATAAGTTATCCGAAATGAGTGATGGCTGAAGCCGCAGCTTATATTGCTTATATTGTCTTCATCATCAGGTACCCAAAATTCAAAAAAGACGGATATACACTGCAAGTAAAGAAAGTTAATCCAACTTTCGGGGAGTATAAGAAATATTAGTATCATTTTCTAGGCTTGTATATGATATTTACAGTGGGTGGAGGGTTGGTCTTCATTCAACTTTCACATTTCATAGCTTTTATCAAATTATGTTAATTTGGGTCAAATTTGTATTTCATACTGTAGTCAAATAGATGTCTAATGTTTATTGAATATATTTTTTTTCAGAATATGTGGATGATCTGATGAATACTCTGTTCAACAAAACCTTGGTTGATCCAACCCACTTATGGGAGCAGTGGCACTATGTACAAGCCAGAGTTCCCACCACATTGAGTGCCGAATTGAACCCGAATTTTACACCATAAAATGGTAGAAAAATTATTCAAATGTATATGACATGTAACTTTGATGAATGCTGAAATATTAGAATTATAAAATTGACATGAACATTAATAAACTCAATATATGATTTTACAAAACTTTATTTAAATATCATTTTTCACAAATCTAATCTTGGTAGGCAAAATCCCTTGTAGTGATCCGATGGGAATGTTTCTCTGATGAGGCTCACAGCACAGGCAGGCAATATCACCCTCACTTCTTCCTGAGCTGACATCACTGCTGCCTGCCCCTATCGACAGATGGCGGTACTGCAGCATCACTACGTGAAAGATGGGCTATTCCCAAATAAAGTCATTTATGGAGGCTGGTGACACATATTAAATCACGGGAATGGCCAGAATGGAATATTTTCATACAATCAGTTTATTGGTTCAATAAAAAAATGTCACCGTCCGAGGACTTTAAGAAAATAGTCATTGTGTTAAAAGTAATTTCTATATAGTTAGTAGCAATTCACCTGTATTTTACGTTGAAAGCGCAGTCAGTAGCCACTATGATTTATGGGTAGAAGAAGCGGACGTTAATGAGAGAGAGAAAGGGGGAAAAAAAAAAAGGCAGAAAGCATAACCTGCCCGTGAATGTCTGAGATGCTCCTCCTGTGTGTTAAAACCCTTTCTACACCTTCGAAAGCAATGGCTGTAAGTTTAATTAGTGTTTTGTTAATTTTATAAGTTTCGTTAGACGTGAACTTGGGATCGTTTTGTGAATGTGTTGTTCCAGGAATTAGTCCTATCCCAGGGGCCCGCTAGCTTGCTAAATGTATTGTGAATGTGTTGTTCCAGGAATTAGTCCTATCCCAGGGGCCCGCTAGCTTACTAAAATGTATTTATTTTATGTTTTTATTTTTTAGTTTCACTCGGCTTTTCATTGAGCTCTTCAAGCCACAGTTGTAGAGAACTGTAAGCTGTCTAGAAGACTGAATAAAGGAGCAGGACGCTCGGTTTCCTGGCTCGTGAAAAACGAGTTTGGCTTGCTGTTGATCTGCGTTCACATACACCGTGTATATAACACGTAGGGATAACAGTATACCTATAAAAGCAAAGGATTTCAGTACTTTCCACAGTGGCGACGTCCGTTGTGGGCTGGCTGCTTTTCCTTTCCTCTTGCCTAGACAAAAGACAGAAATGGGTGGTGGTTAATTAAAACAAGTTTAAAACATATACAGGCACATCTCAAAAATTAGAATATCATGAAAAAGTTCAATATTTTTGTCACTCATTTCAGGAAGTGAAACCCATATAAAGATTCATTACAGGGACAGTGATATATTGCAAGTGTTTATTTTAATTTTGATGATTATGGCTACAGCCCATATTAACCAACACTTCAGCGGCCAACATTTCAATTTAAAAACTATTTTTTAAAATTAATTTTATGTAATATTCTTATTTTTTGCCAAATTGAATTTGGGGTTTTCAGGGGCTGTAAGCCACAATCATCCAAATTAAAATAAACGCTTGAAATATATCACTGTCTGTGTAATGAATCTATATAATGTACGGATTTCACTTTCTGAAATGAGTGACAAAAAATATTGAACTTTTTCATGACATTCTAATTTTTGGAGATGTACCTGTGTTAAGGAAATACACTTGTGAAAGTCAGTGGTGGGATGTGACAAAAATGCTTCGTTTCCCTGACCAGTGAGAATCCCAGGATCCACTCTGTACATGAACAAGTACATTATCAATCCAGGGATTTATGGTGGAACAGAAACAGCACGAAAACACTGTTCCAACACTTTTTTTTGGAAAATCCACAGAATAGGTGTTTGGGTCTATTCTGACGCTTTAGAAAATTATATGAATCACTTTATAAATCACTGGTTTGAAAATGCACTTGAATATGTTGAGATTTCGGATCCTGGGGTCCACTTGACCTGTATCCACAATATAAACACTGAGGGAGGCTAAGCCCTGGCATGTGGAAACACATTCTAGGAAGAAATTACACACAACTTAATGCACAGCACCAAAGTGCAACACGTACACAAACCAGGACTTTAACCAGGATTAACATATTTCATCGTTTTGCTCTCACAAGCGAATACTTAGGACAAAACAAGTGCGAATCAGCAGGGCTAGCTACTAGCTAACACTCGTTAGCCAGGACAGGACAGGACGGCGCTGTATGGCTCAAAAAAAGTGAGCTTACCACCAACAGGATAAATAAGCGAACAGATGCACAATATTACAAATCACTCACTATCGATGGTTCTCTCACGTTCGTCTTCAGCTTGTCTGTAGTCCGGTTCTATGCTTGGCTGCATCTGTAACGGGGCGGGTCGCTCCTCTCACTGTGGATCTGCCACCAGGCAGAGAAAACTCCGCACCTCTTCGTTGGACCACGGTGTAGATTTCCGCAAAACCTACAACACTATCTGTATTAATATCGTATTTACTCGGTGAGCGAGTTAGTCCGTGAAATATTGCAAATGGCGGTCGTGTAGATTCCACAGAAGACGGACGCTTTCGTGACGTTACGCCCTGACCAATCAGTGGCTCGCAGTCTGTTGATGTCACATCTCAGCTCGACTCAGCACGGTTGTACCCTGGCTTCGAATAGGTACGGAAATAGGACCTGTTAACCGGTGCTGGGTATAATGGAAAAGGCTAGAAATCGAGTTGAGTCAAGTTGAGTAAGGCCAAACCGGTACTAGTGGAAAAGGGGCTTTTGTTGAGAGAAGTTGGATGAGGAAGGCCTCTCTCTCATATAGGGCTCAAGGAAGCTGAGCATCACCATATATTTCCACATTTTTTTTTTAAACTGCTGGCTGACCTACTCCTCTTAACTGTTCCTGTCTTCTTTCCTTTGCATATCTGTCCCGGAGGTGTTTCCACTTTTTTTTTTTTTGCAGTCATCAACTGTACAAATTCACATAGTAATGATGGTTAACTGCCTATCTACTGCAACAAACTTATAAGAAATATGACCGTGAGAAAGGAAGAACCTGACATGCTGACAGATATGGACACATTCCTCCATGCGTTTGCTTTTAAATTTTGATCATGATAGCCTTTTAGTGTCAGATCAAACAATGCCGGATTGTCTGATACAGCAAGTATCAGCCTTTCCTCCGCCATCATATCAGTTCTTCTTTCAGTATGTCCCGCCTTTCCTTCTGATTGGCTGCTTAGAATGGTCTGATTTTGATGAGCTCAGCTGCATTCTGAAAAGTTGAACTTTATTCAATGCCGAGTGCACTGAGTGCCGCGACAAAAAATGGCCACCGCCGAGAGCGTTTCAGCACCGAGGGCGCTCAGTGCTGTAAAAGCTGGACTACATAGAGAATGAATGGAAAATAGCCGCCCAGAGTGGAAAAAACACATG
The DNA here is from genome assembly GCA_020510985.1 of Pholidichthys leucotaenia. Taxonomy (NCBI): domain Eukaryota; kingdom Metazoa; phylum Chordata; class Actinopteri; order Cichliformes; family Pholidichthyidae; genus Pholidichthys; species Pholidichthys leucotaenia. The sequence continues at coordinate 69,073,940 of CM035841.1, forward strand.
GTGGACACGCATCCTGAAGGCGATAGTCTCATACTTGCCAGGTGATCATAGTGAAGAATGCATCTGTTTTCTGGTTGTTGCAGGAACGAGTTGGTGAGAACGGTTAGCTGGTCAGTGTCGGTGGTTTGGCTCCTGTTCTGCTCCTCATGGATGAATAGCTGATGTAGCTCTGTGGAGACCTGCCATTGATGGTCTGTGCTGAGTGCTGGAGAATAAAGAACCACGTAGAAGTCTGAGGACTTTCATTGGGCCTTCAGGCTAACTGAACTAGCCTCATCCTGCTAGCTCTTGACTCTCAGCAGCCACATCGCAACATCTGGAGGACGTAAACAAACCGTGAAGATGTTTTCAGGTCAGCGTCTGAGAGAGTTGGTCAGAGAGCGACTAACTGCTGCTGCTGAAGAAATAATAACAGAGTTTGAACTAATCACCGACCAGTACGAGGAAGAGATTGATCGTCAGCGCAGACTACTGAATATGCGCTGGTGCTCCCAGATAAAAATCCACAGAATAGGTATGTGGGACTATAATGGTCTGAATGAGGCTATAGAAAACTCTGGATCTGGTTTTCAATCATGGTTGTGTCTTATATGTGCAGTCTCTTGTTTTTAAATCCTAAATTTGACACATTTTTGTCTTATTAATTTGTAAAGTGAAACTCTCTTTTTCTCTGACTTTTTTGTCTTTGTTCCTCCAGATTTCCCACAGCAGCCTGAATGTAAAGAGGAAGAAGTTCTGACTGAGCAGCAGCTCTGGAACCAGGAGAGGAACTCTGTTCTGGACCAGGAAGAACCAGAACCTCCACAGGTTAAAGTGGAACAGGAGGAACTCTGCATCAGTCAGGAGGGAGAACAGCTGGTAGTGAAGCTGGAGGCCGATACCTTCATGGGGACTCTTGTTTCTGAGGAAAAGCAGCAGAGTGAAGCAGAACCAAACAGTGAGCAGCTCCTCTCTCACAACTCTGCTGGAACTGAGATCCAAGATGAGGAAGGAAGCTGGCATGTAGACTCAGGATTCACTAAAGAAGAAGAAGAACCAAAAGCAAAGAAGAGACGACTGAAAACAGGAAGTCACTGTAACAATGATGACGACTCTCTGACCGCAAAGACTCTCTGTGAGAATGAAACAGGTAAAAAGTTAGAAAATGTTCAGGTTGAGTCTTTGAGAAACTGTCCTAAAATAAAATAATATTATTAAAGTAATATTTTCAGCAGCTACATGAATCTGACGTAGTTGCACTGGTCTCTGTTTGTGTTTGACTTTGACTGATCTAACCCAGTGGAAAAATAATTTAATCTTTGACTGTACAGTTATACAGTGCATCTGGAAAGTATTCACAGCGCTTCACTTTTTCCACATTTTGTTATGTTACAGCCTTATTCCAAAATGGATTAAATTAATTTTTTCCTCAAAATTACAAAACCCCATAATGACAACGTGAATTTTTTTTTTTTTTATTTTTGGAAGTTTATTAAAAATAAACTAAGAAATCACATGTACATAAGTACTCACAGCCTTTGCCATGAAGCTCAAAATTGAGCTCAGGTGCATCCTGTTTCCGCTGATCATCCTTGAGATGTTTCTGCAGCTTAATTGGAGTCCACCTGTGGTAAATTCAGTTGATTGGTCATGATTTGGAAAGGCACACACCTGTCTATATAAGGTCCCACAGTTGACAGTGCATGTCAGAGCACAAACCAAGCATGAAGTCAAAGGAATTGTCTGTAGACCTCCGAGACAGGATTGTCTCGAGGCACAAATCTGGGGAAGGGTACAGAAAACTTTCTACTGCTTTGAAGGTCCTAATGAGCACGGTGGCCACCATCATCCATAAATGGAAGAAGTTCGGAACCACCAAGCCTCTTTGTATACCTGGCCGAACGTCTAAACTGAGCGATTGAGGGAGAAGGGCCTTAGCTAGGGAGGTGACCAAGAACCCGATGGTCACTCTGTCAGAGCTCCAGCATTCTTCTGTGGAGAGAGGAGAACTTCCAGAAGGACAACCATCTCTGCAGCAGTTCGCCAATCAGGCCTGTATGGTAGAGTGGCCAGATGGAAGCCACTCCTTAGTAAAAGGCCCATGGCAGCCCACCTGGAGTTTGCCAAAAGGCACCTGAAGGACTCTCAGACCATGAGAAACAAAATTCTCCAGTCTGCAGGGATGGCAATTTTCCGCCGATCCGCGGATTTCCGCCGATTTATTTTCAAATTGATCATTTCTGTGAATCGTCTAAATCCATTGAGAAAATTTTAGGGGGGGTAAGGTACCTTATTGTCTCCAATGCTACCGATTTTAGTGAAAATCAACACGATTACATAAGCGCTCAGCGCTTCCCTGGGTCAAGTCTCCCGCGATAACCCGGATGTTTTGTACTCAAGTTACTGCTGTATTGTAAATGGCCCTGCGATTGGATAGTTGCAAACGATTGGACCAATCAAATGGCTCGTTGTATGCTTTGTCAAAAATTCATGGCGGCGTGTTCATGTTGGAATTCTGAGCTTTCGGTATCGTTTTCAGCGGAATTACTAACTACTAACTAACTAACCTGCACTTATATAGCGCTTTTCTAGTCACAAAGACCACTCAAAGCGCTTTCATTAATACTAACCCTCTATTCTAAGGGCCTATAGGAAACAGATATCTAGGGACAATTTAGAACAGCCAATTAACCTAACATGCATGTTTTTGGCATGTGGGAGGAAACCGGAGAAATCCCGGAGTAAACCCACGCAACACGGGGAGAACATGCAAACTCCACACAGATCACTGTTGGTCGGGGGCTGGGATCGAACCCATGATCCCACGATCCCCACAATCCCCCGCCCAAGAGTAAACTGTGCTGCCGCAGTGCTAACCACTGCGCCACCGTGCAGCCCCAATTATGAGATTTTTATCGAAGGATCAGGAGTCATCAGTGCTAGAAATAGACATAAGTGTCAAAAATAAGTTCCGATGGAATTGGCTTGAGAGAAAAGTGACGGTAAAGGTGAAAATTGGCTCAAAGTTTGACGAGGTAACAGAAACACTTGGACAATTTCTGAAGAAACCAGACGTGGCCGGAAAAGCTTTTTGTGTGTATTGTAAAGACTTGATTAACTATGGATCGCGTGGATGTGTGGCGCTGTCAGACCACGCATCAAAAGTGAAGAAACATGCCGACTACCTTGCCATTCGGCGGAGCAACTATTCTTTGGGATCGGCGTTTTCGAAACAATCGACGATGGATAAAGCAGTCAAAGATGTTACACACTGGGGGACTTTGGCTGAACCAAACAACGAGTCTGCTCCATTAACACCTCTTGCCGATAGACAGGTACATTCGGAGGTATGTACTATTTCTTTAATATTTTGGAATTTCATATACGAGGATGATATCATTTTTGCAACAGTTCCCCTAATATGATATGCATTTGAATTAGGCCTAGTAGCATGATAACATTATTGTTTATTTTGCCCTGTTTCAATTTTCATTTTCTGTTAATTCTAAATTAAACGATGAAGCATGTTTTCCTTTTAGAATTTATAGCATGTTTTGAGTGCATTAAATGTTTAAATTGGAAGCAAAGTTCATGTTGTGTTAAAATGTTGAATTGCCATACAGTACATAGCTACATGCATTGCATGCATGTATGTATTGTATGTATTATATGCTTTTAGTACATTTCTTTTATGAGACCATTTTTCTTTGCAGGAACTAGTTCTTGGAGTTCTTGCGGAGCACAGCCTTCCCTTGACATTGACTCCTGTTCTCATTCAAACTGCCAAGGAGCTGGCAAAAGACCCAAGGGCACTCAATCAGGAGGCACTGACACTGGCTGCACCTGAATGTAACTCAAGTGCTAAGGAAAGAGGCAGCTTGAAAGAGAAGGAGATGGCAGCAAGAAAAGCCCACCAGCAGGAGCTGAAGAGGAAAGCAGCTCAGAGACTGACACAGAGTAGGTGGCGGTGCCTAGCGGAGGATTTACCGTGACCTCAGCGGTGCTCGGTGGCAGCGGCGGTGTGTGACGAGACTCGGTTGGAGGAGCGGGACGGGAGACCAGTTACGGCGACTATGAGCAACGAGACCAGCAACGGAAGGGGCTAGTTGGCTAGCTGAGGCCCAGCTGGATTCGAGGACGATCGGATCAGATTCTGGCGATATAAGCAGAATTTATTTTACTATCCACAGATTTTCCTTTTCCTTCTTTCCAAGAAAGACTGAAGATGGCTGCCACGGGATTAAAAAGTGGGCTGATGGGCACCACTAATAAGCATTCTCTACTTCTATACTTCCTCTTCGTTTTGTCTTTGTGTGTCTGGACCTGCAACAAGAAGGATTTTCCGACAAACTCAACCAAAGGTGAAGTTAAAAAGTTTTATCTGTATGGATTTGGGCTTGGACATCTCACCCTACACTCTATGTGGTCTTTAAAAGCCCTGAGCAAAAACTTCCAAATTAAGGCAAACATGGCTGTTAAGCAAAAATCACAATATGGCAGAGGATATACAGTTAAAGTTCTGTTAGTTCTGCTACTTCTGGCAGGAGATATTCACCTTAACCCTGGACCTGCCACTATTAAACAGCAGACCACTGGGTTAGCACAAAACCGAGCTGTACAAAAGCAAAAACAACATTTATTTTTCCAAACTGTTAATCATGCACGAGTTCTTTGGGACACCAAGGCTAAACCAAAGGGGATCCTCGGCGGTCATTTAAACATACGGAGCATAATCCCCAAAAGAGATGAGATTTCGGTGTTGCTGTTGGACTCAAATCTGGACTACCTTTGTCTCTCAGAAAGCTGGCTACACAGTAACATAGACACTAATATGATCGATATTGTGGGCTACCAGTGTTTTAGAAAAGACAGGCAGGTAGGGAGGGGAGGAGGTGTTTTAATTTACATCAAAGAGAAATATAAATGTCAACTGGTTGATTTGAATACTTCACTTGAATGTTTAGCTGTTAATGTATGTCTCTCTCCGGTAATGAATTTCAACATTGCAGTAGTGTACAACCCACCGTCACACAACTCTTCCTTTTATAATGAATTAAGTGCTCTGGTTAAACAACTTGAGAAGAACAGAGAAACAATAATTCATGGTGACTTTAATATCAACTGGTCTGATAAAAAAGACAAACAAAAACTGAAAAGCCTCATGACTAAATTTAATTACCAGCAAATCATCAAAGGACCCACCAGGATAACCAAACAATCCAGAACACTTATTGACATGGTATTTACTAATAAACCAGAACGAATAACCAGAACCTATAATCTTGTAACTGGTCTCTCAGATCATAACATGGTTCTTGCTGTCAGGAAACTTACTAAAAAGCGACTACAGTATTTTGGGGGAGTCGATATTGACAAATCAAATTTTATTATCCCCAAATCAAAAAATGAGGAGTTTGAACATTACTTAGAGAATCAAAATTGGGAGCAGCTCATGGCAACATGTGAAGTAGATGATTGTTGTAATTTTATAACTGCAACAATCACAAAGTCTATAGAAAAATTTTCAAAGCAAATTAAAAGTAGACAACAGAAGATTAGCCTACCATGGTTAAATAATGAAATAAGAAAACTTATGAAGAGGCGAGACTATGCACTGAAAACATCACTAACCTCCAAACTACAAAATGATCACCTTGTGTACAAAAGTTTAAGAAATAAAGTGGTACATGAGCTGCGAAAATCAAAAATATCTTATTACAATAAACTGATAGATCATGCAAAGGGTAACAACAGTTCCCTATGGAGGCATTTAAATAACTTAACTAATAAAAAAAACGATCAGAAGGGGGTAAAGGAACTTAGAATCAATGGCAAGACCGTCAGTGACAAGGCTACTTTGGCAAATGAATTTAATTCACACTTTGTGGGCTCTGTGGAAGACTTAACAAAAATTTTTGTGCTGCCAAATGTGCTCAACAACACAAATTCCATACTTCCAACAGATACTTTTCACATCGATGAGGTAAATGAGAAGTTAATTGCTGGTATTGTTAAAACACTGTCAAACTCAAAAACTAATGATATCTACAATATGAGCACCTCCTTTCTCAAAATGCACAGCAAAATATTAATCAAACCACTGACTCATCTCATTAATCTCTCCATTAGGTCTAGTACATTTCCATCTGGCTGGAAAAAAGCTGTCGTCATACCAGTTCATAAATCAGGCAGTAAAGACGATATATGCAATTACCGCCCAATCTCTATCTTACCAGTCCTATCTAAGGTTCTTGAAAAAGTTGTAGCTACACAGCTGATAGACTACTTACAAGACAGTCAACTTCTTCATCCACATCAATTTGGTTTTAGACCAGGATACTCAACAGAAACAGCAAATTGTTGCCTTATTGAAAACGTCAAACAGTCCTTGGACAGGGGTAATGTGGTAGGAGCTGTTTTTCTAGATCTCAAAAAGGCTTTCGATACTGTAAACCACAGTTTGCTTTTATCCAAAATGGTATCTTTTAACTTCTCCCCAAATACATTAGAATGGTTTGCATCTTATCTCCAGAATAGAGAACAGTGTGTAAAAGTTCACCAGGATAAATCCTCATTTTTAAACAACCGCATGGGTATCCCACAAGGGTCCATTCTTGGTCCTTTACTTTTCAGCATTTTTATTAATGACTTGCCGTTACACTGCTCAGCTGCAACATGCCAACTTTATGCAGATGATGCAGTTATTTACACAGCTGCCAAGACTCCAGCACAGGCTGCAGATGTACTGTCTACAAGTATGGTTGATGTCCAAGAGTGGCTCCTCAAGAACCATCTATTGCTGAACCTTCAGAAAACAGTCTCAATGTGCTTTTCAATCAAAAAATGTAACCTGCAACATTTTAAAGTTAATATACATGATCATGACATCAGTTTAGCTACAGAATTCAAATACCTTGGCATTGTACTAGATCCTCAACTCAAATTTAATCTTCATATAAAGAAAATTTCAAAAACAGTAAAAAAAAATCTGAACTGCTTTAAATTAATTAGATATTACATACCTTACGAAGCAGCTGCACTGTATATGCATTCTATGGTTTTTTCTCATATATCATACTGTTTGACAGTCTGGGCTCAAGCAGCCCCTTCCACAATAAGACATATAGGTTCATTATATAATCAAACCCTAAAAATCTTGGACAAAAAGCCCATTAGGTGGCATCACTGTAATGTTTTAAAAAAATACAACCTATTGAGTTTTGAGAGCTTCATTGACCTCTGTCTTCTGAAATTAACGTTCAAATGTTTCCATAAATCAGCACCCGAGCCACTTGCTGGTTTCGTCCAAAGACAGGACAGCAGCAGAGCCACCAGGAGTTCTGTTAACAATAACTGTAAAATATTCCACCGCAGAACCACATTTGGACAAACAGCTTTCTCTATAAAGGGCAGTCACATCTGGAACACAATGCCAAATGAAATTAAAATAATAACGGACTTTAAAACATTCACTAAAAATGTTAAAAACTGGCTGAAAAATAAACAAGAATGTACTCATGTATGAATTATTTGTCTGCAAAGTGAGAGTGAATGAAGGGAAGGAATAAATGTGTTTGTTTATAGTGAGTGACGGAGGGAGGGAGGCCTGAAATAGGCAAATGTGAGTTATGTTATATGTGTTAAATGTGAGTCAGGCTGTTATATTTGTGTATTTATAATATTTTATAATATATGTGTATTTATAATATTTATGTTAAATGTGAGTCAGGCTGTTATATTTGTGTATTTATAATATTTATAATATTTATAATTGTGTATTTATAATTTTTCTGCATTGATGTATGTGGTTATTGTGTATATTTTTTATCTTGATTCTTTTTTCTAAAGCCCATCCAGGGACAAGAGTTGCAAATTAGCTAATAGCTATACACTCTATGTGCAACACATCAGATTGATTGTCTTTGATTAATTGTCTATGTTTATTGCACTGTCCCTGTCAAATAAACTAATCTACAGCTTGCTGCCAAAAGGAAGAAAGTTTCACATTAGAAGTGACTTGGTGACCAGTGTAAATAGTGTAATAAACTCTTATAGAACTGTTAAATATGTTAGACTAAAGACAGTGAGACAACATTGAAGAAAAAGTAAGTTAACTTTTCATTAAATTTAATGATTTATCTAAGTCTAGTATTTCATTTTTTTATCATTTTTTTCAGTCTAAATTACTTCTGTTTTACTGAAAACCTCTCAGCTTCAGGGGGGCTGTGCCCCCCTGGCCCCCCCATAAGTCAATCGACCAAATTAGATTTCAGCTGAAATCAGAATTTCCTGTTGCCATCCCTGGGTCTGGTGAGACAAAGATTGAACTGTTTGGCATAAATATCGGGTGTCATGTTTGGAGGAAACCAGGCATCACTCATCACCAGGCCAATACCATCCCTACAGTGAAGCATGGTTGTGGCAGCATCATGCTGTGGGGATGTTTTTCAGCAGCAGGAACTTGGAGACTAGGCAGGATAGAGAGAAAGATGAATGCAGCAATGTACAGAGACCTCCTGGATGAAAACCTGATCCAGAACGCTGTTGACCTCAGACTGGGGTGACGGTTCATCTTTCAACAGGTCAACGACCGTAAGCACACTGCCAAGATATCAAAGAAGTGGCTTCAGGACAACTCCATGAATATCGTTGAGTCTTCCAGCCAGAGCCCAGACTTGAATCCAATTGAACATCTCTGGAGAGATCTGAAAATGGCTGTGCACCGATGCTTCCCATCTAGCCTGATGGAGTTTGAGAGGTGCTGCAAAGAGGAATGGGCGAAACTGCCCACAGATAGGTGTGGCAAGCTTGTTGCATCATATTCAAAAAGACTTGAGGTGGTAATTGCTGCCAAAGGTGCGTCAACGAAGTATTGAGCAAAGGCTGTGAATACTAATGTACATGTTATTTCTTAGTTTTTATTTTTAACCTGTTGAACTCTGTGACTTCCGCGGGCAGTCACGTCTCTGCGTCTTAGTGCGTCTCAGTGCGCACTGACAAAAAAAGCTGTATTTCCGGTCTTCCAGTACAGACACAGCCTTGTTACAACCTGAGAAAAAAGCTGTGTAATATATTCTTTTGTAATTTGAATTTTATTGGGTTTTCAATTTGGAAAATAAATCAAACAAACAAACAAAAAGAAAAACAAACAAACAAAAAGAAACATCAAAAACAAATATTCCCAGTGAGAGGATAAAACATTCCATTTCCACCCTAATACTCCTAAGATGATTGGCTTAATCTACAACACCTATAAAGGTAAGATATGATCCCCACTTATTGTAAAAGCTGTCCATCCTGTCCAGAAGTTTATATGAAAGGCGTTCTAGTGCAGCAAGCTTGCCCAGCTCCCTGAGCCACTGAGCTACGGGTGGGGCAGAGGAAGATTTCCAGTAAGAAGTGATCAACTTTCGGCCCACCATCAGAGCAGTCTGAATCCACTCGGCATCAGAGATTGGGTCCTGAATAGTTGATGGATCCCCAAGGACAAAAAGTCCCTGAGTAAATGGCACTTCTTGCTTAACAATTGTCATAATATGTCTATGAATCTGCAACCAAAAGTCCTGTATTACCGGACAACTCCAGATCATATGGATTAATGTCCCCTCCCCCTGTAGACATCTCCAGCAGCATGAAGAATGAATGAGATTCGCTCTCAACATTTTACGAGGTGTCCAGTAAAATCGATTCAAAATTTTAAATTGAACAAGTCTGGTTTTCAATTCTCTAGACACTTTCTTCCCATTCTTTAAAATATTTGCCCATTTAACATCAGTAAATTGTGAATTCAAATCTTTTTCCCATACGTGTTTAAGGGATGAAGAATCTTTATTTGAGCTCTTAAGGAGCATTAAATAGAAATTTGAGGCCTTACATCTTTTACCACAGGAACTCAATACCTGGATGAGCCAATCTGCATCAGGAGGAGGGGTAGTAGCAGATCCAAAGACTTGACACAGCAGATGTCGAAGTTGTAAATATTTCCAAAACTGATTCTGGGGTAATCCATACTGTGCCCGTAGAACATCAAATGATTTGAGAGCTCCCCCTTCATATAGATCTTTTAACATCAAGATGTCCTTTTTCACCCAAATTTTCCACATAAATGGGGATTTTCCAATATGGAGACTTGGGTTAAGCCAAATCGAAGCCATAGAATGAAGATGAGAGCTAAACTCTAATATAGAAGCAACCCTCTTCCAAACGTATTGTAAAAAGGATACAATAGGATGCGACTGAAATTCAGAAGGAAGTTTGATTGTGATTAGATGTACTAGGGGAAGAGGGCTGCTCAGATAACTCTCCAAATAAAACCAAGGGGGAGCTCTCTCAGGGGGGAGAGCCCAATGAATCAAATGTCTAAGACTAAAACTAAACTATGACTGGCGCCTAGCGGCTGCCCCGGCCTTGGATGCGCTCTGCAGAGCGTGCCCAAATGCCAAGTCACGTTTCGTTACCTTGTATTCATACATGTGTAATGACAATAAAGTTGAATCTCAATCTCAATCTCTAAAAGCGTAATGATATAAAACTAAATTTGGGACCCCCAAACCTCCTGAATCTGTAGACTTTTGTAATCTTTTCAAATTTAATCTAGGGCGCTTACCATTCCATAAAAACTTATTGCACAACCTATCAAACTGTCGAAAATAAGCAACTGGGATCCTAAGAGGAAGAGATTGTAGAAGGTAATTAAATCGGGGTGCACAAATCATCTTAATAACGTTGACCTTGCCCCAAAGAGACAAAAAAAGAGGTGACCACCTTTCTATGTCTATTTTAAATTTTTCGAGCAAAGGCTCAAAATTAATCTGGATCAGATCCGATAAAATGTGAGGAAACAGGATGCCAAGATATTTAATTCCTAATTTTGGCCAAGAAAAGCCTGTATTTTGACCAAATGTAAACAGTGTTTTAGGGCAATAAGATGTTAGAGGGAGAATTTCTGATTTTATCCAGTTAACTCTATAACCAGACAAACGTGAAAATTGGTTAATAATTTTAAGGAGAGCTGGAATTGATTTTTGAGGTTGTGTAATCAGTACCAATGCATCATCAGCATACAACATTATCTTATGGGTACTGCCATGGACCTGAATACCTGGAAAATTGCCGTCTTTGCGGATAGCAACAGCTAATGGTTCTAATGCCAAGGCAAAAAGAAGGGGACTTAAAGGGGAGCCCTGGCGCGTACCCCTATAGAGTCTAAAAGGCTGTGATGTAACTCGATTTGATATCACTGAAGCTCTAGGTTCATTATATAGTAATTTAATCCAAGAAAGAAACTTTGAACCAAAACCAAAAGTCTCTAGAGTCGCAAAGAGATACTGCCACTCAACCCTGTCAAATGCTTTTTCAGCATCCAGGGAGAGAGCTGCTACTGGAGAGAGGTGTGCAAGTGAAGGATCATTTTGAACTGACCATAGGATATCAATAAATCGCCTAATATTGTCTGTTGCACCCCTGGAACGAATAAAACCCACCTGGTCAGGATTTTTAAGAGATATCATTACTTTATCTAATCTTAATGCCAAAATTTTGGAGAGAATTTTACAGTCACAGTTTATAAGACTAATTGGTCTATAATTCTTACACTCTAACGGATCTTTATTGCTTTTTAAAATAAGCGAAATGAAAGCCTCTGTTAAAGAAGGGGGCAAACGGCCTTGTTCAAAAGATTCCGCAAACATTTCTAAAAGTAAAGGAGAAAGCTCATCAACACAGGCCCTGTAAAATTCTACAGTGAATCCGTCAGGGCCCGGTGCCTTTCCAGTCGGGAGGCTCTTAATAACTTTCACAATTTCCTCTTTAGTAATTGGGGCGTCAAGCAAATCTATTTGTTCCTTTGTTAGGGAGGGCAAAGACAGGGATGACAAAAATGCATAGATCTCAAGCTGTGTAATATATTCATTTTTTGTGGTATTTTTACAAAATTTTGACCTGAGCTTGAAAACACTTGGTTCTACATTTCTGTTGTGTTTTCCAGCCAGTATCTGACAGCTGTATGTTATTTGCAAGCATTTGTATCTAAAAAAAACACCCAGGCGAACTTTCTTGTTACTCAGTGGCAGGAACACTTAGAGAGATTATGACTGTTTTGCCAAAAAAATTCAGTGTTTTCTTTTAAATGAGACTAACCCCATGAAGATGCTGCAAAGGGTTGAAGAACAGCTTTTGATTTACTTTGGGCATGTTATTTTTAGCCGTTTTTAGGGAAGTTGAACAGAGTTCAACAGGTTAATAAATTTGAAAAAATCTCAAGACTTTTTCATGTTGTCTTTATGGGGTATTGTGTGTAGAATTTTGAGGAAAAATGAATTTAATCTATGCTGGAATAAGGCTGTAATATAACAAATTGTGGAAAAAGTGAAGTGCTGTGAATACTTTCCGGATTCACTGTAGTTTGCACTTCAAATAAGTTTCTCTTTTGGTTCAGTGTACCAGGTGGAGGAATTGTCTGCTCTAGCCAGTTAGCCATTCGCCCCTGCTGGCAACTCCAACAAGAATCAATGCAGTTTGTGGTTATTTGTGTATAGAAATACCATAGTGACATGCTAATGCTAATGCTAATGACGACACCACCCTCATCGGGCTCATCTCCAACGGCGACGAGTCCGCCTACAGGAGAGAGGTGGCCCAGCTGGCGTCCTGGTGCAGCAATAACAACCTGCAGCTGAACGCTCTGAAGACAGTGGAGATTGTAGACTTCAGGAAAGTCACTACTCCTCTGCCCCCCCTCACCCTCTCAGGCTCTCCCATCACCACTGCTGATTCCTTCCGCTTCCTAGGCACTACCATCACCAGGGACCTCAAATGGGAGCTGACCATCAGCTCACTCATCAAAAAAGCCCAGCAGAGGATGTTCTTCCTGCGGCAGCTGAGGAAGCTCAAGCTACCCACCAAGATGTTAGTGCAGTTCTACACAGCCATCATCGAGTCCATCCTCACCACCTCCATAACCGTGTGGTACGCAGGAGCCACTGCCAGGGACAGACTAAGGCTGCAGCGCGTCGTGCGCACTGCTGAGAAGGTGATCGGCTGCAAGCTCCCATCTCTCCAGGATCTGTACATCTCCAGGACCCGGAGGCGTGCTGGCCGGATCATAGCCGATCCCTCACACCCTGGTCATGTACTGTTTGCCCCCCTCCCCTCTGGTAGAAGACTTCGGTCCATCCAGACTAAAACCTCCCGTCACATGAACAGCTTCTTCCCCTCTGCCATTAGACTGCTGAACACTAAGTGACTCTCGTGCACCATGTACAGCAGCTCAACCAGACTCATGTCAATCATCACTGTTTTCTTCCTGCATTACCGACTGCACTATATAGTTCTCCACAGTATCTGCTGCTGGCTAATATATATTTTAACTGTTGACCAGTATCACTTAATCTTATCCTACACTTTATTACATGTATAGTTTATTTCTCTTATCTTATCATGTTTAATGTTGCAGCATTGTACCGAGACAAATTCCTAGTTTGTGTACTACATGAACAATGGCAATAAACCTGATTCTGATTCTGATTCTGATTCTAAGAAATAAAAGTTGGACCGACTAGAAGAGACGTATAAAACAGAATTACTAATAAATAGTATATTTTATACTGCTGTTGATGTGCTGGGAACGGGCTCACCGTCACATCACTGCTGGTGACAGCTTCGAGACGACGGACTGGAGCGTACTCTGTGAACCACATGGGGTGGACATAGACAATATGACCGACTGCATCACAGAATACATTAGATTCTGTGAAGACATGACCATGCCAGCTCAGACTGTACACTGCTTCTCCAACAACAGACCATGGGTCACGAGCGACCTGAAAGCACTTCTGAATAAAAAGAAGAGAGCTTTTAGGGCTGGAGACAAGGAGAAGCTGAGGGGAGTGCAGCATGAGCTGAGAGAGATGCTGAGGAGGTGCAAGGACAATTATAGGAGGAAGTTGGAAGAGAAATTCAGGCAAAACAACACTAAAGATGTGTGGGTGGGAATGAAACAAATAACTGGGTGCAAGGGGAGAGTCAGGCAGTCATCTGGGAGCCAGGAGAGAGCTGAGGAACTGAATCTGTTTTTTAATAGGTTCAACTCAAAGTCTGTCACCCCAGCAGCACAACCAGACCCACACACATCCCTCCCCACCCACCCTCCTGTGCAGAACCTCTGTCCATCTCCCCCCTCCTCCTCCTCAGGGGGCACCAGGATCCTCCTTCACTTCACGGTGACTATAGACCAGGTGGAGAAACAGCTGGAGAGACTCCATCAGCGGAAGGCGGTGGGCCCTGCTGGCATCTCCACCAGGACCCTGAGAACCTGTGCCAACCAACTAGCTCCGGTACTGAAACACCTGTACAACCTCAGCCTGAGTCTGGAGAGAGTACTGGTGCTGTGGAAGACATCCTGCCTGGTTCCTGTCCCCAAGAAGTCACCTCCATCGGACCTGAACGACTATCGACCAGTTGCCCTCACATCTCATGTGGTGAAGGTCCTGGAGAGACTGGTCTTTGCCCACCTGAGGCCGCAGGTGAAGACTTGGCTGGACCCTCTGTAGTTTGCACATCGGCCCCATTTAGGAGTTGAAGATGCTGTCATCTGCCTGCTGCAACGAGCCCATCTGCACCTGGATGGTGGAGGAGATACTGTGAGAATCACTTTTTTTGATTTCTCCAGTGCGTTTAACACCATCCAGCCACTGCTGCAGGGTGAGAAGCTGCAGGTGATGGGGGTTGACAGCTCTGTGATCTTCTGGATTACTGACTACCTGACAGGCAGGCCACAATTTGTCTGGCTGGGCAGTGTCTTGTCTGGCGTGGTGGCTAGTGATACGGGAGCTCCACAGGGGACTGTGCTCTCTCCTTTTCTCTTTACCTTATACACCACTGACTTTCAGTAGAACACAGAGTCATGCCACCTGCAGAAATTCTCTGACAACTCAGCTGTTGTGGGGTGTATAAGAGGGGGAGAGGAGGAGGAGTACAGGGCACTAGTAGACAGATTTGTGGAGTGGACAGAGCAGAATCACCTGAGGTTGAATGTCAGCAAGACCAGAGAGATGGTGATTGACTTCAGGAAGAGGAGGACACCTTCTTAGCCACTGCAGATTAGGGGGGAGGATGTGGAAGTGGTTGAGGACTACAGATATCTGGGTGTCAGAATCAGCAACGGGTTGGACTGGAGATCCAACACCGATGCTGCGCACAAGAAGGGGATGAGCAAATTTTACTTCCTGAGGGAGCTGAGATCCTTCAACGTGTGTAGCAGGATGCTGGAGCTTTTCTATCAGACCGTTGTCGCCAGCGCCATCTTCTTTGCTGCTGTCTGTTGGGGTAGCAGTATCAGGGCCAGCGACACCAACAGACTTGACAAGATTATCAAGAGGGGTGGCTCTGTAATTGGTCTCAGACCGGAGACCTTTGAGACAGTTGTGGAGAGAACACTAAATAAACTGCGATCCATCATGGACAGTCCTGATCACCCCCTCCACCACACACTAGATAGACAGCGAAGCACTTTCTCCAGTAGACTACTCCAGCTTCACTGTCGAACAGCTAGGTACAGGAAACCCTTCCTGCCACATGCAATTTCACTGTAAAATAACTCATTATGATGTTGTATTCTGGTCATAACTATGCTGCCACTCTGCACCTTACAGACTAACTGGTACCTCGCATTTCACTCTGCTCCTGATAGTCCTTCTTTGTGCAATGGGATGATTCATGTGTTGATATGGGTCATCATTTATTAAGCTATGATGTATATAGGTTTTATAGTTGTGTTAGTTTTACTTTCCACGGGTAATCCGTTTGTCATGCGTGTGTTTCTGTGTTTGGTTGTCTGCGGTCATGCTAGTGGTACACTATAATTTCCCAGTTTGGGATCAATAAAGTACATCTATCTAAGAAATGCTAGTGAGATCATGGTGGACCCTAACAAAGCAACAGGTTGTTTGTTTTTTTTTAAATATTTTTATTGATAGCCACTGCAGATAGACAAATTAATGTGTAAAAACACTGAAAAAGTAAAGTTTTCGTCCTGTGTCCCCTTTTACACCTCATGGAACCATGTTAGCATGTGGAAACATAATTGTCCCCTTTAAATAACTTGTTGAATCTGAAACAGATTCATCACTGCTGTAATTATCACATTCAAGGACAAGAACTATTTGTTACCAGGTGGTGACTTTTTGGTCAGTCAGTGTTTTTATTCTTTCTGGTTTTTCTATTACTAGCATTTTCTGTGTGTCTTTGTCCCTCCAGATGCTCCACAGCTACATGACTGTAAGGAGGTAGAGGTTCTCACTGTCCAGCAGCTCTGTAACCAAGAGAGGAACTCCAGTCTGGACCAGGAGGAACAACATGTTGTACAGGTTAAAGAGGAAGAAGAACTCTGTAGCAGTCAGGAAGAAGGAGACTTTGGACTGAAACAAGAGACTGATACCTTCATGGTGACTCCTACTGGTAAGGACAATGACAAGAGTGAAACTGAACCAAACAGTGACCAGCTCCTCTCTCACAACTCTCCTGAATCTGAGAGCCAAGACCAGGGAGCAGGTAAGACTGTAAACCCAAGATCAAGTAAACACGAAGAGCCAAAGAACAGACTTCACAGAAACAGAAGTGACCGTAACAATGTAGACAACTCCTTCATGTCAAAGAATCAGTGTGATACTGACACAGGTGAAAAGTGTGTAAAATGTTCTGATAATGACAAAGATTGTAAAAATGAGTCCCAGAAGAAGAAACATCACACACTTCAGTCATATGTTTGCAATATGTGTGGGAAAATATTCACAAAGAAGAGTATTTTATCAATTCATGAGAGAATTCACACAGGTGAGAAGACATTTTCTTGTGAAACATGTGGGCAGAGTTTTAATGAACGTGGGAATTTGAAAACTCACATGAGAATTCACACAGGTGAGAAGACATTTTCTTGTGAAACATGTGGGCAGAGTTTTAATAATTGTGGTATTTTGAAAACTCACATGAGAATTCACACAGGTGAGAAGCCATTTTCTTGTGAAACATGTGGGCAGAGTTTTAATGAACGTGGTATTTTGAAAACTCACATGAGAATTCACACAGGTGAGAAGCCATTTTCTTGTGAAACATGTGGGCAGAATTTTAATCACAGTGGTAATTTGAAAACTCACATGAGAATTCACACAGGTGAGAAGCCATTTTCTTGTGAAACATGTGGACAAAGTTTTAATCAACGTAGTATTTTGAAAACTCACATGAGAATTCACACAGGTGAGAAGCCATTTTCTTGTGAAACATGTGGACAAAGTTTTAATGGACGTGGTTCTTTGAAAACTCACATGAGAATTCACACAGGTGAGAAACCATTTTCTTGTGAAACATGTGGGCAGAGTTTTAGTCACAGTGGTACTTTGAAAACTCACATGAGAATTCACACAGGTGAGAAGCCATTTTCTTGTGAAACATGTGGGCAGAGATTTAATGAACATGGTCATTTGAAAACTCACATGAGAATTCACACAGGTGAGAAGCCATTTTCTTGTGAAACATGTGGGCAGAGTTTTAATCACAGTGGTACTTTGAAAACTCACATGAGAATTCACACAGGTGAGAAGCCATTTTCTTGTGAAACCTGTGGGCAGAGATTTAATGTACGTTGTCATTTGAAAACTCACATGAGAATTCACACAGGTGAGAAGCCATTTTCTTGTGAAACATGTGGGCAGAGATTTAATGAACGT
Source organism: Pholidichthys leucotaenia (assembly GCA_020510985.1). NCBI lineage: Eukaryota > Metazoa > Chordata > Actinopteri > Cichliformes > Pholidichthyidae > Pholidichthys > Pholidichthys leucotaenia. The sequence continues at coordinate 69,091,639 of CM035841.1, forward strand.
GGTACTTTGAAAACTCACATGAGAATTCACACAGGTGAAAAGCCATTTTCTTGTAAAACATGTGGGCAAAGTTTTAATCAACGTGGTAATTTGAAAACTCACATGAGAAGTCACACAGGTGAGAAGTCTCCATCTTGAAGAGAGCCCTCAGATACAAAACTTTTTGATTTAAAGTGTAACCATATACCTTGGTTGGGGCGCATTGCACTTGTAATGAAATAAGATGCAAATAAATAAACAGTGAGAAGCCATTTTTTTTGTGAAACGTGGGCAGAGTTTTAATCACACTGGTACTTTGAAAACTCGCATAAGAATTCACACAGATGAGAAGCCATTTTCTTGTGAACCATGTGGGCAGAGATTTAATGAACGTGGTACTTTGAAAATTCACATGACAATTCACACAGGTGAGAAGCCATTTTCTTGTGAAACGTGGTCAGAGATTTAATGTACACTGTCATTTGAAAACTCACATGAGAGTCCAATCCAATCCAAAAAAAATACAACATTAGGAAAGAGCAAATAATAGGAAAAATAGCAGAGCACCAGGCGCAAGTCAAGGCCCTAGCAGCTCAAATCAGAAACAGGCAACGGAGAGAGAACTCAAAACTGATAAATAAATTATTTGCACAGAACCCAAAGCAAGTCTACAGGAGGTTGATAGATGAAACTATTGAAGTAGAGGTACCTCCTGAGAAAACCCAACTGGAAACATTCTGGAGAAATCTGTTTGAGGACCCAGTTCAACATAAAAATAATAATTGGATTCAAACCATTGCTGAGAAAAATAAAGGAAAACAACAGATGCCCTCATTAAAAATCACAGAAGAAACAGCTCAAGAAAAAATCAGGAAATACCTTAACTTCAAATCCCCTGGAATAGATAAAATACCAAACTTCTGGCTCAAAAAAATAACAGCACTACACAAACACTACGCAGAGGCATTTAACCGACTTGTTGGGGGAGAGGAAGAAGCACCAGAGTGGCTCACATATGGAAACACCATACTCCTGCCCAAGAGTCTTGAAACCCAACAAGTCAATAAATACAGACCCATCTGTTGCCTCCCGACCACATACAAATGGCTGACAGGAATCATTACTGAGGCCATTTATGAACATCTGGACTCAGAAAACTACTTGCAGCCACAGCAAAAAGGCTGCATAAGAAATAAGCTGGGAGCCAAAGAACAACTACTCATTAATAAAACCATCCTGGAAGACTGCAAGAGGCGTGAGAGAAATTTAAGCGTGGCGTGGATCGACTACAAAAAGGCATTCGACAGCATCCCCCACTCCTGGATAATACGCTGTCTGGAGCTGTATAACATCAGCCCAGAGATTAAAACTTTTCTGGAGGTCCAGATGGCTAAGTGGAAAACTACAATTACACTTAACCACAAAGAAGGACAAATAACAATTCCAGACATCAGGATCCAGCGAGGAATATTTCAGGGGGACAGCCTTTCGCCACTGCTCTTCTGTCTTTGTGTCGACCCCTTAAGCAAAATCTTATCAGACCTTGACATCGGGTATGACCTAAGCAAAGGCAGAACAAAAAAAGGGAGCAAGAGAGTGAATCATCTACTCTACATGGACGACCTCAAGCTCTATGCAGAATCTGAACAGAAACTGAATCAACTTGTCAGTACCGTTCACATGTTTTCAAAAGACATCTGCATGGAATTTGGACTTGACAAGTGTGCAAAATGTACAATAAAAAAAGGAAAGAAAACGGCATCAGAAAATATCCAAATAGAAGACAATAAGCATATCAAAGACCTGGCAGGGGAATCGGCATATAAATATCTGGGCATAGAAGAAAACGCAACTATTGAACACAGAAAAATGAGGGAAATGGTCAAAAAAGAATACCAACATCGCCTAAAGAAAATCTGTAAATCAAATTTAACACCTAAAAATAAGATCACTGCAATAAACCAGTTGGCAGTACCAGTTGCCACATATGGATTTGGGGTGATAGACTGGCCACAAGGGGAACTGGATAAGTTGGATGTTCGGACCAGGAAGACCCTAACCCTTCATAAGGTAACATACAGAAACCAATGCCTAGATAGGATATATATGCCACGTAAAGAGGGAGGGCTGGGCCTAATTGAAATGAACCAGGCCTACAGGGCAACAATAATAAGCATTGGTCAATACCTAAAAAGCGCTAATGATGAGACGATGGAAAAGGTCACCCAACATCACGAAACCCTCAGTATTAACACATCTATAACTAAACAAGCCGAGACCTTTGCAGCAGATTTATTAGATAACATGAAAGCCAGTCAGCAAAACCCAGCAACAAAAATAGCTAGAAAGACGAGAGAAAAATACAGCAAAAGGACACAGGAGGAAAGAAAAGAAAGATGGAAACAACATAAGCGAGCAGGACGTTTCCAGGAGGAACTCAATAGGGATTATATTGATAGGGAAGAGACATTGCGCTGGATCAGGAATGGAGATCTGGGGTACGACGAGGAGAGACTAGTGGTTGGAGCACAAGACCAGGGACTTCTAACCAATGGTTTTAAAAAAATGGCAGGATTGTCACAGAGTGACAAATGTCGATTCTGTCATGTAGCGGTGGAGAGTGTAAGCCACCTGCTCTCCGGCTGCCAGGTCCTCATGGCTGATGGACACTACACTGCTCGCCACAATAAGATCTGCCGTTATATACACTGGAAAATATGCAAAGAATTCAAAATAGAAGTAAAAGGACCAGTATGGGAGCACGATCCAGAGCCAGTTAGCTCCAACGGAGATATTACCATCTTTTATGACAAGGAAATCCCAACTGGAAGACACATTGAAGGAGGAGCAATAAAACCGGACATAGTTATCTTGAACAAAAAGGGCAAAACTGCCCAATTAATCGATGTAACTATACCAAACGACTACGGCCTCAACAGAGCAGAAAGAGAAAAAATAACAAAATATCAAGACCTCAAAAACGATCTAAGGAGCACCTGGAATCTGCAGGATGCAGATATTATACCTGTGGTGGTGGGAGCAACTGGGATGGTTAAGAAGAACTTGAAAAAATATCTACAAGCAATACCCGGCTGCCCTAGCATCTGTGAAATACAGATCTCAGCAATCAGAGGAACAGTCTCTATCTTAAAGAGAGCCCTTGGATACAAAGCTTTTTAATTTAAAGTGTAATCATAGACCCCTGGCTGGGGCCCATTGCACTTGTAAGGAAATGAGATGCAAATAAATAAAACAGTGAGAAGCTGGTGGCCTTTTCCCCCAGGCTAGCCAGCGCGTCCCCCGGGTCGCGGATGGGGGGTACCCCCTCAATATGAGTAATCATGGCGAGGGTAGCTTTGAATAACCAATAAGAAGCCGTGGACGATGAGGAACCAAATATGAAAAATGAATAATACAGGAAAAAGATGCTGGAAAGGTACTGACCAGGATAAAACGGTCCCCTCAGCTCGTTTCTGCACTAGGCGGGCTGTTGAGAGCGATGGTGCAGCTTCGTCTTCGAGTGTCACAAACACTCAACCGGGATCCCCATCAGACCAGCACAGATCTGGTCCTGGGCCCCAATAAGATCAAAAAAGGACTAAACGGTATACAAGAAAAGAAGAAACTGTAAAATGGTCCCTTGAGGAGAAGAAAATTATTCTGTCCTGCTACGCCTATTCAAGGTATGAGAAGTGGGGCAGAAGGAAAAAGCACATATTTGAGGAGAAGATCAGAGAATCCGAGCTACCACCAGAAAAGAAAGCAGCCACCACCACCTCCAAATTAACATCTATAGTCTCTCAGGTCTCAAAATACTTACGACAAGAAGAAATAGAAAAGATCAAATATGAAGCTCAAGCCCAAGCAATAAAAGACTATCAAGATGCCAACCTATTTGAACAACAAGAATACAAACAAAGTCAGTGGAGCATGGAGGAAAGATGGGTTTTAATATGGGCAACTGAGTACGCCAAGATGAAATACAGCAACCAGCGGGAACGATGCAATGAGTGGCAGCGAATCTTTTTCCATCACTGCCCGGATAAAACTGGCGTACCCCGAGCCAAACTCACAACCCAGAGACACAACTTCCTCACCCAAAGGTACTTCACAGAGCAACAATTGGAGTACATGCACACTGAAATAGGAAAAATGGCACAGAATAACATCTGCCCAGTTGAGTGTCCACTACCACTACCACTAATTGAAAAACCTCTGGAACAACCTTGTCAAACACACCCTACAGAGGTGCCACCAGGCCACCCAGGTGAATCCCCTGCAACTTCTGGCTCAGAATCAGAACATCCTGATGAAGCAACAAGGGGGAGTGTAGACCAGGATCCAATAAGGAAACAGATCAACCCCCAAATAGAAATGAGCCAACATCAACTAGAAATGGAAGAGGAACTTGCCAACAAAATAGAAGAAACAAAAAAAATGACAATGAAAGAACGTCCTAAATTAATTAAGCTTAAAGAAAATAAAGAATTCAAATTACTACTGCAAAAGGTCAACAGAGGCCTATGTGACCTTGTACCTCAGGGGGTCAGTTTGACAGAGCTTAACTGCATAAACTTTGGTGCAGCGTGGTATGTGCAGAGTAAGCTAGCTCTACAGGATAAAGAAAAAACTGAACGTCAAACCAAAACAAAAATCTCCACACCCATTTGGAAAAATAAGCTTCAAGGAAAAATTAATCAATTTAGGGCAGAAATTTCTCAAATGACTTATTACATACAGAACCAAAACTGCAATACTAAATTACTGAGAGTAATCAACAGAATCCAAAAAAAATACAATATTAGGAAAGAGCAAATAATAGGAAAAATAGCAGAGCACCAGGCGCAAGTCAAGGCCCTAGCAGCTCAAATCAGAAACAGGCAACGGAGAGAGAACTCAAAACTGATAAATAAATTATTTGCACAGAACCCAAAGCAAGTCTACAGGAGGTTGATAGATGAAACTATTGAAGTAGAGGTACCTCCTGAGAAAACCAAACTGGAAACATTCTGGAGAAATCTGTTTGAGGACCCAGTTCAACATAAAAATAATAATTGGATTCAAACCATTGCTGAGAAAAATAAAGGAAAACAACAGATGCCCTCATTAAAAATCACAGAAGAAACAGCTCAAGAAAAAATCAGGAAATACCTTAACTTCAAATCCCCTGGAATAGATAAAATACCAAACTTCTGGCTCAAAAAGATAACAGCACTACACAAACACTACGCAGAGGCATTTAACCGACTTGTTGGGGGAGAGGAAGAAGCACCAGAGTGGCTCACATATGGAAACACCATACTCCTGCCCAAGAGTCTTGAAACCCAACAAGTCAATAAATACAGACCCATCTGTTGCCTCCCGACCACATACAAATGGCTGACAGGAATCATTACTGAGGCCATTTATGAACATCTGGACTCAGAAAACTACTTGCAACCACAGCAAAAAGGCTGTATAAGAAATAAGCTGGGAGCCAAAGAACAACTACTCATTAATAAAACCATTCTGGAAGACTGCAAGAGGCGTGAGAGAAACTTAAGCATGGCATGGATCGACTACAAAAAGGCATTCGACAGCATCCCCCACTCCTGGATAATACGCTGTCTGGAGCTGTATAACATCAGCCCAGAGATTAAAACTTTTCTGGAGGTCCAGATGGCTAAGTGGAAAACTACAATTACGCTTAACCACAAAGAAGGACAAATAACAATCCCAGACATCAGGATCCAGCGAGGAATATTCCAGAGGGACAGCCTTTCGCCACTGCTCTTCTGTCTGTGTATCGACCCCTTAAGCAAAATCTTATCAGACCTTGACATCGGGTATGACTTAAGCAAAGGCAGAACAAGAAAAGGGAGCAAGAGAGTGAATCATCTGCTCTACATGGACGACCTCAAGCTCTATTCAGAATCTGAACAGAAACTGAATCAACTTGTCAGTACCGTTCACATGTTTTCAAAAGACATCTCCATGGAATTTGGACTTGACAAGTGTGCAAAATGTACAATAAAAAAAGGAAAGAAAACAGCATCAGAAAATATCCAAATAGAAGACAATAAGCACATCAAAGACCTGGCAGGGGAATCGGCATATAAATATCTGGGCATAGAAGAAAACACAACTATTGAACACAGAAAAATGAGGGAAATGGTCAAAAAAGAATACCAACATCACCTAAAGAAAATCTGTAAATCAAATTTAACACCTAAAAATAAGATCACTGCAATAAACCAGCTGGCAGTACCAGTTGCCACATATGGATTTGGGGTGATAGACTGGCCACAGGGGGAACTGGATAAGTTGGATGTTCGGACCAGGAAGACCCTAACCCTTCATAAGGTAACATACAGAAACCAATGCCTAGATAGGATATATATGCCACGTAAAGAGGGAGGGCTGGGCCTAACTGAAATGAACCAGGCCTACAGGGCAACAATAATAAGCATTGGTCAATACCTAAAAAGCGCTAATGATGAGACGATGGAAAAGGTCACCCAACATCATGAAACCCTCAGTATTAACACATCTATAACTAAACAAGCCGAGACCTTTGCAGCAGATTTATTAGATAACATGAAAGCCAGTCCTCAAAACCCAGCAACAAAAATAGCTAGAAAGACGAGAGAAAAATACAGCAAAAGGACACAGGAGGAAAGAAAAGAAAGATGGAAACAACATAAGCGAGCAGGACGTTTCCAGGAGGAACTCAATAGGGATTATATTGATAGGGAAGAGACATTGCGCTGGTTCAGGAATGGAGATCTGGGGTACGACGAGGAGAGACTAGTGGTGGGAGCACAAGACCAGGGACTTCTAACCAATGGTTTTAAAAAAATGGCAGGATTGTCACAGAGTGACAAATGTCGATTCTGTCATGTAGCGGTGGAGAGTGTAAGCCACCTGCTCTCCGGCTGCCAGGTCCTCATGGCCGATGGACACTACACTGCTCGCCACAACAAGATCTGCTGTTATATACACTGGAAAATATGCAAAGAATTCAAAATAGAAGTAAAAGGACCAGTATGGGAGCACGATCCAGAGCCAGTTAGCTCCAACGGAGATATTACCATCTTTTATGACAAGGAAATCCCAACTGGAAGACACATTGAAGGAGGAGCAATAAAACCGGACATAGTTATCTTGAACAAAAAGGGCAAAACTGCCCAATTAATTGATGTAACCATACCAAACGACTACGGCCTCAACAGAGCAGAAAGAGAAAAAATAACAAAATATCAAGACCTCAAAAACGACCTAAGGAGCACCTGGAATCTGCAGGATGCAGATATTATACCTGTGGTGGTGGGAGCAACTGGGATGGTTAAGAAGAACTTGAAAAAATATCTACAAGCAATACCCGGCTGCCCTAGCATCTGTGAAATACAGATCTCAGTAATTAGAGGAACAGTCTCTATCTTAAAGAGAGCCCTTGGATACAAAGCTTTTTAATTTAAAGTGTAATCATAGACCTCTGGTTGGGGCCCATTGCACTTGTAAGGAAATGAGATGCAAATAAATAAAACAGTGAGAAGGATTGTCACAGAGTGACAAATGTCGATTCTGTCATGTAGCGGTGAAGAGTGCAAGCCACCTACTCTCCGGTTGCCAGGTCCTCATGGCCGATGGACACTACACTGCTCGCCACAACAAGATTTGCCGTTACATACACTGGAAAATATGCAAAGAGTTCAAAATAGAAGTAAAAGGACCAGTATGGGAACACGATCCAGAGCCATTCAGCTCCAACGGAGATATTACCATCTATTATGACAAGGAAATCCCAACTGGAAGGCACATTGAAGGAGGAGCAATAAAACCGGACATAGTTATCTTGAACAAAAAGGACAAAACTGTCAAACTAATAGATGTAACCATACCAAACGACTACGGCCTCAACAGAGCAGAAAGAGAAAAAATAACAAAATATCAAGACCTCAAAAATGACCTAAGGAGCATCTGGAATCTGCAGGAAGCAGATATAATGCCTGTGGTGGTGGGAGCAACTGGGATGGTGAAGAAAAACCTGAAAAAATATCTACAGGCGATACCCGGCTGTCCTAGCATCTGTGAAATACAGGTCTCAGCAAATAGAGGAACAGTCTCTATCTTGAAGAGAGCCCTCGGATATAAAGCTTTTTGATTTAAAGTGTAACCATAGACCCCTGGTTGGGGCCCATTGCACTTGTAATGAAATGAGATATAAATAAATAAAACAGTGAGAAGCCATTTTCTTGTGAAACCTGTGGGCAGAGATTTAATGTACGTGATAATTTGAAAACTCACATGAGAATTCACACAGGTGGCCTTTTTCCTCAGGCGAGCCAGCACATCCCCCGGGTCGCGGATGGGGGCACCCCTCACTATGAGTAATCATGGCGAGGGCAGCTTTGAATAACCAATAAGAAGCCGTGGGCGATGAGGAACCCAATATGAAAAATGAATAAAACAGGAAAAAGATGCTGGAAAGGTACTGACCTGGATAAAACGGTCCCCTCAGGCCGTTCTTGCACCAGGCGGGCTGTTGAGAGGGATGGTGCAGCTTCATCTTCGAGTGTCACAAACACTCAGCCGGGATCCCCATCAGACCAGCAAGATCTAAACCTGGGCCCCAACAAGATCAAAAAAGGTCTAAAAGGTATATAAGAAAAGAAGAAACTGTAAAATGGTCCCTTGAGGAGAAGAAAATTATCCTGTCATGCTTTGCCTATTCAAGGTATGAGAAGTGGGGCAGAAGAAAAAAGAAAACAGGGAGAAGAAAGGAGAGGAGAGAAGATCAGGAGAAGATCAGAGACTCTGAGCTACCACCAGAAAAGAAAGCAGCCACCACCACTTCCAAATTAACATCTATTGTCTCTCAGGTCTCAAAATACCTAGGACAAGAGGAAATTGAAAAGATCAAGTTTGAAGCTGACTCTCAAGCAATAAAAGACTATCAAGATGCCAACCTATCTGAACAACAAGAATACAAGCAGAGTCAGTGGAGCATGGAGGAAAGATGAGTTTTAATATGGGCAATCGAGTACGCCAAAATGAAATGCAGTAACCAGCAGGAATGATGCAATGAGTGGCAACGAATCTTCTTCCATCACTGCCCGGATAAAACTGGTGTACCCCAAGCCAAATTTACAACCCAGAGACACAACTTCCTCACCCTAAAGTACTTCACAGAGCAACAAATGGAATACATGCACACAGAAATAGGAAAAATGGCACAGAACAACATATGCCCAATTGAGTGTCCACTGCCACTACCTGAAAAACCTCTGATGGAACCACCATATCAAACGCAACCTATAGAGGTGCCACCAGACCACCCAGGTGATTTCCCTGAAACCTCTAGCTCAGAATTAGAACATCCTGATGAAGCAACAAGGGGAAATGCAGACCAGGAACCAATAAGGAAGCAGATTAACCCCCAGATAGAACTGAGCCAAGAACAACTAGAAATAGAAGAGGATCTTGCCAACAAAATCGAAGCAACAAACAAACAAAAAAAGACAATGAAAGACGTCCTAAATTAATAAAGCTCAAAGAGAATAAATAATTCAAATTGTTACTGCAAAAGGTCAACAGAGGCCTAACTGTACTTGTACCTCCAGGGTTCAGTCTGACAGAGGTGAACTGCATAAACTTTGGAGCAGCGTGGTTTATGCCGAGTAAGCTAGCTCCAGAATATAAAGAAAAAAAAATGAATGCCGAACCAAGACAAAAATCTCCACACCTATTTGGAAAAATAAACTTCAAGGAAAAATGCATCGATTTAGGGCTGAAATCTCTCAAATGACTCATTACATACATAACCAAAACTGCACTACCAAATTACTAAGAGTAATTAATAGAATCAAAAAAATAATAAAAAATACAACATTAGGAAAGAGCAAATTGAAGGAAAAATAGCAGAGCACCAGGCGCAAGTCAAGGCCCTAGCAGCCCAAATTAGAAACAGGCAAAGGAGAGAGAACTCAAGACTGATCAATAAATTATTTGCAGAAAACCCAAAATAAGTCTACAGGAGGCTTGCAGAAGAAACCATAGAAGTAGAGGTACCTCCTGAAAAAATACAGCTGGAAACATTCTGGAGAAACCTGTTTGAGGACCCAGTACAACATCAAAGTAATAATTGGATTCAAACTATTGCTGATAAAAATAAAGGGAAACGACAGATGCCCTCATTAAAAATCACAGAAGAAACTGCTCAAGAAAAAATCAGGAAATATCTCAACTTCAAATCCCCTGGAATAGATAAAATACCAAACTTGTGGCTCAAAAAGATGACCGCACTACACAAACACTACGCAGAGGCATTTAGCCGACTTGTTAGGGGAGAAGAAGCACCAGAGTGGCTCACATATGGAAATATCATACTCCTCCCCAAGAGTCCTGAAACCCAACAAGTTAATAAATACAGACCCATCTGTTGTCTCCCCACCACACACAAATGGCTGACAGGACTCATTACTGAGGCCATCTACTGTATGAACATTTGGATACAGGAAACTACTTGCAACCACAGCAAAAAGGATGCATAAGAAATAAGCTAGGAGCCAAAGAACAACTGCTCATTAACAAAACCATCCTGGAAGACTGCAAGAAGCGTGAGAGAAACTTAAGCTGATAGGGAAGAGACATTGCGCTGGATCAGGAATGGAGATCTGGGGTACGACGAGGACAGACTAGTGGTGGGAGCACAAGACCAGGGACTTCTGACTAATAGCTATAAAAAAAATGGCAGGACTGTAATAAGTATTGGTCAATACCTAAAAAGCTCAAACGACGAGACAATGGAAAACGTCACCCAACACCATGAAACCCTTAGTCGCCTCACATCCATAACTAAACAAGCCGAGGCCTTTGCAGGAGACTAATTAGACAACATAAAAGCCAGTCAACAAAACCCAGCAACAAAAATAGCTAAGAAGACGTGGGAAAAATACAGCAGAAGGACACAGGAGGAAAGAAAAGAAAGATTGAAACAACATAAGCGAGCAGGGCGCTTTCAGGAGGAACTCAATAGGGATTATATTGACAGGGAAGAGACATTGTGCTGGATCAGGAACGGAGATCTGGGGTACGACCAGAGACTAGTGGTGGGAGCACAAGACCAGGGACTTCTAACTAATGGCTTTAAAAAAAATGGCAGGACTGTCACAGAGTGACAGATGTCGATTTTGGCATACAGCGGTGGAGAGTGCAAGCCACCTACTCTCCGGCTGCCAGGTCCTCATGGCTGATGGACACTACACTGCTCGCCACAACAAGATCTGCCGTTATATACACTGGAAAAAATGCAAAGAATTTAAAATAGAAGTAAAAGGACCAGTATGGGAGCACGCTCCAGAGCCAGTCAGCTCTAACGGAGATATTAGTCTTTTATGACAAGGAAATCCCAACTGGAAGACACATAGAAGGAGGAGCAATAAAACCGGACATTGTCATCTTGGACAAAAAGGACAAAACTGCCAAATTAATAGATGTAACCATACCAAATGACTACGGCCTCAACAGAGCAGAAAGAGAAAAAATAACAAAATATCAAGATCTCATAGATGACCTAAGGAGCACCTGGAAACTGCAGGAAGCAGATATTATACCTGTGGTGGTGGGAGCAACTGGGATGGTGAAGAAGAACCTGAAAAAAATATCTACAGGCGATCCCTGGCTGCCCTAGCATCTGGGAAATACAGATCTCAGCAATCAGAGGGACAGTCTCCATCTTGAAGAGAGCCCTCAGATATAAAGCTTTTTGATTTAAAGTGTAACCATAGACCCTTGGTTGGGGCCCATTGTACTTGTAATGAAATGAGATGCAAATAAATAAAACAGCGAGAAGCCATTTTCTTGTGAAACATGGGCAAAGATTTAATGTACGTGATAGTTTGAAAAGTCACATGAGAATTCACACAGGTGAGAAGCCATTTTCTTGTGAAACGTGAGCAAAGATTTGATCAGAATCAGAATCAGCTTTATTGGCCAAGTATGCACAACACATACAAGGAATTTGACTTTGGCTAAAAACTTGCTCTCGTTCAGGTGGAGGATTTAAATAAGATTTAAATAAGGATTCAATGACAACAGAGTATGTACAGTAAATTACAGTCTGTCCACGTTTCTATAAAAGGATGCAAATATATACAGGAGTATATGCAGTTATTTACTCAGACTATCCACACTTTGCAGAAATATATGAAAAAATATACAGTCACACAGTATTTCAATGTGAACAGATTCAGTGATATAATGTGAATGAAGTAAAAAGCAGTGTGAGAGTTATGTGCAATGTAAGAATGGATGAAAAGTCATGAGTACAGCAACAGGTAGGACTAGGTGAATGTTAGGAGTTCATCAGAGTGATGGCTTGAGGAAAGAAACTGTTCCTGTGACGGGTGGTTTTGACCTTCAGTGATCTGTAACGACGACCAGAAGACAGAAGTTCAAACAGTTTGTGGCCGGGGTGTGACGGGTCAGCACCGATGTTTCCCGCCCGTTTCCTGGTTATGGACCGATATAAGTTCTCAATGGAGGGTCGGTCGGTACCAATGATCCTCTCCGCAGACTTAATGATCCACTGCAGTCTGGTCTTGTCCTGTTTAGTGGCAGATCCAAACCAGACAGTGATGGAAAAGCAGAGGACAGATTGGATGATGGCGGTGTAGAAGACAACCAGCAGCTCCTGAGACAAATCCAACTTCTTGAGCTGACGCAGAAAAAACAACCTCTGCTGGGCCTTTTTCCGGACAGTGTCTATATGGGAGGACCACTTCAGGTTCCGGGAGATTGTGGTACCCAGAAACTTGAAGGAGTCCACAGTGGACACTGTGCTGTTGAGGATGGTGAGTGGGGGGAATGAAGGAGGGTGTCGCCTGAAATCCACAGTCATCTCCACCGTTTTGGCTGGGTTAAGTTCAAGATGGTTCTGGCCGCACCAGAGGATCAGCTGCTCCACCTCCCGCCTGTATGCAGACTCATCACCATCCCGGATCAAACCGATGACTGTGGTGTCGTCCGCAAACTTCAGGAGCTTCACCGAAGGGTTCTCTGAGGTGCAGTCGTTGGAGTAGAGGGAGAAGAGCAGTGGGGAAAGGACACATCCTTGGGGGGCGCCAGTACTAATTTTTCAGGAGCTGGATGCAAATCTCCCTAGCTTCACCTGTTGCCACCTGTCAGTCAGAAAGCTGGAGATCCACTGGCAGGTGGAGGGGGGCACCTTGAGCTGGAGGAGTTTCTGATGAAGAATGCCTGGGATGATGGTGTTGAACGCTGAGCTGAAGTCGACAAACAGGATCCTGGCGTACATCCCTGGGGAGTCGAGGTGTTGCAGGATGTAGTGTAGTCCCATATTCACTGCATCATCCACTGACCTGTTTGACCGGTAGGCAAACTGCAGTGGGTCCATCAGGGGGCCTGTGACGACCTTCAGGTGGTTCAGCACCAATCTCTCCAAGGATTTCATGACCACAGAAGTCAAGGCAACAGGTCTGTAGTCGTTTAATCCTGTAACAGAGGGTTTCTTGGGAACTGGAATGATGATGGAGCGTTTGAAGCAGGAAGGCACTTCACACAGCTCCAGTGATCTATTAAAGATCTGGGTGAAGATGGGGGCCAACTCGTTGGAGCAGATTCTCAGGCAGGACGGAGACACACCATCAGGTCCTGCAGCCTTCTTGATCTTTTGTCTCTGAAAGACCCAGCGCACCTCCTCTTCACAGATCGTTAGTGCTGGTGGGAGGTCAGAGTGAAGGAGGGATGGAGTTCCTGGGGCTGCAGATAATCCTTTTGTGTGGGTGGGAGGTGAGAACTGTAGGTTCTTTTCAAACCTACAGTAAAAGCTGTTTAGGTCGTTAGCCAGCTGGAGGTTTTCCACAGGGTGGGGGGATGGTCTCCTGTAGTTGGTGATATTCTGCAGGCCTCTCCAAACAGAAGCAGAGTTGTTGGCTGAGAAGTTTTGTTGTAACTTCTCACTGTAGCTCCTCTTAGCAAGCCTGGTCTCCTTCGTCAGCATGTTTCTGGCCCGCTTGTACAGAGTCCAGTCACCAGTCCTGTAGGCCTCCTCCTTGGTCTGACGTAGCTGCTTGAGTTTAGGCGTGAACCAGGGTTTATTGTTGTTGTATGTGCAGAAGGTCTTGGTCTGCACACACATGTCCTCACAAAAACTGATGTATGATGTCACAGTGTCAGTGAGTTCATTTAGGTTAATGGCTGCATCTTCAAAAACACTCCAGTCTGTGCAGTCAAAGCAGGCTTGTAACTCCAGCTTTGATTCTTCAGTCCATTTCTTCACAGTCCTTACAACAGACTTGGAAGTTTTTAGTTTCTGTCTGTATGTTGGAATAAGATGGAGCAGACAGTGGTCAGAAAAACCCAGAGCTGCACGGGGGACGGCATGATAGGCGTTTCTTAAAACTGTGTAACAGTGGTCGAGTGTATTTGAGTCCCTGGTGAGACATTTAATATGCTGTCTGTGTTTAGGAAGCTCATTTGTGAGATTAGCTCTATTGAAATCACCCAGAATGATAAGCAGAGAGTCTGGATGTTTTTCCTCCACGTCTACTATCTGGTCAGCGAGGTGCTGCAGTGCCTCCATTGTACAAGCAGCAGGCGAGATATAAATTCCGACCAGAATAAACGAGGAGAACTCTCGCGGTGAATAAAAGGGTTTACAGTTTATGAACAATGACTCTAGGTTAGGGCTACAAAACTTCTTCAACACTGTGACATCAGTACACCAACCTACATTATCAGCGTAGTAATTTGAAAACTCATGTGGGAATTCACACAGGTGAGAAGCCATTTTCTTGTGAAATGTGGGCAGAGATTTACTCGAAGTAGTAATTTAAAACAACACAAGAATTCACACAAGTGAGAAGCTGTAGTCTTGTAAAATATGTGGGAAATGCTTCATTCAGTGTTTTGGTTTATCACATGAGAACTCACAGTTGAGGTGCTGTAGTCCAGTAACATCTGTACATTTTTATTTTCAGGATTAAGTTTCTTTTGTATGAATGAATTGTTCTTTAAATTTCTGAGGCTTGAATACAAATGTGCTGTTGCAATCCTGGAATTTCCCCATTGTGGGACTAATAAAGGCTTATCTTATCTTATGTAAATTTTGTATAAAACATTCATCAGATCATCTGCTTACTCAGAACTCAGAAAAGATTTATTGCCAAGTACATTAACAGGGACTGATAACATAGGAGGGATTTGACTTGACACAGAAAACGACCTGCATTTCCGGTGACGCGGCAGCATCTGAGAACGCGCCTGTCATCAGGTGGGTACAGGATGCATAGGGAGGAAAAGGATAACACAATAGGAAAGAGCAAAAAACCATTGATTGTCAGAATACTGGTCATATATGATCAATATTATGATTACAAGAAAAAAAGCCCTCAATGCACAGTTAGCAGACAAGAATGTACACAAGGACACAAAGAGAGCAGTGAGTGAGTGATCTTTTTCATCAGTTTTTGAGTCAGTGTGGGTGTAGTGTTGAGTGTAGGTGTTTGTATCAGTTAAGAACAACAAAGTCTCTTTGGCAGGAGATGTTTTGTCTTAGCTGCTGGCATTTGTCCTTGAGCCATGCAGCTGACTGTCCGTGGAGTCAATGCAGCTCAAATGTTTTGAAAAACAAAAAACTGCAGATAATCTGGAGGACTTGTGTGAGGGGGGTCAGATTAGTCGAATAGTACTGATCCCAGAGAAAGAAACTTTATATCCTCTTACAGATTCAGTACTTAATCCTTCAGTGCTGGACCCTTAGACCTCTAATCTTTAATGTGCTGGATGCATGGACATCATGAGCATTTTTGATGAGGGGGGCATTGTTGTCAGGGTCTGGAGTGTCCTCCCCACCATAAAAATTAAATGTAGTAGATACCATTTCCTCCATTTGTGTATTTTAGTAGCTCATTAATTGATTGAATATTTTAGTTTGAACATGTGAATAATCCATTAAAGTGGTAAACAACAAAAGTTCATTGTGAACTGATGAACAAAGGAAAAAAAGACACTGAAATACCTTTCATATGTACATACAGTAAATGTGTGCCTCTATTGTATAAAATTTTCTGTAAAATCAATAGGTTTTTTTGATCAAGAAATACTCCAATTGTCAAAGTCTTTTTATCTGTGGAATTAAGGATTTCTTCTCTGAGTTCTGTTCATGCTAATGATGTAGACCAGTTTGCTCTTAATCCATATTGACTGTCAGACAGTAGTTTGTATTGGTCAATAAACTTTTCTAATCCTTCACAGAAGAGTTTCTAGAATTTTTGACAACTGTCAGAAGAGCAGCTCATCACAGAAAAATCCCACCCCCTGACCATTGTGACCGTTCTGTGGGGAGTTTGCATGTTCTCCCCATGTCCGCATGGGTTTACCCCAGGTACTCCGGTTTCCTCCCACAGGCCAAAAACATACAAGTTAGGTTAATTGGAGACTCTAAAGTGGCCCTAGGTGTGAATGTGTGTGTGAATGGTGAAGGGATTGGTGCTGCACCGTGGCTGCCTCATCCATCCAGGTGGATGCGCTGTAATTTCCCTCTGAGATTAATACAGTATACCAAGAAAAGAGAGAAAACTGTGAAGTGTGGCTTGTCACCAGATTTATATAATGGAATGACTTTGGCATTGCGATGTAACAGTACACCTACAATCATGGTTCGGTACGTACCTTGGTTTTAAGGTCACGGTTTGTTTCATTTTTGGTACAGTAAGGAAACAAAATGCAAAACATAAAACTGCTTATCTTTTGTATAAGCGAGAACAGCTTTACTGACAAAAAAACTGCAAACTGCCAGCAGTAAATTCTCCAATAAAAAAATTCTCAAATAAAATTAAAATTATACAATAAATAAATTCTCTTTATAGGAAATGAACGATGCAGACAAGAGCAACAATAGAAGTTTGAACAGCCTATTATAAAAAGTTCCCACAGCTAAATAAAATGACCCATGAAACATGAGTTCAGGTTCAGGTTCCTTTATTTGTACCCGTAGGTAGATTTGATTTGCAGTCAGGTGACATCCATATTTACAAACCACAATTACATTCAACATGAACACAAACACAGGCACACATGAAGCTGACTATAAACATGATAAAAGTATTCAAGGCTCCACCAATCAGGACATAGGACAAAGAGATAAGAGAAAAACAAGGAGACAAGAGAGAAGGGTCATATTAGAAAGTTAAAGACTAGTCAAAGAGGTTAAAGACACAAAAGTCTAAAACCCAAAAAAAGATTTAGAACCCCAATAAAAAAACCTATAAAAATAAGTAAGTATAAAATCAAATTAATAAATAGGTAACTAAATTATGTGCAATATATTGTTACATCTTGTTCAACTCTTTAACAGCAGCAGGAACAAAGCTGTTTTTGTAGCGCTGGGTTTTACTTTTTGGGACAGCAAGCCTCCGTCTGGAGGGAAGAAGCTGAAGGTGGCAGTGCAAAGGGTGGGAGTCATCATTTAAAATGGAGGTAGCAATCCTCTGTACCTGTCTGGTGTACAGGGATGTCACGCTCAGCTGTGACTCACCAAGCAAGCGACTGGACCATCTAACTACCTGATCTAAGGATTTCCTCTGTTTCAGTTTTGTCTGATGAAACCATGACACTAAAGAAAAGGATAAAACAGATTCAATAAAAGCCCGATAAAACATTGTCATTATGGTTCGGTCAATTTGGAAGCGTGCAAGTTTCCTTCAAAGTTCAAATTACTATCAATAATCGTCCCAAGATATTTGTAGGATTGTACACATTCAGTGGTCTGGCCTTTAAGTACAGTGACTTTGTGCCTGGGAGTTTTCCTCCTAAAGTCAATAATCATATTGTGACATAGGCGAGGTTCACACAAAGAAGAGGAGCAGACAATTGTGACGAACAGGCTTTATTCACACACACACCCTGAGCACAGACAGGAGGGGAGGTCATTCTCCCAGACCTCCGTTTCAATCATGGTTATACAACACATGATACGTACATCTTGCCCTAATCCTGCCTATAAAGCACTGCTGGGTCATTATAATGCGGTTATAATGACACAGCAGTATAATAACTCAGTAATAACATTTAAACAAACACACAAAGTAACGTCCACTGTTGCAAAGCATGCTGGGGAGATCCCTGCCCCCCCCCCCTTAATACAGCCCCGATGTTACACTGCCCCCCCCCGGACTGGTTTCTGTCCCCAGAAAAATTAAAGTCCAATTCAAAAGTCCAATACGAACTCGTCCAGGTGTCGGGGCAGCCTTCGATGCCGACGACCAGCATGTACAGGCCCCCTAGTGTCCATCTGAGTCTCGGTCGGAGTATCTGGTCGGGATGAAAGCTCCGGTTCGACCACCAGCGGGGCGGATGGCTGATACGGGGCGAGACGGCCACAGTGGAGCACCACGACCTGGTCCCTTTTTTTTTTTTAGCCTCACCCTGTACACCACATCCGACAGTCTCTGCAGAACCACGCATGGTCCCGACCAGTGGCTCGCCAACTTCGGTGACTGTCCTCTCTTTCTCTCAGGGCAGAAAACTCAGACTCGATCTCCCGGTGCAAAGTCCCTCCCCTGGCAGTGGGAGTCATACGCTCGCTTCTGCCGACCCCCCGCCGCTGCCAGGGCCTCCCGAGCCAGTTCATGTACTGTGTGGAGATGTTCTTTTAAGCAAAACGAATAATCCAACCCGGGTTTTCCCTCCACCTCCGGCTCGGGGGGGGGGGGGGGTGAATACCAAATCCACCGGTGTGCGAGCTCGCGTCCAAATATGAGCGCTGCACCGAGTAGATTCCTGAGCTGCCGTCTGGTACGCCCACAAAACAAAAGGCAGATGCAGGTCCCAGTCTCGCTGTCGCTGGTCCACTAGGATAGCGAGCTGGGTGGTGAGGGTCCGGTTGAATCGTTCGACCAGGCCGTCGCTCTGTGGATATAGCGGGGTGGTCCGGGTCTTCCAGATGCCCAGACGCTTGCAGACCTCTCCGAAGACCTCCGCCTCAAAGTTCCAACCCTGGTCGCTGTGCAGCTCCTCCAGTGCGCCAAACCGACAGAACATTTCGTCCACCAGCTTTGATGCTGTCGTAGCGGTGCTCTGGTCTGGGACCGCGTACGCTTCTGGCCACTTAGTGAAATAATCCATTGCGACCAGCACGTAGCGGTTCCCCCGGTCCGTGGTCGGGAAAGGGCCCAGAATGTCCACTCCCACCCGCTCCATCAGTGCCCCCACCCGGTACTGCTGCAGTGGAGCGTGGGATCGCTGAGTTGGCCCTTTCTGAGCTGTGCAGGTGTCGCAGCGGTGGACGTGGAGCTCCACGTCTTGATGACAACTGGGCCAGTAGAACCAGGCTCGAAGGCGCTGCAGCGTCTTTGTCACCCCGAAGTGGCCCGCTCCTACTGCCCCATGAACCAGCTGGAGTATGTTGGGCCAGAGTCGACGAGGAACCAACAGCTGCCAGATGTGCCGCTGCCCAGCTGGAGTCTGCCACTGTTGATACACCACGCCCTCGTGGCAGCGGAGGTTGGCCCTCTGGGAGTACAGGGCCTTAGTCTCTGGGTCCAGCGCTGACACAACCTCCCAGGCGGGCCGCTGTCCTGCGTCCAGCCACTGCCGGACCCGAGAAATGACCGGGTCTCTGTCCTGCTCGCTCTGCAGCTGCTGCGTGCCAAGGACCTCTGTGACGTCATCGCTGGGGGAGGCTGCCTGATCACCCGAGGAGGGGCAGTGTGTCGCTGCATTATTTCTGCTCGCAGCGGTCCAGAGAGCAGCAGCCCATGGGACGGCTTGATCTCGATCTTCAGCCCGTTGGCAGTGACGACACTCCTCTGTCGCACAGGGGCGCCGAGACAGCGCGTCAGCGTTGGCATGGAGGCAGCCTGCCCGATGCACAATCTGAAAATTATA
Source organism: Pholidichthys leucotaenia (assembly GCA_020510985.1). Taxonomy (NCBI): domain Eukaryota; kingdom Metazoa; phylum Chordata; class Actinopteri; order Cichliformes; family Pholidichthyidae; genus Pholidichthys; species Pholidichthys leucotaenia. The sequence goes on from CM035841.1 coordinate 69,111,508, forward strand.
ATCCTGCAGTGCCTCCAGCCATCTCGCCAACTGTCCATCCGGCTCTTTGAAGTTCAATAACCAGGTCAGGGAAGTGTGATCCGTCCTGAGCTGGAACCTCCCCCCGTACACATACGGGCAGAAATGACGCAGTCCTTGATTGACAGCCAAAAGTCTTCTGCGAGTCACACAGTAATTCCTCTCGGCTCTGCTGAGAGTGCGGCTGAAAAAAGCAACTGGCTGTTCTCCCTGCTCTCCCTCCTGGGATAGCACCGGCCCGATGCCCTGGTTGCTGGCGTCCGTGTCCACGATGAAAGGGTGGTTCGGGTCAGGATACTGCAGGATGGGGGCTCTGATGAGCGCCGCGCGAAGCTGGGAGAAAGCAGCAGCACAGTTCTCACTCCACTGAAACGTGCGTCCTTTCTGCGTCAGCTGATGCAGCGGGTTGGCGATGGTGGAGAAGTTTTTCACAAACCTTCTATAATAGGAGGCTAATCCGAGAAAACTCCTCAGTTCTCCCACGTTCCGCGGCACTGGCCAGTCTCTCACCGCCGCCACTTTTTCTGGGTCAGTGGTGACTCCCGCTGCGCTGACGACGTGGCCCAGGAAAGTGGTCTCCCGCCGGAATAGGTGGCATTTTCTACGGTGTAACCGTAGCCCCAACTGTCGGATGGCGTCCAGTACCTTTCGGAGATTTGACAGGGCGCTGTCAAAATCAGCTGCGTGCACCAGTAGGTCGTCCAAGTAAACAACGCAGCGACTCCGGGGCACGTGAGCCAGCACTCGCTCCATCAAGCGCTCAAAGGTGTCCGGGGCATTGCAAAGTCCAAAAGGCATCACTTTAAACTGATACAGTCCCTGCCCAATGGAGAAGGCTGTTTTTTGGCGGGCCTCGGGTGACAGCTCTACCTGCCAATAGCCGCTGTGTAGATCCAGTGAGCTGAACCAGCTGGAGCCGGCGATGTGGTCCAGCATGTCATCGATGCGGGGCAGGGGGTAGGAATCCTTCCGGGTGATGTCATTCAGGCACCGGTAATCCACACAGAACCGCCACGACCCGTCCTTCTTCTTGACCAGCACCACCGGCGCCGCCCAGGGGCTGCTGGAGGGCTCAATAACGTCTGCCTCCAGCATTTCTCGCACTTTTTGTTCTGCTGCTGCCCGCCTTGAAAAGGGCAGCCGGCGTGGGCGGAGTCGAATCGGCCTGGTCTCACCGGTATTGATCTCATGCTGCACCAAACCGGTCCGGCTGCATTCCTCATCCTTCGCGGCGAAGACACCCATATAGCAGTCCAAAAGTTCCCGCAGCTGGCGTCTCTGTTCTGGGTCCAGCCCGCTGCAGCTCCACTGAAATAACTCCTCGACCGCATGCTGCGTCTCTGCTGACACGTTGACCCCTCCCCTTGCTGTCCTTGTGTGTGCTCTTGCTTTCTCTGCCCGCGCTGGTGGCGTCATCGTGTCCGGTCCTCGTGGTGGACTGCCTGGTCCGGTCCGTCCTGACGGTCCCTCGATCTTGCAGGCCCCTCTGTTCCTTCTCTGGGTTCTGCTGTGGAGCGTGATGGTCCGGTTTCCCAGTTGGAGGGACGGTCCGGCGGTGTCGATCTTGGCATTCCAGGCTGTGAGCAGGTCTAGTCCAATAATACAGGAGTCTTGGATGTCAGCCAGCCAGAACGGGTGTTTTATGTTCTGACCGGCCACCCCCACCATGAGGACTCTCCGCCCCCCCAGTCTGGCGCGCTCACCGGTAGCCGTGGTGACGCAGCGCTCGGTGGGTTCCCACCCCCGTGGGGCCGTCTTGTTCGTGCCCGGCAGCACACCGGGTCGGACCAAGGAGATTGTAGAGCCGGTGTCAATCAGGGCCCGGATCAACGTCTTCTCCAGGCTGCACTGTAGATACATCCCTGGCGAGTGTCCAATTCGGCCCACGCACGGTGACAGCTCATCAGTTTGTCATGGGGTGGGTGCAGGGCAGTACCGTGCGATGTGTCCTGGCTCTCCGCAGCGGGAACACCCTTCCATGCGCCGCCGCGGCTGTCTTCTCCGTGGACGCGCTGCTGTGGTCTGCCTTAACTCCTCTTCCTCCCCCTCGCTCTCAGCAGTGGCCTGGAAGGTTCTTTGTCTTGGCGTCGACGCTTCGATTGTGCGATTCATCAGCGGCTCCACCCGCTCTGCTTCTGCCACCGCAGTCTCCCAGTCGCTCGCGGCGTGGATCCGTTCGTGGCTCTGGAGCTGGCCGGGCGGAGACCTTGGATGAAGTTCCGGAGGGCGAGCTTCTCTACCACCTCCGGTGCGAAATCCGGGTAGCTGCACTGTGTTAGCAGCTGTATGTCCGCCGCGTAGGCTCCTAGGCTTTCCTGGCTGCTTCGACGGTGATGGATCAGCTGTTCCTAGGCGTGCTCAGCATCCGCCGTTCTCCCAAATTGCCTCCGGTGCGCTCCTTGTAGCGCTGGCCAGCTGCAGCGCTCCTCAGGCCGGAGATCAGAGAGCGTGCAGAGAGCCCTCCCTTCCAAGGCCAGCACGACTTGCACGGCGATTTCCTCTGGTGACCAGCCGTTCAGCACGGTGGTCAGTTTGACCTGGATCAGGTAGTCATCCAACGGGGTCTCGCCGTTGAAGCGGGGGATCTTGGCCCGCTGCCGGACGGATGGAACAGTCGCCTCCTGATCGATTGCCGCTCCTGATCGCCGTGGAATCGCCAGCCCGTCCTCCCCTGAAAAGGGCGGGAAGCGGGGCTGGTTTGCTCTGCTCTGCCCGCTCTGCCTTGAAAAAGGCAGAGGGCGGGGTGCGCTGGCCCCGTCAGGTCCGCTGCTTCGTTCGTCCCGGCGAGCGGTTCCGGGGGGGTAGTGTCTCGTCCCCGTCGTCCGTCGCCAGCTGAGCGATGAGTCGCTCCAACTGCTGGATCTCCATTCTGATCCTGGCTTCCATCTGCTCCATCCCACTCCTGGCACCAGTGTGACGTAGGCGAGGTTCACACAAAGAAGAGGAGGAGACAGTTGTGACGAACAGGCTTTATTCACACACATACTCTGAGCACAGACAGGAGGGGAGGTCATTCTCCCAGACCTCCGTTTCAATCATGGTCATACAACTCATGATACATCTTGCCCTAATCCTGCCTATAAAACACTGCTGGGTCATTATAACGCAGTTATAATGACACAGCAGTAGAATAACTCAGTAATAACATTTAAACAAACACACAAAATAACGTCCACTGTTGCAAAGCATGCTGGGAAGATCCCTGCCCCCCCCCCCCCCCCCCCCCCCCGCCAATACAGCCCCGACGTTACAATATCTTTAGTTTTTGTCGTATTCAGCTGCAGGTAGGAATCCTCACACCAGTGAACAAAATCATCAACTACTGGGCCGTGGCCACTCTCACCATCCTAGAGGAGACTGACAACAACTGAATCATCAGCATACTTTATAATGTGTTTGTTGTCATATCTGCTCCGACACATGTTTGTGTACAGGATGAAGAGTAGTGGTGACAACACACACCCCTGAGGAGATCCAGTAGAAGAACACTTTTGGTCAGACAATGTACCATTGACCCTAACTCTCTGTGCCCTTCCTGTTGGTTAAAAAATCCAGAATCCAACTCACCAGATTATTACTCAAATCAAACTGTTGCAGGAGCCTTTCAACTAAAATATGAGGTTGGATTGTATTAAAGGCGGAGGAAAAGTCCACAAATAAAAGCCTGGCGTGTGTCCCATTAAAATCCAGATGTTTAAAAAGCATATTAAACAGAGTGACAGTGGCATCCTCCACTCCTCTGTGAGGCCTATAGGCAAACTGCAAAGGATCCAATACATACTCAGTCTGCTTTAGGACCTCAAATCTGACCAGTTTTTCAAAAATTTTCATTAAAATTGAGGTCAAAGCAACTGGTCTAAAATCATTTACCGTTTTTGGACAGCTGGATTTTGGAACGGGGACAACCACAGCATCTTTCCAGATCTTAGGCACATGTTGTGTCTGTAAGGACTTATTGAAAATGTAGTGAAACACAGGACTCAGTTCATGTGCACAGGACTTTACCAAGCGCCCACATATATTATCAGGGCCCTGACTTTTGTTCACTTTTACAGCACAGAACTCCCTTTTAATATCCTGCACCTCAATATTAAAGTGCTGATTGTCTTTGAGTTTCTGTTTCAAATCTTGGATTTCTGTGCTAAAATCAAAAGAATCAAAATGACCATAAAACAATTAAGAGCATTAGCCAGCTCTGTGTCTGAATTAAAACCATCTAAAAACACAGGATTACTGCGCTCTGTGCTCTGAAGGCCTGCAATAGTTTTCATACTGGCCCAGGCTGAACCAAGCTTGTTTGTTGCCATCTTGCTTCCCAACTATGATTTATAATTCTGTTTTGCTCTTAAAATTTCAGCCTTCAGCTCTTTTGTGGCAACCTGCAGCTCAGAAACAACCCCCTGTTTAAAGGCAAGTGCTTTCCTCTGTAAGCAGGATTTAACTGATTTTGTAACCCATGGCTTGTTGTTGGGATATATTTTGACACGTTTACGTGGAACTATCATGTCTCTGCAGAAAGCCATGTATGAGCATGTCATGTCCACTAAAGAGTACAAATCTTCTCCACAGTCTAGCATGAGCACCTTCCAGTCTGTACAGTTAAAGCATTCCTGGAGGCAGTGCACCAAATCCTCTGTCCAAACGTTTATGTCCCTGGTCTTTGTCTTCTCTCTTTTGAGAGCAGTTTTATATGCGGGCAGCAAATGTACACAGTTGTGATCTGAGGATCCTAAAAGAGGAAGGGGAAGAGATTTATAGGCCCTCTCTATAGATCCATAGCACAGGTCCAATGTCTTTTTTTGCCTGGTTGGGCAGGAGACATTACTGATAAAAGTTTTTAAGTGTCTTCTTTAGAGACACATGGTTTAAATCCCCAAGCATGAAATTTGGAGCCTCTGGGGAAATCAACTGCAACCGCTGTACCACTTCAAAGACGGTGCTGGAGGCGGAGGCAGCATCTGCCCTTGGGTGAATGTACACAGTCGTTATGAAAAGTTGGGGGAACTCGCGGGGCAGATAAAAAGGGCATAGTAACACGGACAGCAGCTCCACATCAGACGTACAGATGCACTCTCTGACCGTGACAGATGTACAGTACTGTTTATTAATATATACACATACGCCACCCCCCTGATGTTTCCCCATTACCTCTTCCTGCCGATCCAAGCGAAATGGGGCTCCAAAGCCGTCAATACACAGGTCCGGGTCTCGGTCATGCACCGTAAGCCATGTCTCTGTGTGAGCCATGACACAGCAGTTCTTGAAATCCTTCTGATATCGGACACTTCCTTGAATTTCATCCACTTTATTTCTCAGGGATTGTACGTTCCCCATAATAATGGAAGGAAGAGGAATACAGTTAAGCTGATGCCTCCTCAGGCTTAATCTTACGCCGCCATGCTTTCCGCGTTTCCTCCTCTTGTCTCTGTTTTCATTGCTGTGTCCATGAAAATCTCTTAAAATAAAGTCCAGTAGTTGCGGCACAGACTCAAACACAGATGCTGCATTATCCATGTTTAAATGCAGTAACATGTCTCTGGAATATTGTATTCTTCCCAGCGAGATCGCGATCGTGCTTACCTCCAAGACAAAGAGCCAGTAGGAAAGAAACCACAGTGCTAAAACAAGAAGGAAATCCATACTGATTGTCAGAAAATTGTTTATCATGCATGTTCAATCATTTATCATTTTATAATTACTAACATCATTATCATTATCATTGCATAACCATCTTATATGATTAAAATGTATACTGCATGCATCTTCTATGAGTTTATAGCATACTATATTGTTTTCTCTGTAATAAGTGGACCCATTGAGTGTCCTTCATTAAGATGTGCTTAGAAATCAAAGTGTCTCTCCAGACCAGACTATGTATATGATAAGGTGTCTGGGAGTGAGGGAGAATTAATCTTGTTTTCCTATGAAATGCTGTGACTGTGATTAACTTGGAGTCTGGGGCACACCTGCAAGGCCATGTTTTCAGTCCAGGCCAGTGTTTCATATACTCATATTATGACTGAATTGTATCCAGTAGATGTTTTGTGTGACTGACTATGTATAAATACTTCCTGATTGTTTTTGATGGCCAGTGCTGCATTTTCTGTTAAAAGTATGGCACTCCTTGCAAGTAAAGAGCTCATATGAGGAATATACTTGTGTCATGAATCTTATTTGAGGTAACGAACCAACATACGATCACTCTAAAGTTTCAAGATTCTGACATACTTGGTGCCGGTGACCCGGATGGGCAATATCTGGACGACGGATAGAGGCGACGCGCTCTCCAGGTTGGAAATCCATGCGCATGGTCTGACTGCATACAGTCAGTATTGGACTCCCCATTGAGGAAATCTGGATTGTGTGGAACTCTAGACGTCGTCTAGTGAAGCCCATCCTCCTCAATTAAAAGAAAGAAAAGTAAGTGACGTCTTTTTTATTATTTACTATATGTGCGTTTAGAAGATTCTCTAAAATCGAGCCTTGAGTGAGTAATGTTAAACATGTTACAAGAATCTCCAAATCCAACTACGAGTGACTAACGCGAAAAATAAATAAAGGTAAATAAAGTGCGCGGAAGTAGTTGCAACAAGGTAAAAGGTTTGGGTTGAAATCCCCGGTCAGGGACAAAAATAAGTTTTTGGGTTGAGATCCCTGAGTTTTGGAACTAAAAATAGAATATCAGGTCACGGTTATGCTGTAATGGTAGTGTGACGGCGTTTCACACTTTTCCTGGTAAAGCATCTTAATTCCTGTGGAATTACCAAGGGGTTTAAAAAATAATAAAAACAGCAGACAGCGCATTACAATGACCGGTTAAAAGATAGAGAACAGATAAAGGATCCTGAAAAATATCTGAGCAAATGGGAAAAAGACTATTCTTTCAAACCCACACTGGATGTGGATGAATGCGCAGCCTTGGTGTGGACAGTAAAGCTTACAACTAAAACAAAGATAAAAACAATAAGATAAATATCAAAACCAACCGAGCATTTAACCATTATTAAATGAAAAAGATAATCCTCCCCCAGCTTAACAATGCTGTGATCCTAAGGAGGGTCCATACAGCAAATTATTAAAAGAAGCCCAAGAGGTTGGGAGAAGGAGGAAGTAAATAAAATCATAATAATAACTTTACTCTATGTTATAAGATATTGATACTAGACTATAAGATCTAAAGACGGTCGGGTTAAGTGGCAACAGAACCGGATAACGCTAAAACGGACAATGAGAAACAGTTATTTTATTTTTGTGTGTGTGTGAGCCTTAGAGGCAGCTGCAGCTTAGATTGTTTTTGTTTCTATAAATGGCTCCAGTGTGAGGAAAAGGGATGAGAGTTCTGAGTTCTCTGCGAAGGCAGAGGGAGCAGGTTTTTAAACTGTTTGTAATTTTGGTATAAAAGGATTGATTGTCTAATTGTTATCCTTCTGAGAAATGTTTGAAATTATAGGTATCTGAAAATAGTGGCCTTGAGCAGAAGGAGTTGGCTAGTTTTGTGTTATGGCAGAGTGTGGAGAGAATGGAAGGAGCTGCGTCGACCTTGTGGAAATAAAAACAATCCTCTGTATATGTGTGGTTGATCTGTGTGGAAAAAGTGGTCTAAATATGCGTATTTTTACAAGGTTTGGGATTTTTATCTTTTCAGTCTAACTTTGTGGGGTCTTGATTAATGTTGCGTACGTGATAAACTGTTACATATTTTTAAAAGCAATTTTGACGCATTACTGACCTTTTTTTTTCCTTTGACTGAAACATGACAGTGCAGGACTGACGTGTAACACATATGATCTTCCAGGGGCTATGGATTATCAGACAAAGATCTTGGAGAAAGGATCCTTGTTGATAAACATTTTTTGAAGCCAAGTATGACTTTGTATGACATTGTAGATAACATAAGGTATACTGATTCAAATGACTTCGACTTTACAAATGTAATGTTTATATGATTTTATATTGATATTACTCACCACAAATGGTGTGGTAACATCATATTTCAGAAATGTGACAGTAAGGAGGAATGTGTTTTTCCTGATTCGGCAGTGGCCAAGCTGGGTCAGGGTAAACTACATTCACCCCATGATTTACCAAGGAATATACAGTATAAAAATCATTTTGTATATTCCTGGTAAAAAATTTAAATCAAATTCTAATTAGGCAAAAGGTCCACCTTTCCGTTGACTGAAAGAGTGTGATACAATCTTTATTCATTTATTCAAATTCAACCCATCTGTGTTCAACTGGACAAACTGATCTTATTCATCAATGCTGAAGCATATCAACTTTTTAACTGTTGACCAGTATCACTTAATCTTATCCTACACTTTATTACATGTATAGTTTATTTCTCTTATCTTATCATGTTTAATGTTGCAGCATTGTACCGAGACAAATTCCTAGTTTGTGTACTACATGAACAATGGCAATAAACCTGATTCTGATTCTGATTCTGATATCAAAAATGCACAGATAGTTATTTGTTTCTCTTAAATGGAATCTGTGAATTAGTTCAAGAAAAGTCACAAAAAAAAAAGCTATGATTATTGAACTCTTATTTTTGAAGGAATTGGGCTACCCACACTTTTTATCAAGCAAATACCCTGTAACTTTGTTGCATGTGCGTCTTCATGTATCAAAGCAGGGGGTATCAAAGAAATTAATTAGCAAATAATTAGTAACCCTCAGAAAAATAGATAATGCATACAAATTATCAATAAATGAATAAATAAATGAATTCAATTCAACTTTATTTTCATAACACCTCATTGCACTTTGAGCTATAGGGGGAACCCCCATACTTGCACCTCCCATAGTTGCACCCCCATACTTGCAGAACTGACAGCCTAGCTACAGTGCTGAGAAAAGAAGAAAGAAAAAACTGAGATTACCTTTGTTTTCTTCTATTAATGACTTATTAATAAGTCATTAATAGACTTCATTAATAGACCTTATTTTATCTTTTCTAAAAAAAAAATAAAATAAGGAAATTCTTCAAGTTAAATAGATTTAAATAGATTTCATCTAAATAAATGAAGTGTCATTTTCTCTAAGGAGGAGGGAAAATGAAGAAAAATTGCTACAGCATATGACATTTTGAGGAGAGAGGAAAAAAACGTTACACCAGCCTCCAATTTAGAATTGAGGACTGAACTTAAAGAGCTTATTGATGCTTATGTGTGTTAGCTTTGCTAAATTAGGACAGGACTTTTATTTTATTTCATTCTCTATTTTTCTGTAGTACCCAGGATAAACACATTGCTGCAATTATAACTCAAATACATGCTGAGCAATACAGACCACTGTCTTATTATTTATGGGATAATAGCAAGATCAGGCCCTCTATTATCCTTATAACGCATGCTGCCTGCATACCGCTACCTTGAACCTGCGGGGTTTGTCACCTCCACAGGAAAACCAGTAAACCTTGGCTGATATCGCTGCTCATTATACTGCTATTGATTTTTTAAAAACCGTCTGTTTCTTAATAATGTTGATGTTTTAAAAGACTGTTAAAATAATTTGGACCTCCCTCCTGTTACATGTGGCTTGCCTGATGGAAAAATTGTTTTGCCACCCATGTTATACAAATGGGCTGCCCTGGTGGCACATGAACTATTCATGTGCCAACAGGAGGGAATGATGAGGATGTTGGGAAAACTGTCCTAATATTTTGAAAGAAGTAACAAAAGCATGCCAAAAGTGCATCATTTGTTTATAAAATAATGCTCAAGGAGGAATGAGAAGCTACGATATTGCTTGGTGTTGATTGACACCCTCACAAGGTGGACAGAAATTCACCCCACATCCTCAGCAAATGCAGCACATGAATCACGTTTTTCCCGCCGTTGGGGTTCCAGAACTGATTTATGCAGATAATGGAACTCAGTTTACGGCACAAACAGTTCAAGACTTAAATCAAGCTGTAAGAAGTAAGATCAAATTTCATAGTGCCTACCACCCACAAAGTACAGGTTTTGTGAAAAGAAAAATGGTACAATCAAACTAATGATTAACCCTATACCATCCTTATGTATTGCCTGACCTCTCACCACTAATCACGTCTAACAAATACATCTCAGAGCACATTGATTCTGTCAAGAGCTCTCTCTACTCCACAGAAAGAAAGCGGATAACTTTATAAAGAACCACCACCGACAACACTGGACACTCCCACCCCCACTGCCATACATATTGCTGAACGACCATCTTGGATTCACCTTTCACACGTTAAGAGACTGCGGGTGCCTGTAAGTGAACTAACTTGTTTCCCTGAGTAAGTCCAGTTACAAAGGGGGCTTTGTCCTTCTAAGGACAGAGCCGTCTCAACCCTGGTGAAGATAGGGGCCCAGATGGGTACTCTCTCAGGTGGAGGCATGGCACCAAAGGTACTGATGACTCTGTGTTCCATACTTTTCATGACTGTGGGGTGGGGGACCATTTCTGATTCCAGGACGAGGAGCCCGCAAAACATGGACCGCAAGACATGGACAATGGACAATGGACAATACGTGGACTATACGCACAACCTGTGGTACCAAACAATGGTGGTTTCGGTGAGAGGACTGGGAATCAACACTTCCTGCTATGTGTGTTCATTGCTACCCCATTCACACAAGACTGCAATCCCCATGATGTGCCGCTGAGCGAAGAGGAGACAGCTGGAGTGACAATAGCGATGACCTCACGTCTTAATCTGCTAAATTCAAGTAATGGTGTTAGACATTGGTTGGTAAGAAATTTGTCTGAAGGGTATTTTAATAAATTGAATGTCACTGTTACTGATTACACTGGGTCTAAGTTAAGAATATTCAACACTATTGGAATTGGGAAGTCTTTGCTTGCTGTTAAAAAGTCTTTGATGAAGGTAAATCCTACACTGTTTACTTCACCAATCTGTTTTAATAAAGCTTGTAATGAAAATAATTTCAGTCTAGGTTTTTCACCAAGGTGTAATGATGTGAAGACGGCAACCTGTGGAGTAAAATACCATGATTCTGTTTGTAGAAATGCATTTCACTTTCCCTATATTGCTACTGGAAATTTTACCTTAAAGAGCAAAAATTATACTTTTAACTGTAGCAATAATCCTACTGTTTTTTGGCCAAATGATGATGGGTATGGATGTTTAGGGTCTAATGTTTACTCATTACTTCCTCCAGGGTGGTGTGGCAAATGCTACATGGCTATTTTGATCCCACACATTAGCATAAGTTCAAATCTCACACATAAAATGAAGACATCATACTCCCATTATTATCATCCTGATCAAACTGAAATTCACACCAGGGCACAGAGAAGTACAACCCCAGACATGCAACAATTAATAGGTAGGCTGTCTGGGAAACAGAGGATTGGTGATTTCAAAATTGTAATGAGTACTCTTTTTCCAATGTATGGCAGTTATCTGGCTACATATCACATAAATGCATGAGCATGGACAGTGGAAAATCTAACTGTGATAAAAAATGATAAAACAGGAGGGAAATGTCAGAAAATTGTTTATCATGCATGTTCAATCATTTATCATTTTATAATTACTAACATCATTATCATTGCATAACCATCTTATATGATTAAAATGTATACTGCATGCATCTTCTATGAGTTTATAGCATACTATATTGTTTTCTCTGTAATAAGTGGACCCATTGAGTGTCCTTCATTAAGATGTGCTTAGAAGTCAAAGTGTCTCTCCAGACCAGACTATGTATATGATAAGGTGTCTGGGAGTGAGGGAGAATTAATCTTGTTTTCCTATGAAATGCTGTGACTATGATTAACTTGGAGTCTGGGGCACACCTGCAAGGCCATGTTTTCAGTCCAGGCCAGTGTTTCATATACTCATATTATGACTGAATTGTATCCAGTAGATGTTTTGTGTGACTGACTATGTATAAATACTTCCTGATTGTTTTTGATGGTCAGTGCTGCATTTTCTGTTAAAAGTATGGCACTCCTTGCAAGTAAAGAGCTCATATGAGGAATATACTTGTGTCATGAATCTTATTTGAGGTAACGAACCAACATACGATCACTCTAAAGTTTCAAGATTCTGACACTGATGGAACCAGGGAGCTCTTCGTTATATAGTCCACAAACATTCAAGGACAAAAACGGCACAGAGAATCACATTAAAACACATTAAAGTGCATAAAAACAGAGACACAGACGTCAAACTTTTTTCACCCGCTGCCGGTCGCTGCGTGCGCATGCGCCCTCTATGAGTTGGAACCTTGAACGTAACAGCTTCATCAAAAGTGTTTGTAGCAACACAATTAAATAACAGATATTAAAGTTCGGTCTTTAAACCCAAAAACTAAAGAAATAAAACTAAAATATCAGCTTCTACTGCACCATACAGGGCTGTTGTAACTCTGTAACTCTACTGTTAAAAACGAACTGCAGTAATAGTATTCAACTCCATGAAAGGCAAAAAGCAAGGTTTCAAACAGGATGGACCAGTTTATTTTCTGAGTCTAGAAGTTTAAAAGTCTGATGACACATTTTTGACTTCCTCTAATTTTTCAACACATTATACAATATGACAAAATAGGTTGGTCTGTGCAGTTCTAAGTCAAACAGGCTTTTTTTCACGCGAATATCCGACGTTTTCATGAGCGCCACGTCACCAATTACGTCAGTGGCTGGAAAACCCCGCTGCCATGTAGTCACGTCATTGACAGAACACAGCGCTTGGCTGCCCATTGTACACACAGGATGGAAGCGATGAAAACATCAATGATGGTTTCAGCACATGTAGTCTGGAATTGATTTGTGTTGTCCAATCTTCAGACGATTATAGTTCCAAAGAATGGGATGATAATGAAGAATCTGGGGGCATCAGACCGTATAGGTTTGAGCCGTGCCAAGCCAGTCACACTCAGAGAGTGACGGTGGTGAGGCACACATACCCGCAGCAGCAGCGACAAACACTTGGCAGGGGAACACCAGTGTTATTCTTTTGTTACAGATATTGCAACATATTATTTGTTCATAAACATTATTTATTTAAACCTGATTTTTCAATCAAATCATAGCAGTGTATTCTCTGTGGCTCAGGCATCGGGTTTATTATGGATTATATTTTGAGTTCTTGTTATTTTTGTTTTGTACATGTGTTTTATGTGCATTTTGAGCCACTTTCAGGTGGGCACTGTCCAAGATTCGCCAGTCCGAACACACGCGCCCTCTCTCTTTGACAGTCAGCTGTTCATGGTTTGTGTGCATCATCTGCTGTGTTGTCAGCCAGCCAATATTGCCAACACTATCATGACGTGTTGGCCGCTCCACACAGCTATGGTTCTGTTGCGCCCCTTGAAGCAATGTCGGACCTGGGGCGCAACTGTGGTTAACAGGTCGCCTCTCCATGTTTGCTGGGCGATGTCGGCCCCGAACGCCAGCTGTGGGTGTTTCTGCTTATTTTTGTGGGTCTTCACCTTTTTGGGAACTGTTGTCATCATTCTTATGTTCAATACATGTGCTGTGTTGAATTCTGTGCGTAAATCCATTCATCATGACCCTCCGTGCGCTCTTACGCAGGGCAGGGAGAGGGAGGATGAAATAACGAGGATTTGCGTGCAGGGTTCATCACAGCACATTTAATACAGAAAGACAGACAGTTCCCTGAAAGGTGAAGACATACAAGAAACACAGACGCACTTGCTGATGGCGTTCGGGGGCTGGCATCGCCCAGCGAACGAATGAGAGGAGATGTGTTTGCCACAGGTGCGCCCCAGAGCCGACATCGCTTCAAGGACGCACAAGAGCCATGGCGAACATGGAGTGACTAGCGCGTCATGAGAGTGCTGAAAATACTGGCAGACAAACAGCACAGATGACAATACTATGGAACATTAATGCTTGACAGGCAACTTCCAGCCGCGAAGTACATGCACTGCTGCTGGTGATGGTGTGATGAGAAGCACCTGGACAAGGACCGGGAAACATGATCATCGGGAGTTTGAATCAGCTGATGATAATGAAAGAGTCGACGTGCCCGGACCGGCGAGATGTCAGCATGGGATCACAGAAAGTAGGTCAAAGCTGCCCATAAATCCATTAATCCTTCCCCTCCTCTGCTCCTCCTGCATAAAAGCACATGAGGAGTGCATGAGGAGACTTGATAACAGTTGGAGCTGAAGCGTGTGATGTGGTCTTTCACGGTTTGCTGTTTATCTAAGCCTGCGACACAACGTGAAGGCACAGCCATAAAATTAAAACAAGAAACCAGAGAAACTGTGAGCTACAAAGCTGCTGTCATTCCAGTCAACAACACTGGAGTCCATTCTCCCGCTTACGTCATGGGGGTGCCGCCCTTAATTCAGTGGGCGGCACCACAGTCCAGTCAGCAGCTGCTGTTTTTTGACGATAACTAGTTTATGCAGGCGTGGTTGTAAATATTATATTGATCATTGACAATGACTTTTGGGTTTACACAACATCCTAAAACATGTCAAAATCGTGTCATCAGCCCTTTAAAAGTTTAATAGTTAGGCATAAGATGAAAATTAAAAACTTTTTTCCATCCAAAATAACAGTTTACAAATGCTTTAAGTTCCAGTAGAGGAATGTGAGTCTTCACTACACATAGTGGTGTGAAAAAGTGTTTGTCCCCTTCCTGATTTCTCCTTTTATTTTGTATGTTTGTCACACTTAAATGTTTCAGATCATCAAACAAATATAAATATTAGAAAAAGACAACACAAGTAAACACAAAATGCAGTTTTTAAATGAAGGTTTTTATTAATAAGGGTAAAAAAAAATCCAAATCTAGATGGCCCAGTGTGGAAAAGGGATCTCCCCCCCCCCCCCATTAAAACTTAAATTAACTGTGGTTAATCACATCTTTGAAAGATTGAGTTCAATTTCTCTTGCCACACCCAGGCCTGATTACTGCCACACCTATTCTCAAGCAAGAAATCACTTTAATAGGACCAGCCTGACACAGTGAAGTTGACCAAAAGATCCTCAAAAGCTAGACATCATACTGCTCTCCAAAGAAATTCAGGAACAAATGAGAAACAAAGTAATTGAGATCTATCAACCTGGAAAAGGTTATAAAGCCATTTCTAAAGCTTTGGGACTCCAGTGAACCACAGTGAGAACCATTATCCACAAATGTTGAGAACATGGAACAGTGGTGAACCTTCCCAGGAGTGGCCGGCCAACAAAAATTATCCCAAGAGCGCAGCGACGACTCATCCAATTGGTCACAAAAGACGCCACAACAGCATCCAAAGAACTGCAGGCCTCGCTTGCCTCAGTTAAGGTCAGTGCTCATGACTCCACCATAAGAAAGAGACTGGGCAAAAATGGCCTGCATGGCAGAGTTCTAAGACAAAAACCAGTGCTGAGCAAAAAGGACATAAAGGCTCGTTTCAGTTTTGCCAGAAAACATCTTGATGAGCCCCAAGACTTTTGGGAACATACTCTGTGGACTGACGAGACAAAAGTTGGAACTTTTTGGAAGGTGTGTGTCCCATTACATCCAGCGTAAAAGTAACACAGCATTTCAGAAAAGGAACATCATACCAACAGTAAAATATGGTGGTGGAAGTGTGATGGTCTGGGGCTGTTTTGCTGCTTCAGGACCTGGAAGACTTGCTGTGGTAAATGGAACTATGAATTCTGCTGTCTACCAAAAAATCCTGAAGGAGAATGTCCGGCCATCTGTTCGTGACCTCAAGCTGAAGTGCACTTGGGTTATGCAGCAGGACAATGATCCAAAACACACCAGCAAGTTCACCTCCGAATGGCTTAAGAAAAACAAAATAAAGACTTTGGAGTGGCCTCGTGAAAGTCCTGACTTGAATTCAATTGAGATGCTGTGGCATTTCCTTAAAAAGGTGATTCATGCTTGAAAACCCTCCAGTATTTTTTTTTTTTTGGATTTTGTGTACTTTATTGATCCCCAGAGGGGAAATTGAGGGCATCCACCTGGATGGATGAAGCAGCCACGGTATGGCGCTATCCCTTAACCATTCACACACACATTCACACCTAGGGCCACTTTAGAGTCTCCAATTAACCTAACCTGCATGTTTTTGGCCTGTGGGAGGAAACCGGAGAAATCCCGGAGTAAACCCATGCAGATACGGGGAGAACATGCAAACTCCACACAGATCACTGTTGGTCAGGGGCTGGGATCGAACCAGGGATCCCATGGCCAAGGGTGAGTTGCTGTGCTGGTGCAGTGCTAACCACTGTGCCACTGCACCGCCCAAATATGCCCAATATGGCTGAATTACAACAATTCTGCAAAGATGAATGGTCCAAAATTCCTCCACAGCACTGTAAAAGACTGATTGCCAGTTACTGCAAACGTTTGATTGCAGTTGTTGCTACTAAGGGTGGCCCAGCCAGTTATTGGGTTTAGGGGGCAATCACTTTTCACACAGGGCCATGTAGGTTTTTTTTTTTTTAACCCTTAATAATAAACACCATATAAAAACTGCATTTTGTGTTTACTTGTGTTATCTTAGTCTTATATTTAAATTTGTTTGATGATCTGAAGCATTTAAATGTGACACACTTTTTCACACCACTGTACAGTGAAGTATTTAAGCTGTTTTATTTTGTTTGTCATGATGATGATTCTTTTTTAAATTAAATTACAAATCATGGTATTCTAATTTACTGAGATGCATTAATATTCAGAATGAAGGCTTATTACCGTGACAGTAATAGAGAAGATGAAAAAGAGTTAGCAACTCATGCTATTCACTCATATACTAGCAGTTAACAGGTTACCAGCAGAAGTCAAACAGCTCAGTTGTCAGCAAACATCATTCAAGAGAGATTATTGTCCAACTGGTAATGTTAGCACATGCTAACATTGTAATCAGTTTTCTAAAGCTTAGACAGTTGCTCATTGAAAATAAGAAGCACTAACTTTACTCGCTAAAAACTCACTAAGCTTACCAGTGTTGTGTTTAGAAGTTGCCCAATTTCAGTCACTCTTCACTGGGGTGGATCGTTGCACAAGTCTGCTGACAGGCAGCTGGAGAGAAACGAAGAGGAGGAGGGGGCGTGAAATGACGGTTACACTTTCTGTCCGTCACTTAATATAGTCCGTGTCGTAAATCGATACGCAACTGAACCTTACCGAAAAATCTGAATACAAGTACCGTTACACCCCTACCTTTGCAATTTTAATTTTGCTAGGAAATTGTTCCGTTTGATAGATAGATAGATACTTTATTTCGAACAAAAAAGTATAACAAAAACAAAACAAATGACAAATACAATAAAGTAACAGTATACAGTGTTCGAAAGGGAGAAGGAAGAAGTGAACACTTATTAATTCCATTTCCTCTTTTCCATAAATACACCCATGTGAATTATATACAAATTACCACATTTAAGACCCCAAGTAAACAGTTAACTGTATTTTGTACATATCAGCATTAACACCCATCCATCCTAGCATACATTGATGTCCATACATCAAAACCAGCCTCAAACAACACAGATATACACAGTGCTGTCCCACCCACCATTCCATAGTGTCCCATAGTGTCCCAGAGTGAGCATAGTGAATCATACATATAAATACTACCCTTCTAACATATATCCTTTCAGCAAATAATGTTTGTACCTCTTTTTGAATTGATTTCCGTTTGTACATAGTTTCAGTTCCGGCTCCAGACTGTTCCACAAATCCACCCCACAGACAGATATGCACATACTTTTCTTGGTTGTTCGTATCTTGGGTTTTGTAAAGTTTATGTCTCCTCTCAAATTATGATCATTGTCTCTTTTTTTAAATATTTTTTGTATATTAGTTGGGAGTTGATTATTAATTGCCCTGTACATGACTTGTGCTGTCTTAAATTTAACTAAATCGATGAACTTTATGACATGTGACTTTAAAAACAACGAATTGGTATGATCTCTATGTATTGATATGTGAAGTTTATATGGAGTCACCACTACAGGGCAGTATGACCCCGGCCATGACCTGACTATAAAAGGAGATGTACATGTGCCACTATGTGGTTAGTTGTTGGTTGCAGTTGAAGTGACAAGTAAAAGTCCTAACTGACACCCGGTGTGTGTGCGCCTCGTCATTACATGTTCCAGGAGAACATTACATGGTACCAGGAGTAAATTACATGATACCAGGATATAAAACTACGAACCGACGGTGAAGATGAACGCTCTTCGACAGCCGGACGAGTTAAAGTTGACCGGTAACGTCAACGAGAACTGGAAAGTATTCAAACAGAGTTTTGAACTTTATTCGCTTGCTATCGGTCTCCGTGACAAGGAGAGGAAAATAGCATTACTGCTGACAGTAGCAGGGCGAGCGGCGCTAAATGTGTTCAACACATTCATCTTCACGGAAGAAGAAAAAGGCAACTTCGACGCCGTGATGAAGAAATTTGACGATTATTGCACACCGAGAAAGAATGAAACGTACGAGAGGTATGTGTTCAGAAAAAGACTTCAGAAAGAGTCAGAGTCCATCGAGCTGTATGTCACAGACCTACGGTTGAAATGTCAGTCATGCAACTTTGGAACATTGAGTGAGTCAATGATACGGGACCAAATTGTAATTGGGGTCCAAGACAACAAATTGCGGATGCAATTATTCAAAGAGACTAACTTAACGCTGGAGAAAGCGATACAGATTTGCCAAGCGTCTGAGAGTACAAAGGCACAATTAAAGACTTTTAGCAGCAAGGAAATAGAGACTGCTGAGGTCGATGCAGTGCAGCGCGCGAAGCCGAAAGGAACGTTGCATGCAAGAAAAAGGGAGGCAAACCCAGAGCGCGCGCGCGGGAACTGTGAGCGGTGTGGAAGGCAACATGCGCCGAAGCAGTGTCCAGCATTCGGGAAGGAATGTCGCAAGTGTGGCGGAAAAAATCACTTCGCAAAGACCTGCTTCTCGAAGAAGAGGGTGCAACTCGTGGAGAAAAAGAGCGACAGCGAAGAGGATCAGTTTTACGTGGACGCCATCGAGGGAGAGACGAGCGCTGACGAATGGATAGTGTGCCTGGAGATGAATGGCACGGACATGTCACTGAAGCTCGACACAGGTGCGCAGGTAAACATCCTGCCAATGAAAGATTTTAAAAGACTGAAAAACAAACCGAAAATAAGAGATAAAAAGATTAATCTGAGAACATATGACGATAAGCCAATACCCACTAAGGGAATGTGCAGGGTTACACTGTCAAACAAAGATAAGACAGTGAATGCATTGTTTGTACTTGTTGATGGAAATAGACAAGCAATTTTGGGTTTAAAAACATGCGATCAGCTAGGTCTGATCAAGAGGGTGAATGTCATTGATACAGACAAGGTGACAGCACGAGAAAATACAGAGGCTACAACAAGTAGGCACAAACACACTGACTGGGTGAAAGAATACAAAGAGGTGTTCAAAGGAATAGGCCGCCTACCAGGCAAACAAAAAATTAGGCTGAAAGAGAATGCAGAGCCAGTCATACATCCAGCAAGAAAAGTGCCAATAGCTCTTAAAAAGAGGCTGAGAGAAACACTAGACTCACTGATAGCAGACGGAGTGGTCAGAAAAATAGAAGAACCAACTGAATGGGTTAACTCCCTAGTTATAGTGGAGAAGCCAAATGGAGATTTGAGATTGTGCATAGATCCGAAAGATCTAAATAAAGTAATACAGCGGGAGCATTACAGGCTACCAACAAAATCTGACATAACCAGCACAATGAGTGGAGCAAGCTACTTCACAAAATTAGATGCCAAATCTGGGTTTTACCAAATAGTGCTCGATGAGGAAAGCGCTAAATTGTGCACATTTAATACGCCATTCGGAAGGCATTGCTTTCTACGAATGCCGTTCGGGATTAGCTCAGCCCCTGAAATTTTCCATAGAACTGTGCAGCAATTGTTT
This sequence comes from Pholidichthys leucotaenia, assembly GCA_020510985.1. Classification (NCBI taxonomy): domain Eukaryota; kingdom Metazoa; phylum Chordata; class Actinopteri; order Cichliformes; family Pholidichthyidae; genus Pholidichthys; species Pholidichthys leucotaenia. Next base: position 69,131,399 of record CM035841.1, read on the forward strand.
GACGGAATAGAAGGGGTGGGAGTTTTTCTTGATGATGTGGTAGTCTGGGGAAAAACAAAAGAGGAGCACGACGAAAGGTTGGCAAGAGTTCTCACACAGGCGCAAAAGTCAGGTATGAAACTGAATAAGAGTAAGTGCCAATTCGGGGTACGGGAGATTACATACCTGGGAGAGAAATTATCTGGGGCAGGCGTGCAACCAGATCCGGAAAAAGTGCGGGCCATAGCAGAGCTGCCAGTACCGCAGGACAAAATTGACTTGCAAAGAGCCTTAGGGCTAGTCAGTTACATGGGAAAATTTATCCCAAATTTATCAGCTAACACAATAGCTCTTAGAAGCTTGTTAGAGACCAATACAATGTGGCAGTGGATGGCAGAGCATGCCAGAGAATGGGAGTGGCTCAAAAGCAGTCTAATACAGGAGCCAGTGTTAAAATTCTATGATCAGGACAAACTGCTAAAAGTGTCCACAGATGCGTCCAAAGCCGGCCTAGGAGCTGTGCTATTGCAAAAACATGACACAGAGTGGTATCCAGTCGCATACGCATCACGCACCATGACAAGCGCAGAAAAAAATTACGCGCAAATAGAGAAAGAGACTCTAGGTGCAGTGTTTGGATGTGAGAAGTTTCATGAATATGTGTATGGAAGGTCAGTAATACTAGAAACAGACCACAAACCACTGATTGCGATCTCACAGAAGCCACTGGGTGACGCACCACCGCGCATCCAGCGTCTAATGTTAAGATTACAGAAATATGACTTGAAATTTGAGTTTACACCAGGCAAGCAACTAATTGTAGCCGATGCGCTGAGTAGGGCTAGCTTGAGCAACACCAGCAGCACAACAGAGGAAGCTGTGCAAATACATGTAGACTCTATTAAGGCACACATGCCAGTGTCAGATGCAAAATGGACGAAGATAGTGAAAGAAACACAAAAAGATGAGAAACTAAAAAGAGTAATGGAACAGATACATCAGCCAGGACAGGTTATGATTGACAAGCCTTACCAACACTTTAAAGGTGAACTGTCTGTGTTAGATGGGGTTCTGTTAAAAGGTACAAGGATAGTCATACCTACCTCCATGAGATCAGAAATGGTTAAATTAGTGCATGAGGGGCATTTGGGTATTGAAAAGTGCAAAAGACGTGCACGTGATGTTTTGTATTGGCCCAACATGCACAAGGACATTGAGGCATATGTGCAGCGCTGTGACATTTGCCAGCGCCACAGGTATCAACAGCCAAAGGAGCCTATGAGGCCCCATGAGAAGCCTCAAGGGCCATGGAGAAAAGTGGGCATGGATCTATTTCAGCTTAAGGGCAAGGACTATCTGTTAGTCATGGACTATCATTCCACCTACCCAGAGTTTGCAGGGTTGAGTGACACAACAGCAGAAAAGGTGATTGCACATACAAAGACAATGTTCGCACGCCATGGAATTCCAATGACTGTTGTAAGTGATAACGGACCACAATTCACGAGTCAGTGCTTCAAAGACTTTGCAGACACATATGGGTTCAAGCACGTGACCTCAAGCCCTCTGTACCCACAGTCAAATGGGTTAGCAGAGAAAGGGGTGCAAATTGTGAAGCGCATACTGAAAAAGGCTGCAGACAATGCAGAAGACCCACATCTGGCGATCCTGAATTACCGAGCATCACCACTGGAGTATGGACAGTCCCCAGCAGAAATGCTCATGAACAGAAAACTCAGAACGCGACTTCCATCAGCATCTCAGGTGATGGAAAAGAGAGATGTGAGGCGTGATGAGAGGCAAACTGAACTGTACAACAGAACAGCACGACCTCTGAGACCACTTGCACATGAGGACATAGTGCGAGTGAGATGTGATGGAGAATGGGGACCGCTGGCAAAAGTGGTTAAAGAAACAACTCCCAGATCATATGAAGTCATCACAGAGCATGGAAAAACAATGAGGCGAAACCGACGTCACTTACTGAAAGTGCCTCAGACAAAAATGAGAGTCACAGACAGTGAAATAAGCGACATGCTAATTTCCAGCCAAACCGAACAACCAGAAATGGCTGAGAACCAAAACTTAGAGACAGACAATAACGAACAGACTGAGGTGACACAAATCAGAAGATCACAAAGGCAAATTGTGAAACCGAAAAGATTGATTGAGGAAATGTAAGGAGTACAAAAAAAAAAAAAAAAGTGTTGATGTTGAATTGTAAACAGAGGAAAAAAAATGTGTTGATGTTGAATTGTAAACAGAAAAAAAAAAAAAATTGAACTTGTGATTCAGTGTACAAGGTGAAAGAAATGTAAATAGAAATGGAGTTTATTTTGTATATAGAAATTTGAGAAAAAGTTTATAGTTGGACATGACCTTACTTGAAAAAAAAGGGAGATGTATTGATATGTGAAGTTCATATGGAGTCACCACTAGAGGGCAGTATGACCCCGGCCATGACCTGACTATAAAAGGAGATGTACATGTGCCACTATGTGGTTAGTTGTTGGTTGCAGTTGAAGTGACAAGTAAAAGTCCTAACTGACACCCGGTGTGTGTGCGCCTCGTCATTACATGTTCCAGGAGAACATTACACTCTACTATATCCTACATTATTTATTATCCTTATAGCTCTTTTTTGTAATGTGCATATTGACTGTAGGTTGGTCTTGTAGGTGTTTCCCCAGACTTCTACACATTAGTTAAGATAAGGTAGAAACAGTGAATTGTACAGTAAGACCAATGATTTATAGTCCAAGATGTGTCTTGTCTTCCCCAGTATGCCTATACATTTTGCCAACTTGGCCCAGATGTGACTGATGTGAGGTTTCCAGCAGATTTTATTGTCTAGCGTCACCCCCAGAAACTTATTTTCCTGTACTGTTTCTATTCTGGTATCATCTATCGTTACCATTATTTCATGATTTATTTTACAATTTCCAAACAACATAATCTTTGTTTTTTTCAGATTTAGAGATCATTTATTTTTGTTGAACCACTGCGTTAACTTTTTCATTTCAGTTGTAACCACCTCTAAAACCTGCTGCAAATTCTCACCAGTGCAAAGGATATTTGTGTCATCCGCAAACAAAATAAATGATGTTTGGAATGATAAGTCGAAGATGTGAGTTAGTGGTTTAAAAATTCCCTCAATGGCCTATTTCACTGTTTTCATGTCTGAGTCATCACACTCACTTGATGTTTTGTTTTAACATTTATTAACAATATCTCTGTTTTATTGTTCTTTAGTTGTTTTAATAAAGATTGAACTAAGATTTCTTTCTATAAAATCAACATCATTGTTTTCTGCAAAACTTACCATCACATTCACTTGTTAATATTGTTCTTATTTTAAATAAAATCAGTCCCTCCAGGATTTCGTGGGATGTTTTTATGATTGTTGTAGGCCAAAAAGCCTGAATTCATGGGAGCTTTTTTAAAAATTTGCGATAAAAGTTGCAATGTTTTTAGAGTGTTTATTGCACTTAAAGTTGTGGGAAGGATTCCAAATTTTAAAGATGTTTTTTTTCCAGTTTACTGCAGTGGTATTCTGTATAACAATACAAGAAAAGCATAGGATTGTCAAAAAAATTTCCTATTATAGTGATTTGTAAATTAAGCAAAAACTTCTGCTATACAGAAAAACTCTTGTGCAACAGCAAATACAAACATTAACACAATATCCATTACAACAGCTAAATTGCATTGAATGCATGTTAAAGAATAGAGATTTGGAAATTAATGGGAGCACCTTCATTTGAAAACTCCCTATGGTCCCCAACCACTCGGTACCAAGTAGAGAGGAAAAAATTATTTATTTTGTTGCACTGTATTGGCTATTGGAGTTGGTGTTTTTCTGAAAAAAAAAAAAAACAAAACAAAAAAAGGATATTCTCTCTTTCCATGCCTACCTGTCTGTCTGCTGCATGTCGGTCTTCACACACACACACACACACACACACACACACATCTTTCATTTACAGTGGGACAGCGAGGGGGTGGTGGGTGCGTTTGTCCGTCCACACTGGAAATTCACAGTTTAAAAGCATATTGACCAGATGTAGTAATAATTGTACCTCTATAAAGATGTATAAATGTTCAAACACTCGCTGTAGAATAGTGTTCTCTCCTCAAGTGCACTCCCGCAATGGGTGCTTTTGGGCAGGCACGTGTTTTTCAACACAAACCCAGCACTTCGTACACGCGGTCAGGACGGAGACGTGGCGAGGCATCCACGGGCAGGCTGGGGGAGACGAAGGAAGGGACAGTGATTAAAACCTCACGGATGAGTGTTTTTTTAAATCACACACTCTGCTGATGTGTTCTGTTACTCACTAAACTATAAACTCACTACTCACTGTAAACACTGAAGTGAACGGATGCATTTGATTAGTTAGACTGTTTCAGCGCCAATTAGGCAAATTTCAAAGGTGAAATTGGCAGAAGTTGACGAGGATTGGCCAAAATTGCGGGAAAGTTGCGGTGATTGGACAAAATTGAAAGGTCGTGCAATAGTTGCGCTGATTGGCTGATTTCGTGTGAATTGGTGCTATTGCAACATCGCGAAATCCTGGAGGGACTGTAAAATGTTGAGGCTAATTAACCTGTCTAGGGAAATTTACGATTATTCTTTTTATTATACTGCATGTACCTTTGTTATTTTTACTGTTTTTTAATATTTTACTGTAATTCTTCTGACAAATATCCATATCAGTTAATTTATTTGAATATTTCTTCTGCTTTATTTTCTTTTTCTTCAGCTCTATATTGTATAAATTCTCTCTAATGTATTTTTGTTTTTCGAGACATTTTGTAATCTTTAAAACATCCACTGATTATCATAGTACAATAGTGTAATATAATCCATTCACTATGTTTTTGTCTAAACTGTTAGTAAATATATGATGAATTAATGTTTCACATTCAGAGATAATGTGACTGGGTTTGATGATTTTAGGACAGAGGCTTAGGCTGAACAAAGTATTGATGACAACATCTGTCGCTTGTGCTGATTTGGATTTATCAAGTCAATATTAAAATCACCACAAATGAACATTGTTTTATTGGATTTCTGTCCAATGTTCTTCCATCCAGTTCTTAAATGCATCAGCCACAGGTGTGAAGAAGAGCATTTAGGTCACGGGTGTCAAACTCATTCCATGGAGGGCCAAGACCCTGCAAGTTTTACTTCCACCCAGTGTCTTCAATAGGTGATTTCACTGAATTTCTTCCCACTGATTGCTGATCAGTGAAAACACCTGCTGATGACACTGGGTGGAAGTAAAACCTGCAGGGTCTTGGCCCTTCATGGAATGAGTTTGATACCCCTGATTTAGGTAAACTAGTGCATGCCTGTAGAAACCAAGTATAAGCAAGTATTTCTGCTTGCCCTTAGAAAGCAGGTGTAACCAAGGGTGTAAGCAAGCACGTCAGCACTCGTTCAGTGATGCCTTCCTTTGATCTTTGATGGTGTCATAGCGAGTCCTATGATCTTTGATGATGTCATAGCAAGTCCTATAATCATGAGTGATGACTGCCTTTGATCTTTGACGATGTCATAGTGAGTCCTATGATCTTTGATGATGTTATAGCGAGTCCTATGATGCCTGCATTTGATCTTTGGTGATGTCATAGAGAGTCCTATGATCATGAGTGATGCCTGCCTTTGATCTTTGATGTCCTATGATCGTGAGTGAGCATAAGTGATGCCTGCTTTTGATCTTTACCTCCGCCAAGGAGGTTATGTTTTCATCGGCGTTGGTTTGTCTGTCTGTCTGTCTGTCTGTCTGTCTGTTTGTTAGCAAGATAACTCAAAAAGTTATGGACGGATTTTCATGAAATTTTCACAGATTGTCAGAAATGGGGTATCCTACAGATGATTAGATTTTGGTGGTGATCCGGATCACCGTCCACAAGAAAACCGCCATTACGCAAAATGCCATTTTCGTGAATAACTACTAAACCACTAATCCTATCATTGCCAGTCCAATTGCTTGTCATATGTTTTCATGGTCAAGGAATCTGAAAACGTACACACAAACACTGTATGGGGGGAACTGTGGCGCTAAACCGCCATTACGGAAAATGCCATTTTTGACGAAAATGGGCTGAGGGAGGCTGAGGGAGCTGAGGGAGCGGGCCGCCAAGCGGCCAAGCCAAGCCACCAAGCGGAAATCATACAGCCGCTCGCGCAGAGCTCTCACCCATGCTCCTCAGTCTCGCCCCTTGGCGTTGCCTCCTCCGGAGGTCGCCGACGATCCCAATGCGATGATTATCGGGCGGGCAAGACTTCCTTCAGCGGAAAAACAGCGCCTCTGAGAGCAGGGTCTCTGCATGTATTGCGGAGATGACCAGCATCTCGTGGAAGTCTGCCCGGTGAAGCCAAAAGGGGAAGTCCGCGAGTCGCTGTAGGGGGCCTCGTGGACGTAACCCAATCAGATCCCCTCTCCAGATGTCAGATCCCCAATTAGACTTTGCCACAACTCCATTGGTCATGCTTCTCATGCATTGGTGGACTCGGGGGCGGAACAGAGTTTTATTTCTAAAAGTCTGGCAACCCGCCTGGGCATCCAGTGTCAAGCCTTGCCCACCCCTCTCCATCTCGTCGCCCTCACCCGCTTCCCCCTTGAGTAGGTCACTCATAAAACCAGGCCTATTCCCGTCATCATCTCCGGCAATCACCGTGAGGACCTCAACTTTTATGTCCTCCCCACCTCTGCTGCATCAATCATCTTAGGCTACCCGTGGCTGCGCCTCCATAATCCTGTTTTTGATTGGCAGACTGGCTGTGTCCTCACTTGGAGCACCTTTTGTTTGGGTATCTGCCTCCAGTCTGCTGCCTGTGCCCCGTCTGTGCCTCCCCCCGCCGCTGATCCCGCCCCGCCGGACCTCTCCTTAGTCCCGCCGGAGTTCCACGACCTGGGTCCTGTGTTCAGCAAGTCTAAAGCACTCTCCCTCCCACCCCATCACCCGTATGACTGTTCCATCGATCTCCGGCTGGGGGCACCCCTTCCATCTGGCTACCTCTACAGCCTGTCAGCCCCAGAGCGGGAGACTATGGACGCATATATCCGGGAGTCCCTCAGCGCCGGCATCATTCACCCCTCTTCGTCCCCCCTGGGTGCTGGATTCTTTTTTGTGGCGAAGAAGGACGAGTCCTTACGGCCATGTATTGATTTTAGAGCGCTCAACGACATCACAGTGAAGGACCATTATACTCTGCCTCTGATGGACTCAGCCTTCAACTCCCTCCAGGGGACGTCCTGGTTATCAAAGTTGGACCTCCGTAGCGCTTACCACCTCGTCCGGATCCGGGAGGGTGACGAGTGGAAGACGGCCTTCCGAACGCCCAGCGGCCATTTTGAACACTTAGTGATGCCGTTTGGGCTCACCAATGCTCCTGCCGTCTTCCAATGGTTAATCAACGACGTACTTCGTGATTTCCTAGGGGTCTTCGTTTTCGTCTACCTGGATGATATTGTGATCTTCTCCCATTCTCGGGAGGAGCATCTACTCCACGTGAGGTGGGTCCTTCAATGCCTTCTGGAAAAACAAGCTGTATGTCAAAGCTGAACAATGCGAGTTCTTCACTAAACAAGCCTCCTTCCTTGGCTTCAATGTCTGGGGTTTGCTAATTTTTACCGCCGCTTTGTCCCGGGGTACAGTTCCATCACTTCTCCTCTGACCCGCCTCACCTCGCCTAAGGTGTGTTTCCAGTGGACGGCGGAAGCGGCGGCCGCCTTCGAGACCCTGAAGAAGGAATTCTCATCCTCCCGGGTCCTCTCTCAGGTGGATCCAGCGTTACAGTGTTTGATTGAGGTGGATGAGTCTGACACTGGGGTGGGGGCAGTTTTGTCGCAGCGCTTCCCAGTGGATGGGGTGTTGCGTCCCTGCACCTTCTTTTCCAAGCGCCTGTCCTCGGCTGAACGTAATTATGACATCGGCGACAGGGAGCTCCTGGCCGTTAAGCTCGCGCTGCAGGAGTGGCACCATTGTGGCTGGCACCATTCCACCATTGGCTGGAAGGCGCTCTAGAGGCGCTCTGGCCACCGGCAGAGTGAAGAGGCCTCGCCGTCACAGGCCCGTGGCTCTGAGAGAGATCCGTCGCTACCAGAAATCCACGGAGCTGCTCATCCGTAAGCTGCCCGTCCAGCGCCTGGTGAGGGAGATCGCTCAGGACTTCAAGACCGTCCTGCGTTTCCTGAGCTTCGCCGTCATGGCTCTGCAGGAGACCAGCGAGACCCACCTGGTGGTCTCTTCTTCGCTAAGGGGGTCACCATCATGCCCAAAGACTTCCAGCTGGCCCGCTGCATCCGCGGAGAGAGAGCTTAGACTTTCTGCTGCACATCCACCAGCCATAATGCTCTGCACTGTGTGTCTATATATATACATTTATAGTAATATGGACATATGTTTACTAGATGTTGTTTTTTCTTGCCTTCTGATTGTTGCTCTGAGTGTTGCTGTCCCTATGCTGTTGCAATCCTGGAATTTCCCCATTGTGGGACTAATAAAGGCTTATCTTATCTTATCTTATCTTAAGGGGCAACTCAGCCTTTCGTGGTCTGGACTGACCATAAGAACTTGGAGTACATCAGGACGGCCAAGCGCCTGAATGCCTGCCAGGCGCGCTGGTCGCTGTTCTTTGGGAGGTTCAGATTCACTATCACCTACCGTCCGGGCTCCAAGAATAAGAAACCAGACGCGTTGTCTAGGCAGTTCGCCCCGGAAGCACCAGAAGAGGAGGTCCACACCATTTTACCTACGTCGTGCGTTGTGGGGGCCGCGTCCTGGTCTATCAGAGACAAGGTCCAGAAGGCACTGGAATCCGAACCCAACACTGGCGGTGGTCCACCTGGGAGGCTGTTTGTGCCCTCGTCGGTCCGGGGGGACATTATCCATTGGGCACATACCTCCAAGCTCGCTTGCCATCCTGGTATCTCCCGGTCTGTGAATCTCCTCCAGCAGTCCTTTTGGTGGCCTGGGCTCCGGGATGATGTCTCCAACTACGTACGTGCCTGCCCCCAGTGCGCCATGAACAAGTCATCCAACTCCCCTCTGGTGGGTCTCCTCCACCCTTTGCCGGTCCCCAGTAGGCCCTGGTCCCACATCGCCCTGGACTTTGTCACCGGTCTCCCCGTTTCCAACTCATTTAATACTATCTTGACCATTGTGGACCGGTTCTCCAAGGCCACCCACTTTGTGCCACTCCCCGGGCTCCCCATGGCGCATGAGACTGCCGATCTACTGGTGCAGCATGTGGTCAGGCTGCACGGTATCCCAGCCGACATCGTCTCCGACCAGGGGCCACAATTTGTATCCAGAGTCTGGAGGAGCTTCTGTAATGCTCTGGGAGCCATGGTCAGCCTGTCTTCGGGACATCATCCACAATCCAATGGGCAGTGCGAGCGCACCAACCAGGAGCTGGAGGCCGCTCTACGCTGCGTCATCTCCTCCAGTCCCTCTTCCTGGAGCACCCATCTTCCCTGGGTGGAGTACGCCCACAATTCCACCTTGTCTTCGGCCATTGGTATGTCCCCCTTTCGGGCATCCCTAGGGTATGACCCCCCTGCTGTTCCCTGAGGAAGAAGGTGAAGTGGCAGTCCCCTCCATCCAGGCTCACCTGAGACGGTGTCGACAGTTGTGGACCAAGACGCGCCAGGCCCTGCTATGAACGGCAGAGCGCAATTCCAACTCTGCTAATCGCCGTAGGAGGTCTGCGCCACACTACCAGGTGGGTCAACAACTGTGGTTGTCTGCCCGGAATATCAACCTGAAGGCTGAAAAGAAGAAACTGGCTCAACGCTTCGTCGGCCCCTATTCTGTGACGAAAGTAGTCAATCCGGTGGCTGTGCGTTTGGCTCTTCCCCCCCCCCCCTCAGTGTTCACCCCACTTTCCATGTCTCTCAGGTCAAACCTGTGGTGTCTAATCCTCTCTGTCCTCCCCCCAGGGTTCCGCCCCCTCCTAGAATGATCGATGGACACCCGGCGTGGGGCGTCACTGCTATCTTGGATTCCCGACGTCGGGGCCGGGGGTTACAGTATCTGGTGGACTGGGAGGGTTATGGTCTGGAGCAGAGATCCTGGGTGCGCCCCTCCTTCGTGCTGGACAAGCAACTCGTTGTGGAGTTCCACCGGGCGCACCCAGACAAGCCAGCGCCAGGAGGCGCTGCTCGGGGGGAAGTACTGTCACAACTTGCTCCCGCCTGTCAGCTGCTTCAGCCGTGCACACACCTGTGCCTCATTAGGCTGCTTCTATTTAACCTGCTCTGCCTGAGGCCTCGGCCTGGAGCCGTCAGCTCTTCTCCATGATCAAGCTCTGCGTTCGCCTGTTTCCCTCGGCCAACGCCTCAACTCGTCGCATGCACATAAGATTATCACTTACCTGCTTTCCAAGATCTTCCCCTGTGCACAGGTGGATCCTCCCGGTAGCGGAAGAATCCCTCCATCACCTCTCCTCTTCCCCGTCGAGCGTAGCAGGGTGCTGTCTTCCAGGCAGGAGCATATCTTGCCAACGCCAGCCACCAAGACACCTGCAAGTAAGCCACATTACAATCTTCGGTGCTACACTGTGTTATTAGCTCATCCATTGTCCTCTACTCTGTCCTCAGGGTTGCCTGGCTGCACGGTGTCCTGTTCTGCCCTCGGCGCTCTTCAGTCCCCAAGAAGACATTCACATTCCTCACTCACGCATTCATACACCAGTCTGTTGAATAAAACTTTTAAATCTCACCCGAGCCTGCGTGTGTGTTTCCTGGGCCAGATAACATGTCACCAGTTGTCTCAGGTTTGAAGGGTGCCTTCTCCAGATGGCATGTTTCAGCTCCTTCCACAGATGTTCAATAGGATTTAGACCAGGGCTCATAGAAGGCCACTTTAGAATAGTCCAATGTTTGTCTCTTAGCCATTCTTGGGTGTTTTTAGCTGTGTGTTTTGGGTCATTATCCTGTTGCAAGACCCATGACCTACGATTGAGACCAAGCTGTCTGACACTGGGCAGCACATTTCTCTGTAGAATACCTTGATAGTCTTGAGATTTCATTGTACCCTGCACAGACTCAAGACACCCTGTGCCAGATGCAGCAAGACAGCCCCAGAACATAACAGAACCTCCTCCATGTTTCACAGTAGGGACAGTGGTCTTTTCTTGGTATGCTTCATTTTTGCATCTGTGAACATAGAGCTGATGTGCCTTGCCAAAAAGTTCCAGTTTTGTCTCGTCTGTCCATAGAACATTCTCCCAGAAGCTTTGTGGCTTATCAACATGCAGTTTGGCAAATTCCAGTCTGGCTTTTTTATGATTTGTTTTCAATAGTGGCGTCCTTCTTGGCCGTCTCCCATGAAGTCCACTTTGGCTCAAACAATTGTAGCATCATCGTCTCCTCAAACCAAGACAGAAGATCACTTCTCTCGATTTTACAGGAATTTCACTTTATTCCTCATACAGGAATACTACTTTTCTGCATGTTACAGGAATATCACTGGCTTTTATGTTGACTCATCCAGGCCTCTTCCAGGCCTGACCAAAGATGCTTGCTTTCCCAGGACCCCAATGTAAACAGTTGCCTCTTGCAGAGATTGTAAGGATCAGAATTTGCTTTTAAAGGATCAAAGGAACATAAACTCGTGAGACCAGACCTCCAATGTGAACACTGCATTTGATAACGTACCTTTACAGGAAACCAATGCTATTATAAGGATCATAAACGGCTTAATCAGACGGGTTTATAGCCCCACGATACTACCCAGGTTTCCTCCCCAGATACCATGGACCTAAAGGAAATCATCTACAGCTCAACAGTACCTCCTAGCGGATACCTACGAAATGTGTTTTCAGTATGTATGATGACTTTTAATTTGTTCTAAACATTAAGTTTCTTTCAGCTTATCCTCTGGATCCTAAGGACACTGAAAATCATCCCTCTTTTATCACCAACCATGGTTGCTGCATGGTTTGCAGCATTTTGATCTAAATGTGAATGCATATATTTTAATTATGTATAAGAAATGTTATATTCATGAGTGTTATTCAAACAAATGTAATATTGGAGTAATGGTATAAATGCATGATCACCAAATATTAACCAAGTCATTTAATCTAGTTAGATTTTATATTGAGCACCTAATGTCATAAGAACTGACTGAGTGTTGATTTTTCTCTGAAATTTCATGGGATGGTGTCTTCGTTTGATTGGCTGCTCTCAAACAAAGAAATGTTCTCACATTGGATGTCAGCCATTTCAAACTGCTTCTGAAAAAGTTGATTGGTCAGTCTTGCGATTGACATCATCATTTTACGACCCGGCGAGGTAACTTTAAAAGAGAGAAGTTAGATTTGAGTTTAGGTTAGACAAAAGTAGGGCAAGATTAGCAAGAAGAAAAGTAAAGAAGTAACAAGAACAGCAAGATAGAGAACGGTGATAGAATTAAGAATTAGAAACACAGAAAGAAGAAAGAAAGAGATTTTGAGAAAGATTAGGAACTAAATTAAGATTAAAGAAGCAGAATAGTAATCTAGATCTCAGAAGAAGATTTCATTCCACCGTTTCAAGGCCCTGTGAAGTTTTATTCTGTTCTTTGTGAAGTTTGTCAAGTCTTTCGTTATTTTTCTGGTTACTGAGGAGAAACCATTTTTTTTCTTTAGAGCTCGTTCTTTTAGAGAATCAAATTCTCAAACTTTTTCCTTCACCTCAGAAGCCATTCTTATCCTAGAAAATGTTTTTCTCATTTTTTTATGACTTTTCACGCCATTAAAGTGGACCTTTAATTTGCCTAGTTTAAAGTGAACAGAGACTGAGAAGTTTCTCCTTCAGTTTTTTTTTTTGGTCTATCTCGCTACAAGAGACCTCAAATTTGTACACTTTTCCAAATTTGGCTGCACGGTGGCGCAGTGGTTTAGCACTGTGGCAGCACAGTTTTACCCTCGGCCGGGGGATCGCGGGGATCATGAGGTCGTGGGTTCGATCCCAGCCCCCGACCAACAGTGAGCTGTGTGGAGTTTGCATGTTCTCCCCGTGTTGCGTGGGTTTACTCCGGGATTTCTCCGGTTTCCTCCTGCATACCAAAAACATGTAGGTTTAGGGCGCTCGCGCACGCAGCGACCAGCAGCCGGTGGCTTGTCACCAGACTGCAAACCAAATCTACCTATGGGTACAAATAAGTAACAAAAAAAAACAAAGGACTTGTCACGCCGCTCTGTGACAGACCATCCCCTGCTGCCATTGTCTGGAGAGCCCCCAGCTGAGTTTGCACTTCCACGGCTGTGAGGAGGCATCGCAGCAGCCGCTTCCTCCGACGTCCTAACTCCCAACTCGGCCGGCATTGACCCGCTGAAACGTGGACCTACAGCTGTCTTGCAAGTGAAACTCCTACTTCTCCTATCTGCTGGGTTAAAACGTGATGTCCTAACATTTAAATTACAATTGAATATGGCCCGTATTTCAGGGCTCAAGTAGTCTCTCAGCCACAGGATAAAGCTATAAACTGAAGGAAAACTCTTAGTCATTTTAAGTAACTGCCCTTAAATTTTTGTAGATTAATTCAGAAGTCATTTTTAGATAATTAGCTTATGACTTTTCCCCATAAAATTGCGTTGTTTTGTTAAAACATTTCAGCCTCATTTACTGTTGAAACATCCTTGGTTCTACAGAGGTGTAACGCTGGATTTTATGTTCAGGAATCCAATATCAGTTGATGTGATATATTACGCTGTTATCATTTGAATCTGCTTATCCATCATTTGAATGCCATGCCATGTAACCTGAATGAGTTTAATAAAAAGGGTGAATGATAGAAGTTGAAGCGTTTTCCTTTCGCATATATATGTTTCCTAATCACGGCAGGACAAGAACTCACTGAAACTTTGAGACTGATTCATTAAGTAATTGAAGGTACAAAATTAATTAAAATTAAAGTTAATATTATTGTCCGTTAAGACTGGTGCCCCTTTTACGAGTGCTTTTATTTAATTTAGCGGGTGTAGAAGCCCTTTCACACCCACTATTAAATAAAATAAATAATTCCTGTACCTCATGACAAATATTTTTATAGGCAATTCACGCGACACAATGATGGATGGTGCGATCTGACACTGATGTACCTTGACCTTGGAGTTCACCATGAATGTGTTTAGAGGTTGTTCTGGGCTCTTTTGTTACCATTCGTATTATCCGTCTCCTCCTGCGGCCACGTCCTGGGAGGTTGGCTACAGTCCCGTGGATCTTAAATTTCTGAATAATATGTGCAACTGTAGTCACAGGAACATCAAGCTGCTTGGAGATGGTCTTATAGCCTTTACCTTTAACATGCTTGTCTATAATTTTCTTTCTAATCTCCTGAGACAACTCTCTCCTTTGCTTCCTCTGGTCCATGTTTAGTGTGGTAAACACCATGTCATCAAACAGCACAGTGACTACTTGTCACCCTTTAAATAGGCCGACTGACTGATTACAAGTTTGTAATCTGTGATGTTAATTAGATTAGATTTTCAAATAGAAAATCTGGCCCGGGGGAGCCCAACTGTCCTGCAGGCACTACAGCTGCAGGTTATGTAAGAGACACATATAATTGGAAACTTATGTGTCTGTGTGACTTTTCGATTGAAGATGTGGAAGACATCTATCTGTTTGGCATTGTGATCTCAGGATTTCTGCTGATTGGCTGTGGAGTGGTCCTGGTGTATTGAAAATTAAGGAAGATGGAAAGAGCTAATCAAAATGCTGACCCAGCGAAGCTCCTTCATCAATTTGACCAGTTGGGGAGGGCTCTGATTGCGGCAAATGGCGAACTGAATAAGAAGATTGGTTACATCTCGGAGTCGCTAGGAGCTCTCCAGGAAAGGATTTAAAGCCTGGAAATGTTTGGAAATTAAGAAGCACAGAATCGCATGAGAGATGAAAAATTCTATGCTCTGAGTGAACTGTGCCTATTAGACCTTGATTCGGCGCCCCGAAGATTACATTCCTCCTGGATGAAGATAAGGCAGAAGAGAGTTTTGGCTTGCTTATCCCTAACATAAACATCTGGTGTGCAGTAATCTGATCTCTCAAGGACAGCGTTATGTGCCCAGCAAGGAGTTTACCATCGGACATGCACTGAGAGAATGAACTCTCACGGACATGCTATCTGTGTTTTGAGGACACTAAAGACATAACATCTAAACGTTGCCAGGGAGGATTTTTGCTGTCACCAGTAACTGATACATACACTGCATACAACATTACATGACTGATACACATACACTGACACACACACTCACACTGTCTCTCTCAACCTTGCTGCTCTGTTATTGTGAGATCTGTATTGTCTGCTAATTGTGCATTAGAGGGTTTTTTTTCTATGTAATCACAATTTTGCTCATACGAGCTTTATTTTGATAAACTATGTTTTTTCTCTCTGCCCAATGTGTCATCCCCCCCATCCCCCTCTTTACCCTTCACTGTATGACAGGCGCCTTGCATGGCTGCCGTGTCATTGGGAAGCGCTTATTGAGTGCGCCCAATGTCAAGTCAAATTCCTCGATTGTTTACATGTAAACATTCTTGGCAATAAAGCTCATTCTGATTCTGATTCTGATTCTGACACATCTTGGTTGAACATGTCCCTATGGTCACATTATTCTCAATCTTTTCTAGGGGTACGATCATTTTTGTCCAGGCCTGTTTCATGAGTTTGTTTTTTAAAATAATTCTGTTGAACCACAGTTCAAAAGCATTGTCTTCTTTTCATTGGTTAGTTTTCATAGAATTTTTATTTATTAGCACTTTTGTTAGATTCAAGTTATTTCTGTGACCATTGTGGATTTTTCTTTCATTAACAGAGGGGTACCAACAATTTTGTGCATGTCTGTATGTCATATTGAGTATTGCTGACTACATGTACGTAGATACTGTATAAATATATATTCTCTGCATCAACAGAGAACTATACATGTATTCATATAGTATTGCCCTGGGAATTTTGACAGTAAACCTTTGTACTTTTGCAGATGTGTCTCTACTTTTGTTTTACGTGTGAAGGTTACCACCAAGTGACATAAATACTAAAAGATTGGAAAAAGCTGTCTAAGAACAATCCAGCAGTTTGAGAAATCACTTTTGATTTGGTGTAAGTCTGCCAACAGAATTATGAACCATAAAGCAGTTTGTGTTAAAATGTAAAATTCCATTAAACCCAAACTCAGGTGTGTCCAATCATGTGCCATGGAGGGCCAAGACCCTGCAGGTTCTCACTTCTATCCCATTATTAGGAAATACAGATGCTAATATGGCCCAGAATTCCTCCATATACTGGGACTATCACTAAAGTTTGCAGTGTCTTCTGCACTGGCACATCCAACCATACAGTCTTCCAGCAAATAATTGTTTTGGTTACTTTTTCTTAAAAATGAGCCATTATTTTCAAAGTCACTGATAAGTGGTTTGTACTGTTGACTCTTTTCCCACCGGTGTCTTAACAGACAAAATAGACAATCATGATGCAAACACATAAATCATTAAATTGTTTATTACAATCAGCAGCAAATTCCAGATTATTTAGAATGTGCAAAATTCAAACTGTAAAAAAAAAAGAAAAAGAAATTGGAATGGGTCACACACGCCAGCCACGCTGCCTCACTGAGCAGCAACTGGATCGGCCCCTCGTACTGGTCCCGGTTCAGGAGATCTTCAGCCTGCATCTCTGTAAATAGTGAGGCAAGGTCCGGTTTGGGTAGATCGTTTTCCTCTTGCCTAGATGAAAGACAGAAATGGGTGGTGGATAATTAAAGCAAGTTTAAAACATATTTAAGAATGAATGAATGAATGCATCTTTATTTTGGATAAATTAGATTAAAAGAAAGGAACAGAATAATATAACAAAGGGAAAAAAATCCAACAAGGTCAAATTAAACAATAACTCCACGGATTATACAATTCAGCATAAGCTATTTGAAATGGGTTATGGCTGAAGCCGCAGCTTATATTGCCCACCTATGTTCCATCTAAGAATTCAAAAGGAAAATAAAATAAAAGTGATTATAAATCAGAACAAAGCCAAGACAAAACGTGACAAAACTAAGCAACAGCACAGCAAAGACTGGATATGATAATCCTTATGTGATTTTACATATCGTTTTGTATATACGTTTGGAGTATTTCTTCCTTTAGTTTTTGTTTAAATTGTCCAAGCGTTGTACATGATTTTAATTCAGGTCCAAAAGCATTCCACAGTCTTACTCCTTGCATTGAGACACAGTGTTGCTTGGTGGTAGTTCTCACTGAAGGTTTTTGAAATATACATGTTCCTCTGAAATGATATTGTTTCTCCCTTATTTGGGACAACTTTTGGATATTTGTGGGCAGTGATAGGTTCTTCGCTTTAAACATTATTTCTGCAGTTTTAAAATCAACCAGATCTTTCAACTTGAGAGCTTTTAATTTAAGAAAAAGTGGGTTTGTTGATTCCCAGTAAGCAGCTTTGTCTATTATTCTAATAGCTCTCTTCCGAAGCATAAAGACTGGATATACAGTGGGGCAAAACAGTATTGTTTCAGTTTATGTTAATAAATGGCACGTTCAGGTTCAGGTTCAGGTTCAGGTTACTTTATTTGTACCCGTAGGTAGATTTGTCTTGCAGTCTGGTGACATCCATATTTACAAGCCACTAATTACATTCAACATAGACAAAAACACAGGCACATATGAAGCTGACTATGAACATGATAAAAATACTCAAGGCTCCATCAATCAGGGTATAAAAAGACAAAGAGATGAGGGAAAAACCAGAGGTAAGAGAGAAGGGTCATATTAAAAGTTAAAAACTAGTCAAAGAGGTTAAAAAACTCAAAGGTCTAAAACCCAATAAAATATTTAGAACCCAAGTGACATCCTACAAAAATAAGTAAATATAAAATGGAGTTAATAAATAGGTACCTAAATTATGTGCAATATATTTTTACAGCTTGTTCAACTCTTTGACAGCAGCAGGGACAAAGCTGTTTTTGTAGCACTGGGTTCTACTTTTTGGGACAGCAAACCTCCGTCTTGAGGGAAGAAGCTGAAAATGGCAGTGCATAGGGTGGGATTCATCATTTAAAATGGAGGTAGCCATCCTCTGTACTTGTCTGGTGTACAGGGATATCAGGCTCAGCTGTGGCTCACCAAGCAAACGACTGGACCATCTAACTACCTGATCCAAGGATTTCCTCTGTTTCAGTTTTATCTGACTGAAACAAAATAACAATTCCAATAGCCACACAAATACAGAGGGTTGAAAAGGTGGGATTAGGCCACCAGACATGCAGGAACGCCACCCGGATGCTCTGCATCAGTACTACCTCAGTATCATAGGAAGTCCTATGATGTCCTATGATGATGACACAGACACACAGAGATTTTGTGACACACAGACACAGACTTTTTGAATTTATAGATATAGATTTGTTTTCTTTTCTCTTAAGCAGTAACTTTAGGACCAAAATAAGTCAAATTCACTGGAGCCTACAAAAATTGAACTACTCACTCCGCCATCTTAATTTCCCCCCATGTTTTAGAATGAGGGAAGGAAAAAAGTTTGTGGTGGCGCCTTGCACGGCCGCGGCCCTTCTGATTCTAGATGTGATTAACAGTGGAGATAAGAGAAACGTCATTTTGTTCTGTTGTACATGATTGCTGTGTGAATGGTGTGTGTGTCTTTGGCCCTTGTTGAGTGCCGTAGCTGCCCTGGGTGGTGAAGTCAGGCAGGCTGCCACCACTGTATATATTTGCTTGTGTTCTCTAATAAAGTTCAATTGTGGATTTGCAGATCTAACTCAGTAAGGCAGAAGGCAAATCAATAATTAAAAAGTATATAGTGGAAAAGTGGCAAGAATATTGGGACTCAATAGATACAGGAAGATATCTTTATGACATTCAAAAGTGGGTGGACTCTGGAATGTTTGTTGGCAGAAACAGGAAAGAGGAGATACTCATCACCCAATTAAGAATTGGACACACTACTTTGAACCAGACACTACATAGAATAGGTAAACACCCAACTGGCAGCTGTGCACATTGTGATTCTCCGGAAACAGTTCAGCATGCTTTGTTGGAATGTCAGGGATACCAGGAACAAAGGAAACATCTGATTAGCAGTAATGAAGAGGGCTGATTTGGGTTTTGGTTTGCAGGGCATGTTGGGAACCTCAGTCAAAGAAGTATATGTAGCTCTAGTTAGATATTTAAGTGTAACTGGATTAATTTTTTTTTTTTTTCTCCTGCCATTCTCTTGTCCACACTCCAACCCGGTGGGTGACGATGGTGCACCTGCGGGCTGGTTGCCAGCTGGCAATCAGATCTAGAAGAAGCAGAAGAAGACGAGTGATATAAACAGGGACGCGGGTGATGAATGAAAAGGAGAGATATAGACACAGAGATTTCATGAATTATATATAGAGTGATAAAAAATTGGCACCTATGCTAGCAGATATGGAGTGATAATTGTAGAGTGATGTCTGAAGATAGAGTAGGTGGCGGCAATGCACCTGTGGGCTGGTTGCCAATCGCCAATCAAATCTAAAAGAAGAAGAAGAAGAAGAAAGTTCAGTTGATGAGGAAAAACAGATACACAGAAAGAACAGAGTCAGAACTGCTCTAGGAGAACTGTTGAGACACACAGAAAGACAGAGCTCAGACTGCGTATTTTCCAAAGAAAGCTGATTGTGTGGATGAACTTGAAGCAAAGCCAGAATCGAGTTGGACTACTTGAAGAAGAAGAAGAAGAAAAAGAAGAAGGTTGGGACCGCATTTACATCTGTGTTCGGCTGGCGGTAGGAGTGATTTGTTTGTGGCGGATAGCAAACTGTAAGCTGATGTAACATTATGGGATCGAGCTCTCATGGGTATGATAAAGATGAGGTGGACTGGACACTATCCAGGTCTGGGGGGCGGAAAAGAGCAGTTTGCGGGGCAACAAGACCTAGAAGCGGGTCAGATGAGTGATGCAGGAGGAAGTAACAATGCAAAAAAAAACACGAACTAGCCAGCATGGATGGCAGTTTGAGGATGTAGGGAATGACTTGAAGGTTGTCACTGAGTTCAATCAGGGTAGGGGGCACTATCACCCAGTTAAGCTAACAAAACCAATTGAGAAAGAAATTGGGAGAGTTAAGTTTACAAAGTTCTTAAATAATAACCGGCTGTTAATTCATGCAACATGCAAAACACAGCAACTGAAAATATTGGTAATGACATGTCTAAACAGAGATCAAATGAAGGCACATGTTCCTGGCGCCACAGCTAACTTGAGGGGAGTTATATCAGGTGTCCCTTTGAGCATGTCTATGGAAGAAGTGAAAAAAAGAGATCCAAGGAGGAAAGGTGAAGGTTGAGAAAAGGCTAAAGAGTAAAAGAGAAGGTTCAATGAAGAACACACTGTCTGTCATGATTCAGTTTGAGGAAACACTCCCGAAATCAGTCCTAATAGGATACATGTATTACAGTGTCAGAGAATACATCCCAAAGCTGCTCAGGTGCTACAAATGTCAAAGGATGGGTCACACTGCTCACCAATGTAAAAGAAAGTTAAGATGTGCTGGATGTGGAGGGGAGCACGGATATGATAAATGTGACAAAGATGGCAAAGTGTTGCAACTGCAGGGGCAGGGGGAGGGGAAGCACAGTGCTGCATATGGAGGATGTGTTGTGCAGAGGGAAGCTAGATAAGCCCAGGAAATCAGAATAACTAAGAAAATCTCATATGCGGAAGCTCTAAAGACAGTTAGAGAGGCAGGAATAGTCAGAAACACAACAGGCCTTCCTCAAAGAAGATCACTTCAAATGGAAGCCCAGCCATCAACAAATCCCACACAAGATCATGCCGCTGCAAGGAATGTTTGTGTTCACAAATGCAAAATGGATGATGACACATTGATAGTTAAGAGGACAAACTTTATAGCTTTTATCTGCCACACCATTAATGTCGCAGCACAGCTAAAGAAGAAAAGTGACAATCAAAACCATTGTGAAAGCAGCAGGAAGCTTCCTAGATAGCAAAGAGATCACGGCCGACCAGATTCATGCTCTATTAAAAGCTGAAACTGGGGAGACTGCATATGCTGTCTGAGGGGAAAAAAAAAAATATCCAAGATGGCGCCGCGGATGGCAGCCACTGGCTTCTGCTCTCTGATGTTTTTGATAATTTTGTGTGTTTTTTTGGACTTCTGCTCTTCCGTCCGAGTCCCCTATTCAAGGGAGGGACTACTTTCACTCAGACTATCTCCCAATGCAACTTCTCCGCCAGTTTCTGCTGCTGATTTGAAGTTTTTTCAGTCGATCTTAGCTGTGGGAGCAGCAGCTATTGGCACTGGCCGGAAACGAAGGTGGTGTGGTAAACGTGTCGGGGCGCTAGTCAAGCTGAAGAAACGAGGATATCGCACGCCGCTCCCTTCGATCCATCTGACCAATATCCGCTCTTTGGCGAACAAAATGGACGAACTGCTGCTCCTGACTCACAAAAACCTGGATTTTAGCAGATCTGGCACCCTGTGTTTCACGGAGTCCTGGCTGAGTGAACACATCCTGGACAGCACGGTCCGCCTGGACGGATTCCAACTGTTTCGTGCTGATCGCAGCCGAGAATTCTCTGGAAAGACTAAAGGTGGTGGAATCTGCTTCTACATAAACGAAGGTTGGTGTACTGATGTCACAGTGTTGAAGAAGTTTTGTAGTCCTAACCTAGAGTCACTGTTCATAAACTGTAAACCCTTTTATTCACCGTGAGAGTTCTCCTCGTTTATTCTGGTCGGAATTTATATCCCGCCTGCTGCTTGTACAACGGAGGCACTGCAGCACCTCGCTGACCAGATAGCAGAGGTGGAGGAAAAACATCCAGACTCTCTGCTTATCATTCTGGGTGATTTCAATAGAGCTAATCTCACAAATGAGCTTCCTAAATACAGACAGCATATTAAATGTCCCACCAGGGACACAAATACACTCGACCACTGTTACACAGTTTTAAGAAACGCCTATCATGCCGTCCCCCATGCAGCTCTGGGTTTTTCTGACCACTGTCTGCTCCACCTTATTCCAACATACAGACAGAAACTAAAAACTTCCAAGTCTGTTGTAAGGACTGTGAAGAAATGGACTGAGGAATCAAAGCTGGAGTTACAAGCCTGCTTTGACTGCACAGATTGGAGTGTTTTTGAAGATGCAGCCATTAACCTAAATGAACTCACTGACACTGTGGCATCATACATCAGTTTTTGTGAGGACATGTGTGTGCAGACCAAGACCTTCTGCACATACAACAACAATAAACCCTGGTTCACTCCTAAACTCAAGCAGCTACGTCAGACCAAGTAGGAGGCCTACAGGACTGGTGACTGGACTCTGTACAAGCAGGCCAGAAACATGCTGACGAAGGAGACCAGGCTTGCTAAGAGGAGCTACAGTGAGAAGTTACAACAAAACTTCTCAGCCAACAACTCTGCTTCTGTTTGGAGAGGCCTGCAGAATATCACCAACTACAGGAGACCATCCCCCCACCCTGTGGAAAACCTCCAGCTGGCTAACGACCTAAACAGCTTTTACTGTAGGTTTGAAAAGAACCTACAGTTCTCACCTCCCACCCACACAAAAGGATTATCTGCAGCCCCAGGAACTCCATCCCTCCTCCACTCTGACCTCCCACCAGCACTAACGATCTGTGAAGAGGAGGTGCGCTGGGTCTTTCAGAGACAAAAGATCAAGAAGGCTGCAGGACCTGATGGTGTGTCTCCGTCCTGCCTGAGAGTCTGCTCCAACGAGTTGGCCCCCATCTTCACCCGGATCTTTAACAGATCACTGGAGCTGCGTGAAGTGCCTTCCTGCTTCAAACGCTCCATCATCATTCCAGTTCCCAAGAAACCCTCTGTTACAGGATTAAACGACTACAGACCTGTTGCCCTGACCTCTGTGGTCATGAAATCCTTGGAGAGATTGGTGCTGAACCACCTGAAGGTCGTCACAGGCCCCCTGATGGACCCACTGCAGTTTGCCTACCGGTCAAACAGGTCAGTGGATGATGCAGTGAATATGGGACTACACTACATCCTGCAACACCTCGACTCCCCAGGGACGTACGCCAGGATCCTGTTTGTCGACTTCAGCTCAGCGTTCAACACCATCATCCCAGGCATTCTTCATCAGAAACTCCTCCAGCTCAAGGTGCCCTCCTCCACCTGCCAGTGGATCTCCAGCTTTCTGACTGACAGGTGGCAACAGGTGAAGCTAGGGAGATTTACATCCAGCTCCCGAAAAATTAGTACTGGCGCCCCCCCAAGGATGTGTTCTTTCCCCACTGCTCTTCTCCCTCTACTCCAATGACTGCACCTCAGAGGACCCTTCGGTGAAGCTCCTGAAGTTTGCGGACGACACCACAGTCATCGGTTTGATCCGGGATGATGATGAGTCTGCATACAGGCGGGAGGTGGAGCTGCTGATCCTCTGGTGCGGCCAGAACCATCTTGAACTTAACCCAGCCAAAACGGTGGAGATGACTGTGGATTTCAGGCGACACCCTCCTTCATTCCCCCCACTCACCATCCTCAACAGCACAGTGTCCACTGTGGACTCCTTCAAGTTTCTGGGTACCACAATCTCCCAGAACCTGAAGTGGTCCTCCCATATAGACACTGTCCGGAAAAAGGCCCAGCAGAGGTTGTTTTTTCTGCGTCAGCTCAAGAAGTTTGATTTGCCTCAGGAGCTGCTGGTTGTCTTCTACACCGCCATCATCCAATCTGTCCTCTGCTTTTCCATCACTGTCTGGTTTGGATCTGCCACTAAACAGGACAAGACCAGACTGCAGCGGATCATTAAGTCTGCGGAGAGGATCATTGGTACCGACCTACCCTCCATTGAGAACTTATATCGGTCCATAACCAGGAAACGGGCGGGAAACATCGGTGCTGACCCGTCACACCCCGGCCACAAACTGTTTGAACTTCTATCTTCTGGTCATCGTTACAGATCACTGAAGGTCAAAACCACCCGTCACAGGAACAGTTTCTTTCCTCAAGCCATCACTCTGATGAACTCCTAACATTCACCTAGTCCTACCTGTTGCTGTACTCATGACTTTTCATCCATTCTTACATTGCACATAACTCTCACACTGCTTTTTACTTCATTCACATTATATCACTGAATCTGAGTTCACATTGAAATACTGTGTGACTGTATATTTTTTCATATATTTCTGCAAAGTGTGGATAGTCTGAGTAAATAACTGCATATATTCCTGTATATATTTGCATCCTTTTATAGAAATGTGGACAGACTGTAATTTACTGTACATACTCTGTTGTCATTGAATCCTTATTTAAATCTTATTTAAATCCTCCACCTGAACAACGAGAGCAAGTTTTTAGCCAAAGTCAAATTCCTTGTAGTGTTGTGCATACTTGGCCAATAAAGCTGATTCTGATTCTGATTCTGATTCTGATGCTGAAAGAAGACCTTAATTATGGTACTACACATACTACAGTGGAATGCTAGGAGTCTTATAGCAAACAGACAAGAACTCAAGAAGTATCTTTACGAACTAGAAGTTGTTCCACAGGTAGTGTGTGTACATGATACACGGATTCAACCTCACTTAGATTTTGTTATTCCAGGATACAGTTCAATCAAACAGGATAGAATTAACACTGTAAATGGAGGAGGATGTGCCACTTTCATTAAAGATGGCCTGGTGTATAGGGTAATTCCCTCCCCTGAGGATATAGAGTGTAATATTATTGAAATATGTAGGCCAAATGGACCAGGAAATATTAACCTGTTGAACTCTGTTCAACTTCCCTAAAAACGCCTAAAAATAACATGCCCAAAGTAAATCAAAATCTGTTCTTCAGCCCTTTGCAGCATCTTCATGGGGTTATTCTCATTTAAAAGAAAACACTCTGAATTTTTTGGCAAAACAGTCATAATCTCTCTAAGTGCTCCTGCCACTGAGTAACAAGAAAGTTCACCTGGGTGTTTTTTTTTTTTAGATACAGATGCTTGCAAATAACATACAGCTGTCAGATACTGGCTGGAAAGCACAACAGAAATGTAGAACCAAGTGTTTTCAAGCTCACGTCAAAATTTTGTAAAAATTCCACAAAAAATGAATATATTACACAGCTTTTTTTCTCAGGTTGTAACAAGGCTGTGTCTGTACTGGAAGACCGGAAATACAGCTTTTTTTTTTCAGTGCGCACTGAGACGCACTAAGATGCAGAGACATGACCGCCCGCGGAATTCACAGAGTTCAAGGGGTTAAGCTGATTAATTATTACAACCCATGTAGGAAGTTAACAGAAGATATTTTCAGTGTTATGGCAGGGGAAGGCCATATGAAAGAGGTATGGTGTGGAGATTTTAATGCCCATGATAGCACGTGGGGAAGCACACATACAGATAACATTGGAAACGTTGTGGAAGAGATGTTAGATGAAAGATCATTAATTTGTCTAAACAGTGGTGAAAGTACCAGGGTGGATGTGCATAGGGGCACATTATCATGTATTGACATGACTCTGGTATCTGATTCTTTAGTGAGCGCCTGTGAATGGACGGTTATGAAAAGGACAACTATGGGAAGTGATCACTTCCCAATACTTACAGTCATTAAAACTGAAGCATGAATACAAGAAGGAAGATGTTTTTCAAGATGGGGTTTTGACAAGGCAGATTGGGGAAAATTTAGGCAATACTATGTTCAATCGTGTCATTTGGTAACATTAGAAGGTGGCATAGAAGAGTGTTCAAGTCAGGCAACCAATCATATTCTGAATGCTGCAATAGCAAGTATACCAAAGAAAACAACACAGGATAGTGTTGGTAAAATGCTGACTCGCATGCTTTTCTCAGAATGTCAGTTATTGTGTAATATTATTCTTACACCTCTTTATCTGCTTGCTTCACACGCTACACTGCAGTGTTTAGGTTACACCCTATAATTCACTCACTGAAACCAGTTAGAACCAGTTCTGTACTCAGCTGAACTGTCACATAGCGGAAAATTACTCACTGATACAATGAGGAAACCACCCCCCTTGCATGGGGAGTGGGGTAGTTTTATAAAAAGTGTAGGACCCATTTTTCGGGAGCACTCTCCTGTGGTCTCGCCTAAAGAGTAATGCTCCAGTGATGTAACCAGGTACCATATCTCAGCTTCAGTAAAAAAGTGAAATGATACTTCACCTCTCAGTCTGGTTATTTGGCCTTCGTATAAAAGAACTGGGGGTTAAGGTATTCTTAGACGCAACAATTTGGTGTTTCCGCCCGGTTACAAGGCTAAATTTTAGTTTTGTAGACAGCGTGAGGATTTTTTCTCTCCAGTTCGGCGGCCGCAATGCTATGAAAGGTAAACCGAAAGAAAACCTTTATCAACAAATTTCTGCCTGTCCCTTCAGGGACGGACCTTACTATGGAGATTAAATATTCATGCACGTGTGATTTTATTTGTGGAATGAAACTGAGATATGGTCTTGAATTTATGATATGTTGTTTTAAGAAATATATTTACTGAGTTTGATGAGGAAATCTCCTAAAAGTAAAGTTGGAGATAGCTTGGGTAATCAGTTTAATCCCCGCAGTGGAAAGTATTTATTGGGTCCACTGAAAAGTAGAGTTACCTCGTTGTGCATTGTACAGTCCGGATAAAAGGTTCAAACCCCGGGGTGACTAATATAGGGTTACTGAAAAAGAGGTGTTATTCGGCTGGTACATAGCTTTGCCAAAAGATTTAAACCCCTTGGAATTATTGCTTAATTTCAAAAAGTAGAGTTCGCACCCCTAGCGTATTTAGCTCAGACCAAAAGGTTGTAACTCCTTGAGAAATTGCAATGAGCGCATCTCTAAAATATAGTTGGTCTTACTGCAAAGAGTTTTAAAATTGTGGAAAAGTTGGTGTGAAAAAGGTGAGATAATAAGATCATAACAATAACTGCATTTTATGTTATAAGATATAGATATTAGACTATAGCATTTAAAGACGGTCGGACTAAATGGCAACAGAACCGGATAACAATAAAATGGACAATGAGAAACACAGTTATTTTATTTTTGTGAGTTTTAGATAGAAGCAGAATCTGCTTCAGTCAGGGTTGTAATCTGCTCTGGTGTGGAAGAAAAAAAAAGTGAATTCTCCGCGGAGGCGGGGGGAGCAGGCTGTGAAATTGTTTGTGATTTTTTTTTCTTCTTGATACTTGAACATGTCTGTTCTTTTCTTTTTCTCTATCCCCTCACCCCCCAGCCAGTCGCAGCAGATGACTGCCCCTCCCTGAGCCTGGTTCTGCTGGAGGTTTCTTCCTGTTAAAAGGGAGTTTTTCCTCTCCACCATCGCCAAGTGCTTGCTCACAGGGGATCGCCTGATTGCTGGGGTCTTTCTGCAACTGTGGGGGTTCCCCCCTACAGTTGATAGTGCTATGAGATGACTGTTGTTGTGAAATGGCGCTATATAAATAAAGTTGAATTGAATTGAATTGAATTGAATTGAATATTTGTGGAGTGTAAACGAGTTGGTTAATTGATTGTCATCTTGTTGAGAAATGTTTAAAATTATAGGTATAAGAAAATAGTAGTTTTGAGCAAAAACAGTGGATTAGTGTTGCGTTTTTACGGCAGTAAAAAGGAAGTGAGCTTCACACTGTAGGGACAGTGTGGAAAAGGGTTGCCATGTGTGAGATTTCTCTGCTAAGAGTGGCCAGGTCTGGAGATTAATTGAAGTAACTCTCATGCTGTTTTGAGTTTTGGCATGAACCTAAAAGTCTTTATTGTATGAACTTGTGGAGATAACGTGAAAAGAGAGTTTTCTCTGTGTGTGCGTGTGTGTGTGTGTGTGTGTGTGAGGAAAAAAAGAGAATGAAAAAACAGGCTGTGTGGATGCTGACCTGTGTGACAGGGGAGTGAAAGAAGAGTAATCTATATTTGGGTATTTTTACAAAGTTTTGGGGTTTTACTTTTTCAATCTAACTTTGCGGGGTTTTAACTCTAATGTTGCGTATGTGATAAACTATTTACATACTTTTAAAGCAATTTTTTGACGTATCTGACTTTTTTTCTTTGACTGAAGCATAACAGTGCACTTTACAGAGAAAAAGGACTTATTAATTGACAATCATTTTTTGAAGCTAAGTATGACTTTGCATGACATTGTAAATGACAAAGTATAATGATTTAAATGACTCTGACTTTACAAATGTAATGTTTATATGATTTTACACTGCAGGATACATTTAATACTACTCACCACATAATGGTGTGACAACATCACATTTCAGAAAAGTGACAGTAATAAGGAATGTGTTTTCCCGATGCTCACCCGTGGCCAAGCTGGGCCTCGGGATTACATTCCACCCCGTAATTTACCAAGGAATTTATAAAATGAGGCATTCCTTGTATAAAATTAAGCCAAATTCTAATTAGACAAATTGTCCACCTTTCCATTGACTGAAGGAGTGTGACACAACCTTTCACAAGGATTGAACCTGTCTGTGTTCAACTGGATAAACTGATTTTAGTTATCAGTGCTAAAGCATATCAAATCTGCACAGACAGCTATATTGTTTTTCCTAAATGGAATTTGTAAATTAGTTCAAGAGATGTCACAAAAGAAGCCATGGTTATTGAAATCTCATTTTGAAGGAGTTGTACTACCCACAAATTTTCATCTAAATTAACTGTGTGTAACACATAAAAGTGGTAACACACTTCCTTCCAGTAAAAGATACTACTCATCAAGCAAATACCCTGTAACTTTGCTGTATGTGCATCTCCATGCAACAAAAATGGGGTATCAAAGAAATTAATTAGCAAAAATAATTAGCAATCCTCAGAAAAATAGATAATATATAAAAATTATCAATAGATGATCAATAATGAAGAGAAAAATATAAATGAAACCGCTTGGTAATGAAATCACAACATTCAATAGGAGAAGTTAAAAGTTACATCAATAAATTTCCAGATATTTAAGGAAATATCTGTAGATTATTGTAAAGGAAATATCATGTCTATAAGGAATAAGGTAAACTGATAAGGAAGAAAACCATGCAAATATAGGAGAAAAGTTCCAAATGTCTAAGGAAAGTCCAACTTGTGCTGAATTTATGTTTACTGTGGGACTTGATTTAGAATCTACTATAAAGACAATACAGATTCTTACATTTATTAAAATTGCTTCACAAAAAAATTGAGTGGGTACTGGCACAAGTCCTACTGTATCAAGTGTCCAGTGCCTCCAGGAATTCGGGCATTGGCAGAAGTCCGTGATTCATTATCTTCGTAATGCTAAAATTCTAATCAGATGCAAAAAGATGCAAAAAGACATATGATAACATAAACATACACTTCATAAAACTTTTGAAATTTAAAAGAGAGTTTATAACTTTAAAAAAAAAGAACTCTGAAATAGAATCAGAATCAGAATAAACTTTATTGCCAAGCATGTAAAAAACACACGAGGAATTTGACTTGACATTGGTGCGCGTGCAAGCGCGACACAACGACACGGCAGCCATAATAGGTGCCTCATCAAACAGAGATAGATAAGAAAGGGAGGGGAGGGAACGACACAATGGGGGAGGAGAGAAAAAAAACTTCGTTATCAGAATACAGCTTATGAATATTTAAGCAGATTATGATTACAATGAAAAAAAAATCTCTCAATAGCACAGAGCAACAATCAACCACAAAAAACCAAAAGACCAAAAGTCAGAGAGGATCAGTGAATGGATGGGTGTAATTCAGTATATATGAATCAGTGTGTTCGTGTATGTTGAATGCAGGTGGGTGTTTATCAGTTACTGGAGGCAGCAAAATCTCTCCCAGCCGAGATGTTATGTCTTAGTGTCTGAAACTCGGAAGCATGTCCTTGAGGCATGGCAGATGGAAAATTCCTGAGCCAGTCACATGTCCTTGAGAGTTCAGATGCAGCACCCAGAATGTTTATGAAGAGAAGCACAATCTTCTGTTTTGTCTTAATCCAGGAGGAAAATAGTCAACAGGGCGCCGAATTCAAGGTCTGATAGACACAGATCACTCAGAGCATAGAATTTTTTCATCTCTTGCAATCCTGTGTTCATAATTTCCATACATAGGCTTTAAATCCATTCCTTGGAGGCACCAAAAACGACTCCAGATGTTTCCCTTCTAAAACATGGGTAAACATGTCCGGTAGAGTCCATCCCTCTACAGTGCATGCCAGATGGTAATTTCCATGTTAGTCATTGCCGTTAGTTAGTGCACTCCCCCCTCTGGTTGAATTGTTGAAGAAGCAGCTATGCCGGGACCGCTTTTGATTAGCTCTTCCAGTTAAATTTTCGATACACCAGGAAAACTCCAGAGCCAATCAGCAGAAAATCCTGTGATCGTAAAGCCAAACCAGATAGATGTTTTCCACATCATCAGTCGAATCATGCAGACACATGCGTTCCAATCCATGGGTCTCTCCATAGGGGCTCCCCCTGGCCCGAATTTATGTAAAATGTTGTTAATTTTATTAAAGCCGCTCACCAAATCCATTTTTTTCGTTTGGATCAAGATTCAGCCAGAAGAACAGCGACGCAGACAAGACAGCAAGCTGGGATTCTCAGTTAGGGAGGAAAGGAGGGTGAAAGAGGGAGCAAAGGAAAAAGCGACTGTTCTCTCTGAAGGGCAGAAGCAGAAGCAGAAAATAGCTAGACAAGCCAGGGTTCTCAGAAAACAGGGGAGAATGCAGTCGACATGGACAAAGAATTGTAAGGTGTGGATAAAACTGCTTGGAACTCCAGAGGAAGCTAAAGTAATAATGATTAGAGAAATGGAGGAATTAGACAAATTTAAACCTTAGTTCTGATGCATGAATAATAGTGCAGTAAGATTTTGAGTGGAGATTTTTGTGTTCTTTTTTTTCCCTTTATGTTTCTTCTTTTTTTTTCTTTTCCTTTTGGTGTACATTGTTGACATAACTTGTGATTAGTATTTTAACCAATCAACCTTCTTTATTTAATAATGGAAGTGTATTAGGGCAAACTGAAGCTGAAACCTTTGTCAATACTCAACAGCAACCGCAAGACATTTTAGGAGATACTGACCCAGACAATAACTATTTTAATCATATTAACAATAAGTGTGCTTATTATGATAAACAACAATTAGTGGCCTTCAGTGAAGCCTCCACAATATATGATAAGGCACAGCTGCCCATCTCAGAGACATCATAAGATACAGGCACAGAGCTTCAAGGCCGTCAAGCAGTTTACTCCCAGGAGAGGAGAATAGGGAGGAGGGAGTGAGAGCATGAAACCCTTAGCCGGTCAGTGTGACATAAAACTTCATCTTGGAACACAAAATATAACAGACACCTCAAACAGCTTGTTAATATAGTATATTAAAGCAGTTCATATATGGATAAAAGTTACAGTCATATGTTGTAACACACACACACACACATGCTTATAAAACATGTGATCTCAACAGATAAATGCACAATCAGTGAATTTCTATTACAGTGTAATACTAGATGATAAAAGTAGTTGGAAATCACACATCAGATACAGTACATACAAAACAAAGTTGCAAAAAATACTGCAATCATAAATAAAATTAAACAAGTCCTAGATTACAAATCACTTCATATCTTGTATTGTTCATTAGTACTTCCATACTTGACCTATTGTATAGAGGTCTGAGGTAACAATTATAAAAGTACACTTAATTCATTGCTAACATTACAAAAAGGGTGTCACGCGGTGACCCTCGTGGGCCACCATAAGACTCCAAAAGTCGCCAGTGAGTTTTGCATTGATGTTTATTAACACGGACCTCCGGAAAAGCGGTAGAAGATGGATGGATGGATGGATTTATTAACACGAACGCAAGACACGAATACAAACACAATGAGCCGCTGAGGGCAAAAACACACTATACAAGAGTCATAGGACCGTAAGGCTAAACCCACCTTCTTACGGTCTTGATCAGAAACAAGGAAAGGGGACGTCTGAGGCGAGAACCCCTCACTCAATGTCTGGCACCAAGTAATGTTAGATGATACTGCTGCATTAGGCTGCCGCCAGCGCCTGCCATAAAAAGCCGGCAGTTAACGAGCACTAATGCAGAACAGCTGATCAGCTTTGACAGCAGGAAGCCCCACTGAGCGCTGTCACAATAAGAGCCCAGGGAGCCAGAAGGTATTCCATTGCTGTCAAAGCCGGCAGAAATGATGTACGGCCCGTGCGCGGACGAGATTGGCGCTCGGGTCATAACAAAGGGCAGTCCGTGTTATACATAAAATTGGGTATCTTGAACATACTAATTTATTGTTTACACATTTAAACTTATTGAAATTGTGGGATCTGGTTGATTATTATACAGCACAATTAATGTTAAAAAAATCAATCAACTTACTAAAATAGTTATAAAATCCATAAGTTGCATATTTTTAATAAAATTATTATAAAGTATAGCTTAAATCTTAGAAAAATGAAAATCTTTATAAGAGTTAAAAGCTCAATAAAGCTCAGTTTGGCATTGATAATCTTGTAGGTAGTTGGTTTGATAATATATTTGGTAAATGGGGAAAAAATAATTCAAGGAGCCCTTATACAGTAAGTATTATTATTAGGTTTTTGATCTTTGTTTTTTGTGGATGTTGTTGTATTCCCGTGATTAAACGACTAGTGGAAAGATATATTTCAGCAGCCTTCTATTCAAAGGATCCTCCTCCATACCAAAGTGTTGCCCAGGAAGCTGCCCCTCTGCTCCCCTACTGCAGGGATGATGACAACGTCGTGCCACGACTGGAATCAGACAGGGGCCTAGAAGATGCAGAGGAAGTAGTTTAGGGCCTGCAATAGGGTCTACAATGCACATTCACAGGATGTTAGATTTTGCTCTGCTGTGCTTATGCCCTACAGGTTTCCTTTGTGATAAATGATTAATGAAATAATAGATGCGTATATGATGATAGCTTAGCCTTGAGTATATTTTACACATACAGGATTGTGAGTTATATTGACTCACAATATCTGCACCACACCCGATGTCCACTGGAGAAATGGCGACCTGATGGGAGGCAGGTCCATGTGACTGCCGGAAGGGGGCATCAACCACATATAGAACTTTAGAAACACTACACACAGGGGTTAGAATAGGGTTATGAGATGGGCGCAAGCCCATCTCTATAGGGGGAGATGCAAAAATGCGAGCTCATGTTATTAGGTTAGTGAGGTGCCCTAATAGGACACCTCAACAGGGGGTATTGTTGGTAAAATGCTATGACTCACATGCTTTTCTCAGAATGTCAGTTATTGTGTAATATTATTCTTACACCTCTTTATCTGCTTGCTTCACATGCTACACTGCAGTGTTTAGGTTACACCCTATAATTCACTCACTGAAACCAGTTAGAACCAGTTCTGCACTCAGCCGAACAGTCACATAATGGAAAATTACTCACTGATACAATGAGGAAACCACCCCTCTTGCATGGAGAGTGGGGTAGTTTTATAAAAAGTGTAGGACCCATTTTTCGAAAGCACTCTCTTGTGGTCTCGCCTAAAGAGTAATGCTCCAGCGCTGTAACCAGGTACCATTTCTCAACTTCAGTAAAAAAGTAAAACTATACTTCACCTCTCAGTCTGGTTATTTGGCCTTCGTATAAAAGAACTGGGGGTTAAGGTATTCTTAGACACAACAGTAGGAAGAAGGTTGTGCCCTGGTGGAATGACGAATGTAGTATTGCAGTAAAAGAGCGAAACAAGGCATTCAGTGAGCTGATGAAGAATATGACTAGTGAAAACTTAATAGAGTACAAAAAGAAAAGAGCAGTAGCTCGAAGGATTATTAAAAACAGAAAAAGGTCAACATGGAGAGAATTTTGTTCCACCCTTGGTAGGAAAACAGAACTAGGTGAAGTCTGGGGTATGTTTAAAAAATGAGTAGGAACATGGTATCAGTTAAAACTCCAGCTCTAGTGGATGGGGACAAGATGGCTGTATCAGACAAAGAAAAGGCAGAAATCCTAGGTAGAGCATTTGCAGCAGTGCGTAGGTGAGACAATCTTAGTGAGAGTCATAGACAGCAAAGGGAACATAAACTCAGACAAAATACAAACTTAAAAAATGAAGTGAAAGAAGACATGACTGCATTAGACCTTGAGCTCACAATGTCAGAGCTTAAGAGAGCTTCGCAAGATAGTGGATACACAGCTCCAGGATATGATCAGTTAAGCTATGCTATGTTGCGGCAGTTGCCTATGCAATAATGCAGCTGGTGCTGAAATTGTTGAACAGAATATGGAAGGAGGGGTTATCCCAAGTGGGTGGAAAAAGGCTGTAATTTTACCATTTAATAAGCCAGGGAAAGATCCAGCTCATCCAGGCAACTACATACCAATAGCATTAACTTAGGGAACACTTAGGGAAATGGATGGAGAAGGTGTTAGTTTACAGACCCTCATATGTACTAGAGCAAAAACGATTAATCAACGCCTATCAGAATGGTTTTAGAAGAAGGAAGATCCACAGTGGATGCTCTAGTTAGGGTAAGTAATGATATTGAAAAGACTCTCAAAATGAAAGAAGTAATGGTTATAGTTTATCTGGATATTGAAAAGGCTTGTGACTCACTGTGGAGGGATGGACTTCTTATCAAATTGAATAAAATGGGCATTGGTGGTAGGATGTATAATTGGATAATGGATTTTTTAACACACAGGAAAATTAGGGTGAAAGTAGGATCAGAAGTTTCTAATGACTTTGAAATAGAAAATGGTGTTCCTCAGGGGAGTGTAATAAGCCCAGTTTTATTCAATATAATGATTAATGACATGTCTGAGGATCAAGAGGGACCCATCAAAAAAGCACTATATGCAGATGATGAAGCCATATGGACGAGGGGAAGAAATGAGAAATTTGTGTTCAAAAACATCAGGAAAGCAATGGAGAAAGAGGAAAAGTGGTCATATGACTGGGATCTAAATTTTCAAACAGTAGAACCTGCTACATGACTTTCACAAAAAAATGCAGAACTGGTACAGAACCATTAACATTTTATAATCAACCAACAGAGAAAGTGAGTGAGTTCAAATATCTAGGATTGTGGTTTGATAGTGCATACACATGGAGAGTTCATGTTGAAAATCTGTTGACAAAGTGCAAAAAAGTCATTAATCTCATAAAAGCTGTAACTGGACACGAATGGGGTGCAGATAAGCAGGAATTAATTGACATTTACAGAGCACTAATGCGATCAGCAATAGACAATGCAATCAACAATAGACAATGGTTGCTTGTTTTATGGAGTAGTGGCAAAGACAACTCTTGAAAAAATAGACAGAATATAGCATAGAGCACATCGCTTGTGCATTGGAGCCGTCAAAACAAAACCAAACAATGCAGTTTCAATAGAAGCAGGAGAAATGCCAATGGATTTGAGAAGAGATAAACTCGCATTACCATACTGGGTCAAGCTGAAAGGAAGTGAGGAAGCAAATATTTCAAAAACAGCACTACAAGACTGTTGGGAATATTCTAACTTTCAGGGACACGGGTTTGGGTGGACAATTGAAAAAAAAGCCAGAATGTATGGGCTACACACTATCGATTTAGCTAACACCAGTCCAGTGAGTAAAGTTCCCTTTTGGCTGTTTAAAGAAGTAGACGCTAGTCTGCTAATGAGGAAAAAGATTGGCATATGAGTGAAGTTGGTGTTAAAACAAGCATTTACCTCAGGAACAATTACTATAACTTCTTACAGCTCCATACTGACGGTTCAAAAAATAAAGGGGGCTCTGTTGGAGTTGAAGTATACATTCCAGAGTTTAAAGTGACCATCACAAAAAGACTCTCCAACAGTACATCCGTGTTTACAGCAGAGATGGTGGCAATAATTATTGGTTTGCAGTGGGTGGAGAAGGTCAGACCGGACCAGGTGGTGGTGTGCACGGATTCACTTGCAGCTTTAAAAACCATACAGACACTAAAATCTGCAAGGGAAGATTTGGTGATTGAGCTATATCACAGTTTATTTAGGGTACACAGGGGTGGAGGAGATGTTCAGTTTTGTTGGGTTACTGCACATGAAGGGTTGAAAGGGACTGACTGTGCAGACAAATTAGCAAAAAGTGCTCTTGGAAAAGAAATAGGGTGTACCCTGCCTCTCGCCCAAAGATGCTGGGATAGGCTCCAGCCCCCCCCCCCCCCCCCCCCGCAACCCAAAAAGGATTAAGCGGAAGAAGATGAATGAATGAATGAATGAATGAATACCATTGTCTTTTGGAAAAGGTGAAGGGAAAGCAGTAATCAAAAAAAAAGGAACTGAGCTATGGCAAAAAAGATGGGATGAAGATCATAAAGGTAGATCGTATTATAAAATACAAAAAATCTATTGCAATAAAGAATTATAAAACAACCAAAAGGAGGGAAGACATCATTATGGCAAGACTCAGACTGGATCATACAGGTTTAAAGGGCACTTTATTCACCATGGGGAAAAGCGAATGTGACAAATGTAGAGAATGTGGAGTAAAAGAAAATGTCAAGCACATCTTATTACACTGTCACAAGAATGGAAATGAAAGACAGATAATGAAAATGAAGTCAGAGAGGCCTGTAGGGAATGGGGTTTAACTGGGATTCTGGGAACAGATGGAGATGGAGAGGCACTTAGAATCATGAGAAGGGCTCTTTTCTCTTTTTTTAAATAAAAAAAGGATTAAGGCGTACCTGTGGTGGTCGTGAAAAAAAAGATATTATAGTGAGCCCCTGTCTCACGTTCTAGTTCAAGTTTAAGTTGAAATTCATGTTCAAAGCAATTTGATATAAATCCATTGCTGATGTGCTGGTACAGCTATGTCAGCAAAACATGAGTGCAGCCATACTAGCGGCTACATGCCCTTCCAGGACGCTTCCTGTGATGTAATTTCGTTGACACCGCGATCTGGATCAGTATTGGCTGAGCCTGCAGTGCCCAGATGTGCAGTGGTTTTCGGGATATTCAAATTAAAATTCAAACGTTTATTTCAAACTCAGGGTTCATATTAAATGCAGAACTAAAACGATTAGAACATAAATAAATAAATGCTTAAATTCAGCGGCTTGTCTCCTCTGATCTGAGCTCGTAATGGCCGATGATTCTAAAACTATGCGATCTGGATCAATATCAGCTGAGCCTGGAGTACCCGGATGTGCAGTGGCTTTCGGGATATTCAAGGGTTCATATTAAATGCAGAACTAAAACGAGTAGAAAATAAATAAATAAATGCTTAAATTCAGCGGCTTGTCTAGTCTGATCTGAGCTCCTAACAGCTGCGAGACGGGCTGGGCTCCTCCCTCGCCGCGGGAGCAGCAGAGAGAGAGAGCAGCAGAGCAGAGCAGCAGACACTCGGCGCTCTTGTAACAACAAAAACATACAATGCGATATGGATATCGCAACATGGCGGAATGTAAAGCCTTTGGATGTCCCAATAATAAGCGAAAAAACAAAGATAAACACTTCATTTGTGTACCCAAACCCAGCTCACCTTGTCAGAAGATCGGAGCAGAAAAGTGATCTAGGAACAGGGCACAGACGAATCCTTTCAGACGAAATTGCGTTGTGTGTGAGGACCACTTCGTCACTTTAACCCTCAGAAGACTTTTCTGGCTCAAACCTGTAGCCATGTTGGACGAATTCTTCCTCAGAGTCCGACAATTCAGCCATAATAGAATAAAAACACTCACAAAAGCACCCTAGTCTGTCATACAGGCGGAGCATTGACTGTTGAGTATCAACGAAGTGACGTCACATCTGCATATGTCATGGCTGCGCTCAGAGTTTTCATTGGCTGGCCATGCCTGCGGTCGTATTTGCATATTTCTCTGGTGGTATTTGGCTGGCAATAATTGTTTAACCAAATAACGAATAATTTGCCTAATGTTTTCAAGTTGAATGCGTTTAGACAACCACCACAGGTACCCTTTAAGCCATAGAATTTAGGGGTCGGGCTCAAATGACATAATGTTCCACACTCTTGTACAGTGGGTGGTGGTATGCACCTTTCAATTGTTTGCTTTCCACCAGTAACCGAGGGAAGAAGAAGGCAAAGAAGAATCTTTAGTTCGTTGCTTGACACAAGACAATTCTGATCTCCCATTATTCAGACATAACATTTTGGCGACGAGGAGAAACCATGGAGGCCTATGGGCTACCTTCACCTCTACCACCGTTTTTACAACTTTCCAGGAGAGCCAGCGATCTTGTGGCCTAACTGGGTGGCCATGTTCGAAGGTTACATTGTGGTGATGGGCCTGGCTAGACTCGACGGATTACGAAGACGAGCACTTCTGGCCCACCATCTTGGTGTAGAAAGTCGGAAAATTCTCTGCATGTTGGGAGAGACGGAGTCTTACGCGGATGCTGTCAGACAGCTCGCTGAACATTTTGCTGAACATACAAGGTGTCATGGTCTGAGCACTGATATCGTCCGCGCTCGGGTCATGCAGTATTTTCCTCCCATTCGGTATTATTCCTTTTGACCCCTCTGAGCTCTTATTCTGACAGCGTCTCTGCGGGGCTTCCAGCTGTCAGAGCTGAGGCCGGCTGTGACAGCTGGAATTAATGGAGCTGATGACGCCCTTGTCAGCTGTGTTATCATCTTGCCTATTTAAGGGAGCAGCTTCGGTCTCTTGGGGCTGTGACCTTGTGAATGGATAACGCTGGTCTCCCCAATGTTAGGCTGGAGTCCCTACGTCCCGGCTCCAGTCATCCTCTAACTCCTCGCTACTCTTCGTAAGTTTATTCATTAATCTGTGTGTATCATCAGTGTGTTCTTGCCTTCGTCTTTATTTGTGCTTTGCTCCTCGTGGCTCATGATTTTGTACCTTTTGCCCTTGTTTAATAAATATGCAAACTCATTGGTCGCCTATAGCGTCTCATTAGCGGTCCGTGAGGGCCGCACCATAACAGTAGGTCGCAGCCAAAGGAGATGCCGGTGACCGTGAGTTTGCTTTTGGACTTGAGATTTTTCCCTTCTCCGGGGAGCTCGTTTTGTTCAGTATGTCCGCTCTCGAGCATGGGTATTGTCTAGAGTGGCTTCAAGAGGTGGATGGCTACCTGGCTGAAGCCCGTCTCCTCATACCCACCTACGCAGCATATGAGCCCCTGGGTTTCGCTCAGAGGACTCTGCTAAAGTACCATCTCACCTCCTTTCTGGAGGGAAAAGAGCGAGTGGTGTGGATTGTGTCACAACGTGGACGGATAGAGAGAGCGCTTGAAAGGGCAGCCAAGGAACCCTCACCTCCTTCCCCGAGAACAGCGTCCCCGACGAGGAGGGAGATCCGTGGGCTAGAAGGAAATCCCAGCAGGAGGCCGATGGTGGGGCATCTCCACTCCTCGCCTCGGGAGTCAGCTCCTGTCGCCCGTCCAGCCCAGGTGCAGCATTTTCCTGGCTTCACCTCATCCTCTGCCGGTAAACGTCATCACACAGCCACCGGTAAGCCTCAGCGAGAACCCCGTCCGGATCCAGTTCCAGGTGGCTGCATGAACTCTGTCTCCCAGCCAGCTGCAGCCTCCGTGTCTCGTCGGAGGAGAAAGACAGCCGCCTCCGCCTCCGGGTCATCTGTTCCCACTGCTCCGTCAGCTCCTCGATCCTGGTTTGCCTCGGCTGTTCCTCCCTCCTCCTCGATGCCCCCTCCAGCTGCTGTGAACTCCATGAGTCCGTCTCCGGCTGCTCCTGTCCCTGGTCCGGTGCGAGAGACTCCTCTTTGTCTTCCCGAGGGGTCCTCCGTCTCCATCCAGCGGGGGAAGGGAAGAACCAAGTCCACTGCAGCGGGTTCTATCGGCCCTCAGTGGATCAGGCAAGTGTCTCTTCATTCTTTTCCTCCACTGGGTGAATTGCCTTGTTTGATTCCTGGGAGTGGAGTTTGGGGTTCACAGTCCCCTGAGCTCCCTCCACCTGCTGCAGAAATTAATTATGTACCTGCCACCTTTGTGTGTCCTTCCCCTGAGCGTTCCCCGGTGCCAGGACTATGCCGCCAGATGAGGAGGGAGCCTGCGGGCCTGGAGTGCCTGGTTCCAGCCCCACAGCCACGATACGGACAGAGGAGGAGGGCAAACTGCAAGTTGGAGCCTGCGCCGACGATGAAGCGTCCCCGGGTCTCCATGGAGGAGCGGTTCGACTCAGCAGGCCAAGGATCTCCTGCCACCACGCCGTGCGGGTCGTCGGCGTTGAAGTCAGTGTTGGAGGGTCCTCAGACTGTGGAGACCATCATGCCGGCTGCGGAGCCCGCCGTAGCCGAGTGGGAGCCGGAAGAGGTCCTTCTACGTCCTGAACCCAGATCGCCGAAGTCCTGGACGGCGACAGAATTCGAGATCAGGCAAGTGCTCTACTTTGTCTTTCTACTCTGGAGCACTTATGCCTGTCTCTCGGGGAGACGAGCCGGGTGCAGCCGTCTGCTGCATCCGAGCTTGTCTCGCCGGGTTCTGTCGCTGCCGGTGATCCTGATTCAGGTTCTGTTCCTTCCCCTGAGCCTTCTCCCAGGGTCGCCGGTGATGAGTCGGTCCTGATCTCTGCTCTGTAGGTTCCAGGTTTGGGGTTGGAGGTCATCCCTGGTGCTGTTCCAACCCCATCCGGGTCCATCGTGGGTGCAGCTCGAGCTCACTTGGGGTCCGACAGGAGGACAGCACCTGTTCAAGTGAAGTTCGGAGGTGGAGCTGCAGATCATCCGCTGATCTTAGCTGGACTGGTCCCTCGTTTTTTCCCCGTTTCCTCTTTCCCTCCACCGGGTGCCACGGTGATTCCCCATAATTGGCTCAGCTCTCCTCACTGCTCCTCGTCATAGGGAGGCCGTCTTCGAGTTCTCCCCTGTGGTCCTGGTGGTCTGATGATACAGGTCGGCCGCCTGAAGAACTGTTTCGCCGGTTTGGCGTTCTGGGTCGGCCACCCAACAAACTGAACTTTCTACTTGGCAACCTGGTCCGGCCGTCTGAGGTTCTGTTTCGCTGGGCCTGGGACCAGGGTAGGCCACCCGAACTGATCCATTTTCCCTTATCAGTGATCTGGATGCAGGCAGACCACCTGAACTTGTTGTTTTTTTTACTCCATTGCGCTCTGCCTGTCGTCATTCCTGTTTTCCCCCACCCCTCCCTCCTCTGTGTGATTAGGGATGTTTTTGTTTGAGGTTTTGGACTGTATTGAACTGTTTATCGCCACTCTTTTGTGTGTGTGTTTTTTTTCTTCCTCAATAGTCTGAGATATACTCTGGTGCTGCCTCTGCCAGTTATTGTTTCTCATTGAACTGTATGTGTTCGCCGCTATTAAGCGTGGGTTTTTTTTTCTGATTGTGTTGCCGTTTATTTCTTCTGGGCCTGTGTATTTTGGTTTATATACCTGGTATTTCTGTTTGTGGCCTCTAGGCTTAATATTGCGTTATTTGTATTTATTGTCCTGACTGGCTGCCCATCTGTGCTTTATGGAGTATTTTTGTGTTTTTGTTTTTGTTTTTTGTTTTTTTTCCCTTGCTCTGTAATTGCTCCATGTTATGTTTTCTGTATTCATCCTTGTCACCTTTTTGCTCCGGTTCCTTGTCTTGATGTTTTGGTTTTTTTCTCTCTTTCTTCTGATTCTCTCCCTGCTGGCCTTTTCCCCCATCCCCCCCCCCGGGGGGGGGGGGGGGGGAGGCTTGGATATTACGCAGCGCCCGGTACCGGTGTTGGTAATGTTAAAATTTGATGAAACAAGACTGCCAAGTATATTGGCTGCATGAGCTATGAAGTCAGACTTTATGTTCCTCCTCCACTCAGATGTTTCAAATGCCAAAAGTTTGGTCATGTAGCGGCGATATGCAAAGGTAGACAACGATGTGCCAGATGCTCTGGTGAACATGAAAATGGCAAGTGTGAAAGAGGAGCCAAATTAAAGTGCTGTAACTGCGGTGGTGAACATAGCTCTGCATATCGAGGCTGTGAAGCCAGCAAAAGAGCAGCAGAAATTCAGCAGGTAAAAGTCTTCCAGGGACTAACATATGCAGAAGCTGTGAAAAAAGTGCCAGCTAAAAAAGTAGGAGTGGACTCTAACAGGGAAAGTGTGCAGACTTGCAGTGTATGCAGCAGAATTAAGGAAGATACTCTGGTTATAAAATAAAATAATTTTGTCTTATTTGTTTTAGATGTTTTTTTTGGTTTGTTTGTTTGTTTTGGCATGTGGGAGGAAACCGGAGAAATCCCGGAGTAAACCCACGCAGACACGGGGAGAACATGCAAACTCCACACAGATCACTGTTGGTCGGGGGTTGGCATCAAACTGGGGATTCTAAATTGTCCTTAGGTCTAACTGTGAGAGTGAATGGTTGTCTGTCTCTCTGTGTTGGCCCTGTGATGGACTGGCGATCTGTCCAGGGTGTACCCTGCCTCTCGCCCAAAGATGCTGAGATAGGCTCCATCCCCCCCGCGACCAGAAAAGGATTAAGCGGAAGAAGATGAATGAATGAATGAATGTTTTAGATGTTTACAGAGACTTAGTTAGGGCAAGAGGATTATGTTGGTTTAAATGAATCAACTCCCTCTGGTTATTTAAACTGTCAAAATCCCAGAAGTTCTGGTCATGGAGGAGGAGTAGCAACAATTTACCATTCCAAATTACTAGTTAATGTAAAGCAAAAAACATCTTATAATTCCTTTGAGGGCATGGTCCTCAGTATTGGGCACTTTAGCAATTTTAGGCTAAACACAATTTTATTTGCCATAGTTTATCGTCCTCCATCAACCTACTCAGAATTTTTATCCGAATTTGCTGAATTCTTAGCTGATTTAATGCTGAAATAAGACAGAATAATTATAGTAGGGGACTTTAATATACATGTAGATGTAGATAGTGATTGCCTTAATGTGGCATTTAAGTCAATATTAGACTCGATGGGGTTTTCTCAGAAAGTAGGAAGTTCTACTCATTATCTCCACCATACGTTGGACCTTGTTCTGACATGGCATAGAAATAGAAAATCTGGTAGTGTCTCCTCATAACCCTGTACTGTCAGACCATTGTCTGTTAACCTTTGATTTTACTATTTCTGACTATTTGGCTCTTAAAGAAAAATATTACTACAGTAGATGCCTCTCAGATGATGTTGTTACCAAATTTATGCATATTGTTTCCTCTATGCCATGTGTCAACACAACGGAAATAAACTATGGAGAGCTTGCTCCTTCTGTAATTGATAGCATGGTAGATAGTATTACAGCTTCTCTGCATCAGACTCAAGACTTGGTGGCCCCCTTAAAAAAGAAAAAGTCTAATCAGAGATTTCTAACTCCTTGGTTCAACACAGAAACGCTTAGCTTAAAACAGAAGACTCATCAATTAGAAAGAAAATGGCGCTCCACTAATTTAGATGTAATCTATTTAGCTTGGAGAAATCATCTTTTAATTTATAAAAAAAATCTCAGAAAAGCTAGAATGAGTTATTATTCTGCTTTAATAGAAGAGAACAAGAATAATCTCAGGTTTCTTTTCAGTACTGTAGCCAGGTTGACAAAGAGTCAGGACTCTGTCAATCCTAGCATTCCCTAAGAGCTTACTAGTTAGGACTTCATG
Organism: Pholidichthys leucotaenia; assembly: GCA_020510985.1. Lineage (NCBI taxonomy): Eukaryota > Metazoa > Chordata > Actinopteri > Cichliformes > Pholidichthyidae > Pholidichthys > Pholidichthys leucotaenia. Next base: position 69,174,914 of record CM035841.1, read on the forward strand.
AACTTTTTCAAGAATAAAATTTCATCCATCAGAGATAAAATCAATCAGATTCTTCCCACCGTTAACTTAAATACAGTAACTACTACAACTCCTTCAGTTGATATCTGTCTTGATGAGTTTACTCCAGTTGACCTTTCAGAGTTAGACAAAATAGTTTCCTCATCCAAACCTTCAACTTGTCTTTTAGACCCTATTCCTACCAGGTTATTTAAAGAAGTTATCGGTAGCTTTATTCTTCATATAATCAATTCTTCATAACTTTAGGTCATGTACCACAGGCTTTTAAAACGGCTGTAATTAAACCCTTACTCAAAAAGCTAACGCTGGATCCAGGAGCTTTAGCTAACGATAGACCAATCTCTAATCTCCCTTTCATTTCAAAAATCTTAGAAAGAGTTGTTGCTACACAATTATTTGACCACCTGCAGGAAAATGGTTTACTTGAAGAGTTTCAGTCTGGGTTTAGAATCCATCATAGTACTGAAACAGCCTTAGCAAAGGTCACTAACGACCTCCTCATCGCATCTGATAATGGACTTGTTTCTGTACTTGTCCTTTTAGACCTTAGTGCAGCTTTTGATACTATCGATCATAATATTCTACTTGATAGATTAGAACACTATGTTGGACTTAATGGAACTTCATTGCAGTGGTTTAGATCTTATTTATCTTATAGGTTCCAGTTTGTTAACCTCAATAATGAGTTTTATTTCAACTCAAAGCTCAGTCATGGAGTTCCACAGGGATCTGTGCTAGGCCCTACTCTTTTTAGTTTATATATGCTTCCGTTAGGCAACATTATTAGAAAGCATTGTATACATTTTCTTTGTTATGCAGATGACACACAATTATACCTGTCAATGAAGCCAGATGATAGTCATCAATTAGCCAAGTTGGAAGCCTGTCTTAAGGAAATCAAAGCTTGGATGACTTGTAATTTCCTGCTATACATTCAGATAAGACTGAAGTCATTCTTGTTGGGCCAAAAAACCTTAGAAATACCTTTCCAAATCAAACTTTCAGTTTGGATGCGGTTACTCTTTCTCTTAATAGCTCTGTGAGGAACCTTGGAATTATTTTTGATCAAGATCTGTCTTTCAATTCACATATTAAATTTGTTTCTAAGACTGCCTTCTATCATTTGCGTAATATTGCCAAGATTAGGAGCATCTTGTCTCAGAGTGATGCTGAGAAACTGATCCACGCTTTTGTTAGCTCGAGATTAGATTATTGTATTTTTTTATTATCAGGCTGTCCTAAAACATCTTTAAAAAGTCTTCAGCTGATCCAAAATGCTGCAGCAAGAGTTTTAACAGGTACTAGAAAGAGAGAGCATATCTCTCTGGTTCTGGCCTCCCTTCATTGGCTTCCCATAGAGTTTAGAATTAAGTTTAAAATCCTTCTTCTTACTTACAAAGCTCTAAACAATCAGGCCCCTTTTTATTTAAAAGATCTGATACTACCATATTATCCTAACAGAGCACTATGCTCCCAAAATAAGATAAGATAAGATAAGATAAGCCTTTATTAGTCCCACAATGGGGAAATTCCAGGATTGCAACAGCATAGGGATAGCAACACTCAGAGCAACAATCAGAAGGCAAGAAAAAACAACATCTAGTAAACATATGTCCATATTACTATAAATGTATATATATAGACACACAGTGCAGAGCATTATGGCTGGTGAATGTGCAGCAGAAAGTCTAAGCTCTCTCTCCGCGGATGCAGCGGGCCAGCTGGAAGTCTTTGGGCATGATGGTGACCCCCTTAGCGAAGAAGAGACCATCAGGTGGGCCTCGCTGGTCTCCTGCAGAGCCACGACGGCGAAGCTCAGGAAACGCAGGACGGTCTTGAAGTCCTGAGCGATCTCCCTCACCAGGCGCTGGACGGGCAGCTTGCGGATGAGCAGCTCCGTGGATCTCTGGCAGCGACGGATCTCTCTCAGAGCCACGGGCCTGTGACGGCGAGGCTTCTTCACTCTGCCGGTGGCCGGAGCGCCTCTCTGAGCAGCCCTGGTGGGGGGGGGGGGGGGGGCTTCTTCCTCCAGTAGATTTTACGGGCGGTCTGCTTGGTTCTTGCCATTGCTCTTTATTATTCTGACTTATATTTCTTTCACGCCGCCTAAACTCCAGCCCGGCACCGCGTCGTTTTCGCTACAGCTCCCGGTATGTCGAGTTTCCCATTAGCACCGGGCGGCGGCCAAGTGCTAGCTAGCACTAGCTCCTCCCTGCTGTAGCGTCTCCCGCTGCAAACCGTGGCTCCGTCCGCCGACCCGGGAGACCCCCGGGGTGATCCGTGCGTCCGTGATATATATACAGAGTGAAAGGTGTAGAAAGAAGAAGGAAGATAAAAAAAAAAGGCTGTTGCAACAGGCAGCCCACTCGTGTGGCGCCGCCGGTCCGGCGGAACCGGAACCGGAAAATTATATGCTGGATTACTTGTAATACCTAGAATCTCCAAAAGTGCAATGGGAGGCAGAGCCTTCAGTTATCAAGCTCCTCTCCTGTGGAACCAGCTGCCTATCTGGATTCGGGAGTCAGACTCAATCTCTGTTTTTAAGAATGGGGTTAAAACCTTCCTTTAACCTCTTGCACTCCATTGTACCGCGGGCGGGCAAGTCTCTGCGTCCCAAAGCGCACGAGGGCGCTCTCGTGCGCCCTCGTGCGCTCTAGGACACACGATGGAGCTGCGTCCAAGCGCACACTGAAAATAAAAGCTGCATTTCCGTTCTTCCGCTGCAGACACAGCCGCGAACAGATTAGTTCATCTGATTGACCTCTCATTCGACTAATAAGAGCCTTGAATTGGGTTTCTGAAACCTTGAAGAACCAACGACTGAAAACCTAGCAAGAAGGACCCGCCTACCAAAGCTGTGAATGCAGTGAGCCAATTGAAGCAGAGAAGTTCGCGAGCTGTTTTTTGTAAGGCTGGGTGAAGACAGACTGCTGCAGCAGATAAAAAAAAGGACCCGCAGGAAGAACCGTCACAGACCCAGCAGCAAGGACACCATCCACAAGTGCTACCTGTGTGACAGGGACAGCCATTCGCACATCGGCCTCTTCAGTCACAGGCGGTGCTTTTTTTGTTTTTTTTTTATTCGAGCAGAATAGACGTTTAGGATTCTCTTCCATGGTCATCATAGACCGACGGAGGCCGACGACGAAGGTCGTAAATCATTCGCCAAAACCGCAGTCATGGAATTATGTTTTGACCGAGTCGCGAGACCAGAACCATGAGCGGACCAGCGTCGCGTTCATCTGACAATGAGGAAGAGAAGTTCGCCAGGACACTGCTGCTGTGAAGAGGTAAGGTGTTATAATATATCTTCTTTCCGGTTCCGGTTCCGCCGGACCGGCGGCGCCACACGAGTGGGCTGCCTGTTGCAACAGCCTTTTTTTTATCTTCCTTCTTCTTTCTACACCTTTCACTCTGTATATATATCACGGACGCACGGATCGCCCCGGGGGTCTCCCGGGTCGGCGGACGGAGCCACGGTTTGCAGCGGGAGACGTTACAGCGGGGAGGAGCTAGTGCTAGCTAGCACTTGGCCGCCGCCCAGTGCTAATGGGAAACTCGACATACCGGGAGCTGTAGCGAAAATGACGCGGTGCCGGGCTGGAGTTTAGGCGGCGTGAAAGAAATATAAGACAGAATAATAAAGAGCAATGGCAAGAACCAAGCAGACCGCCCGTAAAATCTACTGGAGGAAGAAGCCCCCCCCCCCCCCCCCCACCAGGGCTGCTCGGAGAGGCGCTCCGGCCACCGGCAGAGTGAAGAAGCCTCGCCGTCACAGGCCCGTGGCTCTGAGAGAGATCCGTCGCTGCCAGAGATCCACGGAGCTGCTCATCTGCAAGCTGCCCGTCCAGCGCCTGGTGAGGGAGATCGCTCAGGACTTCAAGACCGTCCTGCGTTTCCTGAGCTTCGCCGTCGTGGCTCTGCAGGAGACCAGCGAGGCCCACCTGATGGTCTCTTCTTCGCTAAGGGGGTCACCATCATGCCCAAAGACTTCCAGCTGGCCCGCTGCATCCGCGGAGAGAGAACTTAGACTTTCTGCTGCACATTCACCAGCCATAATGCTCTGCACTGTGTGTCTATATATATACATTTATAGTAATATGGACATATGTTTACTAGATGTTGTTTTTTCTTGCCTTCTGATTGTTACTCTGAGTGTTGCTATCCCTATGCTGTTGCAATCCTGGAATTTCCCCATTGTGGGACTAATAAAGGCTTATCTTATCTTATCTTATCTTATAAGCTAAATTATTCTTTATCCCTGAAAATTGTAATCAAAAATGACTTTTGACCAATCGGTAAATTACAACTGTGCGGCGCACGAAGTCCGAAGTGCGTGCGCCGCAGTACACGGTTCGTTCACCGCGTCCGGACCGTGAACGCCCCCCCCCCCCCGCTATTCTTTCTGTAGCAAGGGGGGGGAAAGCCGCGGTGACTGCGCCGCGGTCACCACATCGCCACATGAGTCTAATCCGTCATGTAGCGATGGCCGATGTCCGTCCTCTGTAGCGAGGGGGGGGGAAACCCCCCACACACACATGCACACACACACAGCCCTGAGTGTCAGCTTTCATTAGAGCCCAAGATCAAGCTTCTATATTGAATCATTCAAAAGTTACAGACGTTTTTCCAAACTGTGCCATTTGGCACAATTTGGCACAGTTCCAAAATGCCTGGGAACTACCTGAGGAAAAAGCTGTGTAATATATTCATTTTTTGTGGTATTGTTACAAAATTTGGACCTCAGCTGGATAACACTTGGTTCTACATTTCTTTTGCATTTTCCAGCCCGGGTCTGAAGTTGTGTGTTATTTGCAAGCATTTGTATCCAAAAAACACCCAGGCCAAATTTATTTTCTTCAAGTTCAGTATGTTTAGATGACTGTAACTCAGTGGCCGGAGCACTTAGAGAGATTATAACTGTTTTGCCAAAAAATTCAAAGTGTTTTCTTTTAAATGAGACCAACCCCATGAAGATGCTGCAAAGGGTTGAAGAACAGCTTTCGATTTACTTTGGGCACGTTATTTTTTGGCGTTTTTAGGGAAATTTACCAGAGTGCAAGGGGTTAAGATAAGATAAGATAAGATAAGATAAGATAAGATAAGATTGTGGTGATGTGAAAATGATGAGGCAGAGTTCTCTCTCAAATTCAGTTTTATTCACAACACCTTCATCTCAAAGCAGAGAAAGGTAATGACACAGTAAACTCTTGTCCTTAAATATCAGGAACTTCACACTTCACAGATCACATGTCACACAGACCACCTTGCATTATAAAGACAGTCACAATGCATTTCTCTCCATGATATCACTTCCACTGTCACCAATGCATCCCTTCCTTAATCCTTTAATTGAACCCCCCACAGTCTCAAGCCTTGCATACCAAGGCTAAGATTCCTGCAGCTTCCTGCCTTTGTTCTGACCTAAAATGTGAGTCACAAAACAGGTCCCATGTGTGTGTCCACCACACAAAGCCCCCCAACATTTTAGACAAACAGAACAACAAGAGAATAACCACATGCATGCCGTGATAGTATCAATAGACATCAGTCCACATGCTATATAGGCTTCAGCCTCCTGCCGTATCTGCTGTAGCTGGGATTCAACGTCTCTGCGGGGCTGTCCTGGGGGTTTGCCGTCTGGGTGTGGAAACCTTTTGTCAGCACCTGTGGGTGGTCTGGGGAAACATTACTCTGTGAAGCCCCCCGCGGTGGTCTACCTCGCCGCGGAGCCTTCGCCAACAGCACCTGCTCATCTGCCACCACAAAAGCGGGTTTGAGTCTGTTTATGCCAATTCTCTCTTTCCTGCCCCCAAATCTATCAAAAACTGCTTGTCCCCTGTTTCTAGCACTCTGAATGGTCCGTCATAAGGCGGTCGCAGCGGGGTTCGATGCGCATCGTGTCTAACAAAAACAAACTCTGCGTTCTTCAAAGTTTTAGGCACAAAAACGCACGGAAAACTGGTGCACGGGGCCGGGCAGCGTGCTTGATTCTATGTTACTCCGCAACAGCTGAGACGGGGAGGCATTTTGCGCAGGGTTATCTGGGAGAAACTCCCCAGGCAGCCGGAGTGGCTGCGCAAACACGAGCTCCGCTGGGGAGGCTTCTAGATCCTCTTTAGGCGCAGAATGCAACCCCAATAACACCCACGGTAACTTGTCAACCGAATTTGTATCCGTCAGTGACGCTCTGAGAGCCGCTTTCAATGACCTATGAAAACGTTTGCATAACCCATTAGCCTGCGGATTGTATGTGGTTGTGCGGTGAATTGTGACACCCAGGCTGCGGGCCATTGCCGACCAAAGCTCGGACACAAATTGAGGGCCTCTGTCGGACGTAATGTCCAACGGAACGCCGAAGCGCGCCGCCCAAGCTGTTAAAAACGCGTGCGCCACCTCCTCGGCTGTGGTTGATGCCAGCGGGACCACTTCAGGCCAGCGCGTGGTGCGGTCCACCATTGTCAGAAGGTGTGTGCACCCCTGTGACGGTGGGAGGGGGCCCACGAGGTCCACATGAACGTGATCGAACCTCTTGGCCGGAATGTGAAACGGTTCCAAAGGAGCCCTCGTGTGCCTGTGTACTTTGGCTCGTTGACACGCCGTGCAGGCTGCTGCACACTCTTTGACTTGTTTGCGAAGGCTCGGCCACACAAATTTCTCTCCCACCATTTTGACTGACGCGCGCACTCCAGGGTGCGCCAAAGAATGAACCGAGTCAAAGACGCGGCGGCACCACACGGCCGGTACTACTGGACGCGGCCGTCCAGTGGAGACATCGCAGATTAGGGGGGGCATACCGTCTTGCAGCACCCTGCTCTCCAGCCTTAACCCTGTTGGTCCAGACTGGAGCGCGTGCACATCCGCATCATCTGGTGCTGATCGTCACTTCCTCTGGTGCTGATCGTCACTTCCTTGTGGTAACGTATCGTCACTTCCTGTTTTGCTGTCTGCCTGTGTGGTTTGCTCTCCAGCCACTAGCTATGGCTACTAGCTCTCTTTCCTCTCCTCCTCTGGTGTGCTCTCTCTGTCAGATGTTTAGCTACACCTCTGCCTCTTTTAGTGATAACGGTAAATGTAATAAAGGTTGTCTTTTTGAGGCGCTCGAGGCGAGGTTGTCTGATTTGGAATCCCGGCTCCGCTGCATTGAAACACCGTCTGCGCCAGTTAATCTCGACGGACGCCCCTTAGCAGCAGCGGAGCTAGCTAGCTTAGGCCCCCCTGTCAGCGGTTCCCCGGCTCTCCTCAGCAGCGAGGAGACTGGGTGGGTGACGGTGAGAAGGAAGCCTAGTTGCAAAGCCCCGGTACACCACCAACCTGTTCACGTTTCTAATCGTTTTTCCCCGCTCAGCGACACACCCGCTGAGGAAAAAACTCTGATCATTGGCGACTCTGTAGTCAGAAACGTGAACCTAGAGACTCCAGCGGCCATAGTCCAATGCATTCCTGGGGCCAGAGCAGACGACATCGAGTCAAATTTGAAAATGCTGGCTAAAAGTAACTGTAAATATTCCACAATTGTTATTCACGCCGGCATTAATGACATCCGTCTCCGGCAGTCGGAAGTCACGAAACTTAATATAGAATCGGTGTGTGACTTTGCAAAAACGATGTCTGCCACTGTAGTATTCTCTGGGCCCCTCCCCAATCTGACCAGTGATGACATGTTTAGCCGCTCGTCATCCTTGAACTGCTGGCTGTCTGTGTGGTGTCCTAAAAATGACGTGGGCTACATTGACAATTGGAGCTCTTTTTGGGGAAAACCTGGTCTTATGAGACGAGACAGCATTCATCCCACTTTGGATGGTGCTTCTCATTTATCTAACAATCTGGCATCTTTTTTATCCAAATTTCCAAAACAATGACTACTCAGAGTTGGGACCAGGAAGCAGAGTCGCAGTCTTACACGCCTCTCTGCAGCTCCTCTTCATCCGCCACCCCTCAGCTTAGCCTCTGACTTCCCCATCAGAGAATCGTTGTCTGCTCCCTCCAAAGTAAATAAAATATAATGCATAAGCATCCCAAAGTGATAAAGCAAAATATTGGTAAAACTCAAATTAAACATAAAGCCTCTAAATTGAAAGAATTGGCCTCTGTTCCTCCTCATAATTTAAAAATTAAATGTGGTTTATTTAATATTAGGTCTCTAACTCCCAAGTCTCTGTTAGTCCATGATCTGTTAATTGATCATCAGATTGATTTAATTTCCCTAACAGAGACTTGGTTAGGGCAAGAGGATTATGTTGGTTTGAATGAATCAACTCCCTCTGGTTATTTAAACTGTCAAAATCCCAGAAATTCTGGTCGTGGAGGAGGAGTAGCAACAATTTACCATTCCAAATTACTAGTTAATGTAAAGCAAAAAACATCTTATAATTCCTTTGAGGGCCTGGTCTTCAGTATTGGGCACTTTAGCAATTTTAGGTTAAACCCAATTTTATTTGCCATAGTTTATCGTCCCCCATCAACCTACTCAGAATTTTTATCCGAATTTGCTGATTTCTTAGCTGATTTAGTGTTGAAATCTGATAGAATAATTATAGTAGGGGACTTTAATATACATGTGGATGTAGATAGTGACTGCCTTAATGTGGCATTTAATTCAATATTAGACTCAATTGGGTTTTCTCAGAAAGTAGGAAATTCTACTCATTACCTCCACCATACATTGGACCTTTTTTTTTTTTTTTTTTTTTTTTTGTCAATTATTTGTACCCGTAGGTAGACTTGGTTTGCAGTCTGGTGACAAGCCACCGGCTGCTGGTCGCTGCGTGCGCGAGCGCCCTAAACCTACATGTTTTTGGTATGCGGGAGGAAACCGGAGAAATCCCGGAGTAAACCCACGCAACACGGGGAGAACATGCAAACTCCACACAGCTCACTGTTGGTCGGGGGCTGGGATCGAACCCACGACCTCATGATCCCCGCGATCCCCCGGCCAAGGGTAAAACTGTGCTGCCACAGTGCTAAACCACTGCGCCACCGTGCAGCCCTTGTTCTGACATGTGGCATAGAAATAGAAAATCTTGTAGTGTCTCCTCATAACCCTGTACTGTCAGACCATTGTCTGTTAACCTTTGATTTTACTATTTCTGACTATTTGGCTCCTAAAGAAAAATATTATTACAGTAGATGCCTCTCAGATGATGCTGTTACCAAATTTATGCAGATTGTTTCCTCTATGCCATGTGTCAACACAACGGAAATAAGCTATAGACAGCTTGCTCCTTCTGTAACTGATAACATGGTGGATAATGTTTCAGCTTCTCTGCATCAGACTCTAGACTTGTGGCCCCCTTAAAAAAGAAAAAGTCTAATCAGAGACTTCTAACTCCTTGGTCCAACACAGAAACTCGTAGCTTAAAACAGAAGACTCGTCAGTTAGAAAGAAAATGGCGCTCCACTAATTTAGATGAAATCTATTTAGCTTGGAGAAATCATCTTTTAATTTATAAAAAATCTCTTAGAAAAGCTAGAACAAGTTATTACTCTGCATTAATAGAAGAGAACAAGAATAATCCCAGGTTTCTTTTCAGTACTGTAGCCAGGTTGACAAAGAGTCAGGACTCTGTCAATCCTAGCATTCCTTTAGAGCTTACTAGTCAGGACTTTATGAACTTTTTCAATAATAAAATTTCATCCATCGGAGATAAAATCAATCAGATTCTTCCCACAGTTAACTTAAATACTGTAACTACTACAACTCCTTCTATTGATGTCTGTCTTGATGAGTTTACTCCAATCGACCTTTGTGAGTTAGACAAAATAGTTTCCTCATCCAAACCTTCAACTTGTCTTTTAGACCCTATTCCTACCAGGTTATTTAAAGAAATCTTCCCACTTATTGGTAGCCTTATTCTTCATATAATCAATTCTTCATTAACTTTAGGCCATGTACCACAGGCTTTTAAAACAGCTGTAATTAAACCCTTACTCAAAAAGCCAACGCTAGATCCAGGAGCTTTAGCTAACTATAGACCAATCTCTAATCTCCCTTTCATTTCAAAAATCTTAGAAAGAGTTGTTGCTACGCAATTATTTGACCACCTTCAGGGAAATGGTTTACTTGAAGAGTTTCAGTCTGGGTTTAGAATCCATCATAGCACTGAAACAGCCTTAGCGAAGGTCACTAACGACCTCCTCATTGCATCTGATAATGGACTAGTTTCTGTACTTGTCCTTTTAGACCTTAGTGCAGCTTTTGATACTATCGATCATAATATTCTACTTGATAGATTAGAACACTATGTTGGACTTAATGGAACTTTGTTGCAGTGGTTTAGATCTTATTTATCTGATAGGTTCCAGTTTATTCATGTAAATAATGAGTTTTCTTTTAACTCAAAGCTCAGTCATGGAGTTCCACAGGGATCTGTGCTAGGCCCTACTCTTTTTAGTTTATATATGCTTCCGTTAGGCAACATTATTAGAAAGCACTGTATACATTTTCATTGTTATGCAGATGACACACAATTATACCTGTCAATGAAGCCAGATGATAGTAATCAATTAGCCAAGTTAGAAGCCTGTCTTAAGGAAATCAAAGCTTGGATGACTTGTAATTTCCTGCTATTAAATTCAGATAAGACTGAAGTCATTCTTGTTGGTCCAAAAAACCTTAGAAATTCCTTTCCAAATCAAACTTTCAGTTTGGATGCGGTTACTCTTTCTCTTAATAGCTCTGTGAGGAACCTTGGAGTTATTTTTGATCAGGATTTGTCCTTCAGTTCACATATTAAATTTGTTTCTAAGACTGCCTTCTATCATTTGCGTAATATTGCCAAGATTAGGAGCATCTTGTCTCAGAGTGATGCTGAGAAACTGATCCACGCTTTTGTTAGCTCGAGATTAGATTATTGTATTTTTTTATTATCAGGCTGTCCTAAAACATCTTTAAAAAGTCTTCAGCTGATCCAAAATGCTGCAGCAAGAGTTTTAACAGGTACTAGAAAGAGAGATCATATCTCTCCGGTTCTGGCCTCCCTTCATTGGCTTCCCATACAGTTTAGAATTTAGTTTAAAATCCTTCTTCTTACTTACAAAGCTCTAAACAATCAGGCTCCTTTTTATTTAAAAGATCTGATACTACCGTATTATCCTAACAGAGCACTACGCTCCCAAAATGCAGGATTACTTGTAATACCTAGAATCTCCAAAAGTACAATGGGAGGAAGAGCCTTCAGTTATCAAGCTCCTCTCCTGTGGAATCAGCTGCCAATCTGGATTCGGGAGTCAGACTCAATCGCTGTTTTTAAGAATAGGGCTAAAACCTACCTTTTTGATATAGCCTACAATTAGGGAGGGATCATGTGTTTCTGAACCCTCCCTTAGTTATGCTGCTAATAGGTTTAGTCAGCCGGGGGACCTCCAGTAATACACTGGGCCTCACTCCTTTCCTCACTCTCAATGAAATATTTTTTTTGCTGGTCATTAACATTTGTTTGTTCTCTCCCATAGATTGAGTCCCCATCGTGCTGTTTGCTCTCTACATGTCTGTTCTTTTCTTCTTCTCTATCCCCTCACCCCCCCAGCCAGTCGCAGCAGATGACTGCCCCTCCCTGAGCCTGGTTCTGCTGGAGGTTTCTTCCTGTTAAAAGGGAGTTTTTCCTCTCCACCGTCACCAAGTGCTTGCTCACAGGGGATCACCTGATTGCTGGGGTCTTTCTGCAACTGTGAGGGTTCCCCCTACAGTTGATAGTGCTATGAGATGACTGTTGTTGTGAAATGGCGCTATATAAATAAAGTTGAATTGAATTGAATTGAATCATTAACCTGCTCCACGGCCATGGCTGCATAATCTACCCCTACGCTGACTGGGGCCGCCACGGCGCGCAAGAGGCAATCTGCCACTACATTGAGTTTGCCCGCCACATGTTGAATATCAGTGGTAAACTCTGATATCGCGGCCAGCTGTCTCTGCTGCCGGCCTGACCACGGTTCAGAGACCTTGGCCATCGCGAATGTTAATGGTTTGTGGTCAATGAACACGGTGAAAGTGCGTCCTTCCAGCCAGAACTGAAAGTGGCGGATGGCCAAATGGAGAGCAAGCAGCTCCCTGTCGAATGCACTGTATTTACATTCGCTATCGCACAAGGTCCTGCTGAAAAAGGCGAGGGGCTGCCAAACCCCGGCTACATGTTGCTCCACGACCGCCCCTATGGTCACCTCTGATGCATCAGTGGTGAGCGCTATGCGGGCCGTTGGGTCTGGGTGTGCCAACAACGCAGCCTTTGCCAAGGCTGCTTTCACCTCCGAGAACGCTTGGTCCCGCTCCGGGGGCCACTCGATCTTATCGGCGGGTTTCTTTTTTTTTGAGCGCGGCATACAATGGCTGCATGAGTTGCGCTGCGCGGGGAAGAAAACGGTTAAAAAATTCACCATTCCCAAAAACTTCTGCAACGCCCTGACCGTCTGCAGCCGGGGAAAATCTGCCACCGCGTGCACTTTGTCAGGCAGAGGAACTGCTCCTTCGGGGGAGACGCGGTGTCCTAAAAAATCGATCTGCGCCACCCCGAACTGACACTTCGCTGGGTTGATTATTAACCCGTGATCTCGCAACCTTCGGAAAACTGTGGCCAGGTGTTTTTCGTGTTCGTCTTCGGACGCACTGGCTACTAAAATATCGTCCAGGTAGACGAACACGAAAGGGAGATCGCGAAACACCGCATCCATCATGCATTGGAACGTCTGAGCGGCCCCTTTAAGTCCGAATGGCATGCGTAAAAACTCGAATAGGCTAAACAGAGTTATTACCGGTGTTTTGGGTATGTCCTCAGCGCGCACTGGGACTTGGTGGTAACCGCGGACCAAGTCTATTTTAGAAAAAATGCGCGCCCCTGTCAAATGAACGGAAAAATCTTGGATATGTGGGATTGGGTAGCGGTCGTGCGCTGTAGCGTTGTTTAACCTGTGGAAATCCCCGCAAGGGTGCCATGATCCGTCAGCTTTCGGGACTATGTGTAGGGGGGAAGCCCACGGACTGTTTGAATGTCGGATAATGCCCAACCTCTCCAGGTTGGCGAACTCCTCGCTCGCTATGGCCAGTTTAACTGTGTCCAAGTGCCAAGCTTTTGCAAAAGCGGGCGGTCCGGTAGTGGTAATAAAATGCTCCACCCTGTGCTTAGCGACTGTTGCCGAAAATGTGGGGACCGTGAGTGCTGGGAACTGAGTGAGCAGTGTGTGGAACTTACCACTTGCTGCTGTGATGTTGGCTTGTGCTGTTGGCGGGGCCACTCGGGCTGTACAGGGGATAGAATCAAAAGAAAGTGCATTAACCAGGCGCCTGTTAGCAAGATCAACCAACAAACCATGTGAGCACAAAAAATCAGCCCCCAACAAATTGAAATTTACTGCTGCTACAACAAAGGTCCACTCAAATGTACGGCCGTGTAGAGACAGGAGCAGAGTCTTCTCACCAAAGGTCTTAATCTCCGAACCGTTCACTACCGTCACCCGGGGACCTCCGGAACCAGCCAGTCTGTCCGCGTAGGAAGGTGTGATGAAACTCAACTGGGAGCCTGTGTCGACGAGGAACTGCCTCCCCGAGCGTGCGTCCGACAAGTAGAGCAGCTTGTTCTCTTCCCCAAGGGCTGCGGCTGCTACCGACCCCCGGTCTTGGCGTTTCCCGAACGCCCGAACTGGCACGGCGGTACACACTTGCGTGCCCTCTCTGCGAAGCGGCGATGGTAGAAACAAAGGACGTCCGGTCCACGTTCCCTGGCCCCTGCCGCCGCCGTCGTCAGTGAGTCTGGCACCGCTGCCTCTGGCCCCCTGTCGTCGCCAGTCGTCGCGCCGAGTTCCGCTGCAGCGGCTGTGGCTGCGCGCCGCTTGGTGGCGTTGACAATCCGCTGCGCCTCTCGGCCCAGCGTGCGGTAGTCCCGTAGGGCCAACAGTGGTGAACTGGCCAGGGTCGCTGTCGCTGCTGACGGTAGAGTCCTGAGGAAGAGGTGGGTGAAAATGAAGTGATCGTTGTCAGAGTCTTTCAACCTCAACAACTTCTCCATCAGGCTCGCGGGCATGTCGTTTTCCCCCTCCGTCAGCGCCAGGAGCCTCTCTGCTCGCTCCTCCGCCGAGGGGGTAAATTGCTGGATGAGTGCAGCCTTCAATGTGCCGTATTTGTCGCTATCCGGCAGCTGGTCAATCAGGCTCTCCACATGCTGGGCCGTGTTGTTGTCCAGCTTTGCGACTACGTGGTAGAATTTCGTGGCATCTACCGATATCCCCCGGAGGTTGAACTGCGCCTCAACCGCGTTGAACCAGGAGCGCGGATTGCTCTGCCAGAAGTCCGGTAGCTGGACTGTAGCAGCATTCGCTTGGCTGGGGGCTCCTGACGCAGCGGGGGAATTTTCTTCTTGCATGATACGTCTCGGGTCACCAGTGTGGTGATGTGAAAATGACGAGGCAGAGTTCTCTCTCAAAGTCAGTTTTATTCACAACACCATCATCTCAAAGCAGAGAAAGGTAATGACACAGTAAACTCTCGTCCTTAAATATCAGAAACTTCACACTTCACAGATCACGTCACACAGACCACCTTGCATTATAAAGACAGTCACAATGCATTTCTCTCCATGATATCACTTCCACTGTCTCCAATGCATCCCTTCCTTAATCCTTTAATTGAACCCCCCACAGTCTCAAGCCTTGCATACCAAGGCTAAGATTCCTGCAGCTTCCTGCCTTTGTTCTGACCTAAAATGTGAGTCACAAAACAGGTCTCATGTGTGTGTCCACCACAAGATAAGCCTTTATTAGTCCCACAATGGAGAAATTCCAGGATTGCAACAGCACAGGGACAGCAACACTCAGAGCAACAATCAAGAAGACAAGGAAAAACAAGAGCAGCGAATATATATACAGTATGTACATATAAATCTATAAATATATATCTATACACACAGTGCGGAGCATTGTAGCTAGATGGAATAAACAGCATAACCGTCTACTTAGTTATCTTACATAGTATGAACATGTACCCATACATATTGTCACCCTCCGTAGCGACTGATATTGTCCTAGTTGTATACTGGAGGGGACCATTGTGTAAGTCTGTTGCGTCTTTTGCATTCAATACTATTAGGTCGTCACATTTTTTTGCTATCTCTGTGAGCAGCCCTGCTTAGGTTGTACAGTCTGACAGCCGTAGGTAGGAAGGACCTACAAAACCTCTCGGTTGCGCATCTAGGATGATGTAGTCTACTGCTAAATGAGCTCCTCAGTGCGTGCAGTATGTCCTGCATAGGGTGGGACTCGGACTCCAGCAGAGATGACAGTTTAGCCACCATCCTTCTCTCTCCTATCTCCTCCACTGGGTCAAGGTGTTGCCCCAGGACAGAGCTAGCTTTCTTGATCAGTTTGTTCAGTCTCTTCCTATCGGCTGCTGTAATGCCACTGCCCCAGCAGACCACTCCAAAAGTGATGGCTGATGCCACCACCGTGTCGTAGAATGTCTTCAGCAGCGCCCCTTGTACACCAAAAGACCTTAGTCTCCTCAGTAGGAACAGCCTGCGCTGTCCCTTCTTGTAGAGTGCATCGGTATTGTGTGACCAGTCTAGTTTATTGTTCAGATGAACACCCAGGTACTTGTAGGATGTCACCATCTCAATGTCTGTTCCCTGTATGTTCACTGGTGCTGTGAGGGGTTGTCCTCACCTGTGGCAGTCCACCACCAGCTCCTTAGTTTTCCTCGCATTGATCTGGAGGCAGTTCCGATGACACCAGTCCATGAAGTCCTGGATAAGTCCTCTGTACTGATCGCAGAGTCGTCAGAGAACATCTGTAGATGGCAGTGTGTTATGTTGTGTGAGAAGTTCGCAGTATAAACAGGAAGGGAGCCAAAACCATTCCCTGGGGGGCCCCCGTGCTACTGATGATCATGTCGGACACACAGTCCCAGGTTGCATAAATAACAATGCAGATCACGTGTGAGTATTCCCTCGGGAGATATGTAGGCAGCATGCTAACAGCTAGCAACTCCATGTCTTTGTTGCAGTGTTGTTGTTTAACCGTGACATGTCCCGGTCTGCACCAGTTGTTATTGACATACATTATCACTCCTCCGCCCCTTGTTTTCCCACTGTCTGGTGTTCGGTCTGCCCGTATTACGTGGAAACCCTCCAGTTCAATGTTAGCATCTGTTGCTAGTTCTGTTAGCCACGTCTCCGTAAACAGCATCAAACTACTCTCTCTGTACACGCTCTCGTAGCGGGAGATTGCCGCTAGCTCATCTGTTTTATTGAGTAGCGATCGTACATTCCCCATAATAACGGATGGGAGGGCGGGTCTGTACCTTATATTCCTCGCCCGCCGTCTTACTCCAGCTTGACATCCATGCCATTTCCGTCTTATTTCTCCCGGTATGTCGAGTTTTTGCATTAGCATCGTGGGCTGGTTAATTGCTAACAGCTGGTCTCTATTGTACTGCAAAAATGAACAAAATGTACAAAATGAAGTTTATAGCCAAGTCATTCAGGAAGTCATGTATATAAAGAAAAAGAGACAGATGTCGTAAGTTACTTAACAGTAGCTCCGTCTGCTGGCTCAGGAGACATTTGGGCGATCTACGTATCTGTGTTGGATAAAGGTGTCGCTGAATCAGAAAGATTAGCAAGAGAGCCAGATAGTAAATAGAAATAGGAAGAAATTGATCCTCTGATGCAAAAAGGCAGCCTGCTCGTGTGGCTTTTTGATATAGCCTAGAATTAGGGAAGGATCATGTGTTTCTGAACCCTCCCTTAGTTATGCTGCTAATAGGTTTAATCAGCCGGGGGACCTCCAATAATGCACTGGGCCTCGCTCCTTTCTTCACTCTCAATGAAATATTTTTTTTTTTTTGTTGGTCATTAACATCTGTTTGTTCTCTCCCATAGACTGAGTCCCCATCGTGCTGTTTGTTCTCTACATGTCTGTTCTTTTCATCTTCTCTATCCCCTCACCCCCCAGCCAGTTGCAGCAGATGACTGCCCCTCCCTGAGCCTTGTTCTACTGGAGGTTTCTTCCTGTTAAAAGGGAGTTTTTCTTCTCCACCGTCGCCATGCGCTTGCTCACAGGGGATCGCCTGATTGCTGGGGTCTTTCTGCAACTGTGGGGGTTTCCCCTACAGTTGAAAGTGCTATGAGATGACTGTTGTTGTGAAATGGCGCTATATAAATAAAGTTGAATTGAATTGAATTGAATGTGATAACCTGCACTGCGCAGACTTCCAAGAAAACAGAAAAAATCAAAATCATTGTGAAAGCAGCAGGAAAATATTGTGGCATTAATGGGCTATATTGGGAAGCAGTTGAGGACTTGTTAAGTGGGGGATCTTTAAGTTCACAGGCATCATGGGCTGGTGGATCAGCCGCCAATCAAATCTAAAAGAAGGAGAAGAATAGTGAGAGGAGACGCAGATACGGACTATAGCTCCTGACCAGATGGAGTGATGATGTGGAGTGGGGTACGTGGCAGTGATACACCTGTGGGCTGGTTGCCGGCTGCCGATTGAGTCTCAAAGAAGAAGACGATTGTTCGGAGCTCCTTGTGGGAGCTCCTTGTTCAGGGATGTGGAGTCGTGATGGTCAGGTCAGTGGCGGTGATGCACCTGTGGGCTTGTTGCCGGCCACCAGTAAGGTCTAAAAGAAGAAGAAGAAGAACTCCTTATCTCCTACGCAGAGATCGTTAAAAAAAAAAAAACTTTACGACCTAATAAGTATTGAATGCAAAAGATGCAACAAACTTGCACAATAATGGTCCCCTCCATTATATAAGTAGGATAATATCAATCGCTATGGAGGGTGACGACGAAGCTGATTCAAATCCAAAATATGCTGTATGGGTACATATTCATACTATGTGGGGTAACTGAATAGACCGTTAAGCTGTTTATTCCATCTAGCTACAGTGCTCTGGGCTGTGTACACTACCGTTCAAAAGTTTGGGGTCACCCAGACAATTATTTTGTGTTTTCCATGAAAAGTCACACTTATTTACCACCATGAGTTGTAAAATGAATAGAAAATATAGTCAAGACATTGACAAGGTTAGAAATAATGATTTGTATTTGAAATAATTTTTTCCTTCAAACTTTGCTTTCGTCAAAGAATCCTCCATTTGCAGCAATTACAGCATTGCAGACCTAACATGATTACACAAGGGTTTTCTAATCATCCATTAGCCTTCTGACGCAATGAGCAAACACATTGTGCCATTAGAACACTGGAGTGATAGTTGCTGGAAATGGGCCTCTATACACCTATCTAGATATTGCACCAAAAAACAGACATTTGCAGCTAGAATAGTCATTTACCACATTAGTAATGTATAGAGTGTATTTCTGATTAGTTTAAAGTTATCTTCATTGAAAAAAAGTGCTTTTCTTTCAAAAATAAGGAAATTTCTAAGTGACCCCAAACTTTTGAACGGTAGTGTATATATTGTAACGTTGGGGCCGTGTTAAGGGGGGCAGGGATTTTCCCCAGCATGCTTTGCCAACAGAGAGTGTTACTTTGTGTGTGAAGTTTAATGTGATCATTGAGTTGTTATACTGCTGGGTCATTATAACTGCGTTATAATGACCCAACAGTGTCATATCCGGCTCTAGGGAGCCGGGCAATCAGAGCCAGGGACAAGCCAGTGAGTCGTGATATTTTATTCAGGGTAAAGGGGAAGGGATGAGGAGAGCACAGATACTCATGCAGACGTACACTCACAGGTTGCACAGCGCAGAGGTAAGCAGCTCGTACCGGACGTGGGGGTAGCAAGACGTACATACTCACAGCGGGATACAGACACAGGAATGCTGCAAGAGGAGTATAAGCTGACACCAGACGAAGGGGCTTCAGCTTAGCAATGTGTTTATGTCGCAGCCCCGAGTCATCGAGGCTGCTCCTATTTATCCTCATTGGCAGCGCCCCAGCTGATGAAGACTAATTGGCCCCAGCCGTCCATAATGCTGCCAGCTGGGGGCCAGCTGAGACGCTGCTCAATGGGAAGCAGGGATGAGGGAAAACATGGGCTGAGTGCCGAGACGGCATCTCAACCCATGGTGACAGAGCCCCTCCCTCAAGGTCGGGCTCCTGAACGACCAGGAACATCCCAGCCCCCCCCCCCCCCCCCACCTAGGGTGGGAGGAAGGGAGGCGGACCGGAGGGGAAGAAGCCAAGGGAAGGACAACACCAATGGGGCAATGTAGGGTAGCGGGAAAGAAAAACCCAAATACAATACTGACAAAACAGAATAATTAACCCAGGTACAGATGGGGAGAAGAACTGGGTCAGCACGCCGGTTACATACTACCCAGAGAGTACCAACCATGCGTGACCCAGAGCAAGGAAAAAAGAACCACCAAAAAGGTACAGGGCAAAAAATGCTGAGTACGGTTAAATAAAGGGGAACCTATACACAGCGCTAATTTAAGTACATACACACACAGTCACCAAGAAAAGTGAGGGTGACTGGAACAAATGACAATTATAGAGCATGGTGTTACGGAAAACAAGGCACATGACTCTAATGAACCAACAGGACAAAAAAGAAATACTGAGTGCAGGCAAAGAAAAACCCACACACACGAATATATAAATACCCAGTCACCTAAAGAAATGAGTGACTGGAATAAATGGATAACTGCAGAGCATGGTCTGAAAGGAAACAAAACATAACTCTACAATACAAAAAACGAGGCTAAAAACATGGCACAAAAAGTAAAATGCTGAGCATGAGCGATGGAAAACACAGCACTATAAAAACGAATCCACCAACAGGACAAAACATTACACCCGAGTGACCTTAATAACAAAAGAAAAAGTGACACCCGAGGTGAATGGCAGGCAGAGTCCAAAAATGGCCGAGATGGCTCCGGAGATCTCCCCGCCCATTGTCCAGCTGGCGAATCAGGGGAAGAGAAGTGTTCGGACGGCGAACTCTGGACCCAGATCCCAGGAATCCAGTCCACTGGCAGCCGAACCAGGCTGCCCAGAGGGAAACACAGACCAGTGGGGGGAACCAGATCACCGAACCGAAAGTTCTGTGGGTCGGGTCGTCGACCCGCATCACTCAACCACCAGGACCGTTGAGACGGGCGAAGGATCAGAGCGGATCCCGGTGGAAGAGGCTCAGGGGAGAGCCGATGACGAGGGCGGCGGGCGTCAGGCCGCAGGAAAACGGCCACCTCCTCACCGGACCTGGACAATACTGGGGCAGCACCCACGTCGGACCCCGATCGGGCCTCAGGCGAACCCACGTTGGACCCCGACTGGGTCTCGGGCGAACCCACGTTGAATACTGCACCAGAACCGACCTCCAACGTTGAACCCGGACCCTCCAGCACCACGAGGAACAGCAACTCCTTGCCGGTGACCCTGGAAGAAGGCTCAGAAGAGAAAACAGAACCGGGATCAGGATCACCGGCAGCGCCAGAACCCGGCGAGACGAGCTCAGACGCAGCGGACGGCTGCACCCGGCTCGTCTCCCCTGGAGATAGGCTGAAGTGCTCGGGGATAAAAAGAGAGAAAAGAAAGGAGAGCACTCGCCTGATCTCGGGTTCTGACGCCGTCCAGGACTGCGAAGATCCAGGATCCGTCGTCAGGTCGTTGTCAGGCTCCCATCTAGCCGCGTCGGGCCCCGCAGCCAGCACGATGGTCAGCGCAGCTTGAGATTCCTCCAGCTCAGGTAACCCCGCCGACGATCCACTCGGCGTGAAGCCAGAAGAATCTCGTCCCGCCGGACCGAACCGCTCCTCCGTGGAGACCCGGGGACGCTCAGTCGTCGGCGTAGACTCCACGCAGCAGTCAGTCCCCCTCCTCCGTCCGCAATGTAGCTGCGGAACCACAGGCCCTCTCCATATCCCACCACGTTGACCCGGAGCCGGGGACCGCTCGGCGGAGAGAGACACAGAGGATGCGGGATTAGGAATACAGGTTACAGCAGGTGGGGAGAGTTCAGGGAGCTGCGAACCCTGAACTTCTCCTCCAGGGATGTGACGGAGCAAATCATTAAGCAGGTGTGAAAAAACAATGACTTGCCTGCCCCCTGGAGGTTGAGTATCGCCTGCTGTAGTGGAATCTGCTTCTTCCTCTCCCCGCCCGGCGATAACGGAGGACCCCCCGGGAGTTCGTCTGAGGGTCGCTCGCGTTGTCTCCAGCAGAGAGCTCACCAGGCCGGGATTCCAGGCACACACAGCGGTCAGGAAGCGCGTCGAGGAGGAGGGGGAAACAGCCGGGGTGAGCCAGCCCGAATGTCCAGGAATGACAGCGGGGGAACGAGGCTCAGGGGACGAGGCTGTAGAATCTCCACACTGACGAGGCGAAGGGATGACAGCTGCGTGGGAGGAACGGTCCTGACGATGACCCAGAACTGGATCCGGACGAGGTTCGTGCAGAGGTGACTCGGCGATGTGATGACGACTACTCCCAGGGGACGAAGCGAGGGGGAAACCCAGGATTCGCCGCTCCAGATCGGAGATCGAGACGAGGAAGGCGTCGAGCACGGGAAAGCTTCGTAGCCCTGAAGTCCTCACCATCAATCTCACTGCCGCCGCCACATGCCTGAAGGTGGTGACAGGAAACACAGTAGAGCTCGCGACAGCCACTCGACCCCGGACATAACTGCTGTCAGCTGCGGCTCCTTGAAGGGAATCCCGAGTGACGTGGCGCAGGTCGGAGGAAGTCCTCTGGTTGGCGCAAACTCCCGGACTGGAATAGCGGCAGGAACGGGACTCCGAAGCGGGGAAAGACGTCGCCCACTTCGACTCCCTGCCGGGATTTCCATCCACCCCGTGGAGCTTCTCTCGCTGTGTACCTGCAGCGTCTATCCTGGCACTGTCCTCCAGATGGTACAGAGAGTGAGGGTGACAGTCCAGGAGTTCCTCAGCACGGCCCGGATGCCAGCGTCTCGCGTTGGAGGCGTCGTGCAGGGTGAAGAGCGTCCCGTCGACAGCCTCCGAGATGGACCTCAGCTCGTCGCCCTGGCGCCGGAAGTGACTCCTGGGAAACGGCATGCTAGCAGCGCTGACACCCGGACAGAAAGGTCCATTTCCACAGCGACTCACGGCCGCCGGCAACTCTTCTGGCTGCGACATACTGTCATATCCGGCTCTAGGGAGCCGGGCAATCAGAGCCAGGGACAAGCCAGTGAGTCGTGATATTTTATTCAGGGTAAAGGGGAAGGGATGAGGAGAGCACAGATACTCATGCAGACGTACACTCACAGGTTGCACAGCGCAGAGGTAAGCAGCTCATACCGGACGTGGGGGTAACAAGACGTACATCCTCACAGCGGGATACAAACACAGGAATGCTGCAAGAGGAGTATAAGCTGACACCAGACGAAGGGGCTTCAGCTTAGCAATGTGTTTATGTCGCAGCCCCGAGTCATCGAGGCTGCTCCTATTTATCCTCATTGGCAGCGCCCCAGCTGATGAAGACTAATTGGCCCCAGCCGTCCATAATGCTGCCAGCTGGGGGCCAGCTGAGACGCTGCTCAATGGGAAGCAGGGATGAGGGAAAACATGGGCTGAGTGCCGAGACGGCATCTCAACCCATGGTGACAAACAGTGTTATAGGCAGGAGTAGGGCAAGATGTACAGTATTATGTGTTGTATAACCATGATTGAAATGGAGGTCTGGGAGAATGACCTCCCCTCCTGTCTGTGCTCAGGGTTGTTGGGGTTGGGTGTGTGAATAAAGCCTGTTCGTCACAACCATCTTCTTCTCTTCTTTGTGGAACCCCGCATACGTCACACTGGTGTCAGAAGTGGGATTCCACAAAGAAGAGAAGCAGATGGTTTATGGCAGACCATAGCGGCGTGTCCATGGAGGAGACGGCCGCAGCGACGCAAGGAAGGGCGCTTCCGCAGCGGAGAGCCAGGGCACATTGCACGGTACTGCCCCGCACCCACCCCACGACAAACTGGCCCCTCGCCAACGTTAAACTAGAGTGAGGTGGCATGGACGGGGACAGACCGCTTCCCGTAGATGCGTTCCCTGGCAGTGACATCACGGAGGCCCTTGGCGCGCAGCAGCAACACGCAGCAGTGGAGCGAGCAGGACAAAGATCCGGCCATTTTCCAGGCGCGGCAGGGGCTGGATGCCTGGACACGGGCCAGGGGCTACCTGGGAGACCTGGCAGTGGTGGGAGTCAGCCGGAGCGGGCATTTGGACTCCCGCTGCCAGGGAAGGACTGGCAGCAGTGGGAATCATCCAGAATAGGCATGTGACTCCCTCTGCCAGGGAAGGGACTGTGCGTGGTCCTACAGAGGCTGTCAGATGTGTCCATCCACCCGCTGGTAGCCGAACCGGAACCCTACCCCAACCAGATACTCCGACCGAGACTCAGATGGACACTGGATGGCCCGTGTATGCCGCCCTGGCACCGGGCTGACTCGCGTTGGATTTCTGAAAGTGGACTTTGAATTTTCTGGGGACAGAAACCAGTCCGGGGGGGCAGTGTAACGTCGGGGCCATGTTAAGGGGGGCAGGGATTTTCCCCAGCATGCTTTGCCAACAGAGAGTGTTACTTTGTGTGTGTAGTTTAATGTGATCATTGAGTTGTTATACTGCTGGGTCATTATTGCGTTATAATGACCCAACAGTGTTATAGGCAGGATTAGGGCAAGATGTATCATGTGTTGTAAAACCATGATTGAAACGGAGGTCTGGGAGAATGACCTCCCCTCCTGTCTGTGCTCAGGGTTGTTGGGGTTGGGTGTGTGAATAAAGCCTGTTCGTCACAACCATCTGCTTCTCTTCTTTGTGGAACTCCGCATACGTCACAATATATTTATGTGTACATATGTATATTCACTGCTGTTATTACACAGGATTACAGAAATAATTTTTTTGTAAGTTGTCTGTGTTTTTTAAACTGATTTAAGACAATTTTGCACCACTGAATCCGAAAATGACATCCGTTTCTCTTGATCAGGTGCTAAGTAAAAACCTGTACTTACTTAGTACTGTGCATGTACTTACCTTTATATAAAGGTAAAGTACATGTAAATTGAATGTTGTCATCATTGTTCAAAATTCAGAGAATTTCAAGACATAAAAAAAGAATTTTGCATTATATAAAGCAAAAATACCTGTACATGTAAACAAAAATGTATAAAACAACATGTGGCCATAATTCAAAAAGTTGACCTGACTGAGCAAATCCAATGTGATTTTTGGATTCAGCACATCAAAATGGTCCTAAATCAGAAAAAAAAAAAAAATAAGACAATAAATTTGGTGTTGACCATTGTTATCTATCTATCTAGTGTATTTATATGTACGATTCATTATGTTCACTCTGGGACATTATGGGACACTATGGAATGGTGGGTGGGACAGCACTGTGTATATCTGTGTTGTTTGAGGCTAGTTTTGATGTATGGACATCAATGTATGTTAGGATGGATGGGTGTTAATGTTGATTTGTAAAAAATACTGTAAATTGTTTACTTGGGGTCTTAAAGGTGGTAGTTTGTATAAAATTCACATGGGTGTATTTATGGAAAAGAGGAGATGGAATTAATAAGTGTTCACGTCTTCCTTCTCCCTTTCGAACAGTGTATACTGTTACTTTATTGCATTTGCCATTTGTTTGTTTTTGTTATATTTTTTGTTCGAAATAATCTATCTAGAGATAGATTATTTCTACTATCTAGAGA
Organism: Pholidichthys leucotaenia; assembly: GCA_020510985.1. NCBI lineage: Eukaryota > Metazoa > Chordata > Actinopteri > Cichliformes > Pholidichthyidae > Pholidichthys > Pholidichthys leucotaenia. The sequence goes on from CM035841.1 coordinate 69,199,557, forward strand.
TATAATCTATCCCAGAGCTGCGGCCGCAAGGTGGTCGGTGCATCTCGTGGTGGCAACCCCCGAACCAAGTGGTGGACACCAGTGGTGAGGGGGGCCATTAAGCTGAAGAAGGAGTCCTATCAAGCTTGGTTGGCTTGTGGGACTCCCGAAGCAGCTGAGGTGTACCGGCAGGCCAAGCGGAGTGCAGCTTGGGTGGTTGCTGAAGCAAAAATGCGGGTATGGGAGGAGTTCGGTAAGGCCATGGAACAAGACTTTCGGTCGGCTTCAAAGAGATTCTGGCAAACTGTTCGGCGGCTCAGGAGGGGAAAGCAGCTCCCCGTCCACACTGTGTATGGTGCGGATGGGACACTGTTGACTTCAACTGGGGATATCGTCGGGCGGTGGAAGGAATACTTCAAGGATCTCCTCAATCCCACTGATACGCCTTCCACAGAGGAAGCAGGGTTTGGGGACGAGGGGGATGACTCGCCTATCACAGGGGCTGAGGTCGCCAAGGTGGTTAAAAATCTCCTTGGTGGCCGGGCCCCGGGGGTGGACGAGATTCGCCCTGAGTACCTCAAGGCCCTGGATGTTGTTGGGTTGTCATGGTTGACACGGCTCTGCAACATTGCGTGGAGGTCGGGGGCAGTGCCTTTGGTATGGCAAACCGGGGTGGTGGTTCCTCTCTTCAAAAAAGGGGACCGGAGGGTGTGCTCCAACTTTAGAGGGATCACACTCCTCAGCCTCCCTGGGAAGGTCTATGCCAAGGTACTGGAGAGGAGAGTCCGGCCGTTGGTCGAACCTCGAATTCAGGAGGAGCAATGTGGTTTTCGTCCTGGCCGTGGCACATCGGACCAGCTCTTTACCCTCTCGAGAATTCTTGAGGGTTCGTGGGAGTTTGCCCAACCAGTTGACATGTGTTTTGTGGACTTGGAGAAGGCATTTGACCGCGTCCTTCGTGGATTTTTGTGGGGGGTGCTTCGGGAGTATGGGGTATCGGGCTTGTTGTTATGAGCTATTCGGTCTTTGTACGACCGTTGTGAGAGTTTGGTTCGTATTGCCAACAGTCGGTCAGAGTCATTCCCAGTGAGAGTTGGACTCCGCCAGGGCTGCCCTTTGTCACCAATCCTGTTGATAATTTTTATGGACAGGATTTCTAGGCAGCCAGGGAATGGAGGGTGTCATGCTTGGTGACCACAGGATCTCATCTCTGTTGTTTGCAGATGATGTTGTCCTGTTGGCTTCATCCAGCAATGACCTACAGCTCTTGCTGGGACGGTTTGCCGCTGAGTGTGAAGCGGCTGGGATGAGAATCAGCACCTCCAAATCCGAGTCCATGGTCCTCAGCCGGAAAAAGGTGGATTGTCCTCTCCGGGTTGGGGACAGGCTCCTGCCCCAAGTGGAGGAGTTTAAGTATCTTGGGGTCTTGTTCACGAGTGAGGGGAAAATGGAGCGAGAGATCGACAGACGGATTGGAGCAGCATCTGCAGTGATGCGGACGTTGTACCGGTCTGTTGTGGTGAAGAGGGAGCTTAGTTCTAAGGCAAAGCTGTCGATTTACCAGTCAATCTACGTTCCTACTCTCACCTATGGTCACGAGCTTTGGGCTTTCTCCGTAAGATTGCAGGACTCACCCTCAGAGATAGGGTGAGGAGCTCAGTCATCCGGCAGAAGCTCAGAGTAGAACCGCTGCTCCTCCACATTGAAAGGAGTCAGTTGAGGTGGTATGGGCATCTGATTAGGATGCCTCCTGGACGCCTCTCACTTGAGGTGTTTCAGGTACGTCCCACTGGGAGGAGACCCCGGGGCAGACCCAGGACTCGGTGGAGAGACTATGTCTCCCAGCTGGTCTGGGAACGCCTTGGTATCCCCTCTGAAGAGCTGGAGCAGGTGGCTGGGGAGAGGGAAGTCTGGACTTCTCTGCTTGAACTGCTGCCTCCGCGACCCGGACCTCCGGAAAAGTGGTAGAAGATGGATGGATGGATGGATAATCTATCTATCTATCTATCTATCTATCTATCTATCTATCTATCTATCTATCTATCTATCTGCGGTGGATGATAAAAAAAAAGCAACGTTGTTGAAGGTTTTAAGTAGAGTTTTATTATATCATACCACCATCACGAGCCCACGGCTCTCAGAGAAGGAGGATGCAATGTCTGTGTCCAGCAGCAGCAGTTGCAGAAGTGAGATTGAGAGAGCGAGTTACAGAACCTGTGCAGTATTTATACCCAACTCAGACAATACATCAAAGCAGATTCACAGCAGTTGGTACGATCAAAGGGACTGCAGAACAGGCATGAGATATTTGCATTTGAAAGACCTACATAACAATAGGCAGATTTGCTAGCCTCTGCTCCAGGTGTAGGACAAAGAGGTTACAAGGCACATCTACATATTGATCTCAGCCTCTAGGTCACAGTAAGGACAGGACGCATGAACACTATACATGAATGGCACATTACATCACAATACATGAATGGCACATTACATCTCAGTAGTGCAGCAGGAAAAACCAAGAGAAGAGAGCTGACTGTCCTGTGTGTTGTGGGGGGGGGGGGGGTTGAATCAACCAGCCACATATCTATCTATCTATCCATCTATCTATCTATCTATCTTCTAAATTATTGCTCTGAGTGTTGCTATCCCTGTGCTGTTACAATCCTGGAATTTCCCCCATTGTGGGACTAATAAAGGCTTATCTTATCTTATACAAAGATATAGAGTGATGATAATCAATTCAGTGGCGGTAATGCACCTGTAGGCTGGTTGCCGACCGCCAATTAAATAGAAAAGAAGAAGAAGAAGTTGCTTGGCATAAGACCGACTCCGGTCTCCTGTTAGTCAGACATAACAATGACTGGCTGTATGGACTGAATGACAGTAAAGCTGGCTTCTTCTTCTTCTTTTTCTCTGTTCATGTATGGTCTCTTGAATATAAATAAAGCTGAGTTATTAAAAAAAGCTAACCGCAGCAACATCCGGTCACCTGATCGGATGTTTACAAAAACTTATTGTTAGCACGCTCTGTTTTTCTGTGATAAGTTTATTTCGACCTAATAACGCAGTGTTAAATGGTTCCAGAAAAACATGTGAAACAAAAGACAGTTTTTTGTGTGTGGATGTACGTCACTATTGTGACGTCACTTTGACGTATTCATTGTTCAGCTCAAGATAGCGACGAGACCAGAAGAGCTTTGAGGCCTGAACCGAGACTTTCTGGTAAAACTGTTCAAAAGACTTTTGTTGGTCACCAACAAATATGAGGAATATTTGTGAGACGTTAACTAAACTGACCTGGAGAAGGTTCTGGTTCCGTTTCTGCTTTCAAACGGGATTTAAAAGAACGGCGAACCAAGCTAAAACCAGCTAGCTTAACTAGCTTAGCCGCTCTTGTTTGAGGACTGTTTCATCTGTCCAGCTGTGTGTTTAAAATGTTTTTGCATATTAGCTCTGTGCTACAGCACATGATTTAGGGTGCGAGTTTGCTGTGAGCACGAGCGTGTGTCTCAGTTCAGGTGGTGCAGCCTCGTAGCTCCTTCATTAAAGCGGCCGTGTATGCACAGTGTATATGGGCATACAGTGCATGCCCATACACTGTATGTATATGGACATATGTACGCCTCATGGATGGGTCCATGAGGCGTCATGATGCGTTTCGGCACATTGCAAAACTGTATTGATACTGTGTCACTGAATACTGACACCTGCTGGACCTTAAATATCCCTACAGGCAACCTAGTTGACAGACTCAACTGACACTGATTTGATGGCCTAGTATATACAATAATATACTGCTCCAAAAAAATAAAGGGAACACTGTCCCTCAAACTGTCCACTTAGGAAGCAACACTGATTGACATCAATTTCACATGCTGTTGTGTGATTTTGTAAAGAACAAAGTATTTAATAAGAATATTTCATTCAAATCTAGGATGTTTAGTGTTCCCTTTATTTTTTTGAGCAGTATATAATTTAAGTCATTGTATTTTATATTGTATTATTTCATATCTTCATTTTAATTTCAAATATTGTTGATATTTTTAGATACAGTCAATAAATAATGTGAACATGTATCATAACGTGAAAATCTAAGTGAACGTGTTGTGAATGAAGATGCTTGTGGACTGGGACTTTTTTTTTTTTTTTTACAAATTTTTATTAAAAACAAAAAAACTTTTCCAACGTTTTGAAATTGAGTGATGCAGACAGCTGTTGTGAAGACGGTCCCGTCTAAATTGAGACTATGTGCAATGCAGATTGAGTGCGGAATTTGGAGCTGTCTAGTGGATGCAATCATGTTTGGTGCTGCGTCGGTCACAAAACACTTTACTTTATTGGTTATGGCCCAGTCCTCCATCATGCCCCTTTTGACTTGGGCCAAATTGTCAGCAGTGTGACTTTGTGGAAAGTATTGCACTCCCAACACAGACGTACACAACTGCAAATTCTCATTAATGTAGTGACCGGTAAGAGCCAAGTAAGCCTCCATGTTCACAGATGTCCACATGTCAGCTGTTATACTCACTGCCACAGCTTGCTGTACTTCCTTTTTCACTCGTTCCCGTTCCTCCTCGTACTTTTTGGCCACCATTTGTTTGATGGTCTGAAAATTACACCAAGTCAAACCAAAAGCAAATCAATATATTTAAATTAAAGATTAAATAAACTGGATATATCAACTACTACTTTAGATAATTTCCAAAAACCTTTCTGGTTGGCAAAACATATGAGGGCTGAAGGGCCTGAATCAGTTCCCTGAACCCTTCACTCTCCACAGTGTTGAGGGGCTGGCAGTCCTTCACGATGAAACTGAGCAGAGCCTCATCCAGCATCTGCTTCCTGGAAGCTTGATGGTTAAAAATGAAATAAAGAATAAATTAATAGGAATTAATTATCAATAAAGCAACTGTGAGTAAGTAGTAGAAGGGCTGTATACCTGAGTCTATCCTGGGTGTATCCGGGACTTCATTTTCATGCCTGGCCCTATAATGCCTCAGCATTGAGGAGGCGCTTTTGTTTAAATATGACAGCTCTGTTGAACAAATGCGACATTTAGCCTGCAGAAAATATGAAGAGTAAACTAAGAGTCACTTTCAAATGAATTTGAATTCAGATAGATCAAGTGGAAACTCTGAGAGGAACAGGATGAAACAAGGAAATTAAAACAAAGAAAATAGTATTTTAAAAATACTATTTTTAAATACCTTATTTTCCGATATCGGATCAAAATGGTCCCACACGGCGGAAACCTTTCTTTTTCCTTGAGGCTGCTTGTGCTCCATAATTTGTGATAAATTTGCACAAGGACCGTCCGCAACACATAAGAGAGTCTTTGGGCAAATGCATCCCATTGACAGATGCGCTTCCTTATAAACGCTGGCGCGTCAGTGTTTCAACATGCTAGCGTCATGTGACCGTCACGCGACTTTCTTAAAGCGATACGCACCGACACGCACCGACACAGGGTTTCGCTCTATGAGCTCGACGCATGCGCCGACGCATCGGTGTTGCCGGACCCATCACTAGCATACACACATGCATAGAATAATTATATATTAATCTCTGCATCATCTTTCTTGTTGATTTTTACCCACTTATAATTTTACTGGACCGAGGATTCTTGCCACCTGATCTTTTTCGGTCAGCAAACCGGGTTAGGCAAACCTGGTTGTTTTGGTTAGCCACCCCTGGTCTGTAAAGCCATGGCTCCCTCTCCGACCTGTGACAGCTGTGTTTCCCTCTCTAAGAAGGTTTCCGAGTTGGAACTGAGAATCTCTGATCTCTATAAGACTCAGGAGGCTGAAAATCATTTGGACACAATCATTTTTGGACGGACATCGGCGCCAGCAAAGGACTCAGTTAGCTGAGACGGCTACTTACCTGGGTGAAACTAAGGGCGCGTTCACACAGCCACTGTTTGGTCCAGAATAAAGGACCAAAGAGTGTATTCCGTGGATAGTTCGTTTCGTTTCATGCCATCTGAACGCATGTTGGAACTCTGGTGAGCACCAAACAAGCGAATTCTGGTCCCCCTGAAAAGTGTGTGTGTGTGTGTGTGTGGGGGGGGGGTGTCTCGGTTCACTTGCAAACGCAGTCTGGTGTGCTTTGCTTGCTGTGTGAATACAAACTGAGTATCCAGCAGACCAAAGGGCGGACGTGCCCCTTGACGTTTGTGTAACCACAGCAACATACATTGAGAAGAGAAAGTGGCGTTTACTGTAAGGTGCCTTCACATCAAAACTCGAATGGGCAAATTTTTTTCACGCAGCACAATTACATTATAACTCAATGTAAATACAAGAAAAGACATTATTCACTGTCTGGGTGAGATGCAGACAGATGAAGTTGCTACTCACCTGAAAAAGTTGAAAACTTGACATTTGTTTCACGTGCGTGGCAGGAATCCATGGGTAAATCCAACATCCTGATTCAGCTGAAGAGCTCCCGGTCCTTCTGCCCCATTTTGGGTAGAAAATACAATAAAGACAACCGCGTGGATCCAAGAAACACTTTTACTGGAGAAAGCTGAGGTGAAAAGTAAAAAAAGATGTCTCTTGGACTGGGAGTCGTGAGGAGGAAATACAGGCTCTGATAGATATTTGGTTTGAGAACCAGATTTCTCAGCTGCTTGTGGCTGCACACAAGAATACCGATGTTTTTAAAACATTTAGCGTGTTGGTAAAATGATATGATTGGCCTGTCTTTCTCATACTTCTTTATCTGGGGGCCCCCCAGGGAACGGTGCTGGCTCCCTTCTTGTTCACTCTTTATACTGCGGACTTCTCACACAACACAACACATTGCCATCTACAGAAGTTCTCTGATGACTCTGCGATCGTTGGTCTCATCTCCAGCGGAGATGAAGCTGAGTACAGAGGGCTTATCCAGGACTTTGTGGACTGGTGCCATCGGAACTGCCTCCAGATCAACGCGAGGAAAACTAAGGAGCTGGTGGTGGACTGCCGCAGGCATGGGCAGCCCCTCACAGCACCAGTAAATATACAGGGAACAGACATCGAGATGGTGACATCCTACAAGTACCTGGGTATTCATCTGAACAATAAACTAGACTGGTCACACAATACTGACGCACTCTACAAGAAGGGACAGCGCAGGCTGTTCCTGCTGAGGAGACTCAGGTCTTTTGGTGTACAAGGGGCGCTGCTGAAGTCATTCTATGACACGGTGGTGGCATCAGCCATCACTTTTGGAGTGGTCTGCTGGGGCAGTGGCATTACTGCAGCCGATAGGAAGAGACTGAACAAACTGATTAAGAAAGCTAGCTCTGTCCTGGGGCAACGCCTTGATCCGATGGAGGAGATAGGAGAGAGAAGGACGGTGGCTAAACTGTCATCTCTGCTGGAGTCCGAGTTCCACCCTATGCAGGACATACTGGATGCACTGAGGAGCTCATTTAGCAGCAGACTACATCATCCCAGGTGCACAACCGAGAGGTTTCGTAGGTCCTTCCTACCAACGGCTGTCAGACTGTACAACCTAAGCAGGGCTGCTCGCAGAGATAGCAAAAAGACGTAACAAACTAATAGTTTTTTTTTTTTTTTTTTTTTTTTTAATGCAAAAGATGCAATAGACTTACACAATGGTCCTCTCCGGCATACAACTAGGAACATACCGGTCGCTATGGAGGGTGAGAATATGTATGGGCACATAATCATACCATGTAGGATAACTAAATAGACGGTTATGCTGTTTCATCCCACCTAGCAACAATGCTCTGCACTGTGTGTGTTTATATATTTACATATTTATTCCATCTAGCTACAATGCTCTGCACTGGGTGTGTTTATATTTATATATCTATATATTTATTCCATCTAGCTACAATGCTCCGCACTGTGTTTTTATATATCTACATATTATTCCATCTAGCTACATTGCTCCGCACTGTGTGTGTTTATATACTTGCATATTTATTCCACCTAGCTGCAATGCTCCGTACTGTGGGTGTTTATATATTTACATATTTATTCCATCTAGCTACAATGCTCTGCACTGTGTGTTCATATATTCATATATTTATTCCATCCAGCTACAATGCTCTGCACTGTGTGTCTGTGTGTGTGTGTGTGTATATATATATATTTTATAGTAATATGTACATATGTATATTAGCTGCTCTTGCTTGCTTGTTTTTTCTTGCCTTCTGATTGTTGCTCTGAGTGTTGCTATCCCTGTGCTGTTGCAATCCTGGAATTTCCCCGTTGTGGGACTAATAAAGGCTTATCTTATCTGCTTGCTTCACACGCTACACTGCAGAGTTTAGTTTACATCCTATAATTCATTTGCTGAAATCAGCTAGAATCAGTTCTGCACACAGCCGAGCTGACACATTTGTGGAAGTGTACTGATACAGTTGAGGTAAAACCCCTCCCTCTTGCACGAGGGAGTGGTTAAGCTTTATAAAAACTATAGGGCTCACTATTTGGGTAACACACTCTTGGTGAATTGCCTAAAGAGTTGTGTTCCAGCACTGCTTGTAATCCATATCTCACTTTAAGTAAAATAAGTGAAAGTATACTTCATCTCTCAGTCTGGTTATTTGGCCTTCATATAAAAGAACTGTGGGTTAAGGCATTTTAGACGCAACAAGCAATGTGATGGCGGCACGTGGGTTTATACAGACAGCGGAGCTCTTTATTTTTATTAGTTTGTGGCTGACAAATGCCTCGGCTGAAGGGAATGGTGCTATACTGAGAGAATTGCATCCCATCATCGAATAAATATAATTCAAAGATAATTTACAAGAGGTAATAACAATTTTTACTTCTAAAAATGTAAAATGGGTACTTCTAAAAATGCATAGTGTTATATTTTCTAGTTTTGGTGGATGGGATGCAATTCTTGGCAAGCGAGCAATTCTCGGCGTAGCACGGTCCTGGCCAATCGATGAGCCGTATTTCTCTTCTTTGCCGAGATTTTTTCTTCCTGGTCAGTGGAGGTTTCAGCTACAGCACCACAGACGAGCAGCTTTTGTAACTGCGTGACGTTGTCCAAGCAGTTTGGTCTGCTCGAGTAAAGTGCTGTGTGAATGCAAACCAAACGAAGGTGTGAAAATTCTCGCCATTCCCCACTGAGTTGAACCGAGACCTGCGGACTATCCTGGTGTGAATGCAGCCTAACATATTGCCATCCACCTGCACCCCTGCTCCGGTTACCTCAGTTGCCCAGGACTGCACCATCAAACACTGGCTTTAGCTCGGCGCTAAACCAAAAGCCCCAGGTGGTTCTTCTCAGCCTCAATGCATGCCCTGGACCACAGGCGGGCCTAACAACAAACATTGAAGATTGATCAGGCATGGCTGCGCCTCCTCCCTTCCCTTCTCGCTGGAAAACTGATTCAACATCTTTTCCCTGGATGATTTCCCCCACCTGGACGCTGATTTTCCTCCCATGGCCACCCCTCCTCCTTCAGCAGCGGCCCAGACCTGCAAGCCCTGGATAAGAACTACCCTGGCTGTGCCGAACTTTACACTGGCTCCAAAAGAAGAAAGCGCAACCCCCTGCGTCACCCCCGCACTAGCATCTCGCCACCACAGCAGCAACAACAACAACAGCAAAATTACTCACCATTACAGAAGCCACTCACAAAGTTCCCCCAAGACGATGCTGGTAATTGGTGATTCCATTATGAGGAACGTCAGAAGCAGGTACTGTGCTACAATATTTTTTCCTGGGGCTAAAGTGTCAGACATTGAGGTTCTTACTCCTGACCTATTAAATGAATACCCCCACGCTAAAACTGTTATTGCGCATGTTGGATGCAACGACATCCCAGATGAAGCATCTGAGATCTTCAAGAGAGACTTCAGGAGCCTTCTGTCCACTCTTAAGAACTGTGGCAGTAATGTGTTTATCTCTGGACCACTTGCTCCGTTTAGAAGAGGTTGCAATTATTTCAGCAGAACTCTTAGCCTTAATACCTGGTTGTGTTCAACATGTCCTACTTTTAACATTGGTTTTATAGACAATTTCAACCTGTTCTGGAATCGCTCATCATTTATGAGGCCAAATGGTATTCATCCAAATAGACTCAGTGCACGTGTTTTAAGGGACCATCTGTTTTATTCTATTCAGCGTTTTTTAGTTCTGTGATTGAAAGCTGGTGTGTCACCTCACACTTAAGTGCCTGGGTCTCCCAACCAGCTTTTTTTTCTTTCCACTCTGTGTATTTCTCCTATTAATCCAAACAATTCTCTCTATTTAGGTCACACTTTCATTCACAGCCCCATAGAGATTATGTCTGTCCCCCAATACCCAAAACATTATTACCCTAGACAAATACAACATTAGTTGATATTGGAAAAAATTCTCTTTAACCAGTCGTCAAAGAATCAGATGGGATCAATGTTTCAGTGAATTTAATTTGCACTGATCAGTGGAGAACAAAAAGTGATACGCTCAGTCGGCTCCGGAAATTGTTCTGAATCACATACACAACTTTCAGTCTTTAAGCATCCTGTTATCTCAAAAGTGTCCATGAGAGAATATCTGGTTCAGTCTGTTTCTTCCAAGCTGTCTCCTTTCTCAGAATTACAGAACATACGTATGTAAACAAAGATAAAATGTCACGCTGCCACGACCTCGTACACTTCACACAGACTCTGAGGTACAAGAAGGTAAAGAATACAGAATTATTCTATCAGTTAATAAATATGAAGACCATTAATTTACCACAGAAAAATAAAATAATTACAAGCGGGCTGCTGAATATAAGCTCTCTGTCCGATAAAGCAACCTTAATTAATGATATGATCATGGATCACAATATAGATATACTCTCTCACAGAAACATGGCTACGCCCCAATGACTATGCTAGTATCAATGAGCCCCCCCCCCCCCACACACACACACACAGCTATGGTAATTTTCATCTTCCTAGAAACACTGGCCAAGGTGTTGGTGTTGGGGTAATATATGAATCCACATTACCAATGAACCCTCAGTCTAAGCTAAACTCAAATTATAACTCTTTTGAACACTGAAATTTTAGCTTAGCACACCCATCCTGGAGGTCAGAACAGCCTGTTTTATTTACCACAGTATATCACCCTCCCAGTGCTTCTTTTGCTGAATTTATGTCCAGTTCTCAGTTCATTCCACGTACCAGAAGCCAGTTTAGAAAGCTTGGGATCAGTCCGCCAAGGTGTCCGCCTTTGACCGCCACCTAATCCACATAGCACTGGACCCCCATGATCCCTCCTGCAGGTGGTGAGCCCACTGGAGGGCAGACCCATGTAACTCCTTCGGGCTGAGCCCGGCCGGGGACCAAGTGGTGGACACCAGTGGTGAGAGGGGCCATTAAGCTGAAGAAGGAGTTCTATCAAGCTTGATTGGCTTGTGGGACTCCCGAAGCAGCTGAGGTGTACCGGCAGGCCAAGCGGAGTGCAGCTCAGGTGGTTGCTGAAGCAAAAACCCGGGTATGGGAGGAATTCGGTGAGGCCATGGAACAAGACTTTCAGTTGGCCTCGAAGAGATTCTGGCAAACTGTCCGGCGGCACAGGAGGGGAAAGCAGCTCCGCGTCCACACAGTGTATGGTGCGGATGGGGCGCTGTTGACTTCGACTGGGGATATCGTCGGGCGGTGGAAGGAATACTTCGAGGATCTCCTCAATCCCACTGATACACCTTCCACAGAGGAAGCAGGGTTTGTGGACGAGGGGGATGACTCGCCTATCACAGGGGCTGATGTCGCCAAGGTGGTTTAAAATTTCCTTGGTGGCCGGGCCCCGGGGGTGGACGAGATTCGCCCTGAGTACCTCAAGGCCCTGGATGTTGTTGGGCTGTCATGGTTGACAGGCCTCTGCAACATTGCGTGGAGGTCGGGGGCAGTGCCTTTGGCATGGCAAAGCGGGGTGGTGGTTCCTCTCTTCAAAAAAGGGGACCGGAGGGTGTGCTCCAACTTTAGAGGGATCACACTCCTCAGCCTCCCTGGAAAGCTCTATGCCAAGGTACTGGAGAGGAGAGTCCGGCAGTTGGTCGAACCTCGGATTCAGGAGGAGCAATGTGGTTTTCGTCCTGGCCGTGGCACATCGGACCAGCTCTTTACCCTCTCGAGAATTCTCGAGGGTTCGTGGGAGTTTGCCCAACCAGTTGACATGTGTTTTGTGGACTTGGAGAAGGCATTTGACCGCGTCCCTCGTGGTTTTTTGTGGGGGGGGGGGGGTTCGGGAGTATGGGGTATCAGGCTTGTTGTTACGAGCTATTCGGTCTCTGTACGACCGTTGTGAGAGTTTGGTTCGTATTGCCAACACTCGGTTGGACTCATTCCCAGTGAGAGTTGGACTCCGCCAGGGCTGCCCTTTGTCACCGATCCTGTTGATAATTTTTATGGACAGGATTTCTAGGCACAGCCAGGGAATGGAGGGTGTCGTGCTTGGTGACCACAGGATCTCATCTCTGTTGTTTGCAGATGATGTTGTCCTGTTGGCTTCATCCAGCAATGACCTCCAGCTCTTGCTGGGACGGTTTGCCGCTGAGTGTGAAGCAGCTGGGATGAGAATCAGCACCTCCAAGTCCGAGTCCATGGTCCTCAGCCAAAAAAAGGTGGATTGTCCTCTCTGGGTTGGGGACAGGCTCCTGCCCCAAGTGGAGGAGTTTTAAGTATCTTGGGGTCTTATTCACGAGTGAGGGGAAAATGGAGCGAGAGATCGACAGACAGATCGGAGCAGCATCTGCAGTGATGCGGACGTTGTACCGGTCTGTTGTGGTGAAGAGGGAGCTTAGTTCTAAGGCAAAGCTGTCGATTTAACAGTCAATCTACGTTCCTACTCTCACCTATGGTCACGAGCTTTGGTTAATGACCGAAAGAACAAGATCGCGGATACAAGCGGCTGAAATGAACTTTCTCCGTAGGATTGCAGGACTCACCCTCAGAGATAGGGTGAGGAGCTCAGTCATCCGGGAGAAGCTCAGAGTAGAACCGCTGCTCCTCCACGTTGAAAGGAGTCAGTTGAGGTGGTATGGGCATCTGATTAGGATGCCTCCTGGACGCCTCCCACTTGAGGTGTTTCGGGCATGTCCCACTGGGAGGAGACCCCGGGGCAGACCCAGGACTCGGTGGAGAGACTGCGTCTCCCAGCTGGTCTGGGAACGCCTTGGTGTCCTCTCTGAAGAGCTGGAGCAAGTGGTTGGGGAGAGGGAAGTCTGGGCTTCTCTGCTTGAACTGCTGCCTCCATGACCCGGACCTCCGGAAAAGCGGTAGAAGATGGATGGATAATAATAATAATAATAATAATACATTTTATTTAAGGCACCTTTCAAGGCACTCAAGGACGCCATACAAGAATAAAACAATCAATAAAACACATTTAAAAACACATGGATGGTTCTTAGTTCAGACAAGATTATCATAGCTGGTGATTTTAATGTTCATATAAACGTTGAAAATGATGGTCATAGTGTAGCATTCCTCTCCCTCTTAAATTCAACTGTTTTTTTCTCAGTGTGTTAGTAAACCAACTCATCATCATAATCACACCCTTGATCTGGTCTTGGCCTATGGTGTAGAAATTGATGAGCTGCTAGTCATTCCTCAAAATCCTACACTGACTGACCATTATTTGATAACTTTCAAATTTGTGTTACCTGATTTTCCAGCATCAAGCAGAAACATAGTTGCAGAAACATAGTTACCAAATACCAACCTGATAATGCTGTGGCTTGCTTTAAAGAATTAATCCCTTCAGTCATCATCATAGCAGTCTGTCGTGGGCGACAATGACTGTTTGTTTCATTTAGGTCTAATCAGATTCCTCCATGCAGCTCTGTCCTTAGCCTTCCGCTGCCAGGAACTCAGAATCAGAATCAGAATAAAGTTTATTGCCAAGTACATTTACAAGTAAACAACAGGTAAACATACGAGGAATTTGACTTGACATTGGAAAGCGCCTGATAGGCGGATCCCAATGACGCGGCAAGCCATGAAGGCGCCTGTCAACAGAGAAGAATAGGGGGCAAAGGTCAGGAACAAAACAATAGGTAGAGAGAAAAAAACATAGTTAATCAGAATAATGCTCTTAAGTGAGCCGAATTATGATCACCAAAAAAAAAACCCTCGATGCACAATTAGCAGACAATATATCACACTTAACATACAGAGCAGTAGAGAGCAGTGAATGATTGTTTTCGTCAGTATAATGAGTCAGTCATGTGTGTGTGTTGGATGCAGAGGTGGTGGTTATCAGTTGCTGGTGAAACAGTAGAGGTCTCTCTCTCAGCAGATGTTATGACTAGTGTCTGAAAGTCAGAGGCAACATGTTCTTGGCATGGCAGATGGGATTTCTCTGTGAGTCAGACATAAAGCTGTCCTTGGGAGATCAGATACTGTTCGCCAATGTTTGTGAAGAGGAAAGTCAACATTTATACTGATACCATTCATCAGGAGGACTGAGTGCTGAGGGCGCCAAAAACAGGTCGAATAGCACTGACTTCAGAGAAAAAACTTTCTATTCTCGTACGGATTCAGTGCTCCAAATCCACCATCATTGCCAAGCTTTGAAATCAATTCCTGGACAGCTCTTAGCGTGATCGTGATGTTTTCCATCTTCCTATACAGTTCTCCATTGGCCGCAGTCAGAGTCCTGCCCAGCTGGTCAAATTGATGAGAGAGCTTCGCCGGGTCCGCTTTTTGATAAGCTCTGTCCATCTTCTTTAATTTGCGGTACACCAGGACAATCCCAAAGCCGATCAGTAGAAGTCCTGTGACCGTTGCTCCAAATAGATACAAATCTTCTATATCTTCAATTGAAAGATCGCACAGACACAAGAGTTTCCAATTGCTTGTATCCTTAATATAACCCGCAGCAGCAGTCCCTGCGGGACAAATAGGCTCCCCCGGACCTGATTTCCTCGTTGAAAAAACAGTGTCGATTACGTTCAAAGCCCAGCTTATTAAATCCATAATTTCGTTAAGATGAATCACCAGTAGAGAGCCACGCAGACACAGACAATAGCAAGCTGGGATCCAGTCAGTTAGGGAGGGAGAGACAGGGAGCGGGAGCAGAAGAAAAAGCGGCTGCTCTCTTTGGAGGGCGGAAGTAAGAAGAACTCCTGTCTATATCCAACTTCTTCAAGTTTCTTTTTACAGTATCTTTAAATCTGTGCCTTGATCTACCCTGATTGTGTTTGCCCTCACATAACTGTGAGTAGAGTAACTGCCAAGGGAGACGCTGGTGGTCCAACCTCTCAACATGTCCGAGCCATCTCAGGTTCATCTGTATTAGCATGTCCTCCATTGAGTGTAGACCAGCTCGTTTCAACACTTCTGTGTTGGTTATCTTGTCTTTCCATGAGATGTTCATTATGGCTCGAAGGTGTCTCATCATGTACACATGGAGTTTCTTTATTTGCATTCTGTATACAGTCCAAGTTTTAGCACCGTACAATAGAGTAGTCAGTACTGTCGCACTGTACACTTTGCATTTCACACGGATAGACACATGTCGATTGTTCCACAGTCTCTCCCTCGTTTCCAAACACAGCGCTCGCTCTTTCCATTCTGAGGGAGAGTTCATTCTCCAGCCTAGCATTGTCTGAAACAGTACTCCCTAGATACTTGAAAGTCAAAGTCTTGCACTTGACTAGTGGCTCTGTACCAATGCTGATCTCTTCTGGTAGTGATGTTAATAATTGGAACTTTGGTGGTTGATAAAGGCACTCTGTCTTCTTGATGTTGATTTTGAGGCTGAATCAAGATATGCAGAAGATGGCATATCTTCTGCACTGTGTGCTCTAGCAACTAGAGCACTGTCGTCGGCAAAGAGCATTTCTCTTACTACCTTTATCAGTGCCTTACTCTTGGCTTTAAACTGTGCCACATTGAAGAAGTCTGCTTCTTTCCTTGTTTGAATGTATACTCCTTCTGAAGTGTCTTTGAAGGCCACCTCAAGCATGGTTGCCAGATACAGCGAGAAGAGTGTAGGCGCCAGAAGAAATATGGCTGTACAGAGAAGTTTGTCAGCCTGATTGACGTACTCTATTACCATGTCTCAGTTTAGCAGAGGACAACACTGACTGTTTTAATCCATCAGAATTAGACCTTTTAGCTGCTCATACTACAGCCTCACTGCAGACAGCACTTGACTCCATAGCCCCTCTTAAAAAGAAAACTATTAAAAATAGGAGATTAGGTCCATGGTACAACTCCCACATTTGTGAGTTAAACAGAAAGTCAGATCCTGTGAAAGGCTTTGGCTTGCAAATAAGACAAAAGAATCATGTTTAGCCTGGAATGCCAGCCTTATCACCTATAAGAAATCTCTCCGCAATTCCAGGTGACAATACTATTCATCCTTGATAGAAGAAAATAAAAATAACCATAGATTTCTTTTTAACACTGTGGCTGAGTGAACCAAGAGCCACAATGCCATAGACCCCTACATTCCTCCAACTCTTAGTGCCGCTGACTTTGTGAATTTCTTTAATGATAAAATTATCAGTATCAGGAATAATATTCCAAAAAATAGCCCTTTTAAAAATACCAAGCCTCTGCCTAACACTGCTGCGTCAGCAGGCTCAGAACTCTGCTTTTCTGTATTTTGTCTTATTAGTCATTCTGGTCTCACCTTAATTGTTTCAGTCTCTAAACCAACTACCTGTCTCTTAGACCCAATCCCAGCTAGACTCCTGAAGGAGTCGCTACCTTTGATTAGACCACTGTTTTTGAACATAATTAATATGTCCCTAATGACTGGAATTTGGGGCCCAGTATTGGGCGACATGACATGAATTCACCATCTGAGTGAGGTGCAGACAGGTGAAGTTGCCTTTATAACTTCTGCACTTGTGTTCAACCTGCTTTGGAAATCCCCAGATAACATCATGCTTAAGTTTACATTATTTGATGGGGGGCTCACCTGAAAAAGTTGTCACTACCTCCAAAACGTCACAAGATAGGTGTTTACGTTCATGACAGGAATTCGTGGGTAAATAATTCCGACATCCCGATTAAGCTGAAGAGCTCCCGGTCTTTCTGTCTGCAAGTCAGTGTCAGTCTCATTTTCAAGTTAGTTTACTCTCCAGTGTTGATAATTATATTTAATTACGCCTTTACGAAAGTGGGTACAGAGTGGCTAGGGTACGTTGTGATTTGGGTACGGAGTGACTTGGGACGGAGTGTCCAGTAACCAATCTGTACAAGTACATTTTCAGTCCACTAATTTATAAAGCCGTGATGAGCAGCAGCAGTGGAAAAGAAATGGCAAAATTAAGCACAACAAGGCAACATGATCGATTTTTAAGCACAAAGGAAGAGAACAAGAATTTGCGTAAAACTGTTGGAAAGAATTTCCCGGTCACCAAGAAGTGTAAAAGAATATCTATACACATATAAAAATATGACAACTAAAAGCTGACCCAAAGGTTTTGGCTCCGTTTCTGCATTCAAAAGACTTTTCTTTTCCACTGCTGCAGCTCGTCACCGCTGGCTGCCCCCTGATGAAAATCCACAGAATAGCTTTGTGGGACTATAATGTTCTGAATGAGGCTTTAGGAAATTATGAATCACTTTATATATCACTGGATTGAAAATGCACTTGTATTTGTACAGATTGGATCCTGGGGTCCACTTGACCTGTATCCAATTTATGGCTGCTTTGGTTGGACTCTCACTGGTGCCATTTGCCTTGTTCAGTGCTTAAGTGTCATGGCATTCTCAGTGGGGGTCAGCACTGGTGTACTTAGATTTAAGCGATATTACACGAGAGGAAATTACAGTATCGTGATTATAGTAACTGCGGCTGTGATATGTCTAATGTCCTCCGCATAGCGGAAGTATTGTGAAAGACTGGCGATCAAAACGTGACTATTACACCGGTAACTAGCCATTGGCTTGTGGTTAGCATGCTAGCAATTTCTTCGGCACACTTCACTCCCTTTTCTTGCCATTTTCAGATGAAAGAAAGAGTCCATCACCATAAAAGTATTGTGGTTTTACCGTCTTATCCTCATTTTTGCTTTTCTCCAGATTGTCCAGGTCAACTGATGAAATTCTTGCATATCGGGAGGTTTCCATGGAAACAACCTGGCTTCCTCCTTTCTCCTCCTGCTCTTCTGTTGACCATTAATAATTTAACTCACTCCTTTGAAGTGGAGTGATACATATCCAGTGAAACTGGAGTGCAGTTATCTGGGATTAGAACTCCTGGAATCCCTATTGTTCAGTCAAATCACTGTCAGAACTAACTGTTGTATCATATATTTTATTGTATTGATTGTATTTTGTTTAACAAGGTTCTTCCTGTTCTTGTCACATGCAGGCAGTGTGTGTCACGCATGTGGGTGGAGCACAGACTTGAAGCTGCTACATTTTCACTACAGGGTGTGGATGGTGGCAGCTAGGACTGTGGGATATGACCAAAGTTTCATATCACGATATACAGTAAGTAACCTTATTTGACGATAACTATATATATACACACACACACACAGTGGTGTGAAAAAATGTTTGCCTCCTTCCTGATTTATCTTTTTTTTTTTGTATGTTTGTCACACTTAAATGTTTCAGATCATCAAACACATCTAAATATTAGACAAAAATAGCACAAGTAAACAAAAAATGCAGTTTTTAAATGAAGGTGTTTATTATTAAGGGTAAAAAAAAATGCAAACCTACATGGCCCTATGTGAAAAAGTGATTGCCCCCCCGTTAAAGCATAAATTAACTGTGGTTTATCACGTCTTTGGAAAGCTGAGTTCAATTTCTCTCACCACACCCAGGGCTGATTACTGTCATACCTTTTTTTTACCTTTTGTTATTAAAGACAAAAATAGAAAGGTTTCGTCAGCTGATAAATGTCACCTGGCAGCAATCAGCTGACTCTTCTGACGAAGGCTGCAGTGCACAGTCGAAACATGTTAAGAAGGTAAAGACATCTCCTTTCTATTTTTGTCTTTAATAAGAACAAAACGTAAATAATTAAAAAAGGACAAAATGAACCTACTTGAGCTATTACGTGGAAGTTATGGACAAAATTGCATTAAAGACTTCCGCTGGCTGGAGAAATTGGAGAAAACACGGGCACGCTTCAGAAACCACCTGAGATTTAACCTCCGTTGCAGAGATGAGGATGTCACACCAGCAAGCCTCAATATAAAAAATCCAATTCCAAACAAAAACGAAGAGAAAATTATTAATAAAGCACGGAAAGACCTGATCAAAGAACGGATAAGAATGACGGCAAATAAAGTGGATAGAATCAAGGAGGAAATGGACATTTTCAAGAAACACTACCCGACCGACCAGGAAATGCAGGAGCAGATAAAAGCACCATTAAAACACGCACACAAACAAGAATTCATTATAACGAAAGACCATCAATTAAAAAAAACTTACAGAAAGGAAGAACGGACGAAGACAAACACACACGGAAACGAACGCTAAGTGGGTCAACAACTTGTCAAAACGCACACTCACGGACACGGAGAAAACAGTGCTGAGCAGAGGACTGAATTTCGCCATCACACCGGCCAGAATACCTCATGAAGAATACATCCTCGCAACAGAACTCGCATGTGAAAAAAATCCAGGACCAAGGGGGAAAAGCGTCACTCCGGAACGCAGCCGTAGGAATCCTCAAAACGGCCAAATTACCACAAAGCAACGTTTCAAAAGAAGAAGAAAAAGCATTAACCTCACTCAAGACAGATAAAACAATCACAATCCTCCCATCAGATAAAGGCAGAACGACAGTAATATTGGACACGGAAGCATATGAAAAACAGATGGAAACCATGTTGGCAGATGAAAGCACATATGAAATCATTAAAACAAACCCCACAGAAGAAAAGAAAAAAATGCTAAAAGCCCTTCTCAAATCCCTGTTAGAAAGTAAAAAAATCACAAAGGATGCATATGATCACCTGATTCCTACAGCCAGCATCACCCCCCGGATCTATGGAACTCCAAAAATACATAAAAAGGGTATCCCACTGCGGCCAATAATAGACAGTATTGGATCAGTCACGTACAACTTATCAAAAGCCCTGGTTGAAATCATCAAACCTCTCCTTGGACTATCAGATTTCCACTGCAAAAACTCAAAAGAGCTGGCACAAGAACTCAAAAATATGAAAATAGAATCATACGAGATCCTCATTTCAAATGATGTCATTTCATTATTCACAAAGACACCTGTTGATGTCACACTACATATAGTGCAAGAACGCCTCAGTAATGACAGTACCCTTAAAAGACGCACCAATCTCACAGTTCACGACATATCCGAACTATTACAATTTGTTGCAAAATCCACCTATTTTCAATACAGAGGAAAAATCTACAGACAAAAAGAAGGATTTGCAATGGGAGACCCGCTATCAGCCATTATGAGCAGCTTTTTCATGGAGGATCTGGAAAACAAAGCCATCAACACAGCACCTACACAATGCAAACCCACCCTTTGGAAGAGATACGTGGATGGCATTCTGGAGAAAATAAGGAAAGGACACACACAAGAACTCACTGACCATCTGAACAGTACGGACAGCACTGGGAATATAAAATTCACACACGAAGAGGAGGAAAATGGCACCATAGCCTTTCTGGACATGAAAATCCACCACAACGATGATGGCAGCATAAAAATCACAGTCTACAGGAAACCAACCCACACAGATCAATACCTACTATGGACATCAGAACACCCCACAGCACACAAACTATCAGTTGTCAGGACGTTATATGAATGGGCCACCATCATCACAGACCAAGAAGACAGACAGGAGGAGGAAAACCACATAAAACATGCACTTATACGCTGCCAATATCCAGTATGGACCATAAACAAAGGGAAACAGCAAGTCAAAAACAAAGAAAACAAACAGGAAATAACACACAGAACAAAAGCCGAAATCAAAAACAAGGACACCACAACTATACCGTACATCCAAGGAATAACAGAACCAATTCAAAGGATCATGAAAAAATACAAAATAAACACAGCAGTAAAAACACACAAAAAATTAAGACAGTTATTAGTACACCCCAAGGACAGAATAGAACAAGACAAAAAATGCAATGTAATATATGAAATATCATGCAGATCATGCAACAAAACCTACATTGGAGAAACTGGAAGATCATTCACCACAAGAAAAAAAGAACACCAAAAGGAATGTGAGAAGGAAACACAAGGACGACTCACAAGATCACAAAAAGAAAAGGCAGAACAAGAAACATTAAAATCAGCAATATCGGATCACTGCAAAAGAAATGATCACATCATGGACTGGGACAACGCAAAAATTATTGGATCAGAGAGCAACAGACACAAACGCTGGATCAAGGAGGCCACAGAAATCAGGAAGGGGGGGAAAGACACCATGAACCGAGATGAGGGGGCCTTTATGCTTTCCCACACCTGGGATCACATTCTCCAGAGACCATCTGACGGCAGAAGGCGGGGCTGGCTCGGTGGATCTGACAGATCTGCTGAGCTGGCCCCGCCTACGAAAGTCAGCTGATAAATGTCACCTGGCAGCAATCAGCTGACTCTTCTGACGAAGGCTGCAGTGCACAGTCGAAACATGTTAAGAGGGTAAAGACATCTCCTTTCTATTTTTGTCTTTAATAATAAGAAAAGGTAAATAATTAAAAGAAGACAAAATGAACCTACTTGAGCTACTGTCATACCTGTTCTCAGTCAAGAAATTACTTAAATAGGACCTTCCTGACAAAGTAAAGTAGACCAAAATATCCTCAAAAGTGAGACATCGTGCTGTGATCCAAAGAAATTCAGGAACAAATGAGAATCAAAATAACTGAGATCTGTCTGTCTGGAAAAGGTTAGAAAGCCATTTCTAAAGCTTTGGGACTCCAGCGAACCACAGTGACAGACATTATCCACAAATGGTGAAAACATGGAAAAGTGGTGAACATTGCCAGGAGTTGCTGGCTGACCAAAATTACCCCAAGAACACAGCGACGACTCATCCAAGAGGTCACTAAAGACCCCACAACAACATCCAAAGAACTGCAGGCCTCACTTGCCTCAGATAAGGTCAGTGTTCATGACTCCACCATAAAAAAGAGACTTGGTAAAAATGGCCTGCATGGCAAAGTTCCAAGACAAAAACCACTGCTGAGCAAAAAGAACATAAAGGCTCGTCTCAGTTTTGCCAAAAAACATCTTGATGATCCCCAAGACTTTTGGGAAAAACTCTGTGGACTAACGAGACAAAAGTTCAACTTTTTGGAAGGTGTGTGTCCCATTAAATCTGCCATAAAAGTAATACAGCATTTCAGAAAAGGAACATCATACCAACAGTAAAATATGGTGGTGGTGGTGTGATGGTCTGGGGCTGTTTAGCTGCTTCAGGACCTGTAAGACTTTCTGTGGTAAATAGAACCATGAATTCTGCTGTCTACCAAAAAATCCTGAAGGAGAATGTCCGGCCATCTGTTTGTGACCTCAAGCTGAAGTGCACTTGGTTCTGCAGCAGGACAATGATCCAAAACACACCAGCAAGTCCACCTCTGAATGGCTTAAGAAAAACAAAATGAAGACTTTGGAGTGGCCTAGTCAAAGTCCTGAACTGAATCTGATTGAGATGCTGTGGCATGACCTTAAAAAGGCAGTTCATGCTCAAAAACCCTCCAGTGTGGCTGAATTACAACAATTCTGCAAAGATGAGTGGGCCAAAATTCCTCCACAGCTCTGTAAAAGACTAATTGCCAGTTATCACAAACGCTTGATTGCAGAATCAGAATCAGAATCAGGTTTATTGCCATTGTTCATGTAGTACACAAACTAGGAATTTGTCTCGGTGCAATGCTGCAACATTAAACATGATAAAATAAAAGAAATAAACTATGCATGCAATAAAGTGTAGAATAAGAGTAAGTGATACTGGTCAGCAGTTAAAATATATTAGCGAGCAGCAGATACTGTGGAGAACTATATAGTGCAGTCGGTAATGCAGGAAGAAAACAGTGATGATTGACATGAGTCTGGTTGAGCTGCTGTACATAGTGCACGAGAGTCAATAAGTCACTTAGTGTTCAGCAGTCTGATGGCAGAGGGGAAGAAGCTGTTCATGTGACGGGAGGTTTTAGTCTGGATGGACCGAAGTCTTCTACCTGAGGGGAGGGGGGCAAACAGTACGTGACCAGGGTGTGAGGGATCGGCTATGATCCGGCCAGCACGCCTCCGGGTCCTGGAGATGTACAGATCCTGGAGAGATGGGAGCTTGCAGCCGATCACCTTCTCAGCAGTGCGCACGACACGCTGCAGCCTTAGTCTGTCCCTGGCAGTGGCTCCTGCGTACCACACGGTTATGGAGGTGGTGAGGATGGACTCGATGATGGCTGTGTAGAACTGCACTAACATCTTGGTGGGTAGCTTGAGCTTCCTCAGCTGCCGCAGGAAGAACATCCTCTGCTGGGCTTTTTTGATGAGTGAGCTGATGGTCGGCTCCCATTTGAGGTCCCTGGTGATGGTAGTGCCTAGGAAGCAGAAGGAATCAGCAGTGGTGATGGGAGAGCCTGTGAGGGTGAGGGGGGGCAGAGGGGTAGTGACTTTCCTGAAGTCTACAATCATCTCCACTGTCTTCAGAGCGTTCAGCTGCAGGTTGTTATTGTTGCATCAGGACGCCAGCTGGGCCACCTCTCTCCTGTAGGCGGACTCGTTGCCGTTGGAGATGAGCCCGATGAGGGTGGTGTCGTCCGCAAACTTGATCAACTTGACAGACTGGTGGCTGGAGGTGCAGGAGTTGGTGTAAAGGGAGAAGAGTAGGGGGGAAAGTACACAGCCCTGGGGTGATCCGGTGTTGATGCTAGTAGAGTCTGAGACAGTCTTTCCCAGCATCACATGCTGCCTCCGGTCCGTCAGGAAGTCGGTGATCCACCTGCAGAGGGAGTCAGGCACGTTGAGCAGGGACAGCTTGTCCCGGAGCAGAGCGGGGCGGATGGTGTTGAATGCGGAGCTGAAGTCCACAAACAGGATCCTGGCGTAGGTTCCCGGGGAGTCCAGGTGCTGCAGGATGGAGTGGAGGGCCAGGTTGACTGCATCGTCTACAGACCTGTTGGCTCGGTAGGCAAACTGCAGCGGGTCCAGGAGAGGGGTGGTGATGGACTTGAGGTGGGGCAGGACCAGGCGCTCAAAGGACTTCATGACTACAGAGGTGAGCGCTACAGGTCTGTAGTCATTAAGTCCAGTGATCCGTGGCTTCTTGGGGACAGGGATGATGGTGGAGGATTTGAGGCAGGACGGCACGTGGCATAACTTAAGGGAGGTGTTAAAAATGTCTGTGAAGACAGGAGCCAGCTGTTTCGCACAGTGTCTCAGGGTGGAGGGAGACACGCCGTCCGGACCGGGGGCCTTGCGCGGGTTCAGTCTGGAGAACTGTTTGAGCACGTCCTGCTCACTGATGATAAGGGCAGGGGGGGAGGAGGGGGGGTGCCTTTAATGAAGTAGGGATTGTGGAGGCTGTGGAGCTGGAGGGAGGGGGGGAGTTGGACACAGATGACGAGGTGTCAAAACGGGCATAGTGTTGGGACAGTCTTTGACAAAGGGCTTTGTCATCCTGACCTTTAGGAGCCTGAGGCCGATAGTTGGTGATTTGCCTCAGTCCTCTCCACACGGAAGCCGAATCATTAGCAGTGAACTGCTGCTGGAGTCTCTCAGAATACACAGATTTAGCCCTCTTCAGCTCTCTGTTAAACCGGTATTTAACCTCCCTGTAGCAGTCCCTGTCTCCACTTTTCAGCGCTGCTTCCTTCTCCTTCCTGATCTGTCTGAGCTTAGCTGTGAACCAGGGTTTGTCATTAGAGTAACTCACCCTGGTGCGTGATGGAAGAATGTCCTCTTCACAAAAGTGGATATATGAGTTCACAGTGTCCGTATATTCATCCAGAATAAAGGAGCTTAAAGGAGCCACGCATGATCTGGATGAGTACACGGACACTGTGAACTCATATATCCACTTTTGTGAAGAGAACATTCTTCCATCACGCACCAGGGTGAGTTACTCTAATGACAAACCCTGGTTCACAGCTAAGCTCAGACAGATCAGGAAGGAGAAGGAAGCAGCGCTGAAAAGTGGAGACAGGGACTGCTACAGGGAGGTTAAATACCGGTTTAACAGAGAGCTGAAGAGGGCTAAATCTCTATACTCAGAGAGACTCCAGCAGCAGTTCACTGCTAATGATTCGGCTTCCGTGTGGAGAGGACTGAGGCAGATCACCAACTATCGGCCTCAGGCTCCTAAAGGTCAGGATGACAAAGCCCTTTGTCAGAGACTGTCCCAACACTATGCCCGTTTTGACACCTCGTCATCTGTGTCCAACTCCCCCCCTCCCTCCAGCTCCACAGCCTCCACATTCCCTACTTCATTTAAGGCACCCCCCCCCCACCTCCCCCCCTCCCCTTATCATCAGTGAGCAGGATGTGCTCAAACAGTTCTCCAGACTGAACCCGCGCAAGGCCCCCGGCCCAGACGGCGTGTCTCCCTCCACCCTGAGACTCTGTGCGAAACAGCTGGCTCCTGTATTCACAGACATTTTTAACACCTCCCTTAAGTTATGCCACGTGCCGTCCTGCCTCAAATCCTCCACCATCATCCCTGTCCCCAAGAAGCCACGGATCACTGGACTTAATGACTACAGACCTGTAGCGCTCACCTCTGTAGTCATGAAGTCCTTTGAGCGCCTGGTCCTGTCCCACCTCAAGTCCATCACCACCCCTCTCCTGGACCCGCTGCAGTTTGCCTACCGAGCCAACAGGTCTGTAGACGATGCAGTCAACCTGGCCCTCCACTCCATCCTGCAGCACCTGGACTCCCCGGGAACCTACGCCAGGATCCTGTTTGTGGACTTCAGCTCCGCATTCAACACCATCCGCCCCGCTCTGCTCCGGGACAAGCTGTCCCTGCTCAACGTGCCTGACTCCCTCTGCAGGTGGATCATCGACTTCCTGACGGACCGGAGGCAGCATGTGCGGCTGGGAAAGAATGTCTCAGACTATACTAGCATCAGCACCGGATCACCCCAGGGCTGTGTACTTTCCCCCCTACTCTTCTCCCTTTACACCAACTCCTGCACCTCCAGCCACCAGTCTGTCAAGTTGATCAAGTTTGCGGACGACACCACCCTCATCGGGCTCATCTCCAACGGCGACGAGTCCGCCTACAGGAGAGAGGTGGCCCAGCTGGCGTCCTGGTGCAGCAATAACAACCTGCAGCTGAACGCTCTGAAGACAGTGGAGATGATTGTAGACTTCAGGAAAGTCACTACTCCTCTGCCCCCCCTCACCCTCTCAGGCTCTCCCATCACCACTGCTGATTCCTTCCGCTTCCTAGGCACTACCATCACCAGGGACCTCAAATGGGAGCTGACCATCAGCTCACTCATCAAAAAAGCCCAGCAGAGGATGTTCTTCCTGCGGCAGCTGAGGAAGCTCAAGCTACCCACCAAGATGTTAGTGCAGTTCTACACAGCCATCATCGAGTCCATCCTCACCACCTCCATAACCGTGTGGTACGCAGGAGCCACTGCCAGGGACAGACTAAGGCTGCAGCGCGTCGTGCGCACTGCTGAGAAGGTGATCGGCTGCAAGCTCCCATCTCTCCAGGATCTGTACATCTCCAGGACCCGGAGGCGTGCTGGCCGGATCATAGCCGATCCCTCACACCCTGGTCATGTACTGTTTGCCCCCCTCCCCTCTGGTAGAAGACTTCGGTCCATCCAGACTAAAACCTCCCGTCACATAAACAGCTTCTTCCCCTCTGCCATTAGACTGCTGAACACTAAGTGACTCTCGTGCACCATGTACAGCAGCTCAACCAGACTCATGTCAATCATCACTGTTTTCTTCCTGCATTACCGACTGCACTATATAGTTCTCCACAGTATCTGCTGCTGGCTAATATATATTTTAACTGTTGACCAGTATCACTTAATCTTATCCTACACTTTATTACATGTATAGTTTATTTCTCTTATCTTATCATGTTTAATGTTGCAGCATTGTACCGAGACAAATTCCTAGTTTGTGTACTACATGAACAATGGCAATAAACCTGATTCTGATTCTGATTCTGATTCAGATCATGCGTGGCTCGTTTAAACATGCCCCAGTCAGATATTTCCATGCACGTTTCCAGCTTCTCCTCAGCTTCACTGGTCCGTTTCTTCGTAGTGCTCACGACAGGTTTAGTGAGCTTCAATCTCTGTCTGTATGTGGGAATGAGGTGAACCATCACGTGATCAGATAATCCCAGCGCAGCGCGGGGAACAGCGCGATATGCGTCTTTCACTGTGGTGTAACAGTGATCCAGTGTGTTTAATCCTCTGGTGGGGCATTTAATAAACTGTTTGTAGTGGGGGAGATCGTGGCTCAGATTGCTCTGATTAAAGTCGCCAGCCACAATAACCAGAGAGTCTGGAAAAATCGGCTCTGTGTGTTGAATGTGATCCGCGAGCACGCGCTGAGCTTCGCACGTATCCGCGTCGGGAGGGATGTACACAGCGATGAGTATGAAAGAAGCAAACTCCCGCGGGGAATAAAAAGGCTTGCAGTTAATAACAAGAAATTCCAGGGCGGGAGAACAGTGTTTGGAAATTACCGTTACATCAGAGCACCAGCTGCTGTTGATGTAGAAGCAGACTCCGCCTCCTGTGGTCTTGCCGGAAAGCTCTGTGTCACGATCAGCACGAAAGAGCTGGAAACCCTCGAGGCGCAGCGCACTGTCCGGTATATTTTCCCGGAGCCAGGTCTCAGTAAAACAGAGGGCAGCCGAGGAGGAGAGGTCCCTAAAACGCATCAGCAGTCTCAGTTCATCTACCTTGTTAGAGAGAGAGTTGGTATTGGACAGAAATATGCCAGGCAGCGCCGTTCGCGTGCCTCTCCTGCGAAGCCGCACGAGAGCGCCCGCTCGTCTTCCTCTCTTTCGCCGTCCCACTTTTCGAGCCAAGCAATGAACCAGATCGGCGGCAGGAGCTAAAAAAACTGGGAGAAGGTCTGTGGGAGTGAAAGTCCTGATATTTAGAAGTTCTTCACGGGTATAAGTGCAAGCAGACACACAATTGACAAACAAAAACAAACAAAAGGCGCAGCGAAGCACCATGTCGACCACTGTGGGCGCCATCTTGGTGTCATCCAAGATGACACCAAGCAGTTGTTGCTGCTAAGGGTGGCCCAACCAGTTATTAGGTTTAGGGGGCAATCACTTTTTCCACACAGGGCCATGTAGGTTTGGATTTTTTTCCCCTTAATTATTAACACCTTCATTTAAAAACTGCATTTTGTGTTTGTGTTATCTTTGTGTAATATTTAAATTTGTTTGATGATCTGAAACATTTAAGTGTGACAAACATACAAAAAAATAAGAAATCAGTAAGGGGGCAAACACTTTTTCACACCACTGTATACAAACCGTACATCTGGAAAGTATTCACAGTGTTTCACTTTTTCCACATTTTGTTATGTTACAGCCTTACTCCAAAAGGGATTAAATCTATTTTTTTTCCTCAAAATTCTACATACAACACCCCATAATGACAATGTGAACAAAAGTTTTTTTGAATTTTTTGCAAATTTATTAAAAATTAAAAAAAACTAAGAAATCACATGTACATAAATATTCAGTCTTTGGTCAATACTTTGTTGATACACCTTTGGCAGCAATTACAGCCTCAAGTCTTTTTGAATATGATTCCACAAGCTTGGCACACCTGTCTTTGGGCAGTTTCTCCCCTTCCTCTTTGCAGCACCTCTCAAGCACCATCAGGTTGGATGGGAAGCGTCGGTGCACAGCTATTTTCAGATTTCTCCAGAGTTGATCAATTGGATTCAAGTTTGGGCTCTGGCTGGACCAGTCAAGGACATTCACAGAGTTGTCCTGAAGCCACTCCTTTGATATCTTGGCTGTGGGCTTAGGGTTGTTGTCCTGCTGAAAGATGAACCGTCACCCCAGTCTGAGGTCAAGAGCGCTCTGGATCAGGTTTTCATTCAGGATGTCTCTGTACATTGCTGCATTCATCTTGCCCTCTATCCTGACTTGTCTCCCAGTTCCTGCCACTGAAAAACATCCGCAGAGAATTTTGTTTCTCATGGTCTAGAGTCCTTCAGGTGCCCTTTGGCAAACTCCAGGCAGGCTGCCATGTGCCTTTTACTAAGGAGTGGCTTCTATCTGGCCACTCTACCATACAGGCCTGAATGGTGGATTGCTGCAGAGATGGTTGTCCTTCTGGAAGGTTCTCCTCTCTCCACAGAGCAATACTGGAGCTCCTACAGAGTGACCATGGGGTTCTTGGCCACCTCCCTGACTAAGGCCCTTCTCTCTGATCACTCAGTTTAAATGGCCAGCCAGCTCTAAGAAGAGTCGTAGTGGTTCCAACCTTCTTCCATTTACGGATGATGGAGGCCATTGTGCTCATTGGGACCTTCAAAGCAGCAGAAATTTTTCTGTACCCTTCCCCAGATTTGTGCCTCCAGACAATCCTGTCTCAGAGGTCTACAGACAATTCCTTTGAGTTCATGCTTGGTTTGTGCTCTGATATTCACTGTCAACTGTGGGACCTTATATAGACAGGTATGTGCCTTTCCAAATCATGTCCAATCAACTGAATTTACCACAGGTGGACTTCAACTAAGCTGTAGAAACATCTCAAGGATGATCAGCAGAAACAGGATGAACCTGAGCTCAATTTTGAGCTTCATGGCAAAGGCTGTGAATACTTATGTACGTATGATTTCTTAGTTTTTATTTTTAATAAATTTGCAAAAATCTAAAAAAAGCTTTTTTCACATTGTCATTAATGGTGTTAGAATTTTGAGGAAAAAAATAAATTTAATCCCTTTTGGAATAAGGCTGTAACATAACAAAATGTGGAAAAAGTGAAGCGCTGTGAATACTTTCCAGATGCACTGTTTATGTATAATCTCACAATATACATTTCCTGTCAATTCTATAGTTTATATATAATATCCAATACAAAGGACCATCTCTTTTTTATACATTTTAAATTACATACAGAAAAAAATTAATTTTCCAATATCATCTGTCATTAATTTTATGCACCTTTTTCCCCCCTTTATTTTGCAGTCTTGTTATAAATTTTTTTTAACGTGCGTTTGAAATGACTTAAACTTTATTCATTATCGCTACTTGACTCATTAAAAATTATTAGAAATGAAGCTACATTAAGAACCAGTTTGTTCCTCTGACACATTTTATTTATTATTTGTTTAGTGTGTATGCGGCCGCTGCCACGCAGTTTTGCAGCTTTAGTAATATTCAGACAAAATTAAGAAACTTGACAGTAATTGAAACCAAAGAATCAATGGTCTGCTACACTATAATGTTATTATTGACAATCATCATCATTTAGCATTTGCCGTTTTATAATTAGAGAGAGATTGTGTTAATGTTACTTAACTCCAATTAAAATGATAGACAGATGTACTTTATTGATCCCAAACTGGGAAATTGCAGTGTAACAGCAGCATGACAGTAGACAACCAAATGACATAAACACACGCATGACAAAGGGATTACCCATGGAAAGTAAAGCTAACACTACTATAAAAGCCGATATACATCATAGCTGAATAGATGGTGACCCGTATAAACACATGAATCATATCCGCTGTACAATGCAGGACTATCAGGAGCAGAGTGAAATGTGAGGTACCACTTAGACTGTAAGGTGCAGTGTGGCAGCATAGTTATGACCAGAATACAACAACATAATGAGTTATTGTACAGTGAAATGGCATGCGGCAGGAAAGATTTCCTGTACCTAACCGTTCAACAGCGAAGCTGTAGCAGTCTGCTGGAGAAAGTGCTCCTCTGTCTGTCCAGTCTGTGGTGGAGGGGGTTATCAGGATTGTCCATGATAGATCATAGTTTATTTTGTGTCCTCTTTTCCACCACTGTCTCAAAGGTCTCTGGCCTGAGACCAATTATAGAGCCAGCCCTCTTGATAATCTTGTCAGGTCTGTTGGTGTCGCTGGCTCTGATACTGTTACCCCAACAAACAGCAGCAAAGAAGATGACACTGGTGACAGTGGTCTGGTAGAAAAGCTCCAGCATCCTGCTGCACACGTTGAAGGATCCCCACTTCCTCAGGAAGTAAAGTCTGCTCATCCATAGATTGAGTCCCCATCGTGCTGTTTGCTCTCTGCATGTCTGTTCTTTTCATCTTCTCTATCCCCTCACCCCCCCAGCCAGTCACAGCAGATGACTGTCCCTCCCTGAGCCTAGTTCTGCTGGAGGTTTCTTCCTGTTAAAAGGGAGTTTTTCCTCTCCACCGTCACAAGTGCTTGCTCACAGGGGATCGCCTGATTGCTGGGGTCTTTCAGCAACTGTGGGGGTTTCCCCTACAGTTGAAAGTGCTATGAGATGACTGTTGTTGTGAAATGGTGCTATATAAATAAAGTTGAATTGAATTGAATTGAATCCCTTCTTGTGGGCAGCATCGGTGTTGAATCTCCAGTCCAGCCCGTTGCTGATCCTGACACCCAGATATTTGTAGTCCTCAGCCACCCCCACATCCTCCCCCCTAATCTGCAATGGCTGAGAAGGCATCCTCCTCTTCTTGAAGTCAATCACCATCTCTCTGGTCTTGCTGACATTCAGCCTCAGGAGATTCTGCTCAGTCCATGCCACAAATCTGTCTACCAGTGCCATGTACTCCCCCTTCTCTCCCCCTCTTATACACCCCACAACAGCTGAGCCATCAAAGAATTTCTGCAGGTGGCATGACTCGGTGTTGTACTGAAAGTTAGTGGTGTATAAAGTGAAGAGAAAAGGAGAGAGCACAGTCCCCTGTGGAGCTCCCGTATCACTAACCACCATGTCAGACAGGACACTGCCCAGCCGAACAAACTGTGGCCTACCTGTCAGGTAGTCAGTAATCCAGGAGATCATAAAGCTGTCAACCCCCATCACTTGCTGCTTCTCACCCAGCAGCAGTGGCTGGATGGTGTTAAAGGCACTGGAGAAATCAAAGAATGTGATTCTCACAGTGTCTCCTGCGCCATCCCGGTGCAGATGGGCTCGTTGCAGCAGATAGACGACAGCATCTTCAACTGCTAAATGGGGCTGATAGGCAAACTGCAGAGGGTCCAGACACATCTTCACCTGTGGCCTCAGGTGGGCTAAGACCAGACTCTCCAGGACCTTCATTACATGAGATGTGAGGGCAACTGGTCGATAGTCATTCAGGTCCGATGGAGATCTCTTCTTGGGGACAGGAACCAGGCAGGATGTCTTCCACAACACTGGTACTCTCTCCAGACTCAGGCTCAGGTTGTACAGGAGTTTTAGTACCGGAGCTAGCTGGTTGTCACGGGTCCTCAGGATCCTGGTGGAGGTGCCATCAGTGTGTGACTATGTGTGTGAATGGGTGGATAGCAGGATTTGTAAAGCACTTTGGTCATCTAAAGATGAGAAAAAAAAGTGCTATATAAGTGAATGCCATTTGCCATTTATCAGGGCCTGCAGCCTTCCGCTGACGGAGTCTCTCCAGCTGTTTCTTAACCTTGTCTGTAGTCACAGTGATGTAAGGGAGGGGCCTGGTGTCCCCTGAGGAGGGGGGAGTGTGGAGAGAGGTGCTACACTGAAGGGTGGGGGGAGGGGTGTGTGGGGGTCCGGCTGTGTTTTGGGGGTGACAGACAGTGAGTTGAACCTATTAAAAAAACAGATTCAGTTCATCAGCTCTCTTCTGGCTCCCAAATGTCTGTCTGACTCTCCCCTTGCACCCAGTTATTTGTTTCATTTCCACTCACACATCTTTAGCGTTGTTTTGCCTGAGTTTATTCTCCAACTTCATCCTATAATTGTCCTTGCACCTCCTCAGCATTTCTCTCAGCACATGCCGCACTCCCCTCAGCCTCTCTTTGTCTCCGGACCTAAAAGCTCTCTTCTTTTTGTTCAGAAGTGCTTTCAGGTCACTGGTGACCCATGGTCTGTTGTTGGAGAAGCAGTGTACAGTGTGAGCTGGCATAGTTGTCTTCACAGAATCTGATGTATTCTGCGATGCAGTCGACCATATTGTCTATGTCCACCCCATGTGGTTCACAGAGTACACCCCAGTCCGTCATCTCGAAGCAGTCCTGCAGTGCATCAGCAGCCTCCTGTGTCCACCTCCTCACAGTCTGTGTATAAGCAGGCTGCCTTTGCACAAGGGGAACATACTTGGGTGATAACATGACCATGCAGTGATCCGATTTGCCAATGTGGGGTAGAGCTGTGGCACTATGTGCATCTCTGACATTGGCATACAGAAAATCCAGTGGGGTTTTTTTCTCTGGTGGGACAGTCAACAAACTGGTGAAAGTTTGGTAATGTTTTTCCCAGTGAGACATGATTAAAATCACCTGTGATGGCCATAAATGCGTCTGGGTGCTTCTCCAGTAGTGTGGCCTAGTGGAGCTGATGACGTCACAGGCCACCGCTGCGTCAGCTGACGGAGGGATGTAGACGATAATTACTCAGGCACACGTCATTTCTCGTGGCATATAATAGGGTCTCATACTCACAGCCAGCAGTTCAGTGTCCCGGCTGCAGCATCGTTCCTTCACATAAATGTGTCCAGGATTACGTTACCTTTCATTTACAAGAAGTGCCAATCCTCCTCCCCTCTTTTTCCCACTACTTATCACATCTCTGTCCCCCCGTATAGTCTTGAAGCTAGGTATCGCTACGTTAACATTCGGGATCTGTGAGTGTAACCACGTCTCTGTGAAACACATGATACTACACTCACGATATTCCTTTTGCGTCCTGACCAGAGCTGTAAGCTCATCTGTTTTGTTTCATAGCGATTGCACATTCCCGGTGATGAACATGGGTACAGCTGACTTATGCTTCCTCCTCCTCCTCCTCCTCACCGTAGCTCCAGCCCTTCTTCCGTGGCGCTTCCTCCTAAGCTCATGCAGGATGAGGTGCTTCCCTTCCTGCCACCATGCTCCAGGCTTCAGCCCCCTCAGCGCGAGCAGCTGGTTGCATGTGTAAACAATGCCCCCCCTCCCTTCCCTTGATCTCCATTGCCCGAGGGAGAGAAAAAGAGAAAAATAAGAGAAAGACCAGGATAAAATAGAAAAAACTTGGTACAGTCATTAATCCAGATCTTCCTACCGAGCCCTAGTTGCAAAGAGACACACTATATACAAGAATAAGCAGATAAAAACACAAAAGACATGAGAGACTTGCTGCTGGTAGAGTCGCCCTCCTTACAGCACCAGGTGATTAAAAAGACGAGGTTAGAGGACTATCCTGTGACACAGCACGGTGAGGAAAAAGTCCCACATCCCTGGCTAACAGAAGTAGCGGCTATATGGCCAGAGCATTAGCTTGCAGTTTGCTGCTGTGCGATCCACCAGAGCCCACACACCTGGTGCACTGCGGGGGAGAGGTGGGGCGGTGACGAGTAGAAACGGGATATGTGCCTTTTAAATCCCGATATAAATGATATAGTTTAAAATGAAATGGTAGATGTTTTTTGTCGCGTCAACGATATATATATGAGTTTGTAGTTCCCAAACGGCATGAAAATGTGTATAGAAATACAGTGGATATAAAAAGTTTACACACCCCTTTTCAAATGCCAGGTTTTTGTGATGTATAAAAATGATACAAAGATCAATCATTTCAAAACATTTTTCACCATTAATGTGACCTATAACCTGAACAATCCAATTGAAAAACAAACAGAAATCTTTTAAAGAAAAAATAAAAAAAATTTAAATAACCTGGTTGCATAAATGTGCACACCCTGTTAAAACTGGGGATGTGGCTGTGTTCAGTATTAACCAGATAAAGTGATTCAGCATAAAATCCGACATCTGTGTGCAGTTAAGATGTAACAGTTTATATTATTTTCTTGTAATATTTGATAAAGAACAAAAATAACTAAACTAAATCTGAGCTGCTGTTTATAGAATGGAGAAATAAGTTGTTGTTTTGATTTTCCTGAATATGGTGAAGGTAAATAATGCTGGCCTGTGAAACTGTCCTTTATGCATAAATTTAAAAGAAAAAAACCCCTGCATTCTGCAATATTGCAAAAAATATGGTTATCGGGACAATTCACAGAAATATTGTGTCTCTTTGTCTTTTTATACCCTGATTGATGGAGCCTTGAGTATTTTTATCATGTTTATAGTCAGCTTCATGTGTGCCTGTGTTTGTGTCTATGTTGAATGTAATTAGTGGCTTGTAAATATGGTTGTCACCAGACTGCAAAACAAATCTACCTACGGGTACAAATAAAGTAACCTGAACATGAACCTGAGAAATATTGTGATATCATTTTTAGGACATATTGCCCAACCCAAAATGGCACAACAGTGACATTACCAAGAACTGGACGTACCTCCAAAATTGATGAAAAGACAAGAAGAAAACTGGTCAGGGAGGCTGCCAAGAGGCTGACAGCAACATTGAAGGAGCTGCAGGAATTTCTGGCAAGTACTGGCTGTTTAGTACATGTGACAGCAATCTCCTGTCTTCTGGGTTATGGGGTAGGGTGGCAAGACGGAAGCCTAATCTTGAAAAGAAAAACATTGAAGCCTGGTTACATTTTGCAAAAAAGACATTTTGAAATCTCCTAAACACGTGGGAAAATGTGAAAATGTGTTATGGTCCGATGAAACCAAGGTGTAACTTTTTCTCCATATTTCTAGAAGGTACAGTATATTTGGTGCAAACACAACACTGCTCATCACCAAAAGAACACCATACCTACAGTGAAGGAATAAAAGAGTAAACATCAATAAGTTAAATATTTCCTGAGCCAGAGAATAGCCACAAAAAACAGCGTAAAAAATTTCTGAAAATGAGAAAATTGCCCATCGCTGTCATCTACACATATCAGTTGGCTCTTAGTTTAAACCAGGGCTCACCAACTAAAACTGCAAAAGCTTCGATTAAGTCAGTGGTCCTCCCCAGCCGAGGTCCGAACTACAGTGGGGCAAAAAAGTATTTAGTCAGCCACCAATTGTGCAAGTTCTCCCACTTAAAAGATGAGAGAGGTCTCCAATTTTCATCATAGGTATACCTCAACTATGAGAGACAAAATGAGAAAAAAAAAAATCCAGAAAATCACATTGAAGGATTTTTAATGAATTAATTGGTAAATTCCTCAGTAAAATAAGTATTTGGTCACCTACAAACAAGCAAGATTTCTGGCTCTCACAGACCTGTAACTTCTTCTTTGAGAGGCTCCTCTGTCCTCCACTCGTTATCTGTATTAATGGCACCTGTTTGAACTCGTTATCAGTTTAAAAGACACCTGTCCACAACCTCAAACAGTCAGACTCCAAACTCCACTATGGCCAAGACCAAAGAGCTGTCAAAGGACACCAGAAACAAAACTGTAGACCTGCACCAGGCTGGGAAGACTGAATCTGCAATAGGTAAGCAGCTTGGTGTGAAGAAATCAACTGTGGGAGCAATTATTAGAAAATGGAAGACATACAAGACCACTGATAATCTCCCTCGATCTGGGGCTCCACGCAAGATCTCACCCTGTGAGGTCAAAATGATCACAAGAACGGTGAGCAAAAATCCCAGAACCACATGGGGGGACCTAGTGAATGACCTGCAGAGAGCTGGGACCAAAGTAACAAAGGCTACATCAGAAACACACTATGACGCCAGGGACTCAAATCCTGCAGTGCCAGACGTGTCCCCCTGCTTAAGCTAGTACATGTCCAGGCCCGTCTGAAGTTTGCTAGAGAGCATTTGGATGATCCAGAAGAGGATTGGGAGAATGTCATATGGTCAGATGAAACCAAAATAGAACTTTATTGTAAAAACTCAACTTGTCGTGTTTGGAGGAGAAAGAACACCATACCTACTGTGAAGCATGGGGGTGAAAACATTATACTTTGGGGCTGTTTTTCTGCAAAGGGACCAGGACGACTGATCGGTGCAAAAGAAAGAATGAATGGGGCCAAGTATCGTGAGATTTTGAGTGAAAACCTCCTTCCATCAGCAAGGGCATTGAAGATGAAACGTGGCTGGGTCTTTCAGCATGACAATGATCTCAAACACACCGCCCAGGCAACGAAGGAGTGGCTTCGTAAGAAGCATTTCAAGGTCCTGGAGTGACCTAGCCAGTCTCCAGATCTCAACCCCATAGAAAATCTTTGGTGGGAGTTGAAAGTCTGTGTTGCCCAGCGACAGCCCCAAAACATCACTGCTCTAGAGGAGATCTGCATGGAGGAATGGGCCAAAATACCAGCAACAGTGTGTGAAAACCTTGTGAAGACTTACAGAAAACGTTTGACCTCTGTCATTGCCAACAAAGGGTATATAACAAAGTATTGAGATGAACTTTTGTTATTGACCAAATACTTATTTTACCGAGGAATTTACCAGTTAATTCATTAAAAATCCTTCAATGTGATTTTCTGGATTTTTTTTTTCTCATTTTGTCTCTCATAGTTGAGGTATACCTATGATGAAAATTGGAGACCTCTCTCATCTTTTAAGTGGGAGAACTTGCACAATTGGTGGCTGACTAAATACTTTTTTTCCCCACTGTAGGTGTGGGAATCTTTAGGCACCTCATGATTTGATTATGATTCAGAACTCTGATTCATCGGCCTCCGTCGGTCTATGATGACCATGGAAGAGAATCCTTAACGTCTACTCTGCTGGAACAGCACCGCCTGTGGCTGAACAGGCCGATGCGCGAATGGCAGTCCCTGTCATACAGGTCGCACTTGTGGGTGGTCTCTGTGCTGCTGGGTCTGTGGCGGTTCTTCCTGCGGGTCCTTTTTTCATCTGCTGCAGCAGTCAGTCTCTCTTCACCCGCCTTGAGCTGTCTGGTCAGGGTGCCTCTCCATTTGGAGCGGTCCGTTGCAAGGTCCTCCCTGCGCTCTGTGTTGATCTCCAGGGCCTTCATGTC
Source organism: Pholidichthys leucotaenia (assembly GCA_020510985.1). Classification (NCBI taxonomy): domain Eukaryota; kingdom Metazoa; phylum Chordata; class Actinopteri; order Cichliformes; family Pholidichthyidae; genus Pholidichthys; species Pholidichthys leucotaenia. Next base: position 69,237,416 of record CM035841.1, read on the forward strand.
TCTCTTGCAGACATCTCTAAAGCGCAGCTGTGGGCGGCCAACGTCTCTGCTGCCAGTCGCCAGTTCTCCATAGAGGATGTCTTTGGGGATTCTGCCATCCTCCATATGGTGAACGTGGCCTAGCTAGCGGAGCCTGCGCTGTCTGAGTAGAGTGAACATGGAGGGAAGGCCGGCGCGGGACAGAACTTCTGTGTTGGGCACTTTGTCCTGCCAGGATATGTTCAGGATGTGGCGAATGCAGCGCAAGTGGAAGGAGTTCAGTCTCTTTTCCTGCCGGGCGTATGTTGCCGGGCGTATGTTCTGAATACACCCATTCAGAACTCTGACTTGATTCTAAAATCCATTCTCAGTGCATCTTGATGCTTTTTTTTTCTATTCAGGATTTTTCCCTCCCACTGTGTGACAACTTGGTCCTTTTAAAGCAGAGTATTTGTAGTGACCCATGAATTTAATTCCAACATCTTTTATTGAAACAAATGAAAAAGAAATCTGACAGATGGACAAATTTATCTCAAAATGTGCTTTAACCCCTTGCACTCTGGTCAATTTCCCTAAAAACGCCAAAAAATAACGTGCCCAAAGTAAATCGAAAGCTGTTCTTCAACCCTTTGCAGCATCTTTATGGGGTTGGTCTCATTTAAAAGAAAACACTTTGAATTTTTTGGCAAAACAGTCATAATCTCTCTAAGTGCTCCTGCCACTGAGTTACAGTCATCTAAACACACTGAACTTGAAGAAAATAAATTTGGCCTGGGTGTTTTTTTGGATACAAATGCTTGCAAATAACACACAGCTTCAGATCGGGGCTGGAAAATGCAACAGAAATGTAGAACCAAGTGTTATCCAGCTGAGGTCAAAATTTTGTAACAATACCACAAAAAATGAATATATTACACAGCTTTTTCCTCAGGTAGTTCCCGGGCGTTTTTGAACTGTGCCAAATTGTGCCAAATGGCACAGTTTGGAAAAACGTCTATAACTTTTGAATGATTCAATATAGAAGCTTCATCTTGGGCTCTAATGAAAGGTCACACTCAGGGCTGTGTGTGTGTGTGGGGGGGGGTGTCCCCCCCCCTCGCTACAGAGGACGGACATCGGACATCGCTACATGACGGAATAGACTCATGTGGCTATGTGGCGACCGCGGCGCAGTCACCGCGGCTCCCCCCCCCCTCGCTACAGAATAGTCGCGGGGGGGGGGGGGCCTTCACGGTCCGGACGCAGCGAACGGCCCGTGTACCGCAGCGCACAGACTTCGGACTTCGTGCGCCGCACAGTTGTAATTTACCGATCGGTCAAAAGTCATTTTTTGATTACAATTTTCAGGGATAAAGAGTAATTTAACTTATAACACCGTACCTCTTCACAGCAGCGTCCTGGCGAACTTCTCTTCCTCATTGTCAGACGAACGCGACGCTGGTCCGCTCGTGGTTCCCGGTCAAAACATAATTCCATGATTGCGGTTTTGGCGAATGATTTACGACCTTTGTCGTCGGCCTCCGTCGGTCTATGATGACCATGGAAGAAAATCCTAAACGTCTATTCTGCTGGAATAAGTGCAGGTCGCACTTGTGGGTGGTCTCCGTGCTGCTGGGTCTGTAGCAGGTTCTTCCTGCGGGTCCTTTTTTCATCTGCTGCAGCAGTCAGTCTCTTCACCCAGCCCGAACTTCTGTGCTTCACTTGGCTCGCTGCATTCACAGAGTTGGTAGGCGGGTCCTTCTTGCTAGGTTTTCAGTCATTGGTTCTTCAAGGTTTCAGAAACCCAATTCAAGGCTCTTATCAGTCGAATGAGAGGTCAATCATATCTGATCTGTTCGCGGCTGTGTCTGTAGTGGAAGAACTTTTTTTTTTTTTTCAGTGCGCGCTTGGAGGCAGCGCCCTCGTGCGTCCTAGAGCGCACGAGAGCACATGAGAGTGCCCTCGTGCGCTCTGGGACGCAGAGACTTGCCCGCCCGCGGTACAACGGAGTGCAAGAGGTTAAAAAGCCAGGCTAAAAAGGTGAGTCTTTAGTTGCTTCTTAAAAACACCAATGGAAGGTGCAGATCTAAGTTCAAAAGGCAAGGAGTTCCACAGTCTGGGAGCAACAGCAGCAAAGGCTCTATCGCCTTTGGTTCTGAGCCTAGTACTAGGGACTACCAATAGATTCTGATGAGAAGACCTGAGAGACCTGCTGGGCTGGTGTAGAGAGAGCAGGTCACTAATATATATAAAAAGGCGCCTCTTCATGAATGGCTTTGTAAGTAAGAACAAGAACTTTAAAATCAATTCTATAATTTGCAGGAAGCCAATGCAAGGAGGTCAAAACAGGAGTGATATGACAGAATCTACTGGACCTAGTTAGTATTATTATATATTATTAGTTAGTATTACTAGTTAGTATTATTATATATTATATATAGTATTATTATATTATATATATTATTATTCATTCACTCCAGACAGACAATGGCGGTGGCAAACTACTACTGTAGCCACAGCTGCCCTGGGGCAGGCTCACGAAACATGGGCGTCAATCCAAGCCAACGGCCTCTCCGGCCACCACCGAACATTTATACACATTCATACCCAGTGTTATGGACACTGGAGGCAAGGTGGGTAAAGTGTCTTGCCCAGGGATACAACAGCAGGATATCTGGGGAGAGTGGGATTCGAGCCGCCAACCATTCGGTTATTGGATGACCCGCTCTCCCTCCTGAGCCACTTCCGTGCGTATGGAACTTACAGTTTGAAGTATTGTACAACCAAGGCTTGAATGCTGGAATATTGGGCCAGTTGGGGTCCCACCTAGACGTCCTGTATTTGGACTTTTTACTGGTGTCATCCTCCTCACCTTCCTCTGCTCTTACCTCTTCTGGACCTTCTGCCTGAACACTTTCCTCTCCATGGCTCCTCTCTTCTGTCTCATCTTGCCCTCTCTGAGCTCCATCTAATTCACGTTCTCTCTCTGTCTATGGTGGTATACAAACAGGTTAGAAAATATCAAATGCCACGTAAATTGAAGGAGACAACCAAACATTTCTGGTTAAGGGTACAAAGAGCACCCACTTAAAACTTGAGTAATGACTTCAGTCTTGAAGGTTTGAGGTTTTTCTCCAAAATTACTAACAATTTTGTTATAGTTTTCTACTTTTCTCTGTATATTTATCTAAATTTGTGGATTATTTTATGGCTTATTTTTGTCTGTTTTTTTTAAATAAAATTACTGTTTTTTAAATAAATTTGAAACAGACTGTGGTATTTTTTTTTTGTTTTACTTTTTCCTTATAACAATTTATATTTTTGACCATAACTTTGCAGTCAGAACAGAACAGTAATTTGACTCTCATTACAAAGAAAAAATATTAATAAAGTTGTATTTAATGATTTAACCCCTTGCACTCCGGTCAATTTCCCTAAAAACGCCAAAAAATAACGTGCCCAAAGTAAATTGAAAGCTGTTCTTCAACCCTTTGCAGCATCTTCATGGGGTTGGTCTCATTTAAAAGAAAACACTTTGAATTTTTTGGCAAAACAGTCATAATCTCTCTAAGTGCTCCGGCCACTGAGTTACAGTCATCTAAACATACTGAACTTGAAGAAAATAAATTTGGCCTGGGTGTTTTTTTGGATACAAATGCTTGCAAATAACACACAGCTTCAGATCGGGGCTGGAAAATGCAACAGAAATGTAGAACCAAGTGTTATCCAGCTGAGGTCAAAATTTTGTAACAATACCACAAAAAATGAATACAGTGATCCCTCGCTACTTCGCGCCTCACCTTTCACGCCCTCAGTGCATCGCGGATTTTTCAAAAATATTCATCAAAAATTCAAAATTGAGAAAAAATGGCACGAAAGTTGCCCGGGCGCTAGCAGAAGGCAGGGAGACTACATTAGAACATCAGGTATCAACACAGAGAGCCCGCACAACTCAAAATCCACCTCTCTGATTCGCTGGCCAGCATCCCCCCCCCTAAGAGATCACTCCCGACTCTAGATTTTGTTCTTGTGTTGGCTTGGCTCGGGAATCTCGCAAGCTGATTGGCCGAGACGTTTTACCCAGCTTCTCTCCCTGCCGAGCGCCCATACCCAGCGAAGGAAGACCGCATTCATTGTTCTTTATCGCTCGTGTTGCTTAGTCTTGCCGCGTGGAACTTTTCGCTGTTCTCTTGTGCCTTTTTGTGCGAAATACGTAGTGCTTGTGACGCCCTTGAAAATGGCTCCTAAACGTCCTCCACCCTCTAAATCCTCTAGTGAACCCAAGAGGAAGAGAAAAATGATGACGGTGGACGAGAAAGTTAAATTATTGGACATGCTTAAGGCAGGCCGTAGCTATGCGTCTGTTGCACGCCATTACGGACTGAACGAATCGACGGTTCGCTACATAAAAAAAGATGAAGGGGGGGGGTGACGCTACTTCGCGGTTTTTCACTTTTCGCGGTCGGTTCTGGACCCCATTAACCGCGATAAGTGAGGGATCACTGTATATTACACAGCTTTTTCCTCAGGTAGTTCCCAGGCGTTTTTGAACTGTGCCAAATGGCACAGTTTGGAAAAACGTCTGTAACTTTTGAATGATTCAATATAGAAGCTTGATCTTGGGCTCTAATGAAAGGTGACACTCAGGGCTGTGTGTGCGTGTGTGTGTGTGTGGGGGGGGGGGGGGGTTGCCCCCCCCCTTGCTACAGAGGACGGACATCGGCCATCGCTACATGACGGAATAGACTCATGTGGCTATGTGGCAACCGCGGCGCAGTCACCGCGGCTTCCCCCCCCTCGCTACAGAAGAGTAGCGCGGGGGGGGCGGCGTTCACGGTCTGGACACGGCAAACAAACCGTGTACTGCGGCGCACGCACTTCGGACTTCGTGCGCCGCACAGTTGTAATTTACCGATCGGTCAAAAGTCATTTTTTGATTACAATTTTCAGGGATAAAGAATAATTTAGCTTATAACATTTACCTCTTCACAGCAGCATTGTCTTGGCGAACTTCTCTTCCTCATTGTCTGACGAACGCGACGCTGGTCCGCTCGTGGTTCCCGGTCAAAACATAATTCCATGATTGCGGTTTTGGCGAATGATTTACGACCTTTGTTGTCGGCCTCCGTCGGTCTATGATGACCATGGAAGAGAATCCTAAACATCTATTCTGCTGGAATAAGTGCAGGTCGCACTTGTGGGTGGTCTCCGTGCTGCTGGGTCTGTAGCAGGTTCTTCCTGCGGGTCCTTTTTTTCATCTGCTGCAGCAGTCAGTCTCTCTTCACCCAGCCCAAACTTCTGTGCCTCAATTGGCTCGCTGCATTCACAGCGTTGGTAGGCGGGTCCTTCTTGCTAGGTTTTCAGTCATTGGTTCTTCAAGGTTTCAGAAACCCAATTCAAGGCTCTTATTAGTCGAATGAGAGGTCAATCATATCTGATCTGTTCGCGGCTGTGTCTGTAGTGGAAGAACTTCTTTTTTTTTTTCAGTGCGCGCTTGGATGCAGCACCCTCGTGCGCTCTGGGATGCAGAGACGTGCCCGTCCGCGGTACACCATCGTGCAAGAGGTTAAATTAACTTAAATGTCCAAGGATGCTGTTATTTCTGTTATAATATTTCTATATATTTATAGTTTTGTTTTTGCAATCTCCTCACAGCCAAGAAAAACCTCCCTTGTTTTGAAATCCAAATGCTGGCACGTTCACTTTGTCTGAAGGCTGCTGACGGATAAAAGTCATTGACTTCGTGAATTTCGGTCATCTTAACTTGTCAGGTAAATAATTGGGAACACAACTTAATATTGTAGTGGCTGGTGAAATATATCCTTAGCAGTTCAGTAGTCCCCCTTGCCTTTACCTTCATATGAAGTGGGCTGCATTTGAATTCTAACCACATCTCTTAGCTGAGCGACTCTTCCATTATTGCTCCCGTTTCCAGCGCTGTAAAACCATGATAACTGCCTCCAGTGTTTACATACCTATTATGATTTTTCTGGACTTAAAGTACTTTAATAAACTCATGTTTCTGTAGGACAGTCAAGCCTTATTCATGCTGCACTTCCCCTCTATTCCGCCTTGGTCCACGTACGCTTTGGATGAGCCCGGCACGCACGCGGCGCTGCACATGCTTACTTTTTTCATCTACCCAGGCCAAGCGGTTGACGCATACACACAACCATCATTTGTAGTTTCACTCCTGCCCGATAGGTAGCACCAAGGCGCTGACACACCAGGATTTTCACCAACAAAGAAACGGTGGACTTCTTCACAAAGTTTCTCTTCAAATAGAGTCCATTTCTGCTGTTTGACTTCCCGGTTTTCACTCCTTTTCCATGAAGATGCTGCTGCCGCTAGCAAGACACTGCCTGCTGACTGACTGGAAAACTTGCGTGGGCGGGGCGCTTCTAAACTCCGCGCGGATGACGACCATGTGTGTTGTTCGTGTGCGCGCTTGTGGAAAGTCATTGCTTCATGTATTTTTTTCTTAAATTCATATCTCCGTCTTGGTGAGGCGGTAAAATTTCTGGCGCGGTGGGCCGCCACCAAGAAATATTACCAGAGGAAACCCTGCTGTCCATTGTTATTTAGAGACCGCTATTAAAAAATAAGTAGAAAGTCTGACCATAGGAAAAGCAGAAGTGCTGAGCTGTGAGTGACAAGCTGTTGTTGGCATACAGGGCACAGACTTTTTTTTTCCAGAGCACAGCGCACAAGCGCTGAAAAAAAAGACATTCAGGGCAGTCGGGTGACAAAAAAAGTGTTTGATGACATGCAGCCTAAAGCTCATATTAGAAGCTGCGAACATGGCTTCATGGCCACTAGAAACAATGTCTTTCAGCAACAGTGTGTTGCTGAAAGACATTGTGTGTGTGTGTGTGTGTGTGTGTGTGTGTGTGTGTGTGTACACACAATGTATACACACACACATTGTGTATACACACACACACACACACACACACACTGTCCGTGAGGTCAGGCATTGGCTTGCTTGCGACCGGATAACTGAAAACCGGTACTATCTGTCTCATGGGTCGGGCCGTCGACAACTCAACCGACATCCCCGCCCTTCCGAGGGTGTGGAGGGTGAAATGGGGCATCCTGGCAGAACTAAAAACAATATCTGCCACAGGTCTGTGGTGGACCACTCCCAGTTACATGGGGTGAGACTGGACATTCTGGCAGATAAACAACACATGTGTCGCAAGGTCTGTGGTGGACTTTTGCCAGTCGGTGCATCGTGACATGCACTATACAAAGAGCAGAGATAAACAAACCTATCATCTGGTCAGTCACTGCGACAGATACTACAGTCAGTTTGTCTTGGCCTGTCCTTGTGTTCTAATAATTTTGAGCTTAAATTATTCAAAGTCAAAAATCAGGCGGAAAATTGGATTTATGTACCGTATTTTTTGGACTATAAGGCGCACTTAAAATCCTTTAATTTTCTCAAAAATCGACAGTGCGCTTTATAATCCGGTGCGCCTTATGTATTAATTCTGGTTGTGCTTACTGACCTCGAACCGATTTTATGTGGTACACAGCGCTCAAAAATCTGTCAAAAATGTTTTAGTATGACTTTGGTAAGCTACAAAGCCGAACCGCTTGATGGATTGTCGGAGCATTACGGTAGTCAGGAGCCTCGCGGAGTAATATGTGCTTCAACATAATGGCCATCGGCTTTTTCCACAAATCTCCATCCCTATTGATCTGCCACTCCATGCGCGCCCATCTCACCGATACTGTCAAAACCCAAGTGAAGCAAACTAATTTGGAGCTTGCCATCATTCCGGGTGGATTAACCAAAGAACTCCAACCGCTATATTGGTGTCAACAGGCCGTTCAAAGTTAAATTGCTAGCGAGTTACGCCACTATCTGTCACGCCCTGAACGCTCTTTCTCTGCGTTCAGGTTGTCCAGTGTCGCTCCTGCTCCGGGGTAGTCCGTGCCGGGTCTTCCATGGCCCGCTCTTTGACAGCGCCCAGCTGATTGCCAGCTGTCTGGTCAGCTGCGCTGGGACAGCTGTCTCCCATTCCCAATCATCTCCCCCATTTAAGCGAGCAGCCGAGAGTTACTCGTCGCTGCGACCTCGCTATGGGAAGACGTTCCTTGTGTTTCCCACGACTGTTAGCTCCTACGACTAGCTTCAGTCCGCCGTTACCTCGGCGCTTCACCCAAAGTAAGTGTTGCGACTCGGCGTGTATTTTTCCCTCGCCGCCTCTCTAGCCTTTCTCCCTGGGTGGTATGTTACCCTTAGTTCTGTGTGTGTTTTAGCCCCACGTGGCTCTTTACTTTTCTGTTCGTTATTTAGTGTAGTGTGTGCTTTGTTAATAAACTACGCTAACTCACTGGTCACCCTCGTATCTCCTTTCCTGGCTCGTGAGAGCCAGAGTTATGACAGTAGGTCGCAGCCATAGTGAGACGGCCGCGACCGTGAGTTGGCTGTAAGGACTCGACGCCTTTTTTTCTCTTCCTCTGGGTACGGGCGAGCCAGTATCATGTCTCCCTCCAAGAGACTCATGCGGCACCCAGGCCACGATCTCTCGGAGACTCTGGACCTTGTGGACGGAACGTTGTTCACCACGGACCTCTACGATGCCCCCAGCGAGATATGCTGGCGCCTGGAGCTCGCCGAGGGTATGCTTAACTGCTTTTCTCGCTACTTCCTTCTCCCCGAGGTTAAGGCGAGGAGGGCAGACATCTCTGTGGCCTGGGAGAGGCTCCGTAGGCTGGAGGAGAACTCCGGCAGGAAGCCGAGGACAGGACGCCTTCGCTCCTCGCTTCGGAATCCCGCTCCTGCCGCCGATCCAGTCCAGGAGTTCGCCTCACCCAGGGGTGATCCCCAGGATAGAGTGACGTCAACCGGGTTTCCCCCGGAGAAGATGAGAGTGACAGCGATGCGCATTGCGGATCGAGTGGCAGCTGCTTCTTCCGCCGCCGTTCCTCCCGTAGCCATGATGAACGTGATTGCGGCGGTCAGGCTGGTCGAGAAGAACCCGGAGCTGAACGATTATCCGGAATACGCTGACCTGTTGGCTTCGCTCATCGCACAGGAGTGGCGTTTTCCCGACCTCACGTTCAGAAGACGTCGCTCCCAAATTCCCCACTCATCTCAGCAAGAGTCCCGTCTGGATCCCGCTCCAGGAAACCACACGAATTCCGCCTCCCAGCCTGCTGTTGCTCCCGTGTCTCGCCGAAGAAGTGAATCAGCTGCTCCCGCTCCTGGGCCCGCTCTCCCCGCTGTCCCGTCAGCTTTGGGCCCCCGGCTCTCCTCAGCTGTTTCACCCCCCTCTTCGTCATTCACTCCGGCCGCTGGGAGAAGCGCAAATTCATCTCCAGGTGTTCCAGGTCCCGATCCGGTGCGGGTAGCACCGCCTCATCTGTCCGGGGGGTTCCCCACTTCTATCCGGTTGGGAGAAGAGAGACTCGAGTCCCTTGTAGCGGGTTCCACCGGCCCTCCGGGAATCAGGCAAGTGTCCTTTCATTCTCCTTCCATTATGAGTGAATTGCCTTGTTTGATTCCTGGGGGAGGAGTTCAGGGTTCACAGTCCCCTGAGCTCTCTCCTCCCGCTGCAAAAACTGAATATGAACCTGCGTCCTCTGTGTCTTTTCCCCTTGAGTGTGCCCCGGTGCCAGGTGTACACCGCTGCGCGAGGAGGAGGCGGCCTGCGGCCCTGGAGGGTTTTGCCCCAGCCCCGCAGCCACGTTATGGGCAGAGGAGAAGGTCGAACTGCTTGTTGGAGCTAGCGCCGACGATTAAGCGTCCCCGGGTCTCCACGGAGGAATGGTTCGGCCCAGCAGAGTCCAGATCTCCTGCCTCCACGCCAGGTGGGCTGTCGACGCGGTCTTTGGCGTTTGGAGGTCGTTTGACTGTGGAAACCATCATGCCGGCTGCGGAGCCATTCGCAGTCGAGTTGGAGCCGGAGGACGGAGTCCTGCACGCTGAGCCCGGAGCATCGAAGTCCTGGATGGCGGTAGAACCCGAGATCAGGCAAGTGCTCTATTTTGTTTTTCTCTTCTCTATTCTGGAGCATTATTGCCTGTCTCTCGGGGGGGCGGGCCGGGTGCAGCCGTCTGCTGCGCTCGAGCCTGTTCCGCCGGGCTCTGCCGCTGCCGGTGATCCTGATCCCGGTTCCTTTTGTCCCTCTGAGCCTCTCCCCAGGGCCACCGGGAGTGCTGTCTCGGTCCAGCTGGAGTCCACCGGGAGTGCTGTCTCGGTCCAGCTGGAGTCCACCGGGAGTGCTGTCTCGGTCCAGCTGGAGTCCACCGGGAGTGTTTCGCCGGTCCAGCTGGGATCCACCGGGGGTGCTGCGCCGGCCCGATCGGGGTCCACCGGGGGTGCTGCGCCGGCCCGATCGGGGTCCACCGGGGGTGCTGCGCCGGTCCGGGTAACGGTTAGTGTGGGAGCTGGAGGATTGTGTTCGCCTGACGTCAGGCTGACTTCGTCCCTTGCCTCCATCATTTCTCCTCCTGCCGCTGTTGGGGTTCCTCTCACCCGGGCCAGTTTCCCCCTACCCTTGTTGCCATTAGATGGCAGGCTAACTTTGCCCCTGGCCTCCATCTCTTCTCCCCCTACTACTGTGGGGGTTTTTCTCACCTGGGTCAGTTTCCTCCTGCCTTTTCCCTCAGGGAGGAAGCTGCACCAAGACTTCTCCCTCAGCTCTCCGTGGTCTGAGGTCACGGGACGACTGCCTGGGAAGCCATCTGGCTGGTTCGGTGATCTGGGTCGGCCTCCGGAGAAACTGTGTCTCCTAGCCTGGGACTCGGGTAGGCCACCCGAACTGGTGTTGTGGTTCCTGGCCTGGTGGAGTTCGGGCCGCCCGCCGGACAAGCTGTCATCGCCTGCCCCACTCCACCTGCTGACGTCCTGGAAGAATTGACTGACTGTTTGTTGCCTTGCGTTTGATTGTCCTCCCTAATTTAATACTTTTCAGGACATCAAAGAACTCTCTGCCCTAGAGTCCTTATTGTGGGGTTATCCCAGTTAAAATTTCCTTGGACTATTTTCTTTGTTTTATAATCCCAGTATGATCCTATTCTAATTTCTCCCTTAAGTAGCATTTGCTTCACATTGCCTGGCCTCATTCCGAGTAGTCTTGTTTTTCTGTATTTATATCCTCCTCCAGACTGTTTAGTGACACTTTTGTGCTAATATGTGTTTGAGGAGTTGTTCCTTTTGTATTTTTATCTTCATGCCAATTTGCAGTTCCAGGCTCTATTTTTGGATCTTATGCCCGGTTTGCATCCTTTGTATATTCTGTTTTGGTCGGGGTTTACTTGTGTAAGTCTATTTTAACCATATGTTCAGAGTTTTGTAGTTTTTGGCCTTCGGGACATGGTTTTTTTTTATTGTCCTCACCCTAAGTTATTGTGAACTTTTTCCATGACTGTGTCGCTATGTTTCTGCATTTTGGTTCTTGTCGTTTCTCCCCACCTCCTGTGGTCACCTGCACAGACCGTCTGGCCTCTGTAGGGGAGGGGGTGATGGTTTTTTTTGGGGGGGTTTAAGATTATTATGGTATCTGACCCTATACTGTATCTAGGTTTTTTTTTTTTCTTCCCTGCCTCCTTTTTCTGGTCCCTCCCTTTCTCCCAGATCTGGCCCCCACCGCCCTCCCTGGTCTTCCCTCGGGGGGGGGGGGGGGGGGGGGGGTTAGGCCGCTCCAGGAGGCGCGGCTCGGGGGAGGAGTACTGTCACGCCCTGAACGCTCTTTCTCTGCGTTCAGGTTGTCCAGTGTCACTCCTGCTCCGGGGTAGTCCGTGCCGGGTCTTCCATGGCCCGCTCTTTGACAGCGCCCAGCTGATTGCCAGCTGTCTGGTCAGCTGCGCTGGGACAGCTGTCTCCCATTCCCAATCATCTCCCCCATTTAAGCGAGCAGCCGAGAGTTACTCGTCGCTGCGACCTCGCTATGGGAAGACGTTCCTTGTGTTTCCCACGACTGTTAGCTCCTACGACTAGCTTCAGTCCGCCGTTACCTCGGCGCTTCACCCAAAGTAAGTGTTGCGACTCGGCGTGTATTTTTCCCTCGCCGCCTCTCTAGCCTTTCTCCCTGGGTGGTATGTTACCCTTAGTTCTGTGTGTGTTTTAGCCCCACGTGGCTCTTTACTTTTCTGTTCGTTATTTAGTGTAGTGTGTGCTTTGTTAATAAACTACGCTAACTCACTGGTCGCCCTCGTATCTCCTTTCCTGGCTCGTGAGAGCCAGAGTTATGACACTATCTGCCAATGGATCGTGGATCGAAACTGCTCCTGTTTAGCTGTAATTAATATTCAAAAATTATATTTTTGGGATGAAAGAATTCAAGCGTCCCGGCATTTGTTTGCATTGTTTACTTCTTGGGGCTGCCGCCGGAGAGCGAGCCATATCGATTACTGAGCGAGTATCCTGGCGATGTAAACAGCCACGGACCAAAAACGTTCATTTGCTCGTGGAACAGGTCATTCACACTCGCAGACAATCGCGCTATGTGTGTCTATAATGACTATAGATAGGATTTTCTTTCCATGCACGCAAAAAAAAAAAAAAAAAAAAAAATTCCCAGATCCGACTACCTCGCGAGGTAGTCGATACCCAAAAGCCGACGGTGTATAGAACACGTATATTAGGATTTGTATGTGAAATTTCGGCATTGAAACTGCTCCCGTTTAGCTGTAAATGGGAGCAGTAAATACAGCTCTAAATACGTATTTACGGCTGTAAATACGGCTCGCTCTCCCACGGAGTACCGAGCGACTACCGAGTGAGTATTCTGGCCAATATGGCGATGTAAACAGCCACGGACTAAAAACGTTCCGCCTGCTCATGGAACAGGTCATTCACACTCGCAGACAATCGCGCTTTATGTGTCTATAATGACTATAGATAGGATTTTCTTTCCATGCATGCAAAAAAAAATTTTTTCCCGGCTCCGACTACCTCGCTTTAATGCACCTTATAATCCAGTGCGCCTTATGTATGAAAATAGACCATCAAATAGACCGTTAATTGATAGTGCGCCTTATAATCTGGTGCGCCTTATAGTCCCCAAAATACGATACATTTATTACAAAAATATATAAGGTGTCATCCCAATGGCCACTTTGGGGGAGAGATTACAAAGCATGGCATTCAGACGCACCTAGAATCTCTGAAGGATTCATTTCTTTAGGTCTGATATATATAGGTAGGAGAAAGGAGAGGGAGGATGAGTATAACGGAAGGGACAGAATGGGACAGTCCTGATAATCAAAGCTTATCCGGGGAAACGTCACAGACGCTCTGGAGACATGCACATGAGGTCCATAAAACTAACAGAATGTCTATATACCTAATCTATAGAACTGATCTATACAGGCTGAGGAGTTCCTGTGCATTCCTGTGACCCGAAACAGGACATGTCAAAGAGATTATAAAAAACTGGCTTAGATCATTCCTTACGCATGTACTGATCCTGTACTGATCTCCAGTCTGAACTCTCTGAAATTGCTCACAGAAACATGCCAAGAATATATGAACTTATTCCACATGGAATGCACATATAAACATTAAACATGGCAAATGAAAGGTATGAAACTTCTCAAATATAATAATACATTATTAATATCAATAATAATGTAGATAATATGGAATTTTTCTATCACCTTGCCACTGATAATACCTCTATCTGCCAAGAATGTGCTGCTAGTCCAGCAAAAGCTAGTGGTACTCAAATACTTTGCAAGCAGTTTCATTAAAGTAGAACTGAAGTGAACGGCATTGAACGGCACTGGGTGATAGTACATACAATTATAAAGATAATTTATCATTGGCACCCCCTCCACCAATCCCGGAATCTTGGAGAAAATCGCGATTTTGAATTTCCCGCCCTGAAAAATCCGACGAATCTGACGATTATCGGGAAGTGCAGCCGGAGTTCTGCGTGACGTCACGAAATGGGCCAGTCCTCCATGTTTACCATTGTGAGCACGTCGACACTGGTTGTTTTTGGTGCATTTTGTCGTGATAGTCGACTACAAAACACTTCCAACACCTGGGAAGATCTGTTCAGTGGCCAAGGAAAGCTGTCATGGCGACGAAAGAAAAGAGAGGGGGAGGAAAAGCTGCACGGTGGCGCAGTGGTTTAGCACTGTGGCAGCACAGTTTACCCTCGGCCGGGAGATCGCAGGGATCATGAGATCGTGGGTTCGATCCCAGCCCCCGACCAACAGTGAGCTGTGTGGAGTTTGCATGTTCTCCCCGTGTTGCGTGGGTTTTCTCTGGGATTTCTCCGGTTTCCTCCCGCATACCAAAAACATGTAGGTTTAGGGCGCTCGCGCACGCAGCGAACAGCAGCCGGTGGCTTGTCACCAGACTGCAAACCGAATCTACCTACGGGTACAAATAAGAAACAAAAAAAAAAGCGACCGGGAAGCGATGCATTGCATGGTCACCAGCTAGTCACTGCACTGATCGCATCACACCATTGGCACCACCCTCGGACCGCATTGTCCCTTTTCTACTGGAATTATTGTTATTGAAACACAAAAATCGTCTGCAGTCCAGACTTAATTTTCCTTATCCTGACACCCCAAACATGCCAAAGTAGAGAAGTAAAGACTCACCATTCTGTATTCAATAAGCGACTCTCCTCCCCATCACTGCTGCGGTCTGACTCTGAGTCGGTGCCGGAATCCCCCGACAATTCTGGCTCGAATCTGTACGGTTCGATGCCTCCCTCGCTCTCTTCCTGTTCACTTGACACTCCTGCATCCTCCTCTGTCTCGTCACCGATCCTGAATGCCTCTTCACTCTGAAAACTCTGGTTTTCTTGACTGCTGGAACTGCTATCATCTGCCATTGTTGTTTTGCTAAGGGTCACACTAGTGACGTCACGCAGCGTCGTCTGCACTACTTCCGGTTTGTTTGGCACTGCCAGCCAGAGGCAAAAGTTTATCGGCTTATAGCTTGGCCATCGCACGGCCTAAAAATTTCTTTTATGTGTTGAAAAATACAATAGGTAATAAAGAATTAATCCGCTATTCTACTTTTTGCGCAAAAAGGTGGGTTCAGTTCTACTTTAAATGGTTAGTCAGAAAGCAACTCATAATGGCTCGGCCGTCACCCGGGTTAACAAGATCCACGCTGATCTCTTCACACTCCGACAGGCAGCGTAAAGTAAGTTAGGAGCAGGAAGTGTCCACTAGTCAAGTGTAAAACTTTGAAGTATCTCTGGAGTACTGTTTCAGAGAATGCTAGACTGGAGGATGAACTATCTCTCAGAATGGGATGAGCGAGTGCTGTGTTTGGAAACTTGAGGGAGAGACTGTGGAACAATCGACATGTGTCTATCCATGTGAAATGCAAAGTGTACAGAGCGACAGTACTTGGTACTCGATTGTACGGTGCTAAAACTTGGACTGTGTACAGGGTGCAGGTCAAGAAACTCCACGTATACATGATGACACACCTTCGAGTCATAATGAACATCTCATGGAAAGACAAGATGACCAACATAGAAGTGTTGAAACAAGCTGGTCTGCCATCAGTGGAGGACATGCTAATACAAATGAACCTGAGATGGCTCAGACATGTTGAGAAGATGGATCACCAGCGTCTCCCTCGGCAGTTACTCTACTCACAGTTATGCGAGGGCAGACGCAATCAGGGTAGACCAAGGCTCAGATTTAAAGACACAGGAGTTCCTGGCAGCGGAAGGCGAAGGACAGAGCTGCGTCGCGGAATCTGATCAGACCTAAATGAAACAGTCATTGTCGCCCCCAACAGACTATGATGATGATGACACTTACCCATGCACAATAATGACAAATTATTTGCTTTTTTTGACCAACAAAGAAGTGAAAATTAGATAATTTTGCCACAAAAACCTGAATGTACCAGGGCACCCTGGTTGAAAAACACTGACCTAAGCTGTGCTTAACCTCTTGCACTCCGTTGTACCGCAGGCAGGCAAGTCTCTGCGTCCCAGAGCGCACGAGGGCGCTCTCGTGCGCTCTTGGACGCATGATGGAGCTGCGGGAGCTGCATATCCATTCTTCCACTGCAGACACAGCCGCGAACAGATTAGATCATCTGATTGACCTCTCATTCGACTAATAAGAGCCTTGAATTGGGTTTCTGAAACCTTGAAGAACCAATGACTGAAAACCTAGCAAGAAGGACCCGCCTACCAAAGCTTTAAATGCAGTGAGCCAATTGAAGCAGAGAAGTTCGCGAGCTGTTTTTTTTAAGGCTGGGTGAAGACAGACTGCTGCCTGCAGCAGATAAAAAAAGGACCTGCAGGAAGGACCCCACAGACCCAGCAGTGCGGAGACCATCCACAAGTGGAACCTGTGTGACAGCGACTGCCATTCGCGCATCGGCATGTTCGGCCAGGCGGTGTTTTTGTCCCAGCAGAATAGACATTAGGATCGTCTTCTGTGGTCATCATAGACCGACGGAGGCCGACGACGAAGGCTGAGTGACACACACGCGTTTGCCAGTCTATTTTTAATTACTACTGTTATTTGTTTTGAAAAATCGTTTGCCAAAAACCGCAATCATGGAAGCGCAAAACCGCAATAATGGAATTATGTTTTGATCGGGTCGCGAGACCAGCGTCGCGTTCGTCTGACAATGAGGAAGAAGTTCGCCAGCTCCGCTTCTGCTGTGAAGAGGTAAGGTGTTCTAAGCTAAATTATTCTTTATCCCTGAAAATTGTAATCAAAATGACTTTTGACCGATCGGTAAATTACAGCTGTGCGTCATCGCTGCATGACGGACCGTAGCGCAACGGGCGATGTCTTTCCTCTGTAGCGAGGGGGGGGGACACCCCCCCCACACACACACACAGAGACACAGCCCTGAGTGTGACCTTTCATTAGAGCCCAAAATGAAGCTTCTACATTGGATCATTCAAAAGTTACAGACGTTTTTCCAAACTGTGCCATTTGGCACAATTTGGCACAGTTCAAAAACGCCTGGGAACTACCTGAGGAAAAAGCTGTGTAATATATTCATTTTTTGTGGTATTGTTACAAAATTTGGACCTCAGCTGGATAACACTTGGTTCTACATTTCTGTTGCATTTTCCAGCCCGGATCTGAAGCTGTGTGTTATTTGCAAGTATTTGTATCCAAAAAAACACCCAGGCCAAATTTATTTTCTTCAGGTTCACTATGTTTAGATGACTGTAACTCAGTGGCCGGAGCACTTAGAGAGATTATGACTGTTTTGCCAAAAAATTCAAAGTGTTTTCTTTTAAATGAGACCAACCCCATGAAGATGCTGCAAAGGGTTGAAGAACAGCTTTGGATTTAATTTGGGCACATTATTTTTTGGCGTTTTTAGGGAAATTGACCGGAGTGCAAGGGGTTAAGGTCAAGGTCAACGGTCAAGAGACCTGAACACGCTGATGTCATCAGGCCAGAATGAGCTACGTCGTCATTGACAATCTGGTTTTTAAAGTTAGACTGAAAATATATCTGGGTGGTGGGGCAGCAGCTTGCTGGTGTTTTGGTGGGTCTGTCCTCTGATGTCCCTCCCTGTGGGGGGAATGCTGCTTGAGGGCTTTCCTCTGGCTCTTTCTTCCTATGTTCCACTGGGGGTGGCCCTGCCAGTGCCGGGCCGGCTGGGGGTTTGGTCACCTCAGTCTTTGCTGGGGCTCTCTTTGCCCTGCGTCCTGTGGTGGTGGGTGGTGTGCTGGTTTCCACTGGCAGGGCCGGCGCTGGTTTCTCCGGGATAGGGCCGATTGGGTGGGGGCCATGCTCCCCTGGTGGGGTGATGGGGATTTGTGGGTGATGGGTTTGGTTGTTGGTTGGGGTAGTCTGCTGGTTTCCCCCTGTGTTCTCCCCACACGCTCACGTGGATTCACACATGCACACACAAGCTGGGCAAGTTGAACGAGCTTGGTCGTATAGGCCTCAGGTGGGCTTGGAGATAGAGGGTGAAGTTTCAAATGAGACTTTGTCCCATGCCAGAGAAGAGATAATGTATCTGTTGCTAGGAAGCATGATGCCATCTGTGTGTGTTTAATCCTCAGAATGACCCCAGAAGAACATGAGGGTCAACTCAAAGACAGGGTCGACCTTTATGTAAACAAGGTCTGCTGGCCCTAAATTCTAAAACAAAAGGAAAAATTGTGGTAACCGGTTGGACTGAAGTAAGACTAAAAGTTTAACACAGAACTGATTGACAATTTATACTCTATGCTGTAAACCAAACCAGGCGGGGTCATTTTTGACCCCAGAGGACAAAAGATGTGAGACAATCAGGAGACATTATGAGGGTTCAATGCTGGTGTGCCGCTCTGTTAGGGGAGCTTCTCTCCGGGACTTTGTGTTATGTGAGATTCTGTGGACTGCTTGAATAAAGAGACGCTGACGTTAAGAACCTCATCATTTTGAACATGATTTATTTTCCACTCACATGAATATAGAAAATTAGAAAGTTTTAATTTTTTAAAATTGGATTATATTCATAGTGTTGTAAAGAATAAGGAAGCATAAAGGAGATTGTCTTTTATACCTGCCCAGTGGATCATAGTGAAGAATGCATCTGCTTTCTGATCATTGCAGGAACAGGTTGGTGAGAACGATTAGGTGGTTTGTGTCAGTGGTTCGGCTTCTGTTCTGTTCCTCATGGATGAATAGCTGATGTAGCCCTGTGGAGACCTGCCATTGATGGTCTGTGCTGAGTGCTGGAGAATAAGGAACCAACATAGAAGTCCACATTCGGAGTCTGAGGACTTTTATTTGGTCTTCAGGTTAACTGAACTAGCCTCATCCTTCTAGCTCTGACCATCAGCAGCCACATCGCAACATCCGGAGGAAGTAAACAAACCATCAAGATGTTTTCAGGTCGGCGTCTGAGAGAGCTGGTCAGAGAGCGACTAGCTGCTGCTGCTGCTGAAGAAGTAATAGCAGAGTTTGAACTAATCACCAACCAGTATGAGGAAGAGATCGGTCGTCAACGCAGACTACTGAATATGCGCTGCTGCTCCCAGATAAAAATCCACAGAATAGGTATGTGGGACTATTATGGTCTGAATGAGGCTTTAGAAAACTCTGGATCTGTTTTTCAATCATGGTTGTGTCTTAAATGTGCAAATGTTTGTTTTTAAATCCTAAATTTGACACATTTTTTCTTACTAATTTGTAAAGTGAAATTCTCTTTTTCTGACTTTTTTGTCTTTGTTCCTCCAGATTTCTTACAGCAGCCTGAATGTAAAGAGGAGGAAGTTCTGACTGAGCAGCAGCTCTGGAACCAGGAGAGGAACTCTGTTCTGGACCAGGCAGAACCAGAACCTCCACATGTTAAAGAGCAACAGGAGGAACTCTGCATCAATCAGGAGGGAGAACAGCTGGTAGTGAAGTTGGAGGCCGATACCTTCATGGGGACTCTTGTTTCTGAGGAAAAGCAGCAGAGTGAAGCAGAACCAAACAGTGAGCAGCTCCTCTCTCACAACGCTGCTGGAACTGAGATCCAAGATGAGGAAGGAAGCTGGCATGTAGTCTCAGGATCCACTGAAGAAGAAGAAGAACCCAAACCAAAGAAGAGACGACTGAAAACAGGAAGTCACAGTAACAGTGATGACGACTCTCTGACCTTAAAGACTCTCTGTGAGAATGAAACAGGTAAAAAGTTAGAAAATGTTCAGGTTGAGTCTTTGAGAAACTGTCCTAAAATGATATTATTAAACTTATATTTTCAGTAATTACATGAATCTGACGTACTTGTACTGGTCTCGGTTTGTGTTTTACTTTGACCAGGGATGTGATTTTTCCGCTAATTCGCGAATTCAACTTTTTTTAATCTTCCAGGAAGATAAAGTATGTTAAGTACGTTAGCGGCTTGTGGTCCACGAACGCAGTGAAGGTGCGCCCTTTCAGGCAGAACTGGAAGTGGCGTATGGCCAGGTGGAGAGCCATTAACTCTCTGTCGAACACGCTGTATTTACGCTCACTGTCATGCAAAGACCTGCTAAAAAAGGTGAGCTGCTGCCAAGAACCGGCAACACATTGCCCCACGACGGCCACTATGCCCATGTCCGAGGCATCGGTAGTGACCGCTATCCGAGCCGCTGGGTCTGGGTGCCCCAGTAGTGCAGCGTTTGCCAGAGCTGTTTTAACCTCAGAACGCCTGCTCCCGCTCAGGAGTCCAGTCGACTCTGTCCGCCGGTTTCCGTTTCTTGAGTGCGGCGTACAACGGCTGTATGAGCTGGGCTGCGGGGGGGAGGAAACGGTTATAAAAGTTAACCATCCCCAAAAACTCCTGCAGCGCCCTGACATTGATGTTGAGGAGAAAAACATAGCAAAACAATTTAGTTAGATTACTTTTATGATTCCAAACAGTTTGAAATTGACAGTGCACAGTGGACATTGACTCATAACTTTTGAATATTTCTAAGACTTAGCTACATCAGTGATTGTGCAAAATGAACTGCTCAAGACTAAATGGAGATTGAAACTGGTGATCTGAAATGAATGCTGAAATTATAAAAAGTAATGGTATGAATGAATTTTATTTCTATTACGGAATAGATAAAATTAACTGATTTTGATTTGATCAAGTGTTAAAGCATGTGATGGATAATGCTTGTTGGAATATTTTAGGAATGCTATCTTCTTGGAACATAAGTCAATATTATACAGTAATAAGTGGCATTCAGCTGTTTGTTTTATGTCATTTAAGCACAGTTCTGGTACTTAAAAATCATAAAAACCCAGGAGCTTGAGGGGGCTTTGCCCCCCCACCGGGGCTCTGCCCCAGACCCCACTGGGGGACTCCGTCACCCAGACCCCCTGCTGAATTTTCAGATAATTTCCCCAACCCCAAATCACATCCCTGCTTTGACTGCTCTAACCCAGTGGAAAAATAATGTAATCTCTTTGACTTTACAGTTATACAGTGAATCCAGAAAGTATTCACAGCCTTTGCTATGAAGCTCCAAATTGAGATCAGATACATCTTGTTTCCACTGATCATCCTTGAGATGTTTCTACAGCTTAATTGGAGTCCACCTGTGGTAAATTCAGTTGATTGGACATGATTTGGAAAGGCACACACCTGTCTATATAAGGTCCCACAGTAGACAGTGCATGTCAGAGCACAAACCAAGCATGAAGTGAAAGGAATTGTCTGTAGACCTCTGAGACAGGATTGTCTGGAGGCACAAATCTGGGGAAGGGTACAGAAAAAATTCTGCTGCTTTGAAGGTCTCAGTGAGCACTGTGGACTCCATCATCCGTAAATGGAAGAAGTTCAGAACCACCAAGACTCTTGATATACCTGTCTGGATGTCCAAACTGAGCGATTGGGGGAGAAGGGCCTTAGTCAGGTAGGTGACCAAGAACTCGATGGTCAGTCTGTCAGAGCTACAGTGATTCTCTGTGGAGAGAGGATAACCTTCCAGAAGGACAACCATCTCTGCAGCAATCCACCAATCAGGCCTGTATGAAGAGTGGCCAGACGGAAGCCACTCCTGAGTAAAAGTAACATGGCAGCCCACCTGGAGTTCGTCAAAAGGCACCCAAAGGACTCTCAGACCATGAAAAACAAAATTCTGTGGTCTGATGAGACAAAAGATTGAACTGTTGGGCATGAATGCCAGGTGTCATTTTGAGGAAACCCAGCACCAGTCATCACCAGGCCAATACCATCCCTACAGCGAAGCATGGTGGTGACAGCATCATGCTCTGGGGATGTTTTTCAGCAGCAGGAACTGGGAGACTAGTCATGATAGAGAGAAAGATGAATGAAGCAATGTACAGCGACATCCTGGATGAAAACCTGATCCAGAGCGTTCTTGACCTCAGACTGGGGCAACGATTCATCTTTCAGCAGGACACCGACCCTCAGCACACAGCCAAGATATCAAAGGAGTGGCTTCAGGACAACTTTGTGAATGTTGTTGAGTGGCCCAGCCAGAGCCCAGATTTGAATCCAATTGAACATCTCTGGAGAAATCTGGAAATGGCTGTGCACAGACACTTCCCATCCAACCTGATGGAGCTTGAGAGGTGCTGCAAAGAGGAATGGGCGAAACTGCCCAAAGATAGGTGTGCCAAGCTTGTGGCATCATATTCACAGGCTTGATGCTGTAATTGCTGCCAAAGGTGCATCAACAAACTATTGAGCAAAGGCTGTGAATACTTATGTACATGTGATTTCTTAGTTTTTTTATTTTTAATAAATTTTAAAAAATTTCAAAAAAAAATCTTTTTTTCATGTTATCATTATGGGGTATTGTATGTAGAATTTTGAAGAAAAATGAATTAATCTATTTTGGAATAAGGCTGTAACAAAAAAATGTGGAAAAAGTGAAGCGCTGTGAATACTTTCCAGATGTACTGTCGTTTGCACTTCAAATGAGTTTTTCTTTTGGTTCAGCATACCAGGTGGAGGAATTGTTTGCTCTAGCCAGTTAGCCATTAGCCCCTGCTGGCAACTCCAATAGGAAACAATGCACTATGTGGTTATTTGTGTATAAAAACACACTAGTGACATGTTCAGAAATAGAAGTTGGACAGTGCTGTGTGTAGGACCGACTAGAAGAGACGTATAAAACAGAATGAGTCATAAATAGTACATTTTATACTCCTGTTGATGTGAATGGGAACGGGCTCACCATCACATCACAGCTGGTGACAAATCAGAAATGTTCACTGAATGAGACCTAGATCATGATGGACCCTAACAAAGCAGCAGGATTGTTTTTTTGGAATTTTTTTCTTGATTGCCACTCCAGATAAGCAAATTAATGTGCCATCATCATCATAGCAGTCTGTCGTGGGCGACAATGGCTGTTTCATTTAGGTCTGATCAGATTCCGCGACGCAGCTCTGTCCTTAGCCTTCCACTGCCAGGAACTCCTGTCTGTATCCAACTTCTTCAAGTTTCTTTTTATAGTGTCTTTAAATCTGAGCCTTGGTCTACCCTGATTGCGTTTGCCCTCGCATAACTGTGAGTAGAGTAACTGCCGAGGGAGACGCTGGTGATCCATCTTCTCAACATGTCTGAGCCATCTCAGGTTCATCTGTATTAGCATGTCCTCCATTGATGGTAGACCAGCTCGTTTCAACACTTCTATGTTGGTTATCTTGTCTTTCCATGAGATGTTCATTATGACTCGAAGGTGTCTCTTCAAGTACGCGTGGAGTTTCTTTACCTGCACTCTGTATACAGCCCAAGTTTTAGCACCGTACAGTAGAGTAGCCAGTACTGTCGCTCTGTACACTTTGCATTTCACATGGATAGACACATGTCGATTGTTCCACAGGCTCTCCCTCAAGTTTCCAAACACAGCACCCACTCTTCCCATTCTGAGAGATAGTTCATCCTCCAGCCTAGCATTCTCTGAAACGGTACTCCCGAGATACTTGAAAGTCTTACACTTGACTAGAGGCTCTGTACCAATGCTGATCTCTTATGGTAGTGATGTTGATCATTGGAACTTTGGTGGTTGATAAAGTAACTTTTTCAGTTACTTAAAACCACTTTGGTGGTTGATAGTCTGTCAAGTCTGTCAAGCTGATCAAGTTTGCGGACGACACCACCCTCATCGGGCTCATCTCCAACGGCGACGAGTCCGTCTACAGGAGAGAGGTGGCCCAGCTGGCGTCCTGGTGCAGCCATAACAACCTGCAGCTGAACGCTCTGAAGACAGTGGAGATGATCGTGGACTTCAGAAAAGTCACAGCCCCTCTACCCCCCTTACCCTCACAGACTCTCCCATCACCACTGCGGACTCCTTCCGCTTCCTGGGCACCACCATCACCCGGGACCTCAAGTGGGAGCCGACCATCAGCTCCCTCATCAAAAAGGCCCAGCAGAGGATGTTCTTCCTGAGGCAGCTGAGGAAGCTCAAGCTACCCACCAAGATGATGGTGCAGTTCTACACGGCCATCATCGAGTCCATCCTCACCACCTCCATCACCGTGTGGTACGCAGGAGCCACCGCCAGGGACAGACTAAGACTGCAGCGCGTTGTGCGCGCTGCTGAGAAGATGATCGGCTGCAAGCTCCCATCCCTCCAAGACCTGTACATCTCCAGGACCCGGAGGCGTGCAGGTCGGATCATAGCCGACCCTTCACACCCTGGACATGCACTGTTTGCCCCCCTCCCCTCAGGCAGAAGACTTCGGTCCATTCAGACTAAAACCTCCCGCTACATGAACAGCTTCTTCCCCTCTGCCATCAGACTGCTGAACACTAAGTGACTTATTAGACTCTCGTGCACTACGTACAGCAGCTCAACCGGACTCATGATAATTATCACTGTTTTCTTTTGCACTACCGACTGCACTATGTGGAACTCCACAATATCTGCTGCTTGTTAATATATTTAAAAATTGCATAGATTAGTATGAATCTGTGTCAGATTCATCTGTGTCACAGATTCATGTGTGTCACAGATGAATCTGTGTCAGAAATCTCTGATAAGTTTATAGTAAAACAAAGGAAGGAATACCCTGTATTGTCTGTAATGCAGTCTTTTACTATTACAAATATTACTGAGACCAAAGTTATCGATTTAATTCAATCACTCAAACCATCTAAAGCAAAGGATGTTTTTGGAATGGACACGAACATGCTCAAAGATTTAGGTTCAGCTCTCGCCACTCCTATTGCCTCAATCATTAATCTTTCAATTTCATCTGGCCATTTTCCAAAGGCCTGGAAATCTGCTATTGTTACCCCTGTTTTTAAATCCCGTGACTCAACTCTTCTGCATAACTACCGACCAATAAGCATTCTTCCGGCCATTTCCAAAATTGCAGAAAAATGGGTGGCAGAACAGATTGTCCATTATTTAAACAGTAGTTCCCCCTCTCTCCATGCCATGCAGTTTGGTTTCAGATCCAAGCATTCCACTGAAATGGCTACATGCCTCTTCATTGAGAAAATAAAATCTTTTCTTGATAAGGGTGGAGTTGTAGGGGCAGTGTTTTTGGACCTCAGGAAAGCATTCAATACAGTAAATCACTGTCCTTCTTACCAAGCTCTTTAAATTTAACTTTTCTCACAATGCTGTGAGCTGGATTGAATCATATCTGCATGATTGAACACAATCTGTATCAGTTAACAACTGCAGATCTGATTCTCTTAGGCTAACTTCTGGAGTCCCTCAGGGATCAGTATTAGGCCCCCTTTTATTTAGTCTTTATATTAATGATTTGCCCACTGTTTGTTCTGAAGCTGAATGCTTAATGTATGCAGACGACATGGGTTTTTTTGTTCATGGTCGCTCCAAAGACACTGTTGCTGCTAAACTTAGTAAAACAATGTCCTGTGTCACAACTTGGTTGCAGGAGTGCTGTCTACAGTTAAATGTTTCTAAAACTGTAGGCATGTATTTCACTAAAATAAATAGTGTGTCACCTGACCCTGACATACATGTTAATGGAGGAAAAATACAAATTGTTAGCCAATGTAAATATCTTGGGTTAATAATAGATTCACAGCTTTCCTTTAAAGCCCATATTGCTAAATTGTGTAAAAAAATCAAGTTAAATCTTGCAAATTTTCGTGCAATTCGAAATGAAATGTCAACTGAAGCCGCAAAAATATACTTGCATTCAATGATTCTGAGTCACTTCAACTATTGCCTAACTAGCTGGTCCCAGGCGGGTTTGAGTGCAAAAAAACCATTGGAAGTTTTGTACAAACAAGCAGTTAAAAGTTATGAATAAAAAAACTAGGCATTATCATCGTTGTGCAATTTTAAAAAAATACAGTCTTTTAAATTGGGATAGTCTTCATACATTTGCAAATTTAAATTTGATTTATAAAGTACTGCATGATTTGGCTCCAGATCCTCTGACAGAGTTCATCAGCCAAAGAAACAGCTCTGAGTGTGTCACTCAAGGCTCTGTCAGAGGTGACTGTTTCATTCCTCTGCACAGGAGTACTTTCAGTAAGTCGGCCTGGTCAGTGAGGAGCGCTAGTGAGTGGAACTCAGTACCTGAGGAGGTTAAACTGCTCACAACATACAAGGCCTTCACAAAAAAATTGAAAATGTGGCTTATAAACACCTACAGCTGCCAACACTAAAAGATAAGTCTGCTGTGATGTTTGATGTTGTGTTTAAATGTACGGTTTGTTATGTATATGTTATTTGTTACATTAGTGCCCTCTTAAATGTCTAACCATGTTTTTTTTCTTGTAGATGCATTTTACTGCTTTTTTACATCTTGGCCAGGGGACTACAGATGAAAACTAGCCTTTTGGCTAATTCTGGCTTTTTTAACCATATGTAATCATGTGTTTTATGAAATTGCATTGTCCCTTTTCAAATAAACTAAACTATTACTCATTCATATTCTACATTTTATTGCATGCATAGTTTTTTATTTTTATCTTTAGTGCTACTCCATGTTTAATGTTGCAGCATTGCACCAAGACAAATTCCTAGTTTGTGTACTACATGAACAATGGCAATAAATCTCATTCTGATTCTGATTCTGATAAAGTAACTTTTTAAAGTTACTTTATCAGTGTAAAAACACTGAAAAAGTATAAAGTTTTCATCCTGTGTCCCCTTTTAGACCTCAGGGAGCCATGTTATCATGTGGAAACATAATTTTTATCCCCTTTAAATAACTTGTTGAATTTGAAACAGATTCCTCACTGCTGTAATTATCACATGCAAAGACAAGAACTATTTTGGCCCTTTTCCACTAGCCCCGGTCGGCCTAACTCGACTCGTTTCAGCCTCGGTTATGTTTCCATTGCAGCTGGGTACAGCTGGGGTGGGTGGGATTTTTTTACAGCAAGGCGGCGCCACACTCCCGTGACGTAAAACACGCGACCCAAGCAAAACATAACATGGCGGCTGTACAAGGCGACTCCTCGGTCTGTGGCTTTTTGTCACCGTAAATGCCGAAAAGGACTGCCAGACAAGGGCACAGGCAGCGAGACGAAACACTCTGGAATAGTACTGCAGCTTCTGGGAGAGCCGAAGACGTAAGGATACAAACTAGATCATATATGACGGTAAGCTAATGGTTGCTAATGCTAGTTTGCTATAAGTATGTCGTACTACACTATAATGTCTGCAAGTTATCGCTGTTAGGTACTAAAATATGTATGCTGTATGTGTGTGTTTCAGATGGCTCTGTTGTGGAAAAATTACCGCTTCAAACGGTCGGTCTGGCGTTCAACACAGCCTGTCAATGATGTCAACACAGCCCGTCACTGATGTCACCCCAGCTTCACAAACGATCAGTGGTTATAGAGCTTATGAATGTCTGTAGAAACGTTTATTTCCTGTGCAACAAATTGCTCTGATCTGCGTGAAAATCATGGAGAGACTGTTGAGACATCATGGATGTATCTGCTCCAGCAGCACTTAGTCTGAGGTGGTGTCATGGCAAAAAATGATCAGCTGACACAACTTGATCGCCAGGTTAATAACTATATTAACCACAAAATATATATTCAAAAAGTAAACAGTACTGAGTTAGGTATAAGATATATTTGACAGTTATGATGCATGTTAGGCCAAAACAAACTTGATCTAGGATTAAAAGCAATTAAAATAATGCAGTCACCAGGTTACATGGAAAATACTTGATTTACTAGATACATGTACTGTAGAAATATATATTCTCTGCATCAACAATGTACTATACATGCATTCATGTAGTATTGCACTGGGAATTGCACTGACAATAAACCTCTGAAGTTTTTGCAGATGTCTTTTTTATGTGTGAAGGTTACCACCATGTGGCACAAATTAAATACTAACAGATTGGAAAAGCTGTCTAAGAACAATCCAGCAGTTTGAGAAATCACTTTTGGTTTGGTGTAAGTCTGTCAACAGAATTATGAACCATAAAGCAGTTTGTGTTAAAATGTTAAATCCCATTAAACCCTAACCCGGGGGTTTCCAATCATGTGTCATGGGGGGCCAAGACCCTGCAGGTTCTCTCTTCTACCCAGTCTCTTCAGCAGGTGTTCTCACTGATCAGCAGTCAGTGGAAGAAGTTCAGTGGAATCTGCTGTTGAAGACACTGTTTGGAGGTAAAGCCTGCAGGGTCTTGGCCCTCCATGGCACATGATTGGACACCCCTGCCCAAACCCATTATGATGAAGAACAGATGCTAATATAGCCCAGAATTCCTCCATATACTGGTACTATCACTAAAGTATGCAGGGTCTTCTGCGGTGGCACATCCAACAATACAGTCTTCAGTTAATAAAATAATTGTTTTGGTTACTTTTTTCTTAAAAATGAGCCATTATTTTCAAAGTCACCAATAAATGGTTTGTACTGTTGACTCTTTTCCCACCAGTGTCTTAACAGACAAAATAGAAAATCATGATGCAAACACATAAGTCACTAAATTGTTTATTACACTCAGCAGCAAATTCCAGATTATTCAGAATGTGCAAAATTCAAACTGTAAAAAAAAAAAAAAAAAATCTTAGAATGGGTGACACATGCCGGCCACGCTGCCTCTCTGAGAAACAGCTGGGATGTGCTGCTTACACTGGTCCCAGTTCAGCAGATCTTCAGCCTGCATCTCTGTAAATAGTGAGGCAAGGTCCGGTTTGGGGTGGATCGTTTCCCTCTTGCCTAGACAAAAGACAGAAATGGGTGGTGGTTAATTAAAGCAAGTTTAAAACATATTTGGGAAATACGCTTGTTGCTAAAAGCCAGTGGTGGAATGTGAATGAATGAATGAATCTTTATTTCGGATAGATTAAAAGTAAAGATTAAAAGAAAATAGAATAATATAACAAAGGGGAAAAAATCTAACAAGGTCAAATTAAACAATAACTCCTCTGATTATACAGTTCAACATAGGTTATCCGAAATGGGTGATGGCTGAAGCCACAGCTTATATTGCCCACCCATGTTCCATCCAAGAATTCAAAAGAAAAACAAAACGGGAGCGATTACAATTTGAATGTGACAATAAAGTACTTCATTGTTGTATTTAACCACAATTTTCGTGTAGCTGCGCTTCAGTAAAGTAGATTTTACAAGGGCTGGGTTACATTTAAAATCATCTGTTTTTACTGTGGCCTCAGCAATCAGAATGAATTAATACATTCACTTGAATGGAATCTAGTACTTTAACTGAGGGTGTGCATCACCGAGTATGGAGTCGCTCAGTCAAAATACGGTGTTTTTATCAATAAAAGTTTAGCCACCGCTTTCTCTCTTCTTGCCCTGGCTTCAAGTGTGGGCGGTGTTTTGTACTTTTATTGCTAAAATATAAAAGGAAGCACTACAGTGGGTCTCAAATATTTGTAATGTGTCCTGTTACTGCATGAGTTTATTGATGATAGACTATAAACTACACATATAAACTAAATTATATTGATGACTGAACAACTCCCATTCCCCAAAGTGCAACATACAGTTATGAACATAACTCACAAAGGATCACACAAGTGATCCGACAAAAAAATAAATACATTAACAAGCGGCTTATTTTACAGTTGATGTGTCAGTCATTTTCAATTATTCTGTAATTAATATTCACACAATCAAATAATTCTTAGTTCAGTCCCTTTTATATTAAGTGGAAATAGTGCTACTTTGGTTTTGACACTTTACCTATAAAAACAAAGGATTTCAGTACTTTCCACAGTGACAGGGTCCGTTGTGGGGTGGCTGCTTTTCCTTTCCTCTTGCCTAGACGAACGACAGAAAATGGATGGTGGTTAGTTAAAGCAAGTTCAACACTTATACAGGCACATCTCAAAAAATTAGAATATCATGAAAAAGTTCAATATTTTTGTCACTCATTTCAGAAAATTGTTGGTACCCCTCTGTTAATGAAAGAAAAACCCACAATGGTCACAAAAATAACCTGAATCTGACAAAAGTGGTAATAAATAAAAATTCTATGAAAATTAACCAATGAAAATCAGACAATGCTTTTGAATTGTGGTTCAACAGAATTATTTTAAAAATCAAACTCATGAAACAGGCCTGGACAAAAATGATGGTACCCTTAACTTAATATTTTGTTGCACAACCTTTTGAGGCAATCACTGCAATCAAACAATTTCTATAACTGTCAATGAGACTTCTGCACCTCTCAGCAGGTATTTTGGCCCACTCCTCATGAGCAAACTGCTCCAGTTGTCTCAGGTTTGAAGGGTGTCTTCTCCAGATGGCATGTTTCAGCTCCTTCCACAGACGTTCAATAGGATTTAGATCAGGGCTCATAGAAGGCCACTTTAGAATAGTCCAATGTTTGGCTGTTAGCCATTCTTGGGTGTTTTTAGCTGTGTGTTTTGGGTCATTATCCTGTTGCAAGACCCATGACCTGCGACTGAGACCAAGCTGTCTGACACTGGGCATCACATTTCTCTCTAGAATACCTTGATAGTCTTGAGATTTCATTGTACCCTGCACAGATTCAAGACACCCTGTGCCAGATGCAGCAAAGCAGCCCCAGAACATAACAGAACCTCCTCCATGTTTCACAGTAGGGACAGTGTTCTTTTCTTGGTATGCTTCAGTGCCTTGCCAAAAAGTTCCAGTTTTGTCTCATCTGTCCATAGGACATTCTCCCAGAAGCTTTGTGGCTTGTCAACATGCAGTTTGGCAAATTCCAGTCTGGCTTTTTTATGATTTGTTTTCAACAGTGGCGTCCTTCTTGGTCGTCTCCCATGAAGTCCACTTTGGCTCCAACAACGACGCATGGTGTGATCTGACACTGATGTACCTTGACCTTGGAGTTCACCTTGAATGTGTTTAGAGGTTGTTCTGGGCTCTTTTGTTACCATCCGTATTATCCGTCTCCTCCTGCGGCCACATCCAGGGAGGTTGGCTACAGTCCCGTGGATCTTAAATTTCTGAATAATATGTGCAACTGTAGTCACAGGAACATCAAGCTGCTTGGAAATGGTCTTATAGCCTTTACCTTTAACATGCTTGTCTATAATTTTCTTTCTAAACTCCTGAGACAACTCTCTCCTTTGCTTCCTCTGGTCCATGTTTAGCGTGGTACACACCATGTCACCAAACAGCACAGTGACTACTTGTCACCCTTTAAATAGGCCGACTGACTGATTACAAGTTTGTAGACACCTGTGATGTTAATTAGAGGACACATCTTGGTTGAACATGTCCCTATGGTCACATTATTTTCAATCTTTTCTAGGGGTACTATCATTTTTGTCCAGGCCTGTTTCATGAGTTTGTTTTTTAGAATAATTCTGTGGAACCACAATTCAAAAACAATGTCTGATTTCCATTGGTTAATTTTCATAGAATGTTTATTTATTACCACTTTTGTCAGAATCAAGTTATTTCTGTGACCTTTGTGGGTTTTTCTTTCATTAACAGAGGGGTACCAACAATTTTGTCCACGTGTGTATATAGATTCATTACAGGGACAGTGATATATTGCAAGTGTTTATTTTAATTTTGATGATTATGGCTACAGCCCATATTAACAAACACTTCAGCGGCTTATATTTCTATTTAAAAACTATTTTTTTAAATTAATTTTATGTAATATTCTAATTTTTTGCCAAATTGAATTTGGGGTTTTCAGGAGCTGTAAGCCATAATCATCCAAATTAAAATAAATAAATGCTTGAAATATATCACTGTCTGTGTAATGAATCTATATAATATACGGATTTCACTTTTTGAAATGAGCGACAAAAAATATTGAACTTTTTCATGATATTCTAATTTTTGGAGATGTACCTGTATTAGGGAAACAGATTTGTGAAAGTCAGTGGTGGGATGTGACAAAAATGCTTCATTTCCCTGACCAGCGAGCACCACAGGATCCACTCCGTACATGTACAAGTACATTATCAATCCAGGGATTTATGGTGGAACAGAAACAGCACGACAACACTGTTCCAACACTTTTTTTAAAAAAATCCACAGAATAGGTGTTTGGGTCTATTCTGACACTTTAGAAAATTATATGAATCACTTTATAAATCACTGGTTTGAAAATGCTGAGATTTCGGATCCTGGGGTCCACTTGACCTGTATCCACAATATAAACACTGAGAGCGGCTAACCCCTGGCATGTTGCAACAGATTCTAGGAAGAAATTACACACAACTTAATGCACAGCACCAAAGTGCAACACGTACACAAACCAGGACTTTAACCAGGATTAACATATTTCATCATTTTGCTCTCACAAGCGAATACTTAGGACAAAACAAGCGCGAATCAGCAGAGTAGGCTACTAGCTATGTAGCTACTAGCTAACACTCGTTAGCCAGGACAGGACGGCGCTGTATCGCTCAAAAAAAGTGAGCTTACCACCAACAGGATAAATAAGCGAACAGTTGCACAATATTACAAATCACTCACCATCGATGGTTCTCTCACGTTCGTCTTCAGCTTGTCTGTAGTCCGGTTCTATGCTGGGGTGCATCTGTATCGGTGTGGGTCGCTCCTTTCACTGTGGATCTGCCACCAAGCAGAGAAAACTCCGCACCTCTTCGTTGGACCACGGTGTAGATTTCCGCAAAACCTACAACGCCATCTGTATTAATATCGTATTTACTCCGTGACCGAGTTAGTCCGTGAAATATTGCAAATGGCGGTCATGTAGATTCCACAGAAGATGGACGCTTTCGTGACGTTACGCCCTGACCAATCATTGGCTCACAGTCTGTTGACGTCACATCTCGGCTCGACTCAGCGCGGCTGTACCCTGGCCTCGAATAGGTACGAAAATAGGACCTGTTAACCGGTGCTGGGTATAATGGAAAAGGCTACAAACGTGGGCCGTGGCGTACCGTGTAAGGCCAGTTGGGGCTAGTGGAAAAGGGGCTTTTTTTTACCAGGTGGTGATTTTTTGGTCAGTCAGTGTTTTTATTCTTTCTGATTTTTCTACTACTAGCATTTTCTGTGTCTCTTTGTCCCTCCAGACGCTCCACAGCTACATGACTGTAAGGAGGAGGAGGTTCTCACTGTCCAGCAGCTCTGTAACCAAGAGAGGAACTTCAGTCTGGACCAGGAGAAACCAGATGCTGCACAGGTTAAAGAGGAAGAAGAACTCTGTAGCAGTCAGGGGGAAGAAGACTTTGGACTGAAACAAGAGACTGATACCTTCATGGTGACTCCTACTGATGAGGACAATGACAAGAGAGAAACTGAACCAAACAGTGAGCAGCTCCTCTCTCACAACTCTCCTGACACTGAGAGCCAAGACCAGGGAGCAGGTAAGAACCCACGAT
Source organism: Pholidichthys leucotaenia (assembly GCA_020510985.1). NCBI lineage: Eukaryota > Metazoa > Chordata > Actinopteri > Cichliformes > Pholidichthyidae > Pholidichthys > Pholidichthys leucotaenia. The sequence goes on from CM035841.1 coordinate 69,270,507, forward strand.
CAAGTAAACATGAAGAGCCAAAGAAGAGACTTCACAAAAACAGAAGTGACCGTAACCATATAGACAACTCCTCCATGTCAGAGAATCAGTGTGATACTGACACAGGTGAAAAGTCTGTAAAATGTTCTGATAATGACAAAGACTGTAAAAATGATTCCCAGAAGAAGAAACATCATACAGTTAAGCCACATGTTTGCAACACGTGTGGGAAAAGATTCAGTGATAAGAACTATTTATCACGTCATGAGAGAATTCACACAGGTGAGAAGCCATTTTCTTGTGAAACATGTGGGCAGAGATTTAATCACAGTGGTAATTTGAAAATTCACGTGAGAAGTCACACAGGTGAGAAGCCATTTTCTTGTGAAACTTGTGGGCAAAGATTTAGTAGATGCGATACTTTGAAAACTCACATGAGAATTCACACAGGGGAGAAGCCATTTTCTTGTGAAACATGTGGGCAAAGCTTTAATCAGTGTGGTTATTTGAAAACTCACATGAGAATTCACACAGGGGAGAAGCCATTTTCTTGTGAAACATGTGGGCAGAGATTTAATCACAGTAGTAATTTGAAAATTCACATGAGAAGTCACACAGGTGAGAAGCCATTTTCTTGTGAAACATGTGGGCAAAGATTTAGTAGATGCGATACTTTGAAAACTCACATGAGAATTCACACAGGTGAGAAGCCATTTTCTTGTGAAACATGTGGGCAAAGCTTTAATCATTGTGGTTATTTGAAAACTCACATGAGAATCCACACAGGTGAGAAGCCATTTTCTTGTGAAACATGTGGGCAAAGATTTAATGAACGTGGTACTTTGAAAACTCATATGAAAATTCACACAAGTGAGAAGCCATTTTCTTGTGAAACATGTGGGCAAAGCTTTAATCAGTATGCTTATTTGAAAACTCACATGAGAATTCACACAGGTGAGAAGCCATTTTCTTGTGAAACATGTGGGCAAAGCTTTAATCAGTGTGGTACTTTGAAAACTCACATGAGAATTCACACAGGTGAGAAGCCATTTTCTTGTGAAACATGTGGGCAAAGCTTTAATCAGTCTGGTACTTTGAAAACTCACATGAGAATTCACACAGGTGAGAAGCCATTTTCTTGTGAAACATGTGGGCAAAGATTTAATCACAGTGGTTCTTTGAAAATTCACGAGAAGTCACACAGGTGAGAAGCCATTTTCTTGTGAAACGTGGGCAAAGATTTAATGAACGTGGTACTTTGAAAACTCATGTGAGAATTCACACAAGTGAGAAGCCACTTTCTTGTGAAACATGTGGGCAGAGATTTACTCAGAGTAGTAATTTGAAACGACACAAAAATTCACACAAGTGAGAGGCTGTAGTCTAGTAAAATATGTGGGAAATGCTTCATTCAGTGTTTTGATTTATCACATGAGCACTCACAGTTGAGGTGCTGTAGTTCAGTAACGTCTGAACATCTTGAGTTTCAGGATTAAGTTTCTTTTGTCTGAATGAATTGTTATTTAAATTTCTGAGGATTTTATGTAAATATAAATTTTGTATAGAAGTCTGTTATCAGGTCATCTGGTTATTGTCTCTGATTTGGACCCTCAGACCTCTGATCTTTAATGCACTGGATGCATGGACATCTTGAGCATTTTTTATGAGGGGGGTATTGTTGTCAATGTCTTGAGTGTCCTCCCCACCATAAAAATTAAATGTAGTTGATGTCATTTCCTTCATTTGTGTATGATTTTAGTAGCTCATTAATTGAATGCTTTATTTTGAACATGTGAATAATCCATTAACACAGTAAACAACAAAAGTGCATTGTGAACTGATGAACCAAGGAAAAAAGACACTGAAATGCATTTTGTACATATATACAGTACATGTGTGGTTGTGTTGTGGAGAAAGGATTAGACGAAACACAAGCGTTGGCGATCCAGACTTCATTCCTCCAACAAACAAGACAAGACTAATCTCTGGGTGACGAAGCAAACCTTTTATACATCTTACACTTTTCTTCTTTGGCACCAAGAGTACGTATCATCACAGTAGTGTACATAACATCACAATACATTCATACCTGCAGTCCCAGGTGTGAAGACACATTCTTAACATCCCCCCCCCCCCCCCCGGCACTGTGACGCCTACCTCTGCATCTTTTCCTTTCAGCCCCTCTCCCCCCCAGGGTGCCACAGCACCTGTATTTGCCTCTCCCGCCTTAGGCGCATGCGTTACCATTTCTCTTTGGTGCCTAAGGCTTGAGCAGTCGCCCATACCGGCGGTAACGTGGAGCAGCTGGGCTGACCAAGGGGCCTTCCGGTCGAGGTGGGGCGGGAAAAGACTCTGTCTCCGGCAAACAGTTCTCTGAAGGGGGAAAACTAACTGTAACTGTCAGGGAGACAGTTTTTTATGATAAAGTTTGTAGGTGTGCTTTTTATAATTTATTTGGTTGTTGGAATTGTTGTTGGGGGGGGTGATAAATATTTAATATGGTTAAAATTGATTTTTTTAGAGCAAACAGTTTATTTATACTTTGTTAATAAAGTTGGTTATGTGAGGGTCGCGGGTCACATGACTGGGATAAAAGGGCATGAATGACTCATGATGGGTTAGAAGGGAATGAAGGCAGTCAGATGTCCTGGGATTATTATCATACCTGCACATGGTTCAATAGGCGCAAAATGGTTTATTATTTGTAATTGTATAATTTATTTCTTGTGTCAGGTCAGGCATTGGCTTGCTTGCTACCGGATAACCATGAAAACCGGTACTACCTGTCTCATGGGTTGGGCAGTTGGCGACTCAACCGGCATCCCCGCCCTTCCGAGGGCGTGGAGGGTGAAACAGGGCATCCTGTCAGAACTAAAAACAGCATCTGCCACAGGTCTGTGGTGGACCACTCCCAGTTACACAGGGTGAGACTGGACATCCTGGTAGATAAACACATCTGTCGCAAGGTCTGTGGTGGACTGTGCCAGTCGGTGCATTGTGACATGCACTACACAAAGAGCAGAGATAAACAAACCTATCATCTGGTCAGTCACTGCAACAGATACTGGAGTCCATTTGTCTTGGCTTGTCCTTGCCACTGATAATACCTTTATCTGCCAAGAATGTGCTGCTAGTCCAGCAAAAGCTAGCAGTACTCAAATACCTTGCAAGCAGTTTCATGAAATGGTCAGTCAGAAAGCAACTCATACCGGCTCGGACGTCGCCCGGGCTTACAAGGTCCTCAGGTTCAGGTTCAGGTTACTTTATTTGTACCCATAGGTAGATTTGTTTCGCAGTTGGTGACATCCATATTTACAAGCCACTAATTACATTCAACATAGACACAAACACAGGCACACGTCTTACAAAATAGGTAAATATAGAATATGTACAATATAATTTTATAGCTTGTTCAACTCTTTGACAGCAGCAGGGACAAAGCTGTTTTTGTAGCGCTGGGTTTTACTTTTTGGGACAGCAAACCTCCGTCTGGAGGGAAGAAACTGAAAGTTGCAGTGCAAAGGGTGGGAGTCATCATTTAAAATCGAGTCGGCCATCCTCTGTACTTGTTTGGCGTACAGGGATGCCAGGCTCAGCTGTGACTCACCAAGCAAACGACTGGACCATCTGACTACCTGATCCAAGGATTTCCTCTGTTTCAGTTTTATCTGACCAAACCATGACATTAAAGAAAAGGATAAAACAGATTCAATAAAAGCCCGATAAAACATAGTCATTATGGGTCGGTCAATTTGGAAGCGTGCAAGTTTCCTCAAACAATGCAAATTTTGCTGACCCTTTTTGCACACCCTTTCACAGTTCACCTCAAAGTTCAATCCACTATCAATAATCGTCCCAAGATATTTGTACGATTGTACACATTCGGTGGTCTGGCCTTTTAGTATGGTGACTTTGTGCCTGGGAGTTTTCCTCCTAAAGTCAATAATCATATCTTTAGTTTTTGTTGTATTCAGCTGCAGGTAGGAATCCTCACACCAGTGAACAAAGTCATCAACTACTGGGCTGTGGCCACTCTCACCATCCTGGAGGAGACTGACAATGACTGAGTCATCAGCATACTTTATAATGTGTCTGTTGTCATGTCTACTCCGACACATGTTTGTGTACAGGATGAAGAGTAGTGGTGACAACACACACCCCTGAGGGGAGCCAGTAGAAGAGCACTTTAGGTCAGACAATGTGCCATTGACCCTTACTCTCTGCGTCCTGTTGGTTTAGAAATCCAGAATCCAACCCACCAGATTATTGCTTAAATCAAATTGTTGCAGGAGCCTTTCAACTAAAATATGAGGTTGGATTGTATTAAAGGCAGAAGAAAGGTCCACAAATAAAAGCCTGGCATGTGTCCCATTAAAATCCAGATGTTTTAAAAGCATGTCAAACAGAGTGACAGTGGCATCCTCCACTCCTCTGTGAGGCCTATAGGCAAACTGCAGAGGATCCAATGCATGTTGAGTCTGCCTTAGGACCTCACATCTGACCAGTTTTTCAAAAATTTTCATTAAAATTGAAGTCAAAGCAACTGGTCTAAAGTCATTTACCGTTTTAGGACAGCTGGATTTTGGAACGGGAACAACCACGGCATCTTTCCAGATCTTAGGCACATGTTGTGTCTGTAAGGACTTATTGAAAATATAATGAAATATAGGACTCAGTTCATGTGCACAGGACTTTACCAAGCGCCCACATATATTATCAGGGCCCTGACTTTTGTTCACTTTTACAGCGCAGAACTCCCTTTCAACATCCTGCATCTCAATATTAAAGTGCTGATTGTCTTTGAGTTTCTGTTTCAAATCTTGGATTTCTGTGCTAAAATCAAAGGAGTCAAAACGACCATAAAAACAATTAAGTGCATTAACCAGCTCTGTGTCTGAACTAAAACCATCTAAAAACACACGATTACTGCGCTCTGTGCTCTGAAGGCCTGCAATAGTTTTCATACTGGCCCAGGCCGAACCCAGTTTATTTGCTGCCATCTTGCTTTCCAACTCTGATTTATAATTCCTCGCTGATCTGTTCACACTCCGACAGGCAGGGAAAAGTAAGTTTGGAACAGGAAGACAAAAGAAGAGGAAAACAGCAGCCTTGTGTGTAGCAGAATGGAATGTACGCACTCTGTTGGACAGAACAACATCACAGCGCCCAGAAAGACAGACCGCGCTTGTGGCCCTGGAAATGAACAGGTACAATGTAGACATAGCTGCACTTAGTGAAACAAGATTGCCTGGATATGACAGCTTGGAAGACCATGGGTGCATCTTCTTTTGGAGTGGGAGATCAACTCAAGAAAGGAGAGAAGCAGGAGTGGGCTTTGCAGTTAGAAAGGAGATAGCAGCAATGCTTTATGAGGAACCGGTGCCAATCAACGACAGGATAATGACAATGAGACTCCCACTACAGCGGAAGATGTATGCCACACTCATCATTGTATATGCCCCAACAATGACCAACACAGAGGAGGTGAAGGAAGAGTTCTACAGTGATTTACATGAGACTATCAGGCGTGTACCGACTGATGACAGGCTGATACTCGTTGGAGATTTTAATACCAGAGTTGGTTCGGACACTGAGAAATGGAAAGGAGTGCTAGGCAGTCATGGAGTAGGCAAGTGCAATGCTAATGGAGAACGTCTACTTGCACTATGTTCAGAGTACAACCTTGTGATAACCAACACTCTATTTAAGCACAAGGACACACACAAGAAGACATGGATGCACCCAAGATCCAAGCACTGGCACTTATTAGACTACATCATAGTAAGGCAGAGAGATGTAAGGGATGTATTGGACACCAGAGCAATGAGTGGCGCAGACTGTGGTACTGATCATGTTATGCTGAGATCTAGATTAAGGATTTGCAGATGAACGCAGCACTGCAGGACGGGTGCGAAGCCACCACGGCAGCTAAACACTAGTGCACTGAAAGGCCAAAAGAAGCAGGAAGAACTTACACAGGAAATGGATGAAAACTTGAAAGACTGGGACAGCAACAACTCAGAAAATGACATGGAAGAGAAATGGGCAACACTGAAGGATACGGTGTATCAGACTGCGAGTGATGTATTAGGCTACCCTGAGAGGAAACATCAAGATTGGCTTGATGAGCATGATGAACACCTGAAGAAACTACTAGAAGCGAGGAATACAGCTAGGCAGGAAAACCTACAGTGTAACACAAGGTCGAAGAAGATGAAATACTCAAAGGCTCAGAGTGAGCTACAGAAGTACACCAGAGAGATGAAGTCCAACTGGTGGGATGAAAAAGCAGAGAAACTTCAAACTGCAGCGGACAGGAAGGACATGAAAACATTCTTCACAGGTTTGGGAGAATTCTATGGCCCTAAACCAAGAGGATTGATCCAACTAAAGGCTATGGATGGTGAAACGGTTTTGCAGGAGGAAGACAAGACCCTGGACAGATTTACAGACCACTTTGACCAACTACTAAGCAACCCTGGATATCTCACTGAAGAGGCTAAAGAAGCTCTAGTGCAGCGACCAGCTGTATCAAGTCTGGATGAACCACCAAATTTTGATGAACTAATGGCAGCTATCAGGACAACACGAGATGGTAAAGCTCCAGGAAGGGATGGAATTTCAGCAGAAGTGTGGAAATTTGGTGGTGTTCAGCTGACCAACTGCCTGCACAAGCTCATCCAAGAGATATAGGATGCCCAGAAAGTACCTCAAGACTGGAAGGATACAAGTATTGTGCCTTTGTTTAAGAAAGGTGACAGGAAAGATTGTAGAAATTACCGAGGTATATCACTGCTAGCCACTGTTTGTAAGATTCTCTCACGTGTACTACTTAACAGACTCAGTGAACACATCTCGCAGAATGTACTACCGGAAACCCAGTGCGGCTTTAGAAGTGGAAGATGCACAATGGACATGATTTTCTGCTTGAAACAGGTTCAAGAAAAGTGTATTGAACAGAACATGCCACTTTATGTAGTCTTCATAGACTTCAGTAAAGCCTTCGATACTGTTTCGCGACAAGGACTTGGGCAGGTACTGAAGAAATATGGTTGTACAGAGACGTTTGTCACTCTGATCGAGGCACTCCATACAGGTATGCAAGCAAATGTAGCAATGAGTGGTTCAGTAACTAAAGACTTTTCAGTAAGCAACAGGGTGAAACAAGGGTGTGTGCTGGCACCTACACTCTTCTCGCTATATCTGGCAGCCATGCTTGAGGTGGCGTTCAAAGACACTTCAGAAGGAGTGTACATTCAAACAAGGAAAGAAGAAGACTTGTTCAATGTGGCACAACTTGAGGGAGAGACTGTGGAACAATCGACATGTGTCTATCTGTGTGAAATGCAAAGTGTACAGAGCGACAGTACTGGCTACTCTATTGTATGGTGCTAAAACTTGGACTGTCTACAGAGTGCAGGTGAAGAAACTCCATGCGTACATGATGAGACACCTTCGAGCCATAATGAACATCTCATGGAAAGACAAGATAACCAACATAGAAGTGTTGAAACGAGCTGGTCTACCATCAATGGAGGACATGCTAATACAGATGAACCTGAGATGGCTCGGACATGTTGAGAGAATGGACCACCATCGTCTCCCTCGGCAGTTACTCTACTCACAGTTATGCAAGGGCAAATGCAATCAGGGTAGACCAAGGCACAGATTTAAAGACACTGTAAAAAGAAACTTGAAGAAGTTGGACATAGACAGGAGTTTCTGGCAGCAGAAGGCTAAGGACAGAGCTGTGTGGCGGAATCTGATCAGACCTAAATGAAACAGTCATTGTCGCCCATGACAGACTGCTATGATGATGATGATGTATAATTTATTTCTGCAATGCCTGTCTAAACATTGTGATGCATGTGGACATTTTATTGGACTTTATTCATGTGTTTGCCATTATGCTAGGAGGTTTGGGATTTGGGTATTGCTTGGTGGGGGACTTGTTATGTACTTGAAGGGAAGAGTTTTAGTGGTAATTTTTGTGGGTTTTTTTTAATAGTTTTCACAATGTTATATTTTCATCAGTGGTTTCATATCATCGTTGGTTGCTCATGTCCACACCAGAGAAAATGAGTGATTGAATAAAGCTTTGAAAAAACATCAGTATGAAATGCAGCCATTATTCAGGGAACCAGTGCAGCTACAGTGAAAACGTTCAAGCCTGTGAAAAGCACTGCCGGTCCAGAAAGAGGGAAGGAAGAGGCCCGATTACTGAGGTGTCCTGTAGCCAGAGGAATAACGTCGGGAGGGAGGCTCATCAATCCAAGTTCATGGGAAAAACCGGATTGGCACCTCTGACAAAGTTGCTGCAGCTGATGCTACTTCACACAAGAGGGCAGCGTTTACCCGTGGATGCTACAGTTCTGCAAGTACCCTTTCAATAGGCTTCAGAGTGCAGATGTATCACTGCGTATTTAGGCTGAAGGAGGCAACTATACAAGCTTACAGACAGCTTCAGGTTTGACTTGCTGTCCCTATAAGGTATGGACGTGTAAAATAATTGAAATGGATATTGCTGAAACTTAAAGGAAAGCAACTGTTGAAAATTCTGGTTTGTTGGGAAATGTGTTTTTGTAATTGTGGTTCTGTTTATGAGTTGCACTGCTATCAATGTTTAATGGTATTACAATCTGAGAGTTAATTTAAGAGAGACTGGAGAAGTCATATGAGAGTAAATAGTTAAGTGCATTAACAGAATAAGATATATTACCTACATTTTAATAGAAACCGATAAAACAGTGCATTTTCTAAAGGTCCAATGTCAGTTCATGGTGAAAAACAACACCGTGATAATTTAAGTGACCAAATTGAGTGTTCTCAAGTGGAGTTAACAAAGCTAAGACAACAGTTAAAAACTCAGACCGATGATGTTAAAAGGGAAAGATTTGAGTCGCTCGTAGGTGATCTTTGTGCTAAAATAGAGACACTTGAAGTCACAACCACAGAGCTTAACTCCACCGCATTAAAGGGAGTGCCATTTAGGAAATCTTCACGGGAGAGAAAATTAACCCCTAAAATGCTAGAGTTAAAGCAACAACAGGCTTATAAAAGGGAAAATAAATTTATCAAACTGTATGAAAGCTGGAAAGGGCAAGTTAAAGCTGCTCGCAATAAACTTAAAGGTGAATGCTCTGACCGAGACTTAGTTGAGATGATGGATGCTGTCGGGGGCTAGAGATGCAAATTAGGGAACTTTATCTAAACATCTGATCTCAATTAGCTCCTGCTGATAATAGGAGAAAAATGGACTCCTGTGCAGCTGTGACAAAGGATTTGATGGGGCTGTTGAATGTACGTATAAGTAAAGTGGGACAAGAGGAGTTTGATGTTAAGGTTGAAAATGCAATATGTCACATGGTGCTTGATAGAGAATATGCCCAATCAATATTTGGAACTACAGTCTCTAAACCCACTGTTCACAGCCACAATTCAAGAGTGTCATCAGAAAGGCAAAGTATCACAGTAAAAAGAGCCAAGTACGCAGCAGAATTGGCTGCAAAAGAGGCAGAAATCCAAATAGAGGAGGCAATTGCTGCACAAAGGCAAGAACTTAAAAGGCTGGAGAATCAAAGAGATCTTCACGTAATTGCAGCAAAACTTAAGGTGTACTCTGATGCAGACTCAGATGACCTTGGTGATTGAAATAAAACAGCACACTGTGAGTTAGACAATCATCCTTTAGTGCCTTGTGAAGAGATTAAAAGAGAGCAAGCATGTGGAAACGATAACACAGAACTAATAAATTGTAACACTGAAACATCCTTAATACATGTTTTACATGACACAATGGCTCTAAGCAAACTTCCTGTACCTGAGCCCTCGATCTTTACAGGAGATTCCCTTAAGTTCTTGGAGTGGAGAAAAAGTTTCAAGGCATTGAAAGAACAGTGATGCATAAATTCAGCAGACCGTCTGTTTTACCTGCAAATGTACATTGGTGGTGAGGCACAGTCTGTACTAGAGGGAAGCTTCTATAGAAAGGATGATGAAGCCTATGCCCAAGCATGGGAGGCATTAAATGCAAGGTATGGTCACCCATTTGTACTCCAGCGTGCATTTGGAGAAAAACTGAACAACTGGCCAAAAATAAGTTCAAGAGAGTCTGTAAAACAGACAATTCGGTGGCTTCCTAGCGTGTAGCATTGCCATGCCACACATTAAGGGGCTGCAAGTCCTAAATGACTGAAGAGGATCAAATAATGCTCCGGAACTCCCTGACTCACAGGAACTCCAGGCCTCACAGAGGAGTGGAAGATGCCACTGTCACTATGTTTAACATGCTTTTTAAACATCTGGATTTTAATGGGACACACGCCAGGCTTTTATTTGTGGACTTTTCTTCCGCCTTTAATACAATCCAACCTCATATTTTAGTTGAAAGACTCCTGCAACAATTTGATTTGAGCAATAATCTGGTGGGTTGGATTCTGGATTTCTTAACCAACAGAACGCAGAGAGTAAGGGTCAGTGGTACATTGTATGACCTAAAGTGCTCTTCTACTGGCTCTCCTCAGGGGTGTGTGTTGTCACCACTACTCTTCATCCTGTACACAAACATGTGCCGGAGCAGTCATGACAACAGACACATTATAAAGTATGCTGATGACTCAGTCATTGTCAGTCTCCTCCAGGATGGTGAGAGTAGCCACGGCCCAGTAGTTGATGATTTTGTTCACTGGTGTGAGGATTCCTACCTGCAGCTGAATACAACAAAAACGAAAGATATGATTATTGACTTTAGGATGAAAACTCCCAGGCACAAAGTCACCATACTAAAAGGCCAGACCACCGAATGTGTACAATCGTACAAATATCTTGGGACAATTATTGATAGTAATTTAAACTTTGAAGTGAACTGTGAAAGGGTGTGCAAAAAGGGTCAGCAAAATTTGCATTGTTTGAGGAAACTTGCACGCTTCCAAATTGACCGAACCATAATGACAGTGTTTTATTGGGCTTTTATTGAATCTGTTTTATCCTTTTCTTTAGTGTCATGGTTTGGTCAGATAAAACTGAAACAGAGGAAATCCTTGGATCAGGTAGTTAGATGGTCCAGTCGTTTGCTTGGTGAGTCACAGCTGAGCCTGACATCCCTGTACACCAGACAAGTACAGAGGATGGCTGCCTCCATTTTAAATGACTCCCACCCTTTGCACTGCAACTTTCAGCTTCTTCCCTCTAGACGGAGGTTTGCTGTCCCAAAAAGTAAAACCCAGCGCTACAAAAACAGCTTTGTCCCTGCTGCTGTCAAACAGTTGAACAAGCTATAAAAATATATTGTACATATTTTATATTTACTTATTTTGTATGATGTCACTTGGGTTCTAAATATTTTATTGGGTTTTAGACCTTTGAGTTTTTTAACCTCTGACTAGTTTTTAACTTTTAACTTTAATATGACCCCTCTCTCTTACCTCTGGTTTCTCCCTCCATCTCTTTGTCTTTTTATACCCTGTTTGATGGAGCCTTGAGTATTTTTATCATGTTTATAGTCAGCTTCATGTGTGCCTGTGTTTGTGTCTATGTTGAATGTAATTAGTGGCTTGTAAATATGGTTGTCACCAGACTGCAAAACAAATCTACCTACGGGTACAAATAAAGTAACCTGAACCTGAACCTGAACCTGACTGGGTAACATCTCGATGGAATCACCATGTCACAAAGGAGTTGGAAAAAACAGATGAATATCCTAGTTTCAAAGAGTTTGCTAACTTTATAGCACAAGAAGCAGAAATTGCCTGCAATCCTATAACTTCACTTCATGCCTTAAAGTCCACTGAGGAGAAGTCAGCAAGAGACTTAAAGCACCAAAGGGCTAATGTGTTCATCACAAATGTGAATGCACCGGCTGAAATAAGTACAGTCACTAAATCACACAGTGCTGTGAATAGCAACATCAAGGCCTCAAGTAAACCTAAGAAGGTGAACAACCCTTTTCCCTTCTCAACCCCAGTCACCTGCATGTACTGTAAAGAAAGCCACTCTATACATAAATGCCAGAAATTCACCAGTCAGTCGGTGGAGGACAAGAAAAGGTTTGTATTTGATAATGGTCTGTGCTTTGGTTGTCTTAGAAAAGGGCATAATTCAAAGGACTGCAAGAACAAAGCAGCTTGTGGCTTATGTAAGAGACATCATCCTACGCACTTCATGAGGAACGTCCTGCTGCAACAGATACACCCTCAAATCACACTATGCAAGCAGAAGAAAATACATCTTCACTCTTGTGCTATGTAAACAGAGGCAATGGTGGGAGCACATCAATGATCGTGCCAGTGTGGCTCTTCTCCACCACTAACCCTTCAACAGAGACCTTAGTGTACACCCTGTTGGATACACAGAGCAGCAACACCTTTGTAGATCAAGAAGTATGTGAGAAAATGGAGGCAGGGTTTGAGCCAGTTAAGTTAAAGCTTACCACTATGATGGGAAAAGATTCCGTCGTCCAGAGTTCGAGAGTTAGTGGGCTTAGAGTTAGAGGGTTGTCCTCAAATAGCTTGATTAACTTGCCACCTGCCTACACCAGAGACTTTATCCCCCTCGAAAGTTCTCACATTCCTACTCCTGAAACTGCCAAAGAGTGGAAACATTTGATGTCCATAGCAGGAGAGATACCAGGTTGGACTCCTTGTTGGTTATGATTGTTCTAGGGCATTAGCACCAAGAGTAGTCATCACGGGAGGTGACGAGGAGTCCTATGCCATCAAAACAGATCTTGGTTGGAGTATAGTTGGGGGCTCACCAAAGTATGCAAATCTAACAGAGGTAACTGGCCTCTGCCACAGAGTATCAGTTAACCTCTTGCGCTCTGGGATACCGCGGGCGGTCACGTCTCTGCGTACTAGTGCGCCCTCGTGCGCACTAGGACGCACACTGTGCATCTCAGAGCGCACTAAAAAAAAAAAAGCTGCATTTCCGTTCTTCCACTACAGACACAGCCGCGAACAGAAAGCCAAAGGAGTGCTTTGATTGGTTTAGATTTGATTGACCTCTCATTCGACTAATAAGAGCCTTGAATTGGGTTTCTGAAACCTTGAAGAACCAATGACTGAAAACCTAGCAAGAAGGACCCGCCTACCAACGGCTGCGAATACAGCGAGCCAATTGAAGCAGAGAAGTTCGACGATTGAAAGGATGCGTCCCGTGCGTAAAATCTGTTTTGTGTAAGCCGATGTGTGTGATGTGTTTTTTTCTTACTACTGTTCTTATTTGTTTTGAAAAATCGTTCGCCAAAACCGCAATCATGGAAGCGCAAAACCGCAATAATGGAATCATGGTTTGACCGGGTCGCGTGACCAGAACCACGAGTCGTAACAAGCGGACCAGCGTCATGTTCGTCTGACAATGAGGAAGAGATGTTCGCCAGCAACACTGCTGTTGTGGACAGGTGAGTGTTATAAGCTAAATTATTCTTTATCCCTGAAAATTGTAATAAAAATGACTTTTGACCCATCGGTAAATTACAACTGTGCGTCATTTCCACATGACGGACCACGGCGCACGGACCAGACCGGCGCACGGACCGGACCGTGCACCGACAACGGTCCCCTCCCCCCCTACTCCTCTGTAGCGGATTGCAGATATTTTAGTACAACTGTGTGTAGTAGACCGCGGCGCACGGCCGCGGTCCATCATGTGGCGATGGACGATGTCCATCCTCTGTAGCGGGGGGGGGGGAGTTGTTATCCTCTACATTACAGATATTTTAGTATAATTTTTATTGCACTGTAGGTTATTTTTTCTTGTAAAAAAAAAAAAAAAAGCCACACGGCTGCACGGTGGCGCAGTGGTTTAGCACTGTGGCAGCACAGTTTTACCCTCGGCCGGGGGACCGCGGGGATCATGAGATCGTGGGTTCGATCCCAGCCCCCGACCAACAGTGAGCTGTGTGGAGTTTACATGTTCTCCCCGTGTTGCGCGGGTTTACTCCGGGATTTCTCCGGTTTCCTCCCACACACCAAAAACATGTAGGTGAAGCGGCATGAAAAAATAAGCAGCAGTGCTGTGGTTTTAAGCAGGTTTTATTAATCATATCGCCTTCACGGGATCCCCTCTCCGGTGCATAGTGGAGCAGCCCGGAGCGGGATCCCTAGGCTCTCAGAGCAGGAGAGGCAGACACAGTGTGTCCGCCAGTTGCAGGATCAGAGTGAGAGAGTAAGAGAGAGTTTGCGTTACAGAGTTGCATCTTATATACTTGACCATAACAATACATCAAAAGGACATACCCCACCGTTTAGAATGATCAAAGGGACAACAGAACAGGCAGGAGGTATTTGCATTTGTGAGACCAAGGGCAGATTAGCTAGACCTCGCTCAGGTGCGGACAAAGAGGCTAACAAGCACATCTACATATTGATCTGAGTCGCTAGGTCACAGTAAGGACAGGACGCATGAGTACAAAGGATGAAAGGCATCGATTAACATCACACAGGTGAGACAGAAGAAACTCGTCTACCTGTAGACATTAATACACCAAAGCACATCTAAGATGCTCAGAAAAAGCACAGTAAGGACAAGCCATATGCACACTATACAGAATGGCGCATTACATCACAACACATGCATGTTTGCATCACAAATACATGAATGGCACATTGCTTCTCAGTAGTGCAGCAGAAAAACAGAAAAGAGGGCTGAGTGTCCTTAGTCTGTTGTGGGGTTAAAACGAACCGCCACACGCTCCCCCCCAGAGGACGCGGCAGGGGGCCGCGACCTCGATAATCCATCTGTGTGAGCGAGCTGTGGGAGAAGCTCGCTGCAGGCGGAGGGGGAGGGAGGGGAGGGGTGGTAAGTGCCGGCAGGAGCTGTGAAATCGTCCTGAGCCGCGCAAAAATTGCTTGCTGCTCCGTGACGTCGAGGGGTTGTCCCGTTGCACGTGCGGAGATCACAAGAAGAAAAACTAGTCTCTGACTCCTCTCGTGGCCATGAAGAAAAGCAGGGGCGGCTGTAAGAAAAAAAGTAAACAAAACACAGGGACTGTTGGCTTTGGGTGCTGAAGCAACCCCAAAGCTCCTGGGAACAGCTGACGGCTGAAATCCCGTTGTGCCGTGGCTAAGACCATTAAAAAATCCAGTGGCGAGCTGTGTGCTTGCTTCAGGTGAACGAGCAGCCCTGAAGGTTCTGTGGGCAGCGGCGGAGGACGATGGCGGTCTGTGGTGTGGCTGAGACTGTTAACAAATCCTTCCAGTATGCTGCATGCGTGCCTCAGGTGAGCGAGCAGCCCTGAAAGGCAGCGGCGAAGGAGGAAGGCAGTCTGTGGAGCCATTACTTGTCCCGTGCGTGATGCGCCGTCCTTGTAACTCCCCGATGCGTGCGCGGGGGTTCAGTGCGTGGGTGGGCCGCTGGAGTGGTGAGTCAGGGTGCAGAAACTTGGTGGAGAACGGCGCAGACGGCGCCGGTAAAATCCAGGTTGAGCTGTGGCTGTAGATTGGCCATGGTGCGTTGGAGCGGTGAGAGGAAATAGACGATCTTTAGTCCCTCAGGCCCGTGCAGAGGCGTTGGAGCGGCGGGAGGGAATAGACGATCTTTTGTTCCTCAGGCTCATGCAGCTGCGTTGGAGCGGTGTGAGGAAGTAGACGATCTCCGTCCCTCGGGCTCGTGGAGGCGCGTTGGAGCGGTGCGAGGCAATAGACGATCTTTGTGCCCCGGGCTCGTGCAGCTGCTTTGGAGCGGTGAGAGGGAGGAGACGATCGTTGTCGCTCGTGCGGCCATGGTGCGTTCAGTTCCACGCGCTGCGCTCCCCGTCGGCCCTGGAGGTTGCCGTCTGGGGAGAGGACGAGGTGCGTGCGCTCTCTGTGAGAGCGGCCGGTCCAGCGTGGTTGTGCAGATCTCAGGCGAGGGTCGCGCCATGACGTTTTCTGCAGTTTACCCGGTCGTGGGTGATGTCCGGAGAACGGCTCGCCTGTGTTGGCTCCGCGTCGAAGTCTCCCTGAAGCCGCAGGGAGGGGGAACCAGTAGGCCGCTGCGACGGAGCATTCATGCCCGGGTGTTGCGTTCGCTGGCCGCTCGTTTTTTTCAGCGTCGCTTCGCCAGCGTGGCCATCCAAAACAGAAGGCTGCGTTGCACAAAGCGTGTGCGTCTTCAAGGGGCCACCAACGCAGCTGTGTGGCTGTCCAGCTCGGAAGGTTGCTTTCGCACAAAACGTGTGCGTGTTCGAGGGGTCACCAGTGAGGCGGCATGAAAAAATAAGCAGCAGTGCTGTGGTTTTAAGCAGGTTTTATTAATCATGTCGCCTTCACGGGATCCCCTCTCCGGTGCATAGTGGAGCAGCCCGGAGCGGGATCCCTAGGCTCTCAGAGCAGGAGAGGCAGACACAGTGTGTCCGCCAGTTGCAGGATCAGAGTGAGAGAGTAAGAGAGAGTTTGCGTTACAGAGTTGCATCTTATATACTTGACCATAACAATACATCAAAAGGACATACCCCACCGTTTAGAATGATCAAAGGGACAACAGAACAGGCAGGAGGTATTTGCATTTGTGAGACCAAGGGCAGATTAGCTAGACCTCGCTCAGGTGCGGACAAAGAGGCTAACAAGCACATCTACATATTGATCTGAGTCGCTAGGTCACAGTAAGGACAGGACGCATGAGTACAAAGGATGAAAGGCATCGATTAACATCACACAGGTGAGACAGAAGAAACTCGTCTACCTGTAGACATTAATACACCAAAGCACATCTAAGATGCTCAGAAAAAGCACAGTAAGGACAAGCCATATGCACACTATACAGAATGGCGCATTACATCACAACACATGCATGTTTGCATCACAAATACATGAATGGCACATTGCTTCTCAGTAGTGCAGCAGAAAAACAGAAAAGAGGGCTGAGTGTCCTTAGTCTGTTGTGGGGTTAAAACGAACCGCCACATAGGTTTAGGGCACTCGCGCACGCAGCGACCAGCAGCCGGTGGCTTGTCACCAGACTGCAAACCAAGTCTACCTACGGGTACAAATAAGTAACAAAAAAAAAAAAATTTACGCGGCATGCTTCTTTGTGTGTAGGGGCTTGTTTGTTTATTCATTCATGAATGAATGAATAAACAGCCCCCCCCCACACACACACACACAGCCCTGAGTGTCACCTTTCATTAGAGCCCAAGATCAAGCTTCTATATTGAATCATTCAAAAGTTACAGAAGTTTCTCCAAACTGTGCCATTTGGCACAATTTGGCGCAGTTCAAAAACGCCTGGGAACAACCTGACAAAAAAGCTGTGAAATATATTCATTTTTTGTGGTATTGTTACAAAATTTTGACCTCAGCTGGATAAAACTTGGTTCTACATTTCTGTTGCATTTTCCAGCCCAGATCTGACAACTGTGTGTTATTTGCAAGCATTTGTATCCAAAAAAACACCCAGGTGAACTTTATTTTCTTCAAGTTCAGTATGTTTAGATGACTGTTACTCAGTGGCAGGAGCACTTAGAGAGATTATGACTGTTTTGCCAAAAAATTCAAAGTGTTTTATTTTAAATGGGACCAACCCCATGAAGATGGTGCAAAGGGTTGAAGAACAGCTTTTGATTTACTTTGGGTACGTTATTTTTAGGCGTTTTTAGGGAAATTGACCAGAGTGCAAGGGATTAAGGAACTTCCACCCATGACACCATTCATGATCATTAGAGCCCTTGAGTCTGACTTTAAAGATACAAATCCTGGTGAAAAGAGCATACCACAGGATGATGTACAGTTTACAAAGTTACTGAATGAGAGAATACATGTTAACCTGGATGGTCACCTGGAGATGCCGCTTCCCTTTAAGACCCGCCCTCAACTGCCAGAAAACAAATGGCTCATGCTGGTTCGGTTGAAACACCTTAAGGGGAAACTAGAGAAAAACCCCAACTTTAAAAATGACTATGTTACGTTTATGGAAGGTGTCTTGAGACATGGGGATTCAGAAAGAGTCAAAAGCCCACCTAAAGCAGGCAATGCATGGTATATTCCTCACCATGGGGTCTATCACCCGAGAAAACCAAAGAAGATCAGGGTGGTGTTCGACTGTTCCGCCAAGTATGAAGGCACAGCCCTGAACGACCATCTGCTTACAGGTCCTGATCTTGCCAACGGGCTAATAGGAGTGCTTTGTAGGTTTCAAAACCATTCAGTGGCAGTCATTTGTGATATAGAAAAGATGTTTCATCAGTTTCATGTAAATCAAGAGGATAGAGATTATCTGCGATTTCTGTGGTGGGAAAATGACAACACAGAGGCAGAGCCAATGGACTACCGCATGAAGGTACATCTTTTTGGAGCAGCGTCCTCTCCTGGCTGCGCAAACTATGGGTTAAAGTACCTTGCAAGTCAGAATGAAAAGGAGTATCCTGAAGCAGCCAAATTCATCAAAAGGAACTTCTATGTTGATGATGGCCTCATCAGTGTAGAATCAGTCGACACAGCCATCAAGCTAGTGAGAGGAAGCACAAGGTTTGTGTGCAAAGGGTAAATTACACCTCTATAAATTTTTCTCGAATACCAGAGAGGTTTTGGAGTCAATTCCTTCAAGTGAGAGAGCTAGTGAAACACAGGATGTGGATCTCAATTATGGTGAACTCCCAGTTAAGGCTGTGTTAGGAGTTAAGTGGAGTGCAGACAGTGACACGTTTTCCTTTAAAGTCTCCCTGGACGAGAAACCACTAACAAGGCAGGGTATTCTCTCAACTGTGGCCTCAGTGTCCGATCTGCTGAGTTTCTTAGCTCCGTTCCTTTTGCAAGGAAAGACAATCCTTCAGGAAATGTGTCAAAGGGGCATTGGTTGGGATGAACCATTGCCTGAAAAATTGAAGCCACAATGGCAAGACTGGTTGAATGACTTGAATAATCTGCAAAATCTTCAGATTCCAAGATGTTTCATTCCTGAAAACCTAGAGAAGGTGCAGAGAGTTGAACTGCATCATTTTTCAGATGCCAGTAGCCATGGTTACTGTCAGTGTTCATACATCAGAGTTGTGAGCGAAGAAAAAGTGCACTGTTCCTTAATCATAGGTAAAGCAAGGGTTGCACCCACAAAAGTTGTAACAATACCAAGGCGAGAGTTAACAGCTGCGGTCATCTCCTTAGCCATCAGTAAGATTCTCAAAGAAGAGCTTGAGCTTAAAATTGACCAAGAGTACTTTTGGACTGATTCGCAGGTAGTTTTAGGCTACATAAAAAATGACGGACGAAGATTCCATGTTTTCGTGGCGAATTGAGTTCAACGAATCAGAGACACGACTAAGCCAGCACAGTGGTTTTATATTGATACCTATGAAAATCCAGCGGATCATGCTTCCAGAGGCCTCAAAGTGGCAGAGTTGATTAGCTCTAATTGGCTTACTGGACCCAAATTCCTTTGGGAAGGAGAGGTTGATACACCAGATTCAACTCCACAGCTTCTTGTAGGTGACCCTGAAGTCAAAACAACACAAGTACTGCAAACAGATGTAGCGACACAGGCTAACATTTTGGAGAGATTCAAGTGATTCTCGAAATGGTACACAGTGCTGAATGTTGTTGCACAAATCGAGCAACTTGGGAAAAGAGACAAAAGAGAACCCATAAGTGTTGAAAATAGAAGACAGGCCAGTCTTGCTCTTATAAAACTGGCCCAAAGGGATGCCTTTAAAGAGGAGATGCACACACTCAGTCATGATAGACTGCCACAGAGCCATCCATTGTTCCAGCTCAATCCAGTGTTGGTTGATGGTGTTCTCAGGGTGGGAGGTCGATTAAAGAATGCTTCTCTACATCTTAATCTGAAACATCCAATGATACTACTGCAGGCACGCAGGCACACTGAGAGAGAAGGACTACACTTTCTACTGGCAGGGAAAGAGCAGTGACGAACACAGGGAACACGGAGTGGGCTTTGCAATGAAGAACACCTTGCTGAAGATGATAGAACCGGGCAGCAATGGCTCTGCATGACTCCTCACCCTCCGCCTAAACACCACTCAAGGCCCAGTCACCCTCGTCAGTGTGTATGCCCCAACACTGACAGCCACACCAGAGGCAAAAGACGAGTTCTACGAGAATCTCGCAACAACTGTCAGGATCATCCCCAACTCTGAACAGCTCATTCTCCTTGGAGACTTCAACGCCAGAGTGGGTGCTGACCACGACTCCTGGCCCTCCTGTCTTGGACCATTTGGCGTGGGCAGAATGAACGACAACGGACAGCGGCTGCTCGAGTTCTGCACTTATCATGATCTGTGCATCACAAACTCGTTCTTCAAGACCAAGCCCCAACACAAGGTTTCCTGGTGACATCCGCACTCAAAGCACTGGCACCAGCTGGACTTGATCCTGACCAGGCGCACCTCACTGAAGAACGTGCTAATCACCCGTTCTTTCCATAGTGCAGATTGTGACACAGACCATTCATTGGTGTGTTGCAAGGTCAAGCTGCAGCTGAAGAAATTCCATCGTGCTAGACAGCCTGGAAAGGCACGGATTGACACCAGCAAGATGGCCCAACCAGAACTTGTTGAGCGGTTTGCCTCCACCTTTGAGAAGGAACTTGGTGTACCACAAGAAGGAGAATCTGTAAAGCAGAAGTGGGAAGAGCTGCGAAACACCATCCACTGCACAGCCTTGGCTACCTTTGAGAGGAAGACCTCGAAGTCACAGGACTGGTTTGATGCCAGGTTGACCGAGATGACCCCCATCATTGAAGCCAAGCGCTCAGCTCTTGTCGAGTACAAGAAGTACCCAAATGAGAAGAATCTCCAGATTCTCAGGGCTGCGAGAAGCAAAGTTCAGCAGACTGCTCGGTGCTGTGCCAACGAGTACTGAACTCAGCTCAGCCAAGACATTCAAACCGCTGCCATAACAGGGAACATCCGTGGTATGTACGATGGCATCAAGAAAGCACTTGGTCCGGCTTAGAGCAAGACGGCCCGCCTCAAATCCTCCACTGGGGAGATGATCACAGAAAAGAACAAGCAGATGGAGAGATGGGTGGAGCATTACTCCGACCTCTACTTCAGACAGAACACCGTGACACCGTCAGCCCTTGATGCCATCGACTGCCTGCCATCCATGGACGAACTTGACGCCGAGCCAACCATCGACGAACTCAGCAAGGCCATTGATAGCTTGGCCGCTGGCAAGGCACCCAGCAACGACAGCATACCCCCCGACCTGATCAAGCACTGCAAGACTGCCCTACTGCTGCCATTGCATGACGTCCTCTGCCAGTGCTGGAAGGAAGGTGCCGTACCACAGGGCATGAGGGATGCCAAGATCATCACCTTCTACAAAAACAAAGGGGAGAGAAGCGACTGCAACAACTACAGGGGCATCTCCCTCCTCAGCGTTGTTGGCAAAGTCTACGCACGAGTTGTTCTCGTTCGTCTACAGAAGCTTGCTGAACGTGTCTACCCCGAGTCTCAGTGTGGCTTCCGTGCTGAGCGATCGACGGTAGACATGATATTCTCCATCCGCCAACTCCAGGAGAAATGCAGAGAACAGAACATGCCCCTGTACGTTGCCTTCATCGACCTCACCAAAGTGTTCGATCTGGTCAGCAGAGAGGGCCTTTTCAAGATCCTGCCAAAGATAGGATGCCCACCAAAGTTGCAAAGCCTCATCAAATCGTTTCACACCGACATGCAGGGGATAGTGCAGCACGACAGCAACGTCTCAGAGCCATTCAACATACGCAGCGGAGTGAAACAGGGCTGTGTACTTGCGCCAACCCTCTTTGGGATTTTCTTTACTACGCTCCTGAGGCATGCCTTCAGCACAGCAACAGAGGGAATCTACCTGCACACAAGATCTGACGGCAGGCTTTTCAACCTTGCTCTCCTGAAAGCCAGAACCAAAGTACGCGAGGCTTTAATCAGAGACATGCTGTTCGCAGACGACGCTGCAGTTGCAACCCATACACAGCAGGAGCTTCAGACCCTGATGGACCGCTTCTCCCAGGAATGCAAGGACTTCGGGCTTACCATCAGCCTGAAAAAGACTAACGTCTTGGCGCAAGGCACGGAAGCACCACCAACCATCACCATCGACGACTACAAGCTGGAGGTTGTGAATCAGTTCACGTACCTGGGGTCCACGATCAGCAACAGCCTCTCCCTTGATACAGAGATCGACAAGAGGATTGGAAAATCAGCCTTCACACTTGCTCGCCTCACCACACGAGTGTGGGAGAATCCCAAACTCTCTGTCAAGACGAAGATGGCAGTGTACAATGCCTGCGTCATCAGCACACTGCTCTATGGGAGTGAAACGTGGACTACATACGCCCGACAGGAAAAGAGACTGAACTCCTTCCACTTGCGCTGCATTCACCACACCCTGGACATATCCTAGCAGGACAAAGTGCCCAACAGAGAAGTTCTGTCCCGCGCCGGCCTTCCCTCCATGTTCACTCTACTCAGGCAGCGCAGGCTCCGCTGGTTAGGCCACGTTCACCGTATGGAGGATGGCAGAATCCCCAAAGACGTCCTCTGCGGAGAACTGGCGACTGGCAGGAGAGACGTTGGCCACCTACAGCTGCGCTTTAGAGACGTCTGCAAAAGAGACATGAAGGCCCTGGAGATCAACACAGAGCGCTGGGAGGACCTTGCAACGGACCGCTCCAAATGGAGAGGCACCCTGACCAGACAGCTCAAGGCGGGTGAAGAGAGACTGACTGCTGCAGCAGATGAAAATAGGACCCGCAGGAAGAACCGGCACAGACCCAGCAGCACGGAGACCACCCACAAGTGCGACCTGTGTGACAGGGACTGCCATTCGCGCATCGGCCTGTTCAGCCACAGGCGGTGCTGTTCCAGCAGAGTAGACGTTTAGGATTCTCTTCCATGGTCATCATAGACCGACGGAGGCCGACCAGTGGTTTTGGACTTTCTAAAGGGGGGAGAATGATGTGTTAATGGTGTGTGTGTATTTGGCCCTCGGGGCGTGCCACAGCCGCCTTGGGTGGTGACGTCAGGTGGGCTGCCACCACTGTATATAATTGCCTGTTCAGTTCATTGCTTGGCATTGATCTCAGCCCACCAAGTATGTGATATAGAGTGATTTATATAGAGTGAAGTATGTGGCTGAAAGCTTGTTGCCAACTGCCAGTCTAATCTAAAAGAAGAAGAAGTTGCTTGGCATAGGAGTTCTGTGGTCATGACAGACACACAGTCAGACTCACAGAGATTTCTTGAATTATATATAGATCTATAACTAATTTATATTCCAGCGACAGCCCAAAGAGAGACAGGTGAGAGATCACTGGGAGGAATAGAGGTAGGAAGCAGGAAAGAGGATGTTTGGAGTTCGGTAGAGCCTAAAAGAAGCAAATGTAAACGTAAAGAAAATCAGTCAAAAGCGTTATCAAGTGCTGATGAATCAGAAGATGAACAATCCTGGAATATCCAGAAGGAGTGTAAAGTAATCATTAAACTTAGGAAGGAGCATCATTTCGTGAGTGGAACCCAATTAAGCTCACAAATGCAATTAATAAGTTACATGGAGAAGTTTTAAATGCAAGAATTCTTCATAGTGGTTCGTTACTAGTAAGATGTAAAGATAGTGTTTAACAAGGAAAAGCAATCAGAGTCAATAAGATGGGGGGGATGTGCAGTGTTCAGTATAGGAAGGAAATGAGGCAATGAGAGGAGTGATATCGGGCATGTCAATGGCTGTCTCAACTGATGAAATGATGAGGAACTTAACTGAAACAAAAGTGACAGAGGTACGGAGATTGAAAACTAATAGAAATGGTGAAAAATGTGATAGTTTGTCGGTAATGTTAAAATTTGATGAAACAAGACTGCCAAGTATATTGGCTGCATGAGCTATGAAGTCAGACTTTACATTCCTCCTCCACTCAGATTTTTCAAATGTCAAAAGTTTGGTCATGTAGCAGTGATATGCAAAGGTAGACAACGATGTGCTCGATGCTCCGGTGAACATGAAAATGGCAAGTGTGAAAGAGGAGCCAAATTAAAGTGCTGTAACTGCGGTGGTGAACATAGCTCTGCATATCAAGGCTGTGAAGCCAGCAAAAGAGCTGCAGAAATTCAGCAAGTAAGTCTTCCAGGGACTAACATATGCAGAAGCTGTGAAAAAAGTGCCAGCTAAAAAAGTGGGAGTGGGCTCTAGGGAAAGTGTGCAGACTTGCAGTGCATGCAGCAGAATTAAGAAAGATACTCTGGTTATGAAAGAAAATAATTTTGTCTTATTTGTTTTAGATGTGATAAACTGCACTGCGCAGACTTCCAAGAAAACAGAAAAAATCGAATGAATGAATGAATGAATGAATGAATCTTTATTTCGGATAGTACAGGTTAAAAGGAACTGAATAATCTAGCAAAAGGGGAAAGAAAATCCAACAAGGTCAGATTAAACAATAACTCCTCTGATTATACAATTCAACATAAGTTATCCGAAATGGGTGATGGCTGAAGCTGCAGCTTATATTGCCCACCCATATGCCATCCAAGAATTCAAAAGGAAAAAAAAAACAAAACAAGACAAGAGCGATTACAATTCAAAAAAAAAAGAAACGAAGCTAAGACAAAGTGTGACAGAAAAAAAAAAAAACTAAGCTACAACACAACACAGGCTGGATATGGCAATCCTTTTGTGATTTTTACATGTCATCTTGTATATATGTTTGGAGTATTTCTTCCTTTAGTTTTAGTTTAAATTGTCCAAGCGTTGTACATGATTTTAATTCAGGTCCAAAATCGTTCCATAATCTGACTCCTTGCACTGAAACACAGTGTTGCTTGGTGGTAGTTCTCACTGTAGGTTTTTGAAATATACATGTTCCTTTAAAATGATATTGTTTCTCCCTTATTTGGAACAACTTTTGGATATTTGCGGGCAGTGATAGATTCTTCACTTTAAACATTATTATTGCAGTTTTGAAGTCAACCAGATCTTTCAACTTGAGAGCTTTTAGTTTAAGAAAAAGTGGGTTTGTTGGTTCCCTGTAAGCTGCTTTGTTTATTATTCTAATAGCTCTCTTCTGAAGCATAAAAAGTGGATATATGTTTGTTTTCATTGTGAAAGCAGTAGGAAAATATCTTGGCATTAATGGGCTACATTGGGAAGCAGTTGAGGACTTGTTAAGTGGGGGATCTTTAAGTTCACAGGCATCATGGGCTGGTGGATCAGCCGCCAATCAAATCTAAAAGAAGGAGAAGAATAGTGAGAGGAGATGCAGATACGGACTACAGCTCCTGGCCAGATGGAGTGATGATGTGGAGTGGGGTGCGTGGCAGTGATACACCTGTGGGCTGGTTGCCGGCTGCCGATCGAGTCTAAAAGAAGAAGAAGACGATTGTTCGGAGCCCCTTGTGGGAGTTCCTTGTTCAGGGATGTGGAGTGGTGATGGTCAGGTCAGTGGCGGTGATGCACCTGTGGGCTTGTTGCCGGCCGCCAATAAGGTCTAAAAGAAGAAGAAGAACTCCTTATCTCCTACGCAGAGATCGTATTTAAAAAAAAAAAAAAAAAAAACTTTACAACCTAGTAAGTATTGAATGCAAAAGACGCAACAAACTTGCACAATTATTGTCCCCTCCATTATACAACTAGGACAATATCAGTAGCTATGGAGGGTGACAACTAGGCTGATTCAGATCCAAAATATGCTGTATGGGTACATACTGGTGCAGACCAGCTGTGTGGGATTGTGGAGTACATCTTCAATCTGAGCCTGAAGCTGGGGAGGGTACCACAGCTGTGGAAAACATCTTGTGTGGTACCTGTACCAAAGACTTCCCACCCCAAAGATCTGAACAGCTACAGACCAGTGGCCCTGACGTCCCACATGATGAAGACCCTGGAGAGACTGCTCCTTGCTCACCTCCGCCCCCTGGTGGGACCAGCGATGGATCCACTCCAGTTCGCCTACCAGCATGGCATTGGGGTGGAGGGTGCGGTGATCTTCCTCCTTCACCGTTCTCTGTCCCACCTGGAGAAGCCCGGGAATGCGGTGAGGATCATGTTCTTTGACTTCTCCAGTGCTTTCAACACCATCCAACCAATGATCCTGAAGGACAAGCTGCTGTGCGCAGTAGTGATGTGCGGATCGATCCTGAAATATCGATACATCCGATACCGGATCTTTTATGCTCTAAAATCGATATTCAAATCAAAATATCGATACTTTTGATACTTAAGTCATTTGAGGTAAGGTATAAGATAAGATAAGATAAGCCTTTATTAGTCCCACAACTGGGAAATTCCAGGACTGCAACAGCACAGGGATAGCAACACTCAGAGTAATAATCAGAAGGCAAGAGAAAAACAAGAGCAGCGAGTATACATATATTGTGGGAATGTGAAAATGATGAGACGGGTTTCTCTCAAACCAAGTTTATTCACATTCACCATCATGTCACACAGAAGAAAAAGAGAACGATACAGGCAACTCTTGCCCTTATATACTCGGGCTCTCCCAGTTCACAAGTCACATGTATCCAGACTAAGTTGCATTACAATGGACAGTAACAAAGCATCCCTACTCTCTCATCTCTCTCACTGTCTGCCATGCATCCTCCTTAATCCCTTAATAATCCACCCCCACATCCTTGCAGCTTTCTGTCATCTCCAGGGAGCTCCACCTTTGTTCAGATTCTAAAATATGAGTTACACAGTAGATCAAATGTATATATCCGCTACACCATCCCCCACCAGCATTTTAGAACAACAAGAAAGTAATAACATGCATGCTGTAATAGAATCAATATACATCAGTCCACATGCTGCCTAGGCTTCAGCCTCCTGCCATATCTGCTGAAGCTGGGATTCACCGTCTCTGCGGCTCTGTCACGCTGGGGGTTTGCCGTCTGGTGGTGGAAACCTCTTGTCGGTCCCTGCGGGAGATCTGGGGAAACATTACTGTGTGAAGTCCCCCGTGGGGGTGTGCCTCGCCGCGGGGGTCTTGCCAACAGCACATGCTCATCTGCCACCACAAAAGCGGGTTTGCGTCTGTTTATGCCAATTTTTTCTTTCCTACCCCCCAAATCGAATTGAATTCAAATTGAATTCTTGGATGGAATATGGGTGGGCAATATAAGCTGCGGCTTCAGCCATCACCCATTTCGGATAACTCACGTGGAATTGTATAGTAGAAGGAGTCTTTGTCTAATTTGACCTTGTTGTTATATTATACAGTTTCTTTTAACCTGTAATGTACTATCTGAAATAAATAAATAAAATAAATAAATAAATAAATTCATTCATTCATTCAATCTAGCAAAAACTGCTTGTCCTCTGTTTCTAGCACTCTGAATGGTCCGTCATAAGGCGGTCGCAGCGGTGCTCGATGCGCATCGTGTCTGACAAAAACAAACTCTGCATTCTTCAAATCTTTAGGCACAAAAATGCGCGGAAAACTGTGGTGCACAGGGCCGGGCAGCGTGCTTGATTCTCCGTTACTCCGCAACAACTGAGACAGAGAAATGTCTGGCACAGGGTTATCTGGGAGAAACTCCCTCGGCAGCCGAAGTGGCTGCGCGAACACGAGCTCCGCTGGAGAGGCTTCTAAGTCCTCTTTAGGCGCAGAACGCAACCCCAATAACACCCATGGTAACTTGTCTACCCAATTTGTATCCGTCAGTGACGCTCTGAGAGCTGCTTTCAATGACCTATGAAAACGTTCGCATAACCTGTTAGCTTGCGGATTGTACACGGTTGTGCGGTGAATTGAGACACCCAGGCTGCGGGCCATTGTCGACCAAAGTTCAGACACAAATTGAGGGCCTCTGTCGGACATAATGTCCGACGGAACTCCGAAACGCGCCACCC
The DNA here is from genome assembly GCA_020510985.1 of Pholidichthys leucotaenia. Taxonomy (NCBI): domain Eukaryota; kingdom Metazoa; phylum Chordata; class Actinopteri; order Cichliformes; family Pholidichthyidae; genus Pholidichthys; species Pholidichthys leucotaenia. The sequence continues at coordinate 69,298,238 of CM035841.1, forward strand.
AAGCTGTTAAAAACGCGCGTGCCACCTCCTCGGCCGTGGTTGACGCCAGCGGAACAACTTCAGGCCAGCGAGTGGTGCGGTCCACCATTGTCAGAAGGTGTGTGCACCCCTGTGACGGCGGAAGGGGCCCCACGAGGTCCACATGAACGTGATCGAACCTCTTGGCCGGAATGTGAAAGGGCTCCAAAGGAGCTCTCGTGTGCCTGTGTACTTTGGCACGTTGACACGCCGTGCAGGCTGCTGCCCACTCTTTGACTTGTTTGCGAAGACTCAGCCACACAAATTTCTCTCCCACCATTTTGACCGACGCGCGCACTCCCGGATGCGCCAAAGCATGAATCGAGTCAAAAACGCGGCGGCGCAACGTGGCCGGTACTACTGGACGCAGCTGTCTGGTGGAGACATCGCAGATTAGGGGGGGGGGGGGCGTACCGTCTTGCAGCACTTTGTTCTCCAGCCTTAACCCTGTTGGTCCAGACTGGAGCGCGCGCACATCTGCATCCCTAGCCTGCTCCGCGGCCATGGCTGCGTAATCTATTCCTACGCTGACTGGGGCCGCTACAGCGCGTGAGAGACAATCTGCCACTACATTCAGTTTACCCTCTACATGCTGAATATCAGTGGTAAACTCTGAGATCGCGGCCAGCTGTCTCTGCTGCCGGCCTGACCACGGTTCAGAAACTTTGGCCATCGTGAATGTTAGCGGCTTGTGGTCAACAAACGCGGTGAAACGGCATCCCTCGAGCCAGAATTGAAAGTGGCGGATGGCCAAATGGAGGGCCAGCAGCTCCCTGTCGAACGCGCTGTATTTTCGTTCTCTATCGCGCAAGGTTCTGCTGAAAAAGGCGAGTGGCTGCCAAACGCCGGCTACATGCTGCTCTACGACCGCCCCTATGGCCACATCAGAAGCGTCAGTAGTGAGCGCTATGCGGGCCGTTGGGTCTGGGTGCGCCAACAACGCGGCGTTTGCCAAGGCTGCTTTAACCTCCGAGAATGTTTGGTCCCGCTCCGGGGACCACTCAACCTTATTCGCGGGTTTTTGTTTTTTGAGCACGGCATACAGCGGCTGCATGAGTTGCGCCACGCGGGGGAGAAAACGGTTATAAAAATTCACCATCCCCAAAAACTCCTGTAACGCCCTGACCGTCTGCGGCCGGGGAAAATCTGCTACCACGTGCACTTTGCCAGGAAGCAGCACCGTTCCTTCAGGGGAGATGCGGTGTCCTAAAAAGTCGATCTGCACTGCCCCAAACTGACACTTCGCTGGGTTGATTATTAGCCCGTGATCTCCCAACATCCGGAAAACTGTAGCTAGGTGTTTTTCGTGTTCGTCTTCGGAAGCGCTGGCTACCAAAATATCGTCCAAGTAGACGAACACGAAAGGGAGATCTCGAAGCACCACGTCCATCATGCGTTGGAACGTCTGCGCAGCCCCTTTGAGCCCAAATGGCATGCGTAAAAACTCGAAAAGGCCGAATGGAGTTATTACCGCTGTTTTGGGTATGTCCTCAGCGCGCACTGGGACTTGGTGATAACCGCGGACCAAGTCTATTTTAGAAAAAACGCGCGCCCCCGCCAAATGAATGGAAAAATCTTGTATATGCAGGATTGGGTAGCGGTCGTGCGCTGTAGCGTTGTTTAACCTGCGGAAATCCCCACAAGGTCGCCATGAGCCATCAGCCTTCGGGACCATGTGTAGTGGGGAAGCCCAAGGGCTATTTGAATGCCTGATGATGCCCAACCTCTCCAGGTTGGCAAACTCCTCGCGCGCTATGGCTAGTTTAACTGCATCCAAGCGGCGAGCTTTTGCAAAAACGGGTGGACCGGTAGTGGTAATGAAATGTTCTACCCTGTGCTTAGCGACAGTTACCGAAAATGTGGGGACCGTGAGTGCTGGGAACTGAGTGAGCAGTGTGTGAAACTTACCGCTTGCAGCTGTGACGTTGGCTTGTGCTGTTGGCGGGGCCACTCGTGCTGCACAGGGGATAGAATCAAAAGAAAATGCATTAACCAAGCGCCTGTTAGCGAGATCAACCAACAAACCATGTGAGCACAAAAAATCAGCCCCCAACAAATTGAAATTCACTGCTGCTATGATAAAAGTCCACTCAAATGTACGGTCCTGCAGAGACAGCAGCAGAGTCTTCTCACCAAAAGTCTTAATCTCCGAGCCATTCGCTGCTACCACCCGGGGACCTTTGGAACCTGTTAGTGTGTCCGCGTAGGAAGGAGTGATGAAACTCAACTGGGAGCCTGTGTCCACGAGGAACTGCCTCCCGGAGCGGGCATCCAACAAGTAAAGCAGCTTGTTCTTCTCCCCGAGGGCCGCAGCTGCTACCGACCCCCGGTCTTGGCGTTTCCTGAACGCCCGAACTGGCACGGTGGTACACATTTGCGTGCCCTCTCTGCGAAACGGCGATGGTAGAAACAAAGGCCGTCGTCTGCTCCGCATTTCCTGGCCCCTGCCGCCGCCGTCGTCGGTGAGTCTGGTACTGCCGTCTCTGGCCCCCTGCCATCTCTGGACATCGCGCCGAGCTCCGCTGCCGCGGCCGTGGCCGCACACCACTTGGTGGCGTTGACAATCCGTTGCGCCTCCTGGCCCAGCGCGCTGTAGTCTCGTTGGGCCAACAGTGGCGAACTGGCCAGTGTCGCTGTCACCGCTGACGGTAGGGTCCTGAGGAAAAGGTGGGTGAAGATGAAGTGGTCATCTCCAGAGTCTTTCAACCTCAGCAGCTTCTGCATCAGGTCCGCGGGCCTGTTGCTTTCAAATTCGGTCAGCGCCAGGAGCCCCTCTGCTCACTCTTCCACCGAGGGGGTGAAGTGCTGGATGAGTGCAGCCTTCAACGCGCCGTACATGTCGCTGTCCGGCGGCTGGTCGATCAGGCTCACCTCATGCTGGGCTGTGTGGTTGTCCAGTTTTGCAACCACATGGTAGAACTTTGTGGTGTCTACCGAAATCTCCCGGAGGTTGAACTGCGCCTCGACCGCATTAAACCAGGAGCGCGGATTGTTCTGCCAAAAGTCCGGTAGCTGGACTGCGGTGGCATTTGCTTGGCTGGCTCCTGACGAGTCTGGCTCGGGGGTATTCTCCTCTCGCTGCATTGTACGTCTCGGGTCACCAGTGTGGGAATGGGAAAATGATGAGACGGGTTTCTCTCAAACCAAGTTTATTCACATTCACCATCATGTCACACGGAAGAAAAAGAGAACGATACAGGCAACTCTCGCCCTTATATACTCGGGCTCTCCCAGTTCACAAGTCACATGTATCCAGATTAAGTTGCATTACAATGGACAGTAACAAAGCATCCCCACTCTTTCATCTCTCTCACTGTCTGCCATGCATCCTCCTTAATCCCTTAATAATCCACCCCCACATCCTTGCAGCTTCCTGTCATCTCCAGGGAGCTCCACCTTTGTTCAGATTCTAAAATGTGAGTTACACAGTAGATCAAATGTATATATCCGCTACACCATATATCCTTAACAGAAACACGGTGAAAAGTAACTAAACTATTGAGATGTTGTCTAAGTGACACGCGGTTGGTGGGACTACTTTTTCTTCCGCCTGGGTAAGTGCGTCATGCGTTTTTTTTTAGATTTAAAAGACATATTAGGTGTAGTCGCAAAAATATCGGTATCGGTATTGGTATCACCGATACCAGCCTGAATTTTACTCAGTATCGGATCGGAAAGGAAATCAGTGGTATCGAACATCACTAGTGCGCAGGGGTGGACCAGCACCTGTCATCATGGATCCTGGGCTACCTCACAAACCAACCTCAGTTTGTGAGAACCCGGGACTGTGTGTCCGATACGATCATCGGTAGCACGGTTCCCCCCCAGGGAACGGTTTTGGCTCCCTTCCTGTTCACCCTTTATACTGCGGACTTCTCACACAACACAACACACTGCCATCTACAGAAGTTCTCTGACGACTCTGCGATCAGAATCAGAATCAGAATGCACTTTATTAACAAGCATGTTTACACATACGAGGAATTTGACTTGACATTAGGTGCGCACATAGACGCACACTAATGACGCGGCAGCCGTACAAGGCGCCTGATACAGTGGGGGTAAAGAGGGAGAGGGGAAGGGGATGACACATTGGGCAGAGAGAAAAAAAAACATAGTTATCAGAATATCGCTCGAGTGAGCAAGATTATGATCACAAGAAAAAAAAAACCCTCAATGTACATTTAGCAGACAAGTTACAAACAGATCCACACATTAACAAAGCAGAGAGAGACCAGTGTGTGTATATCAGTCATATGATATCAGTGTGAGTGCAGTGTGAATGTATCAGTTACTGGTGCACAACAAAAATCGTCTCCTAGGCAACGGCTGTTCATGTATTCTAAACATAGATAAACATGTCCACAGAGTTCATCTCTCTTCATGCCAGATGGTAAAATTCCATGTTAGTCACATGAAAACGCTGTCCTTGGAGAGTTCAGATTGTTGTACAACAGCAGTTGTTTGGGTTAAGAGAAGCCAAAACTCCCTACTGCTTTATCTCTACTCCTGGAGGAATGAGTTCCCAAGGACGCCGAATCAAGGCCTGATGAGCACAGTCCACTTAGAGCATAAGAATTTCCTCTCTCATGCGATTCTGTGCATCACACATTCACAGGCTTTAAAATCATTCCCTGGAGAGCACTCAGCGACTCCAAGATGTTTTCAACCTTCTGATTCAGTTCACCAATCAGTTCACCATTTGCTGCTATCAGTGCACTCCCCTGCTAGTCGAATATTTGAGGGAGCTTCGCTGGGTCCGCATTTTGACCAGCTCTTCCAACTTCTTTAATTTCCGATACACCAGGAAACTCCAGAGCCAAACAGTAGAAATCCTGTGATCATAGCCAAACAGATAGATATCTTCAATCGAATCACACAGACACATGAGTTTCCAATTGTCCCATGAGTCTCCCCACATGGGCTCCCCCTGGCCCGATCTTCTTTTAAAGTGGTGTCAATTGCATTTAAAGCCCAGCTCAATTCCATAATTTTCCTTTTGGGTCGAGATGCAGCAGAAGAAGAGCGAGACACAGACAGGACACAGCAAGCTGGGATCAGTAAGGGGAGGAGGAGAGGGATCGTTGGCCTCATCTCCAACGGAGATGAAGCTGAGTACAGAGGGCTTATCCAGGACTTTGTGGACTGGTGCCATAGGAACTGCCTCCAGATCAACACGAGGAAAACTAAGGAGCTGGTGGTGGACTGCCGCAGGCAAGGACAACCCCTCACAGCACCAGTAAATATACAGGGAACAGACATCGAGATGGTGACATCCTACAAGTACCTGGGTGTTCATCTGAACAATAAACTAGACTGGTCACACAATACTGATGCACTCTACAAGAAGGGACAGCGCAGGCTGTTCCTACTGAGGAGACTCAGGTCTTTTGGTGTACAAGGGGCACTGCTGAAGTCATTCTATGACACGGTGGTGGCATCAGCCATCACTTTTGGAGTGGTCTGCTGGGGCAGTGGCATTACAGCAGCCGATAGGAAGAGACTGAACAAACTGATCAAGAAAGCTAGCTTTGTCCTGGGGCAGCGCCTTGACCCAGTGGAGGAGATGGGAGAGAGAAGGATGGTGGCTAAACTGTCATCTCTGCTGGAGTCCGAGTTCCACCCTATGCAGGACACACTGAATGCACTGAGGAGCTCATTTAGCAGCAGACTACATCATCCAAGTTGCACAACCGAGAGGTTTCACAGGTCCTTCCTACCTACGGCTGTCAGACTGTACAACCTAAGCAGGGCTGCTCGCAGAGATAGCAAAAAGACGTGACAACCTAATAGTATTGAATGCAAAAGACGCAATAGACTTACACAATGGTCCCCTCCGGTATACAACTAGGAAAATACCGGTCGCTATGGAGGGTGAGAATATGTATGGGTACATAATCATACCATGTAGGATAACTAAGTAGATGGTTGTGCTGTTTCATTCATTTCATTTCATTCATTTCATTGTGTGTTTATATATTTATTCCATCTAGCAACAATGCTCCACGCTGTGTGTGTATATATATCCATCCATCTTCTACCGCTTTTCTGGAGGTCCGGGTCGCGGAGGCAGCAGTTCAAGCAGAGAAGCCCAGATGTCCCTCTCCCCCGCCACCTGCTCCAGCTCTTCAGAGAGGATACCAAGGCGTTCCCAGACCAGCTGGGAGACATAGTCTCTCCACCGAGTCCTGGGTCTACCCCGGGGTCTCCTCCCAGTGGGACGTGCCTGAAACACCTCAAGTGGGAGGCGTCCAGGAGGCATCCTCATCAGATGCCCATACCACCTCAACTGACTCCTTTCAATGTGGAGGAGCAGCGGTTCTACTCTGAGCCTCTCCCGGATGACTGAGCTCCTCACCCTATCTCTGAAGGTGATCCCCCTCATGGATCGTCACCTTATCGTGGTGGGGAGGGGTTGCGTGCCCCAGTGATCCCAAGAGCTATGTTGTCCGGGGCAATTTGCCTCTGTTAGGGTCTCCCAAGACAAACTGGTCTTGGGTGAAGGGCCAAACTAAGAACGATCCAACAGACTCTCATGATAAATTGTATATCAAGGATTCAGTGTACCCCGCCCGGTATGGGGTTACCGGGGCCCCACCCTGGAGCCAGGCCTGGGGGAGGGGCTCAAAGGCTAGTGTCTGGTGGTCGGGTTTCTACCCATGGGACCCGGCCGGGCTCAGCCCAAAGGAGTTACATGGGTCCGCCTTCCAGTGGGCTCACCACCTGCAGGAGGGATCATGGGGGTCCGTTGCTATGTGGATTAACTAACTAACTAACTAACCTGCACTTATATAGCGCTTTTCTAGTCACAAAGACCACTCAAAGCGCTTTCACTAGTACTAACCCTCTATTCTAAGGGCCTATAGGAAACAGATATCTAGGGACAATTTAGAACAGCCAATTAACCTAACATGCATGTCTTTGGATTGTGGGAGGAAACCGGAGCCCCCGGAGTAAACCCACGCAGCACAGGGAGAACATGCAAACTCCACACAGAAAGGTTCCTACCCCTGCCAGCCTGGGGATTTGAACCAGGAACCTTCTAGCTGTAAGGCAACAGTGCTAACCACTGCACCACCGTGATTAGGTGGCGGTCAAAGGCGGAGACCTTGGCGGACTGATCCCAAGCTTTCTAAACTGGCTTTTGGTACGTGGAATGTCTATATATATATTTATATTTCTATGTACATATGTATACTCGCTGCTCTTGTTTTTCTCTTGCCTTCTGATTGTTGCTCTGAGTGTTGCTATCCCTGTGCTGTTGCAATCCTGGAATTTCCCCATTGTGGGACTAATAAAGGCTTATCTTATCTTATTCTCATACTATGTGGGGTAACTGAATAGACCGTTATGCTGTTTATTCCATCTAGCTACAATGCTCTGTGCTGTGTTTATATATTTATGTGTACATATGTACTGTATATTCACTGCTGTTATTACACAGAGTTACAAAAATAATTTTTTTGTAAGTTGTCTGTGTTTTTTCAACTGATTTATGACAATTTTGCACCACTGAATCCGAAAATGACATCCGTTTCTCTAGATCAGGTGCTAAGTAAAAACTTGTACTTACTTAGTACTTACTTAGTACTGTGCATGTACTTACCTTTATATAAAGGTAAAGTACATGTAAATTGAATGTTGTCATCATTGTTCAAAATTCAGAGAATTTCAAGTGAAGCGGATGATAAAATAAAGGCAGCGATGAGAGTTTTAAGCAGGTTTATTAAATCATACCGCCTTCACGGGAACATCCGCCCCAGCCCAAGTATGAGCAGACTGGAGCAGCGTTCCTCGGGCTCTCAGGCAAAGAGACACAGTGTGTGTGTCAGCAGCAGTTGAAGGAATCAAAGCAATGAGAGAATGAACATGAAAATCAGACAGCTTATATACTCAGCTCAGACAATACATCAAAGACATTCACAGCAGTCGATCTGGGCATTTGCATATGAGAGGCACAGACAGTACAGGATGCATGAACACAATGCATGAGTGGGACATTAACATCACAGCAGTGAAACCATGCATGAATGGCAGATTACTTCACAGCATGCAGCGGAAAAAACCAGAAGAGCGAGCTGTCTGTCCCAGTCTGTTGTGGGGGTTTCCACACCGCTCCCCCCCCCCCAGAGGGCAAGGCAGGCAGCCGAGACCTTGATATTGCAGCTTTGGCAGCGAGCAGGGAAAGCTCTCTGCAGGAGGAGGGGGAGGGAGGGGGGGGTAGTACATGCCGGCCGGGACGGTGAAATCGTCCGAGCCGCGCAAAAATTGCTTGCTGGTCCGCGACGTCGAGGGGCTGTCCCGTTGAATGTGCGGAGGTCACAAGAAGAAAAATTAGTCTCTGACTCCTCTCACGGCCATGAAGAAAAACAGGAGCGGCGAGGTTGCGTAGCGGCTGTAAGAAAAAAAAGAAACAAAAGCAGAGGGACTTGGCGTGTTGATTTTAGGTGCGGGCGCAGCCCTAAAGCCTTCGGGAAAAGCTGACAGCTGAATCCCCTTGTGCGCCATGGCTAAGACCATAAAATCCAGTGAGCAAGCTGCGTGCCTCAGGTGTACGAGCAAGCCTGAAGGGCCAGTGTGCAGCAGCGCAGAAGGAAGGCGGTCAGTGGAGCCGTATGTGTCCCGTGCGTGGTGCGCCGTCCGCGTAACCCCCGGTGCGTGTGCCGGGGCTCCGTGCGTGGGTGGGCCAGCTGGAGAGGAAAACCAGGGTCAGGAATCTTGGTGGAGATCGGCGCAGTCGGCGCCGATAAACATCTATGTTGAGCTGTGGCTGCAGATTAGTCATGGTGCGTTGGAGCATTGAGGGGAAATAGACGATCTTTGTCCCTCAGGCTCGGGTAGATGCGTAGGATCGCTGAGAGGGAGGAGGAGCGGTGAGAGGGAGAAGACGTTCTGTGTCCCTCGGCCGGTCCAGCGTGGACGTCCCGATCTCAGGCGAGGGTCGCGCCATGACGTTTTCTGCAGTTTTCCCGGTCATGGGTGATGTCCGGAGAGTAGCTCGCCTGTGTTGGCTTCGCGTCGAGGTCTCCCTGAAGCAGAAGGAAGGGCAGATCGTTTGCATCAGGCTGCTGTGTTCGCTGGCAGCGTGTTTTTTTCAGCGTTGGGTCGCCAGCGTGGCCGTCCATACCAGAAGGTTGCGCTGCACAAAGCGTGTGCATTCTCGGGGTCACCAGTGTAGCGGATGATAAAATAAAGGCAGCTGTGTTCGCTGGCAGCGTGTTTTTTCAGCGTTGGGTCACCAGCGTGGCCGTCCAGACCAGAAGGTTGCGTTGCACAAAGCGTGTGCATCACGTCGGGGTCACCAGTGAAGCGGATGATAAAATAAAGGCAGCGATGAGAGTTTTAAGCAGGTTTATTAAATCATACCGCCTTCACGGGAACATCTGCCCCAGCCCAAGTATGAGCAGACTGGAGTGGCGTTCCTCGGGCTCTCAGGCAAAGAGACACAGTGTGTGTGTCAGCAGCAGTTGAAGGAATCAGAGCAATGAGAGAATGAACATGAAAATCAGACAGCTTATATACTCAGCTCAGACAATACATCAAAGACATTCACAGCAGTCGATCTGGGCATTTGCATATGAGAGGCACAGACAGTACAGGATGCATGAACACAATGCATGAGTGGGACATTAACATCACAGCAGTGAAACCATGCATGAATGGCAGATTACTTCACAGCATGCAGCGGAAAAAACCAGAAGAGCGAGCTGTCTGTCCCAGTCTGTTGTGGGGGTTTCCACACAAGACATAAAAAAGAATTTTGCATCCTTTAAAGCGAAAATATCTGTACATGTAAACAAAAATGTATAAAACAACATGTGGCCCTAATTCAAAAAGTTGACCTGATTGAGCAAAACCAATGTGATTTTTGGATTCAGCACATCAAAATGGTCCTAAATCAGCAAAAAAAAACAAACTAAGACAATAAATCTGGTGTTGACCAGTGTTATCTTATCTTCTAAATTATTGCTCTGAGTGTTGCTATTCCTGTGCTGTTACAATCCTGGAATTTCCCCCATTGTGGGACTAATAAAGGCTTATCTTATCTTATACAAAGATATAGAGTGATGATAATCAAGTCAGTGGAGGTAATGCTGTGGAGAGTGTAAATAACGAGACTGATTCATGTAGCAGACGACTTTATTCACTCTCTCATCAGTTATACACAGAAAAAGTATGTCTCAATACACCATGGGTTCTCCTTTTATACCAACTGCTCATCTCACATTTGCATGACATCTCACATCACAATACATTCATCCTTTCTCCCCCCAACTCCTTCTTCCTGCTATCTCACCATGATCTCCCTAGCTATTGTCCTTCTCTGTTTACCCTCTGCATCCAGTCTGAGATGATTAACCCAGTCTCTACACCCCCATACCCACCCCAGAATCTCAGACAGAGTTTCAGTCCTCACGTCCTTTTGGCTTCAGTCTCCACCCATATCTGCTGTAACGGGGGTTTACCGCCTCTGCGGCGCTGCTGTGCCGGCGGGGGGCTCCTGGGGGTGTGTCTGTCTGCGGGTGAGCCATGGCGAGGGGGGAGGAAACTTCGATTTGCCCGTGTGGCTGCTCTGATGAATTGTTTACCTGGGGAGTTCTCAGCGGGGGTCTTCCACGCCGAGGGGCCTCAGCCAACAGCACTTGCTCGTCCGCCACCACAAAGGCGGGCTTAAGTCTATCTATGCATATTTTCTCCTGACGACCCCCCAAGTCTAACAAAAAATGTTTGTCCCCTGTTTCCAGCACTCTGAACGGGCCATCGTAGGGTGGGTGCAATGGAGGGTGGTGGGCATCGTGCCTGACAAACACGAACGCCGCGTTCTTCAAAGTTTTTGGCACAAAAGCGCGTGGAAAACAGTGGTGGGCCGGGCCTGGCAGCGTGCCTGTATCTGCGCTATGCTGCAAACGCTGAGACGGGCAGTTGTCCGGCGCGGGATTATCTGGCAAAAATTCCCCGGGCAGCCGCAGTGGCTGAGAAAAAACAAGCTCTGCCGGGGAAGCCTCCAAATCCTCTTTTGGTGCGGAATGCAACCCCAATAAAACCCACAGCAACTGGTCTATCCAATTTGCATCCGTCAGCGAAGCCCCGAGTGCTGCTTTCAGTGACCTATGAAAATGCTCACCCATTGGCCTGTGGGTTGTACACGGTTGTGGATGAATTGCAACACCCAGGCTGCGGGCCATCGCGGACCAGAGGTCGGAAACAAACTGAGGGCCCCTATCGGATGTGATGTCCAACGGGATTCCAAAACGCGCCACCTATGTCGTCAAAAAAACGCACGCCACGTCCGCAGACATGGTTGCCCCCAGCGGGACTGCTTCTGGCCAGCATATGGTGCGGTTCACCACTGTCAGAAGGTGCGTGCACCCCTGTGATGGCGGGAGGGGGCCCACGAGGTCCACATGAACATGATCGAACCTCTTAGCCGGTATACGAAATGGCTCCAAAGGAGCCTTCGTGTGTGTGTGTACTTTGGCTCGTTGGCACGCTACGCAGTGTGCAGCCCACTCTTTCACTTGTTTGTGCAGGCCTGGCCACACGAACTTCGCTCCCACCATTTTGACTGACGCGCGCACTCCTGGGTGCGCCAGAGCGTGAACTGACTCAAACACGCAGCAGCGCCACGTGACTGGGACCACCAGGCGCGGGCGTCCCGTGGAGACGTCGCAGATTAGGGGGGGGGCTGCCGTCTTGCAGTACTCTGCTCTCCAGCCTTAACCCTGTTGGTCCAGACTGGAGCATGCACACGTCCGTATCGCCAATCTGCTGTGCGGCCATGGCTGTATAATCTATCCCCACGCAGACCGGGGCCACTACTGCGCACGAGAGGCAGTCCGCCACCACATTCAGTTTACCCGACACATGCTGAATATCGGTTGTAAACTCCGAGATCGCAGCCAGCTGTCTCTGCTGCCGGCCCGACCATGGTTCCGAAACCTTGGCCATTGCGAACGTCAGCGGCTTGTGGTCCACGAACGCGGTGAAGCTGCGCCCTTCCAGCCAGAACTGGAAGTGGCGTATGGACAGGTGGAGAGCCAGCAACTCTCTGTCGAACGCGCTGTATTTACGCTCACTGTCGCACAAAGCCCTGCTGAAAAAAGCGAGCGGCTGCCAAGAGACGGCGACACGTTGCTCCACGATGGCCCCTATGGCCACGTCCAAGGCATCGGTAGTGAGCGCTATCCGGGCCAGTGAGTCTGGGTGCACCAACAGTGCGGCATTTGCCAGGGCTGTCTTAACCTCAGCGAGCGCCTGCTCTCGCTCCGGAGTCCATTCGACTCTATCCGCGGGTTTCCGTCTCTTGAGCGCGGCGTACAATGACGGCATGAGTTGAGCTGTGCGGGGGAGGAACCGGTTATAAAAGTTAACCATCCTCAAAAATTCTTGCAGCGCCCTGACCGACTGAGGCCGGGGAAAATTCGCCACGGCGCGCACTTTGTCGGGCAAGGGTATCACTCCCTCCGGTGAGACGCAGTGCCCCAAAAAAATCAATCCCCGTAACGCCGAACTGGCATTTCACCGGGTTGATTATTAACCTGTGCTCCTCCAACCTCCGGAAAACCATCCTGAGGTGGGTTACGTGTTCATCCTCGGACACACTGGCCACCAGGATATCATCCAGGTAGACGAACACAAATGGAAGATCGCGCAACACCGCATCCATTATGCATTGGAATGTCTGTGCCACTCCTTTTAATCCAAAGGGCATGCATAAAAACTCAAACAAGCCAAACAGAGTTATTACCGCTGTTTTGGGTATGTCCTCCACGCGCACTGGGACCTAGTGGTAACTGCGGACCAGGTCTATTTTAGAAAAAATGCGTGCTCCGGCGAGGTGAACGGAAAAATCCTGAATATGGGGAATCGGGTAGTGGTCGTGCGCTGTGGCGTTATTCAATCTGCGGAAATCACCGCACGGTCGCCATGATCCCTTGGCCTTCGGGACCATGTGTAGCGGGGATGCCCATGGGCTGTTCATTCGCCTGATGATGCCCAACCTTTCCAGGTTGGCAAACTCCTCGCGCGCTATGGCCAGTTTAGCTGCGTCCAAGCGCCGAGGCCGTGCAAAAACGGGCGGCCCGGTGGTGGTGATAAAGTGTTCCACCCCGTGTTTAGCGATGGCTGCCGAAAACGTCGGGACTGTGAGTGCTGGAAACTGAGTGAACAGTGTGTGGAACTTACCGCCTGGAGCTGTGATGCTGGCTTGTGTTATTGGCCCGGCCCCTCGAGCTGTACAGGGGAAAGAAGCAAAAGACATTGCATTAACCAGGCGCCTGTTAGCAACATCGACTAGCAACCCATGTGCACACAGAAAATCAGCTCCCAGGATTGGGAAACTCAGTGCCGCTATGACAAAAGTCCACTCGTACATACGGCCGTGTAGGGATAAAGTCAGTGTTCTCTCACCAAAAGTCTTAATGTCCGAGCCGTTTACTGCTACCAGCCCGGGGCAGCTAGGTCCTGCCAGCCGATTGGCGTAGGACGACAGGATGATGCTCTTCTGGGCTCCAGTGTCTACGAGGAAGCGCCTCTCCGAGCGTGAGTCCATCACATAGAGCAGCTTGTTCTCTTCACCGGCGGTTGCAGCTGCTACCAACTGCCAGCCTTGGCGTTTTCCCGAGTGCTTGAATTGGCACGGTGGCGCACATCTGGGTGCGTTCTGTCCGAAGCGGCAGTGGTAGAAGCAGAGCGTGTCTCTCTGGCGCTCCCTGGCCCCCACTGCCGCTACTGTCGGTGGCTCCTCGCTTCCGCTGGTCATCTCGCTGGGTTCCGACGCCGCCGCGTTCACTATGAGGACTCTGGTGGTGAGGATGATCCAATCTGCCTCCTGGGCTTGCGCACGGCAGTCACGCGAATTGGCAAGAACCGCTCTCGCCTCTGTTTGGGAGGTTCCGAAGGAAAAGGTGGGCAAACAGAAAATGCCCGTCATCCGTGCCCATTAACGCCAACATCTTCTCCATCAGTTCAACCGCCAAACCATCTCCTAACTCGGAGCGCCTCAGGACCCTCTCTGCTCTCTCACAGTCCGAGAGCCTGTAGCGCCGGGTCAGCGCAGCCTTGAGAGCCTCGTATTTGTTGTGGGCTGGAGGCTGTTCGAGCAGGCTCGCTACTTGCAGAGACGTGCGAGCGTCCAGCACTGCGACCACATAGTAATACTTGGTGTCGTCTGCCGTTATTCCCCGGAGGGCGAACTGAGCCTCGGTGTGGTGGAACCAAGAGCGCGGGTTGTGCAGCCAAAAGTCCGGTAGTTTGACCGAAACAGGGCACGCGTTGCTGGGGGTTCCCGTCCGGGCCGTCTCTGGGATGCTTGCCGCGTCGCTGGGGCTTCCCGTCTGGGCCGACTCCGGGGTTCTTGCCTCGTGTTCCATAATTCGTCAAAGGGTCACCAGTGTGGAGTGTGTAAATAACGAGACTGATTCATGTAGCAGACGACTTTATTCACTCTCTCATCAGTCATACACAGAAAAAGCATGTCTCAAAACACCATGGGTTCTCCTTTTATACCAACTGCTCATCTCACATTTGCATGATCTCACATCACAATACATTCATCCTTTCTCCCCCAGCTCCTTCTTCCTGCTATCTCACCATGATCTCACCATGTTAGTTAGTTAGTTAATCCCTTCACACCTGAAGGTGTATATGGGCGGTGCCTATCTCCGTTTCTCTGACCCTAGGCCACACAGCTACTGTAAGTAGTGAAAGCTACAGCGGGGGGTCAGTCCTCTGGTAGCTCTGTGTGTAACTTTACTTTCCCCATTCCATTATGTGGAGCACCACGCTAGAAGGCAGAAAACACCATTTTTATATGGTCTTTGGTATGACCCGGCCGGAATTTGAACCCCTGCCTCCCGGGTGTGGGGCGGATGCTCTACCAACTGAGCCACCACTCCGGTGCATGGTGATCTCACCATGATCACCATGATATTGTTCTCCTCTGTTTACCCTCTGCATCCAGTCTGAGATGATTAACCCAGTCTCTACAATGCACCTGTGGGCTGGTTGCCGACCGCCAATCAAATCTAAAAGAAGAAGAAGAAGAAGTAGTTGCTTGGCATAAGACCGACTCCGGTCTCCTGTTAGTCAGACATAACAATGATTGGCTGTATGGACTGAATGACAGTAAAGCTGGCTTCTTCTTCTTCTTTTTCTCTGTTGATGTATGTTCTCCTGAATATAAATAAAGCTGAATTATTAAAAAAGCCAACAGCAGTAACATCCGGTCACGTGATTGAATGTTTACAAAAGTTAGCACGCTCTGTTTTTCTGTGATAAGTTTATTTCGACCTAATAACGCAGTGTTAAATGGCTCCAGAAAAACATGTGAAACAAAAGACAGTTTTTTGTGTGTGGATGTACGTCACTATTGTAACGTCATTTTGACGTCTTCATCCTTCAACTCAAGATAGACGAGACCAGAAGAGCTTTGAGTCCTGAACCGAGACTTTCTGGTAAAACTGTTCAAAAGACTTTTGTTGGTCATCAACAGATATGAAGAATATTTGTGAGACGTTATCTAAGCTGACCTGGAGAAGGTTCTGGTTCCGTTTCTGCTTTCAAACGGGATTTAAATGAATGGCGAATCAAGCTAAAACCAGCTAGCTTAACTAGCTTAGCCGCTCTTGTTTTGAGGACTGTTTCATCTGTCCAGCTGTGTGTTTAAAAGGTTTTTGCATATTAGCTCTGTGCTACAGCACATGATTTAGGGTGTGAGTTTGCTGTGAGCACGAGCGTGTGTCTCCAGGTGGCTGTGTCTCAGTTCAGGTGGTGCAGCCTCGTAGCTCCTTCATTAAAGCGGCCGTGTATGCACAGTGTATATGGGCATACACACATGCATAGAATAATTATGTATTAATCTCTGCATCATCTGTTTTGTTGATTTTTACCCACTTATAATTTTACTGGACCGAGGACTCTTGCCACCTGATCTTTTTCGGTCAGCAAACCGGGTTAGGCAAACCTGATTGTTTTGGTTAGCCACCCCTGGTCTGTAAAGCCATGGCTCCCTCTCCGACCTGTGACAGCTGTGTTTCCCTCTCTAAGAAGGTTTCCGAGTTGGAACTGAGAATCTCTGATCTCTATAAGATTCAGGAGGCTGAAAAATCATTTGGACGCGATCATTTTTGGATGGACATCAGCGCCAACAATGGACTCAGTTAAGCCCCATTTCCACCAGTATCACCTGGGCTTTACTTTTTTTTACTTGTTTCGGTTTTTCGCCATTTCCACCCAAGTCCTCACGGTTTAACCGTTACGATTTTCGTGCCTGTTCAGAGGCAGGGTACAAGCGAGCGAAAAGCGAGGTGTGAATTGACGTCAATCGACTGCTAAACGCTGATTGGTCAGGGCGTAACGTCACCAAACGCGTCCGTTTTGTTTTCTGTTGAAGCTACACGTCCGCCATTTGTAATTTCAGCGAGTAACTGCGGTGACTGGATTCACAATTGTGTTTTCATATAACGATGTCCACGCGCAAGTTTATTCCATGAACAAACGATGAGGTGCGGACTTTTCTGTCCCTCGTAGCCGATGACTACATCCAGAGCGAGTTGGTGGGGCAACTTGCAATGAAAAAATATACCAGGAAGTGTCCGGCCTGCTATTATTGGCAGAGAATTTGGACTCGACACGGCCACGGAATTGGAAAACGGTGACGGTGAGTGTTGTTTTGTTATTGTCCGTCTTCTTGCCTTTCGGTCAAAAGCGCACTTTATTTTAGCAATAAAGAAAGTTGTTTGATTGTGGGCAATTGTGGTGATGGCTAGCCCGCTAATAGCTAGCTACCTCTGTACCTTGCTGCTACCTGGCATCAAGCTGCTGAATCGCGCTTTTATTTCAGTATTCACGTGAACAAAACGCTGACGTAAGCTTATTGTATTCTGGTTAAAAAGTTTTGTGTTTGCGGTACATGTTGCACTTTGTTTGTGAGCGTTATTGTGTGTTTTTTCCTTCTATACACAGTTTTCAAATCCCTTGGGGTCCGCCTCACTGGACTGCCCCGGCATCTCCCGGTCAAGTGCTGGTAAGGCACAACAAACTGAAAATTACCACCCGGTTGTTTTTATATGTGATTGTTTTCTATAGACGCATAACAAGAAATTTAAAATGTCTTTCTACGTTTATAAAAATACTAGATTCAGGGGTGTTCATAGCCACAGTGGCGCAGTGTTATAGGTGTGTTGGTGGTGGAAATACTGTTGTATTTTCACAAAAAAAAAAGGAGCACATGTACAGACTTCAAATCAAAATGCTTGATTGAAATTCTTCAAGTCAGCTAACACTATTAACCCATTCTGATTTATGAGGCCACAGTACAAAGAAATTCTTTTAAAAATAACCCATTAACTCAAAATACTTCTTACAATTAATCCTTTTTGAAATGAAGGGGGGCCTAACCACATCACCACAGAAGTTTCTTATAGTCCACTCTACTGAGGGGCAACGACATGACAGTTGAGCTTAAATACAGCAACGAAGCATCCTACCACAGGCTTTCAACAGTTTAATTCCATATTATTTTTTCTGACATGTTTTGATCCGGTGTTATCTAAATACAATGACTTCTGTCTTTCATATAGGCAAGCTGAAGAGGTCCAGCAACATTGCAGACCTTGCATCACTGATGGCCCAGAATCATGCTGAGGAGATGCGGATCCATGAAAGGATGCTCGAACAGCGCGAAAGACACCTGCAGTTAGCCGCATTAAGAAGGGATGAGCTGACAGAGACGGCTTCCTTCCACGGAGCCTTCCGAAACCATTTTGGCAGTCTGGTCGAAGTACTGAAAGCTCCCCATTTGTTAACATGTTTTGGGAATATTTGTAATGTAATAAAATGTTAGTCTTTTGGATAAAAGTGTGGTTTGTATATTATAACACTGGATGATAAAGGCGAATAATTACATACACATTCCACTGTCTCATATGACCCTAATCCTGCTGTTCAGCCATAAAGGTGTCAGGATTTTTAATGGTAATGTAATTGTTATTGTTAAATTTAATAAATATTACCACTGCTGTATCCATTGCTCTACATTGGGTACAGTTTTTAAGTAAAATTGTAAGCAGTTGCACAGGTGTAATTTACATTCAGCAGTAGACACTGATAAAGGTGAAAGTCGAATTGGGTAAAAGGTAAGTACATGTGAATTGAATGTTCTATCGGCATTCCAAATTCTGAGAATTCCAATAAATTATAAGCAGTCTAGTATAATATAAAGCGAAAATACCCATACATGTAAACCCAAATATAACATTTTCGATGTTGTAAACGTTGACATGTATATGATAAACCTATGCGATTGTGATTCAATAGATCCATAGTGATCTTTGGTTTGAAAAAGAAAATTATAATTTGGTGTTGGGCAGTGTGACAATGTCAGTGTATTTAGTAGGATTAAAAAAAAGTTTCATCATAAAATTTCTAGGTTCATTGGCAATTCCATCAAACCAAAAGTGATTTGTCTAGCTGCAGCATATTTTTTTTTTGAGTCATTTCTACGTTGTTTTAGTGTGTAATTAGCCACCACTGAACAGATAACCCTTATAAATAACAATAGATTGGAAAAATGATACACAATGGGCCTAGATTTGGATTGGCTTTTTTATAATATCAATTATTTGGTAAGTTAAAGTTAACTGGAAGTATAACAAGTTTCCACATATAATTCCAAGGTCAATTGGCAATTCCATCAAATCAAAAGTGACTTGGCTAGCTGCAGCATTTTCTTTGCAGTCATTTTCTACGTTGTTTTAGTGTGTAATTAGCCACCACTGAACAGATAACCCTTATAAATAACAATAGATTGTACAATGATACTCAAATGATACACAATACAAAAAATGGGCCTAGATTTGGATTGGCTTTTTTATAATATTTTTAATTATTTTGTAAGTTAAAGTTAACTGGAAGTATAACAAGTTTCCACATATAATTCCAAGGTCAATTGGCCATTCCATCAAACCAAAAGTGCGTTGTATAGCTGCTGCTTTTTTTGGGAAGTCAGTTTATCATCAGTGTATCATTATTACACAATATACAAAATGGGTCTAGATTTGGATTGGCTTTTTTTTTTATAATATTATAAATTATTTGGTAAGTTAAAGGGGTTTAGGATTAAGCTTCTGCATAATTTTAGATTACCCCGGTGTTTCAGCATTTAATTAACCGTCTGTTAACATTTAACCGTTTTGAACAACAGAGGCGACGTAGTTTAAAAGTGCACAACATTTTATTTAAAAAACACGTTTGACATATGTATGCACATGAACACTGAACAAATGAAATGATCTCAGAATGATCTCTGCTTCATATGCAGCTGCTTCAGATTCCTCCTGGGCAACCGCTATTCTCCTCTCCTGCTCCAACGTGTGTTGTCTCAATCCACGTCGTCTTCTCCTGTAAAATTCTCTTGTCTCGTTAAAGACATTCATTGTGTTAAAAACCGTGGAAATCCTCCGCTCGTAATCCGCTATTTTTTTCTGTGTTGTTGAGGAGTCAGTCTCGTCCTTTATACGTCAGCAGTGTAGCGCCACCTCGATCCCGCCCACCCCAGCAATTCTCGGCTTTCCGCGGTTGTGATGGAGGCGCAGCCGCGGGAGAAACAAGTAGTAAAGAAAAGAAAAGAGTAGCGCAGAACTATATAGTGGAAATGTGGCTTTAGCGAAGACAGCTACTTACCTGGGTGAAACTAAGGGCGCGTTCACACGGCCACTGTTTGGGCCGGAATAAAGGACCAAAGAGTGTGTTCCGTGGATAGTTCAGTTCGCTTCGTGCCATCTGAACACATGTTGGAACTCTGGTGCGCACCAAACAAGCGAATTCTGGTCCCCCTGAAAAGGGGGGGGGTCTCGGTTCACTTGTAAACGCAGTCTGGTGTGCTTCGCTTGCTGTGTGAATGCAAACTGAGTATCCAGCGGACCAAAGGCGGACGTGCCTCTTGACGTTTGTGTAACCACAGCAACATGCATTGAGAAGAGAAAGTGGCGTTTACTGTAAGGTGCCTTCACATCAAAACGCAAATGGGCAAATTTTTTTCGAGCAGCACGATTACATGATAACTCAATGTAAATACATGAAAAGACATTATTCACTGTCTGGGTGAGATGCAGACAGATGAAGCTGCTACTCACCTGTACCCCATTACCCCATTTTGGGTAAAAAATACAATATAAGACAATCGCGTGGATCCAAGAAACACTTTTACTGGAGAAAGCTGAGGTGAAAAGTAAAAAAAGATGTCTCTTGGACTTGGAGTAGTGAGGAGGAAATACAGGCTCTGATAGATATTTGGTTTGAGAACCAGATTTCTCAGCTGCTTGTGGCTGCACACAAGAATACCAATGTTTTTAAAACGTTTAGCGATATGATGGCAGCATGGGGGTTTATACAGACAGCGGAGCTCTTTATTTTTATTAGTTTGTGGCTGACAAATACCTCGGCTGAAAGAAATGGTGTTATGCTGAGAATTGCTCGCTTGCCGAGAATTGCATCCCATCATTGAATAAATATTTACAAGAGGTAATAACAATTTTTACTTCTAAAAATGTACAGTGGGGTAAAAAAGTATTTAGTCAGCCACCAATTGTGCAAGTTCTCCCACTTAAAAGATGAGAGAGGTCTCCAATTTTCATCATAGGTATACCTCAACTATGAGAGACAAAATGAGGAAAAAAAAAATCCAGAAAATCACATTGTCTGATTTTTAAAGAATTTATTTGCAAATTATGGTGAACAATAAGTATTTGGTCAATAACAAAAGTTCATCTCAATACTTTGTTATATACCCTTTGTTGGCAATGACAGAGGTCAAACGTTTTCTATAAGTCTTCACAAGGTTTTCACACACTGTTGCTGGTATTTTGGCCCATTCCTCCATGCAGATCTCCTCTAGAGTAGTGATGTTTTGGGGCTGTCTCTGGGCAACACAGACTTTCAACTCCCTCCAAAGATTTTCTATGAGGTTGAGATCTGGAGACTGGCTAGGCCACTCCAGGACCTTGAAATGCTTCTTACGAAGCCACTCCTTTGTTGCCCGGGCGGTGTGTTTGGGATCACTGTCATGCTGAAAGACCCAGCCACGTTTCATCTTCAATGCCCTTGCTGATGGAAGGAGGTTTTCACTCAAAATCTCACGATACATGGCCCCATTCATTCTTTCCTTTACACGGATCAGTCATCCTGGTCCCTTTGCAGAAAAACCTCCCCAAAGCATGATGTTTCCACCTCCATCCTTCACAGTAGGTATGGTGTTCTTTCTCCTCCAAACACGACAAGTTGAGTTTTTACCAAAAAGTTCTATTTTGGTTTCATCTGACCATATGACATTCTCCCAATCCTCTTCTGGATCATCCAGATGCTCTCTAGCAAACTTCAGACGGGCCTGGACATGTACTGGCTTAAGCAGGGGGACACGTCTGGCACTGCAGGATTTGAGTCCCTGGCGGCGTAGTGTGTTACTGATGGTAGCCTTTGTTACTTTGGTCCCAGCTCTCTGCAGGCCATTCACTAGGTCCCCCCTTGTGGTTCTGGGATTTTTGCTCACCGTTCTCGTGATTATTTTGACCCCACGGGGTGAGATCTTGCGTGGAGTCCCAGATCGAGGGAGATTATCAGTGGTCTTGTATGTCTTCCATTTTCTAATAATTGCTCCCACAGTTGATTTCTTCACACCAAGCTGCTTACCTATTGCAGATTCAGTCTTCCCAGCCTGGTGCAGGTCTACAATTTTGTTTCTGGTGTCCTTTGACAGCCCTTTGGTCTTGGCCATAGTGGAGTTTGGAGTCTGACTGTTTGAGGTTGTGGACAGGTGTCTTTTATACTGATAACGAGTTCAAACAGGTGCCATTAATACAGGTGACGAGTGGAGGACAGAGGAGCTTCTTAAAGAAGAAGTTACAGGTCTGTGAGAGCCAGAAATCTTTCTTGTTTGTAGGTGACCAAATACTTATTTTCCACCATAATTTGCAAATAAATTCTTTAAAAATCCTTCAATGTGATTTTCTGGATTTTTTTTTTTCTCATTTTGTCTCTCATAGTTGAGGTATACCTATGATGAAAATTGGAGACCACTCTCATCTTTAAAGTGGGAGAACTTGTACAATTGGTGGCTGACGAAATACTTTTTTGCCCCACTGTAAAATGGGTACTTCTAAAAATGCATAGTGTTATATTTCCTAGTTTTGGTGGATGGGATGCAATTCTTGACAAGCGAGCAATTCTCGGCGTAACACGGTCCTGGCCAATCGATGAGCCGTATTTCTCTTCTTTGCCGAGATTTTTTCTTCCTGCTCAGTGGAGGTTTCAGCTCCAGCACCACAAACGAGCAGCTGTTGTAACTGTGTGACGTTGTCCAAGCAGTTTGGTCTGCTCGAGTAAAGTGCTGTGTGAATGCAAACCAAATGAAGGTGTGAAAATTCTTGACATTCCCCGCTGAGTCAAACCGAGACCCCCGGACTATCCTGGTGTGAATGCAGCCTAACATATCACCATCCACCTGCACCCCTGCTCCGGTTACCTCAGTTGCTCAGGACTGCAGCACCAAACACTGGCTTCAACTCGGAGCTAAACCAAAAGCCCCAGGTGGTTCTTCTCAGCCTCAATGCATGCCCTGGACCACAGGCGGGCCTAACAACAAACACTGAGGATCAACCAGGCATGGCCGCGCCTCCTACCTTCCCCTCTCGCTGGAAAACCAATTCAACATCTTTTCCCTGGATGATTTCCCCCACCTGGACACTGATTTTCCTCGCATGGCCACCCCTCCTCCTTTAACGCCCAGACCTACAAGCTCCGGATAAAAACTACCCTGGCTGTGCCGAACTTTACACTGGCTCCAAAAGAAGAAAGCACAACCCCTTGTGTCACCCCCGCACCAGCATCTCACCACCACAGCAGCAACAACAACAACGGCAAAATTACTCACCATTACAGAAGCCACTCATGAAGTTCCCCCAGACGATGCTGGTAATTGGTGATTCCATTATGAGGAACGTCAGAAGCAGGTATTGTGCTACAAAATTTTTTCTGGGGGCTAAAGTGTCAGACATTGAGGTTCCTACTCCTGACCTATTAAATGAATACCCCCACGCTAAAACTTATTGTACATGTTGGATGCAACAACATCCCAGATGAAGCGTCTGAGATTGTAAAGAGAGACTTCAGGAGCCTTCTGTCCATTCTTAAGAACTGTGGCAGGCATGTGTTTACTGTATCTCTGGACCACTTGCTCTGTTTAGAAGAGGTTGCAATTATTTCAGCACAACTCTTAGCCTTAATACCTGGTTGTGTTCAACATGTCCTACTTTTAACATTGGTTTTGTAGACAATTTCACCCTGTTATGGAATCGCTCATCATTTATGAGGCCAAATGGTATTCATTCAATTCAATTCAATTCAACTTTATTTATATAGCGCCATTTCACAACAACAGTCATCTCATAGCACTATCAACTGTAGGGGGGACCCCCACAGTTGCAGAAAGACCCCAGCAATCAGGCGATCCCCTGTGAGCAAGCACTTGGCGACGGTGGAGAGGAAAAACTCCCTTTTAACAGGAAGAAACCTCCAGCAGAACCAGGCTCAGGGAGGGGCAGTCATTTGCTGCAACTGGCTGGGGGGTGAGGGAATAGAGAAGAAGAAAAGAACAGACATGTAGAGAGCAAACAGCACGATGGGGACTCAATCTATGGGAGAGAACAAACAAATGTTAATGACCAGCAAAAAAAAAAAAAAAAAAAAAAAATTTCATTGAG
The DNA here is from genome assembly GCA_020510985.1 of Pholidichthys leucotaenia. Classification (NCBI taxonomy): domain Eukaryota; kingdom Metazoa; phylum Chordata; class Actinopteri; order Cichliformes; family Pholidichthyidae; genus Pholidichthys; species Pholidichthys leucotaenia. Next base: position 69,322,012 of record CM035841.1, read on the forward strand.
AGTGAGGAAAGGAGTGAGGCCCAGTGCATTACTGGAGGTCCCCCGGCTGACTAAACCTATTAGCAGCATAACTAAGGGAGGGTTCAGAAACACATGATCCCTCCCTAATTGTAGGCTATATCAAAAAGGTAGGTTTTAGCCCTATTCTTAAAAACAGAGATCGAGTCTGACTCCCGAATCCAGAATGGCAGCTGATTCCACAGGAGAGGAGCTTGATAACTGAAGGCTCTGCCTCCCATTGTACTTTTGGAGATTCTAGGTATTACAAGTAATCCTGCATTTTGGGAGCGTAGTGCTCTGTTAGGATGATACGGTAGTATCAGATCTTTTAAATAAAAAGGAGCCTGATTGTTTAAAGCTTTGTAAGTAAGAAGAAGGATTTTAAACTTAATTCTAAACTCTATGGGAAGCCAATGAAGGGAGGCCAGAACCGGAGAGATATGATCTCTCTTTCTAGTACCTGTTAAAACTCTTGCTGCAGCATTTTGGATCAGCTGAAGACTTTTAAAGATGTTTTAGGACAGCCTGATAATAAAGAATTACAATAATCTAATCTCGAGCTAACAAAAGCGTGGATCAGCTTCTCAGCATCACTCTGAGACAAGATGCTCCTAATCTTGGCAATATTACGCAAATGATAGAAGGCAGTCTTAGAAACAAATTTAATATGTGAATTGAAGGACAAATCCTGATCAAAAATAACTCCAAGGTTCCTCACAGAGCTATTAAGAGAAAGAGTAACTGCATCCAAACTGAAAGTTTGATTTGGAAAGGAATTTCTAAGGTTTTTTTGACCAACAAGAATGACTTCAGTCTTATCTGAATTTAATAGCAGGAAATTACAAGTCGTCCAAGCTTTAATTTCCTTAAGACAGGCTTCTAACTTGGCTAATTGATTAGTATCATCTGGCTTCATTGACAGGTATAATTGTGTGTCATCTGCATAACAATGAAAATGTATACAGTGCTTTCTAATAATGTTGCCTTACGGAAGCATATATAAACTAAAAAGAGTAGGGCCTAGCACAGATCCCTGTGGAACTCCATGACTAAGCTTTCATTTTCACTAAGCTATTCATCCAAATAGACTCAGTGCACGTGTTTTAAGGGACCATCTGTTTTATTCTATTTAGCATTTTTTAGTACTATGACTGAAAGCTGGTGTGTCACCTCACCCCTAAGTGCCTGGGTCTCCCAACCAGCTTTTTTCTTTCCACTTCTTGTATTTCTCCTATTAATCCAAACAATTCTCTCTGTTTAGATCAGTCTTTCATTCACAACCCCGTAGAGATTGTGTCTGTCCCCCGATACCCAAAACATTATTACCCTAGACAAATACAACATTAGTTGATATTGGAAAAATTCTCTTTAACCAGTCGTCAAAGAATCAGATGGGATCAAAGTTTCAGTAAATTTAATTTGCATTGATTAGTGGAGAACAAAAAGTGATACGCTCAGAGTCAGCTCCGGAAGTTGTTCTGAATCACATACAGAACTTTGAGTCTTTAGGCATCCTGTTATCTCAAAAGTGTCCATGAGAGAATATCTGGTTCAGTCTCTTTCTTCCAAGCTGTCTCCTTTCTCAGAATTACAGAACATACATATGTAAACAAAGATAAAATGTCACGCTGCCACGACCTGGTACACTTCACACAGACTCTGAGGTTGCAAGAAGATAAAGAATACAGAATTATTCTATCAGTTGATAAATATGAAAACCCTTAATGTACCACAGAAAAATAAAATAATTAAAGGCGGACTGCTGAATATAAGATCTCTGTCTGATAAAGCAACCTTAATTAATGATATGATCATGGATCACAATATAGATATACGCTGTCTCACAGAAACATGGCTACGCCCCGATGACTATGCTAGTATCAATGAGCCCCCCCCCCCCCCCCCCAGCTATGGTAATTTTCATATTCCTAGAAACACTGGCTGAGGTGGTGGTGTTGGACTAGTATATGAATCCACATTACCAATGAACCCTCAGTCTAAGCTAAACTCAAATTATAACTCTTTTGAACACTTAATTTTTAGCTTAGCACACCCATCCTGGAGGTCAGAACAGCCTGTTTTATTTACCACAGTATATCGCCCTCCCAGTGCTTCTTTTGCTGAATTTACGTCCAGTTCTCAGTTCAGACAAGATTATCATAGCTGGTGATTTTAATGTGAGCTACAATGCTCCGGACTGTGTATATATATTTATATATTTATGTGTACATATGTAGGGTAACTAAATAGACTGTTATGCTGTTTATTCCATCTAACTACAATGCTCCGCACTGTATATATACTGTATATTTATATATTTATTTATTCCAAGGTTGTCATAGCCAGGAGCGGCACTGGGGTTAAGCTCCCAGTTCTCATAAAATGCTCCTTATGGCGTGCGTCTCGAAAAGCCTCTGACAACTAAGTCCAACTCCTAGCCTGCCCGTGTGGTTTAGTCTCTAAGCCCGGCAGAACTGCTTTTACTAATAGGAGAAGGGGCGAGGGCGGATCTCTGGCGCCTTAAAACCAGATGCTTCGGGTAGATGGTGGCTCGTCAACCTGGGAAAGTAGCCCATCTAGGGAAAGGTAAACCCTGATTTAAAACTCCGCTGCCTTGCGGCACACCCGGTCACAGGAAAGGCTTCGGGAGTCAACCCTGAGGAAAAATCCGGAGTCGGAGCCCCTAAGGCAGTCCTCTGTTGTGCTCAACATTGTTCTGGCAGCTCCTGCGATGGCGCTGGTGCCAAACTGTAGCAGCCCTGCTGTTCCTTTGGATTCATCAGTGACGTGGAGAGGGGGGACATGCTGCATGGGCAACATCTTGTCGTCCATATCTTCCTGCCCAGGCTTGAATCCTGCCAACGCCCAACGCTGGAAGGTAGAACACTGGATCACTGGAGAGGACACTCCAGCTTCGCCTTTGGCGTAGACAAAACACGGGGAATGACTGTTACCGGTTATAAGCCACTGCTCAATTGGCGTAGAGCACGGCGCCAGGGGTTGTTCCCGACGGTGGGAGGGATCATCGGATCTCACTGGACAGCTACCGCCTGCCTCAAGCTGGGCAGCCCCCAGCCAATAAGGTGTTGTCCCGCCAAAGCTTGCTTTCCTCATTGGGTGCATGGGGATGAGGAGAAGTCCGAACAGCAGGCTGAGAACCTTCGTACCAGGCAAGACTAACTAACTAACTAACTAACCTGCACTTATATAGCGCTTTTCTAGTCACAAAGACCACTCAAAGCGCTTTTTCATTAATACTAACCCTCTATTCTAAGGGCCTATAGGAAACAGATATCAAGGGACAATTTAGAACAGCCAATTAACCTAACATGCATGACAAAAAAACAAAAGAGACCAACTCTAAAACTGGGAACTTGGAACGTCCGCACTATGATGACAGGACTCGCTGCTAACCTCAAGGACATCAACGACACCAGGAAGACTGCCATCATCAATAATGAGCTGAAGAGACTGGAAGTGGATATCGCCACTCTCCAGGAAACACGGTTGGCTGACGCAGGCACACTGAGAGAGAAGGACTACACGTTCTACTGGCAGGGAAAGGGCAGTGACGAACACAGGGAACACGGAGTGGGCTTCGCAGTGAAGAACACCTTGCTGAAGATGGTGGAACCAGGCAGCAATGGCTCTGCATGACTCCTCACCCTCCGCCTGAACACCACTCAAGGCCCAGTCACCCTCGTCAGTGTGTATGCCCCAACACTGACAGCCACACCAGAGGCAAAAGACGAGTTCTACGAGAATCTCGCAACAACTGTCAGGATCATCCCCAACTCTGAACAACTCATTCTCCTTGGAGACTTCAATGCCAGAGTGGGTGCTGACCATGACTCCTGGCCCTCCTGTCTTGGACCATTTGGCGTGGGCAGAATGAACGACAACAGACAGCGGCTGCTCGAGTTCTGCACATATCACGATCTGTGCATCACAAACTCGTTCTTCAAGACCAAACCCCAACACAAGGTTTCCTGGCGACATCCGCGCTCAAAGCACTGGCACCAGCTGAACTTGATCCTGACCAGGCGCACCTCACTGAAGAACGTGCTAATCACCCGTTCGTTCCATAGTGCAGATTGTGACACAGACCATTCATTGGTGTGTTGCAAGGTCAAGCTGCAGCTGAAGAAATTCCATCGTGCTAGACAGCCTGGAAAGGCACGGATTGACACCAGCAAGATGGCCCAACCAGAACTTGTTGAGCAGTTTGCCTCCACCTTTGAGAAGGAACTTGGTGTACCACAAGTAGGAGAATCTGCAAAGCAGAAGTGGGAAGAGCTGTGAAACACCATCCACCGCACAGCCTTGGCTACCTTTGGGAGGAAGACCTCGATGTCACAGGACTGGTTTGATGCCAAGTTGACCGAGATGAACCCCGTCATTGAAGCCAAGCGCTCAGCATTTGCTGAGTACAAGAAGTACCCAAACGAGAAGAATCTCCAGATTCTCAGGGCTGCGAGAAGCAAAGTTCAGCAGACTGCTCGGCGCTGTGCCAACGAGTACTGGACTCAGCTCAGCCAAGACATTCAAACCGCTGCCATAACAGGGAACATCCGTGGTATGTACGATGGCATCAAGAAAGCACTTGGTC